>JAWDJE010000004.1:94127500-94727500 GCA_035047345.1 Bradypodion ventrale
TTCAATCCTGAGTAAGTGTTTCAGCATCCTCCCAAGAGATATGTAGTGCCTTCAGATCTTGCATAAGTGTTCTATGCCAAGTTATTCAGAGGCACCTTTGTTGTTTTAGGCTTAAGGTTTCAAAGAGAGAGAGAAAAGCTTTGTAGTCCTGCCACCTCTTCAGCA
Source organism: Bradypodion ventrale (assembly GCA_035047345.1). Taxonomy (NCBI): domain Eukaryota; kingdom Metazoa; phylum Chordata; class Lepidosauria; order Squamata; family Chamaeleonidae; genus Bradypodion; species Bradypodion ventrale. The sequence goes on from JAWDJE010000004.1 coordinate 94,127,666, forward strand.
GCGTATGGTTTTGGTCCCAGCCAAGCAGTTGAACAGCAGGATATCAACTTGAAAGAGTTAAAAAAAGGGAGGGGGAGATGGACCTGTAGAAAACTTGTCTATTAGATCAGTATCACAAATCCTGCACATGTGAGGGTTCACCTACAATGTAGAAATAAATTGAGAACTGGTTAAGGTTTTTTTTAAAAGTCAAGTTATTGTCACATGGTCTTTGTCTCTGTATGTATGTTCTAACTGGAAAATTTGTAATTTGGTTGTAAGGTGTGAAGTATTTTGATCCAGGGGGCGACACAGGATTTCAGCCTGTTTGCTGTGTTTAAAGCAATTTGACATTTTGATGCTTCAGAACTGGCGGGAAGAGGGAACACATATTTTTGTATATTTAAAAATATATATTTAAAAGTGTCTTAGTGCATAAGCACTTACGTGATACAGGGCTATAACTGATATAGTTTAAAAGAAAAGTAATGCATTGAGCTGCTACCATCAATTTGCCACTTCAGTTCTCTAATTTTTCCTCAGCTCAATCTTTACCACTGGTCAACATGGTCTTAGTAATATTCTTAATAGTTTATTTTTTTTAAAACATTCTTAAAGTGGGTTAGGACATTAGTGCTTAAGTGGTACAATGCTAAAATTAGAATATATTTTCTAAAAGTTCCAGGTACCCTTTATTTGGGTTAAAAAAATTATGAGTACAGTAATACCTCATACAAAGTCCACTTCATACAACATCGGATTCATACAACATCACCTAATTCCTTGAAAAATGTTGCCTCATACAAAGTCGTGCGACTTTGTATGAGGCATTGGGGTTTTCCTAGGTTGCATTGTGCCTGGGCAGTATAAAAGGCAGGACACATGCATGCATTGCTCTTGTGGGTTTTGCATGAGGCAAAAGGTGTTTAGGAGTGGTTTTGAGCACTCCACTTTGGATTTTTTTGAATTTTTTCATCAGAATTTTTAGAAGCATTCCTGGGATTTTTGCAGCATTCTTCAGGTTCTTGGACAATCAGGGTTGTTTGACATGTTTTTGTAATGTTTTTAGCCTTTAGACAATGATTTCTTAAAGTTCTGTCAGTTTCCTGTCTGTTTCCTTGACTTTGCCCTGAAGTCGGTGCTGTTACAGTACAATGTATCTCTATGGAAACGATGTTGTATGAGGCATCGTGGCAAGGATTTGGATGTTGTATGAGGCATTGCGGCTAGAATTTTGCATGCCCATACAAAGTCCAAATCCGTATAAAGTTGTGGAACCAAGTTTGGACGTTGTATGAGGTATCACTGTACCTTTTATCTGGCTGTTGAAAACTTGCCAAATCCCAGAGATGCAATTTACTCCGACACAGGCTATTAAGCTAAAAAGATCAAAATAATATGTGATCAGAATCAGTTCAGAATAATCAACTCCCGCTGGGGTGTTTAAAATAGATGTACATTGTGTAGTTCCCAATTTTTAAATTGATTCCAATCATGGCAAACTCAGTGCAAAAACAGAAGCATTAAAATGCATAGATGAGCCCTGATTTTCTATCTCCTCCTACTTGTAACCCTGCTTTTCCTAGTGAATTTAGAACAATTACATGTTTTCATTAACAAAACCATAGTATTAACTCCAATTGTTCTGTTTTATTTTTCAATGTGTAGACCCAAATAAATTTGAGACAGGTCCTGAGGGTGTGTTCAATGTACTTATCCAATTTTGTGGGATCACAATTTTGTGATTTGATGGGGGTTATGGAGGTTATATCACAGGAACATGACCAACTACATGTTGTCTCAACCCTTGCCCATCTTAGTCAGATATGACTGGTGGGAAGATGTTGTTGTTCAGTTGCAAAGTCGAGTCTGACCCTTTGTGACCCCATGGACCAGTGATGCACTCTTAAAAAATTTACTACCACACTGTGGGAGTGGCTAACTCTGTGGGCATGGCTAACTCAGTGGGTGTGGCCAACTCAGTGGGTGTGGCCAACTTGTTGGGCATGGCTAGGTGGCCACGTGACTGGGTGGGCTGTCTAGTCATGCCTGCCACATGACCACAGAAAAGTCTGCTCTCTGCAGAAGCAGACAGAGCTGGCTCTTTGGCTTTGAAACAGAGATGACCCCTGAACCCTAGAGTTGGATACGACTGGCTTTCTTCCTTTACCTTTACCTATACTTAAATGAAAGGATATCAGAGAGTAAACAAAACAAGACAAAAGACAAAAAGGCTGTGGTACCTGTTATGCATGTTAACTGTTTTTTCTGACAGGAGCAGAATGTATCTTTTCTCATGTATCTATTCTTATGCAAATAAGTGGATCGAAAATGTGCACACTCTGTTAGCCAATGGGCTTGTTGTATTATTGTTACTGCCAGGAGTTGGGGAAGCCGATTGCGAGATTGAAAGTGACCACCAGGTCCTTATGATTGAGGCTTTCGACTCACCCCCAGTCATCCCCTCAGATATAGCCAAGGCTACGGCCAAGGATGTAACATTGACTAAAGTAATGTCTTGGGTACAAAAAGGCTGGCCTGTCTCTCCTCTAGCCGAGGGATTCAGAACATTCCACCGCAAGCATTTGGAACTGTCAGTGGAAGGAGGTTGCCTTCTATGGGGCCAGCGGATGGTCATTCCTGTCACTCTCAGGAAAAAGGTTTTACATCTACTTCACACGAGTCACCCGGGAATTGTCCATTCCAAAGCCCTTGCCCGTAGCTACTTTTGGTGGCCTCAACTGGACCAAGACATCGAACAAATGGTCGGCACTTGTGCCAGTTGTCAATCCTCTCGCCCAGAGCAATCCCACCTTCCCTCTCGCACACACATACCCTCCCCTCCACACAAGCAGTCACACTCACACACACACACACACACAGCCTCCCCCTACCCTCCACACAGCTCCAGGCGGACTCACTTACCCAAAAGGGGCAGGCGGCGGCAATTCCTCCTCCTCCTCCCCACTCCCAGGGCCACGGAGGCTCGGGAGGGAAAACAGACTCCCAGCCAGGTGGCGGCGACGGCAGGGCCTCCCTGCCAAACCCAGCCTGGACACTTTCTCCTCCTCCCCACCCCCGGGGCCACGGCAGCCACGGAGGCTCAGAAGGGAAAAGGGATGCCCAGGCTACAGTGGTGGTGGCACAACTATGCTGAGCCCAGCCACGCTTCCTCCTCCTCCTCCCCGGGGCACCCAGGGGAGCCTGACATGGCTCCTCCTCCTCCCTGCCCCTGGCTCCGGCCCAGAGTGTGGGGAGAAGAAAAAGAGGTGGGTGGGTTGGGGTGGGAAGGTGGCCATGGCCGGCCAAGTGGGCATGGCTTGGGGGAATTTCTGCTACCGGTCTGCTCAGACCAGACAGGACCAGCTTCATAAGAACATAAGAACAGCTTTGCTGGAACAGGCCACAGCCCATCCAGTCCAGCATTCTGTCTCACACAGTGGCTCACTATTTCCTTCAGGGTATTCCCAAGCAGATGCCTTCACCTGTTTAGGATTCCCTGGAAATGGCATTGAGAGATATCTTGCCTATCTCTCCAACCTGGAGGTTATACTTAGGTATCCATAATTATAGTCATTGATACCCTTGTCTTCCATGAACTTGTCTAATCCTTTCTTAGAGCTGTCGAGACTGACAGCTGTCACCACTTCTTCTGGCAGGGAGTTCCATAGACCAGTGAAAAAGTACTTTCTCTTATTTGTTTGAGAACTAGCACCCAAAAGTTTCATGGAGTGCTCCTAGTTCTAGTGTTATGCGATAGGGAAAACAGTTTTTCCTTATCTACTTTGTCCACACCTTGCATGATTTTATAAACTTCAATCAGGTCACCTCTTAGACGTTGTCGTTCAAGAGTGAAGAGGCCCAACCGTTGCAGCCTCAAATGGTAAGGAAGGTGTTCCAGTCCCCTAATCATTCTGGTTGCCCTCCTCTGCACTTTTTCCAGCTCCATAATATCCTTCTGGAGGTATGGCCACCAGAACTGTACACAGTATTCCAGATGGGGCCTCACCATAGATTTATAAAGAGGTAAAATAACATTTTCATCACTTCATCAGCTTCAGTGCATCACTGCTTATATATGAAAAACTCATTTTATTCCATATTAATGTTTACTAAATATGCATTTCTTGTACTGTTTATACACACATATATATATAAATCTGAATGTAACTTGCTGGAATCACAAATAAATAGTAGGTCTGAGTTTAATTTTATGCAATGTTTTTGGCTTCTTTTTAAGGATTATTTGAAATGTTAAACATGTATTGTATATGATATTTTTGGATATAGCAATATGATTTTGTATTGATATGCTGTTGTGTTTTTTTTCCGAATTTTGCTAATGTATTTATGATAGTGCTTTTTGCTTTGCTTTGTTATTTTTATATTGTAATATTTTTATGAATATGTTGTTAACTGCTTTGAGTTTGTTGCTGACAAAGGAAAGTGGTATATAATAATAATAATAATAATAATAATAATAATAATAATAATAATAATAATAATAATTTCCCCCAAATTCCCCCAAATTCCCAGGTTTTCCCCTCCTTTCAAAATTCCTGGGAATTTTACATCTCTACTTGTGATACAGATATAATGTAAGATTTATGTTGCTGTGTAGGTCTATGGCTATTATAATAATTATTTTAGAACTGCAGAGCTGGAAAGGACTGTATGAATTGTTGAGTCTAGCCTCTCATCAAGGAGGCATATTTGTAAATTGAACTCCTGGCCTCTCTAAACTAAGGAGCTATCCAGCAGATTTAAAATGAAGTTCTACTTCAGAGAGCAGATAATAACCATTCATTTTTGCCTGTTACATCTGAGTCTGCTGTAGCCATGCAAAAGTTGAACTGGTTCCTAAATATAGTGTTGGGCTGAATGCAACAGCTAATTGAACCTGGGTTCTGGTAAAACCAGAGGGATTGTGTGCATTCCTTTGCAGGTTCAAGAGCTGGGTTGTGTACTTTCCCTCAATATAGACAACCGGGTATATCTTAGATGTCATTTCTGAAACTGGAGGCTCAAGTGGTCTTGACAGTGGAGAACACCTTTGGTCTATACATTGGTAAATTCAAGACTGGAATATTGCAATGTGCTTTATGTAAGCTTTCACTTGAGGTTGGTTTGAAGGTGCTCCTAGTACACAATGCAGCAACTATGTTGCTGAAAGGAGCTTTCTATTATGTATGATTCATTCCTCCAATACTGGAAGCTATTTACTGGCTCCCGGTTTCCTACTGAGCCATGTTCAGGATGTCATTGCTGGGTTTTAAAGTCTATGACAATTCAGCACCAGGTTATTTAAGTCACACCATTTGTTGTTGGAACTTATTGGCCAAACTTCTGTTGCTTAGAGCAGTAAATCATGCTAGAATGGGCTCATTGATCCAATGGAGATTTGATGAGTCACATTTTCTGTAAGTTCCATTGATTTGCTGGTTTGGGCGGGGGGCTACTCTAATTATTACTTACTTTAGCATAGTCAGTCATATTTTAGAGTAGGCCCATTTGAATAAATGGAACTTATGGAGGAGTTGACTCACCAATTCCACATTCTTTCTTTCTTTATTCATGTCAGATGCACCACCAGCATATAATAACATACAAAGGAAAAATTAATTTATTCAGTGGATCCACTCTAGTGTGATTTACTATGTTAAGCAACCGGACTTTGGCTGCCATGTGGAATGCCCACCCCCACAGAAATTCAATAGACTCCTGTTCTGAGGTGCTTTTGCAAATGAATGAAAACATATTTGTTTGCATTAGTATTTCCTTGGCTGCTAGCATTCAGTTATTTGAATTATATATTTCAATGTAAAATCACTACTGTATTTCTATTGATTATTTCATGTGAACATATTCCGATCTTTAATAAGAAGGAAGCACTTAATTTTTACAGCAAAACAAAATAAAATACATAATTAATATAATATTTTATTAGTACTCCCTCAATGCACAATAAAATTAAGAAATATGCTAAACCAAAAAAAAAGAAAGAAAATGTCAATGCCATTCAAGACTTCAATAACCTTTATGATATATGTCACAAATCTAGTTTGCATAATATTTGGATAAAAGTGTACTACCGTTACTGGTAATATCATGTTTTGGTTAATAAATTGCAATTGTCCATAAAACAATTACAGGGAATAAGAGGGCAAGAAAAACTTTGGGCTATTAATATGTTTTTGTAACAGAAATGGCCCATAATGTAAGACCAAACTTTAATGTCTTTCTAGTGTTTGAAGACGCTCATTAGAAAATGAGAAGTGCAGCAGGGGATGGGGGAAGTCCCAGCTTGTGAGGGTCATTTGGTAACTATAATTCACTCAGTGTTTTGGAAACAAAGGGCAAAGGACTTGCCAAACTTTTGTGGCTGACACCTTCATCCAATATGCTCGGTTGTTTCTTGAATTCATTAATGCTGCCCTCGGATACTCCCTCCCCCCCCCCCCAGAATGCAATGGATAAATGTTACCTTATGTGTGCAATAGAGAACTCTCTTTGGAGTCCTGCCAATCACAACAGATGGGGCACATGCATTTGAAGTCTGGGCAGACTGACAGTAGTTCTCTGCCTTTGCACGTTAGGTATTATGGAAATCCATCATCCCTTTTGCTCTGAAACATACTAACAGCTGTATATTGGAGGTGAGTTTTAGTTGCAGTGGAACTTCTTCTAGAAATGTGGTGGTCCACGTGTTGTTACTCATGTCCAGACTCCTCAGATAGCTATGGAAACAGCTGTCAGAAAGAGACATTCAGACATCTTGCGATTTTGATTTTCACAGACTCTAAAGTGATGCTGCAAAGACACACATTTTGCTTCTACAGGATGAACTTCAGAAAGCTTACAGTAATATGATCAGTTCCTAATTGCCTGAGAGACATTCATGTATTCCTTTGGCCTTTTTTTTTTGTTTTTTTTTTGGGGGGGCAACGGGGAGAATCTTATCAACTTCAACTCTTAAAATCAATTGTGTTTTCACTTTGAGGACCTTCTTAGAGCCTCCCTACTTGATAACAGGGTATGTATCATCCAACTGGGACTCTATCCATAGTGACTTTTTCCCCAACTAAGGAAGTAACCCTGTTTCTCCCCCCCCCCCCTTGTAATCTGAACACAAACATATCTATATAGAGATACTCTTTCCTATGACTGTGGTTCTGAAAAATCAACTCCTGTCTCCTTAGTTGGAGCCTATGAAAATCCTGGCAGAGTGACTGGGACCATTCCACTGTAGGCAGAACCCCGCCGCCATCCTCCTAACTGATTAGATGCCAAGTCTGCTGATTCTTCAGCCTCCCCACATATTGAACATGACTTGAGGTTTTGACATAGTTGGGAGAGAACAGAAGGAAGAGATATGGAGCAAAATATTCTGTGATAATATGGAATTGATTATAGCAATGCTCTGTGGATTCTGGAAAGTTGAGCCAGGGGACCACCTCTAAAATAATTTGATTTCCCTCTTAGTAGTTTTTCTTTAATTTTGTACTTGTTTTTAGTGGCAGAGTCATTGGGGAAGCTGGGGAACAAAGCTGTGAACTATGCATCTGAAAAAGGGGGGTCTGCCAAACTAGTGATGCCAGCAGTGTTGTACTGTGGATGGTTCCCAACGGTTCTTGTGAACCAGTAGTGGAAATTCCAGGCCACACCCAGTTGGCTGGCCATGCCCACTTGGCTGGCCATGCCCACCTCTCAGCCTCCTACTCTCAGCACCGCGAGGAACACGTCCCATTTGCCTCACCCAGAGCCAAAGGTGCACTTTCATCTCTGCACTTCCCTTGCGCCTTCGACCCTGGGTGAGGCAAATGGGACGTGTTTCTGGCAGCGATGGGAGGGGGAGGCCGGCACCAGGCCACCAACCCGCCCATTTCACCTCCCAGCAGCATCAATCACCTCCCAGCAGTGTTGCCAGCAGTGCTTCCAGCAGCTCCGTTCACCACCCAGCAGCGCCGCTGGCAATGTGCCCCATGTGCCTAGCCCAGGACCTGAGGCGCGCTTTTATCTCTGCACTTCTCTTGCACCTTCGGCCCTGGGTGAGGCAAATGGGATGCATTTCCAGTGGTGCTGGGAGGTGAAGGCCAGTGCCAGCCATCCACTCCACCCCGCTCAACTCCCAGCAGCACTGCTGGGCTCGCTTTGAAGGTAAGTTTCTTTTCTTTTTGGGGAGGGGGGGGGGTTTGAGGCCACACCCACAAATAACCATGCCCATAATTGGCCATGCCCACCAAGTGGGTAGTAATTTTTTTTACAGTGCATCACTGGATGCCAGCGTGGGCAAGCATACTGTAAACATTGTAGATTGCAACAAAGGAACCAGCATGCTTTCTTCTCTTGAGATAAAAATGACTAGAACTGCAACCAAAAAACAAATCATCACTCTCCCTCCAAAACAGTGCTTCTCTTAAGTTCAGATACTGGTTAACCTTCACACACTTCAAGACCTCAGCCACAACCTAGGTCAGTGATGACCAATCTTGGTACTCCAGGTGGTCTTGGACTTCAATTACCAGACTTCAATTTCAGCACTCCTGCTGATTAGGGCTTCTAGGAATTGAAGTTCGAGAACACCTGGAGTGCCAAGGTTGGCCATCACTGACCTAGGAGATCAGGACTGAGATCTCAAAACATCAGTTCATCTTGGTGGGACTTCAGTTAACCATGACTTTCCACATTAACTTCAACAGGAGATCATTAAGGGTAGATAGCTGGCAGAGCAATCCTAAGTAGGGAAGGGAGGAAATGATGCAGCAGCAGATTGTTCTCTATTTCCATAGACCTGTACCTTGTTTCGTCTAGGTAAGAGGTTGAAATAACATTTTTCATCATAACTGTCAATCAGTTGCCTAACTTTAGCAACAGATTTATGTCTGCAGCCTTATCCAGAGTCCTTGGTGTGGATATGCCCCAGCACTCCCTTCTGGCATCACTCCTCCAAAATGGATCACAGTCACTGCAACACTATGCCCCCAATGCTCTGGCTCAAACCATACTGTGATTTATGGTACTTGAAAGCTGCCAAATGTGCAGTGGGGGACTAAAAATGTTGCATCCATCTTTCACTAATCATCTAGAGCAGGGATGCACAACCTGCAGCCAGCTCCACTACACCAGGAAGTGCCATGTGGTGGAGGAAGGGCAAAATGGCTGTCCAGCCCCCAAAGCTGTATGAGGGAGCATGACCCGGCCCCCAGCTTTAAAAGGTTGAGAACTCCTGATCTAGAGACAGGAGATCAACACAGGGGCCATATCCACCATGGCCTGTTCTTAACAAAACTGTAATAGAAGGTAACAGCATTCCGTGCACTCTGGTGTCTAATCATGCCTGCCACATGCCCATGGAAACATCTGCAGACGCAGACAGTTGCTTGCTCTTTGGTTGTAAACAGAGATGAGCACTGAACCCTAGAGTTGGATACGACTGGCTTTCAAGCAAGGACAATCTTTACCTTTATCTAATAGCTCCAGAGCTGCTGACCCCAGATTTTCTTTTGGTTTGGTAAAACAGGGAAAAATCATGCTCCAGAAACCCTCCCCCCCAGAAGACAAGCACATTTCCCTGCATGCCTTGATTTGTAAGAAAAAAATCAGACAGGATATAACAAGAGAAAGAGGGTTAAAACTGGAATACAGTAAAAAACCCTACTTACAAAAAAAAAAGTCAATTCCGTAGGCTTTTGCTTAAATTGGTTTTTTATGTAACTTGAAGCAAACTCATAGGGAAAATGAAATTTTAATGTACATTGAAGCAAACCCATAGGGAAATGAATTTTTATGTAACTCGAAGCAAATCTATAGGAAAAAGAATCTTTATGTAGCTCGAAGCAAACCCACAAGAAATTGTGTAATTCGGGACATGGTTTTAGCACAAAATTATTGTGTAAGTCGAATTCCATGTAACTCGAGGCATTTGTAAGTTGGGGTTTTACTATATTTTATGTACTTCTGGTCTTGGCAGGAGAAGAGTTCCAACCTGTTGAAGCAAAGCAAAGTAAACACACTTATATACCGCCCCATAGTGCTTAGTACACTCTCTGGGTGGTTCACAAGTTAATTAGCATTTTGCCCCCATCATGCTGGGCACTCATTTTACCAACCTCAGAAGGATGGAAGGCTGAGTCAATATGGAGGCCTGGTCAGGATCAAACTCACAACCTTTTAGTTGCAATACAAAAGTTTAACCACTGTGCCACCAGGAGGTTGAGGTTCTGAGACAGAATTCTGAAATTTTCCTTTCTGGAATTACAGCTCCCAGAATTGTCAGCCACCATCACAAGTGTGTGTGTGTGGGGGGTGGGGGGGTGGGGGGGTGGGGGGTTTGGGAGAGAATGGGTTTCTGGAAACTGTTCAATAAAAAGTAAATTTTAAAAGCTCTGCATGGGAAGCAGGTTGGAAATATCTCCTGGACCTTTTGATTTTGTTCTCCGCAGCATAATTAAGTCTGCTGCTACTCCATATCTGATTTAACTTTGTGTATGCAATAAAGCAGGTCTTTCCTCCCACCCCCACAAAAAGGTTGCTTTGAGACACAGCTGTCATCACAAATTGACTGGATAAGCACTCTACCTGTAAGAATTCAATCGCCATAGACAACTGAGCTGTACACAAAACAACCCTTGCTGAGGATGCAGAAGATGATTGTTGAACAGACAAGAAAATATTGTGGCACTGTAAAGACTAACTTCTGTACAGTAAAACCCTGGGTTTTGTCGTTGTAAACCACAGCAAACTTAAACCAAGGTGGTTACCTTGGTTTAAGTTTGCTGTGGTTTACAACGACAAATCAGTGGAAATGCCATCCCAGTTTACAAATTTCTAATGCATTTTTGCTAGTTTACAACTATCAATTCAGGACCATTTTTTAAATTTTTCAATGCATCCCTATATGTTTCGGTTTACAATTTTTTCGGGTTACAATGGAGGCTGTTGGAACGGACCTCCATTGTAACCCGGGGTTTTACTGTATTTTAATGTTAACTTTGGAGGGTCAAGTCCACTTCATCAGACGGATGATTACAGCAGTTATTCTTTAAAGTGCCACAACATCTTTTTGTCTTCTTTTGTTTATTCCCTGATACGCTTGAAACACAGACTAACATGGCTACCCTTTCAAAACTTTCATTATTGAACAGGACTCTCCTGCTTGTTTGGCTGCCTGCAATTTCAGTAATTTTTTCAACCATATCTCCCAGAATACAATGGCTAATGGTTAAAGGCTATGCTGCCTGATCTCTTCTGGGAATTGTAGCCCACTAATACAACTTGTCTTAGTAATTGAACAAAAACATCACTTATTAACTCTTTCTTTCATACAGAAGATATAGCCATATTAAACACACACACACACACACACACACACACACACACACACACACACACACACACACACTTATTTATTTATTTATTTATTTTTCACGCTTATATACCGCCCACTCAGGTACAACCCAACTCAGGGCGGTTTACATAGCAGACAGTAAATACATAAAAGACACATAATAAAACAAAGTTAAAAGTTAAAAGTTAAAAAAAAAACCCTAAAAGGTGCACAAGAACCGAAGGGACCTTGGGGGTAGGCACACTTCTCTATACCAACCACCCAATGGTACCTCCATCCCCACCCGCACCCCAAACTTGGCCCGCCAGCCAGGTCTTTAGTTCCTTCCTAAAGGGCAACAACTCCGTCTGGAGACGCAGTTCCACAGCCAGGAGGTTCCAAAGGACCGGTGCAGACACGGAGAAGGCCCTCCTCCTTGTGCCAGAGAGGCGAGCCCCCCTGGCTGATGGCACAATTAGAGAGCCCCTCCGGTCCGCTCTGGTTGGACGGACAGACGTCCTTAGGGCAATGCGGTCTGTAAGATACCCTGGCCCACTACCATGTAGGGCTTTAAAGGTCAAAACCAGCACCTTGAATTGCACCCGGAGACAAACTGGTAACCAGTGCAGCCCCCGAAGCAGTGGTGAGGCATGGGCATAACGTCCACACCCCATCACCACCCGGGTCGCGGCATTCTAGACCAGCTGCAGCCTCTGAATGGTCATCAAGGGCAGCCCCATGTAGAGCGCATTACAGTAGTCTAGTCTGGAGGTCACCAGAGCGTGAGTGACCATGAGCAAAGAGTCCAGGTCCAGGAGCGGGCGCAACTGGCGAATCACCCGAAGTTGGGCGAAGGCCCTCCTGGCCACAGCCGCCACCTGTTCTTCTAGCAGCAGCCGCGAATCCAGGAGGACCCCCAAGTTGCGCACCGGGTTGGTCTAGGGCAAAACAGCCCCATCCAAAACCAAAGATGGTAGCTCCCGGGATAACGCAGGACCCCCTATCCATAGCCACTCAGTCTTGCTAGGATTCAGCTGTAGCCCATTTGCCCCCATCCAGACCCCAACAGCCTCCAGACAGCTGGAAAGGTCTTTGACTGCATCACTGGGGTCCCCACGGGCCAAGATGTACAACTGTGTGTCATCCGCGTACTGGTGGTACTGCACCCCGTGGGAACGGATGATCTCACCCAGCGGCTTCATGTAGATGTTAAATAGGATAGGAGAGAGTACCGAGCCCTGAGGCACCCCATATTTTAGGGGCATAGGACTCGACCTCTCACTCTCCAACCACACCGACTGGGTCCGGCCCCTCAGAAATGAGGAAAACCAGGACCACACGGTGCTCTGGATCCCCAATCCTTGGAGCCGTTCCAGAAGGATACTGTGGTCAACGGTATCAAAGGCCGCTGAGAGGTCAAGAAGAGCAAGGACGGACGGATAAGAACATAAGAACAGCCTTGCTGGAACACGCCACAGCCCATCCAGTCCAGCATTCTGTCTCACACAGTGGCTCACCATTTCCTTCAGGGTATTCCCAAGCAGATGCCTTCACCTACTTAGGATTCCCTGGAAATGATATTGAGAGATATCCTGCCTATCTCTCCAACCCAGAGGTTGTCCTTAAGTATCCATAATTATAGCCATTGATACCCTTGTCCTCCATGAACTTGTCTAATCCTTTCTTAAAGCTGTCAAGACTGACAGCTGTCACCACTTCTTCTGGCAGGGAGTTCCATAGACCAGTAATCCTCTGGGTGAAAAAGTACTTTCTCTTATTTGTTTGAGAACTAGTACCCAAAAGTTTCATGGAGTGTCCCCTAGTTCTAGTGTTATGCGATAGGGAAAACAGTTTTTCCTTATCTAATTTGTCCACACCGTGCATGATTTTATAAACTTCAATCAGGTCACCTCTTAGATGTCGTCGTTCAAGAGTGAAGAGGCCCAACCGTTGCAGCCTCAGATGGTAAGGAAGGTGTTCCAGTCCCCTAATCATTCTGGTTGCCCTCCTCTGCACTTTTTCCAGCTCCATAATATCCTTCTGGAGGTATGGCGACCAGAACTGTACACAGTATTCCAGATGGGGCCTCACCATAGATTTATAAAGAGGCAAAATGACACTTGCTGATTTATTTTCTATACCCTTCCTAATGATCCCTAGCATTGAGTTTGCTTTTTTCACTGCTGAGGCACACTGGGTTGACACCTTCATTGAGTTGTCCACCAGGATGATGGATGATTGCCATCCCGCTCTCGCCAGAGATCATCCATCAGCGTGACCAATGCAGTCTCAGTACCATATCCAGGTCTGAATCCTGACTGGAATGGGTCCAGATATTCTGCTTCATCCAGTACCCCCTGCAGCTGACGTGCCACTGCCTTCTCCAGAACCTTCCCCCCAAAAGGAAGGTTGGAGACAGGTCTGTAGTTGGTTAGGATTGCTGGATCGAGGGAAGGCTTCTTCAGGAGGGGGCGCACAAGAGCATGTTTCAGCAGTGCAGGAAACATCCCCTCTTGAAAAGACACGTTAATTATAGCCCCGATCCAGCCACCTGTCACTGTCTTAGAGGCTTTTACCAGCCAGGCGGGACATGGATCCAATGGACAATTAGTGGCACGGACCGCCGCAAGGAGCCTGTACACTTCATCCGGGGCAACTGGATCAAACCGATCCCAGGTAACACTGCAAGACTGTGCACTGGCTCCTCCCGGACCCTCCCTGTCCACGCCAAGTTTGAACCCCGAGCGAATCCGATCAATTTTCTCCACCAGATGGTCAGCAAAGTCCTCAGCCAATCCCTGCCAACCAGGCACAGGCCTACCCAGGAGGGACCTGGTCACCCAAAACAGGGTGGCTGGGCGATTATCAGCGGAGGCAATAAGGGAGGTGAAGTACTGCCTCCTCACCACCCCCATCGCCACTAGGTAGGCCCTAATAGCGGCTCTAGCTAGTGTCCAATTGGAATCGCTCTGGGTCTTCACCCAGCGGCACTCAAGGCGTCTCTTTGCCCGTTTGAGCTCCCGTAGTTCTTCAGTGAACCACGGGGATGACCTATGTCCACGGGCTCTGAGAGGCCATAGTGGAGCGATTACATCCAAGGCAGATGTCGTCGACCTGTACCACAGGTCAACAAGTGCCTCAGGTGAATCGTGTCACCAATCCAGAGGAAATTCCCCCAGTTCCCTCTGGAATCCATCCATCAGTTGCCGGGGGCGGGCCACTTTAATCGACCCTGCCTCCTTACGATGAAGTATCGCCCCCAGAAAGTCTAGAGCCACCAGATAGTGATCTGACCATGGTACAGGTGTTATGTCTAGCTTCTGTAAACTCAGATCACTCTGCCACCGCCCCAACAAAAAGACTAAATCTGGTATGTGGCCACTGCCCCTGGTTGGGCCCTGAATTACCTGAGCCAGGTCCATAGTTGCCATGGAAGCCATGAACTCCTGTGCCAGCTCGGAACCAGACCCCAGCGAAGGCAAATTGAAGTCCCCCAAAACCATCAGTCTAGGGAACTCCAAAGCCGTGTGTGTGTGTGTGTGTGTGTGTGTGATATATATATATTCTACTAGATGCCATTATAAGCTGATTGTTGTGGTATGTTGCTTACCAAATTTCTTTTGTTTTATATCCCTGTTTGCCTTTGTTACTTATACGATTTTAACTCAGAATCTGTAACTATCCTAAGGAAATGGTTTATATGTATTTACCCTGAAGTATGTCACATTTAATTCAAGGTTGCCTAATACCAGGTAACCAGCTATAAGCCTGCAACACTAGCTATCATGTTTTGGGGACTTAATTACTTTCCTGCTCTTTTCTATTCAACTCACAATCCCGTAGAGTTTCTCTTCCTCTTCTCTCACAACAAAATATTTCCATTAAAAGAGCAGAGACCATGGTCAGATATATGTATGTGTGTGTGTGTGTGTGTGTGTGTGTGTGTGTGTGTGTGTGTGTGTGTGTGTGTGTGTATATATATATATATATATATATATATATATATATATATATATATATATATATATATATATATATATATATATATATATATATATATATATATATATTTGCTTCTTAATAACCATGGAAAATTGCATTGAAAGTATTACAATCATTTGGGGAAATCTCTTTTTATCTGTTGCAGTTGATGGTCAGCAAAACCACATGA
Organism: Bradypodion ventrale; assembly: GCA_035047345.1. Classification (NCBI taxonomy): domain Eukaryota; kingdom Metazoa; phylum Chordata; class Lepidosauria; order Squamata; family Chamaeleonidae; genus Bradypodion; species Bradypodion ventrale. Next base: position 94,143,142 of record JAWDJE010000004.1, read on the forward strand.
ATTACATAAAAGGAATATAGTATACCTATAAAACACACACACATACACCTCTTCTCTTGGGCTTTCCAGATGCTGGACCATATGCATTATTAGTTTTTTCACTGGTGCCCTTACAGAGATCTAATTGTTTCTAATTTCCTGACAATAAATGGTACAAGCTGTGGAACTGCACCTCTCATGTCAAAACTTTGGCCATTTGTCTACATTAATGGATATTAATGGGTTTTACAAATGTTAAATGCTTAACGTCTTGTAGATTCTATATGTTTTAAGGACCTATTGTGTGAGAGCAAATTCATTATTTGTTTATTCAATCCACTCTATGACACTATTCAGCTTTAGCAGGGTCAGTTGCACAAAACTTGGACTACTTGACAGGTTTCTTCAATATTCATTGCTAAATTCCAGGCAGTGAATATTTGACAAGGCAAACTAATAGTTTATTCCAGGAGTTCTCAACCTTTTCAAGCTGTGGGCCGGGTCATGCTCTCTCAGACAGCTGAGCAGGCTGGATGGCCATTTTGTCCCACCAGCTTCAATGGAACAGCCATTTTGTTTCCCCCTGGAAGTAGGGAGACACTAACCATCAACAGAGGCTTCAGGCCCCCTCCCCTCCCCAACTGATACTAATGAGATTAATTGCCTGCTTGGGGCTTTTTAACAAGGCTAGTCCTTCCTAGTGGGGCTGGAGGTTATCCTTGAGGTTATCCTTAGGGCTGGGTTCCTGGAGTTCAGGTGAGACAAGGCCAGGAGCTCAATGATTCCCCCCCCCCCCATGACACCATTTCAAGTGGTCACCTCGCTCCCACCACTACCACCAGAAGCTATGTCATGCGTGGTTCCTTTTTATTGTAAACAGCTTTGAAATGCTATTTATGTTAAAAAGGTACCACACATGGCACAGCTTCTGGCGGTGGGAGTGGTGGTGGTGGGAGCAAGGGTGGCAGGCCATATGAAATGGTGCCATGAGCCGGAGCCAGCCCGTGGGCCATAGGTTGAGAACCCCTGGTTTATTCATTCACTAAATATAAGCTTGGAATTTTTTCAAGAGAGAACTAATTGTCTTCCTCATTGCTTTGAGACAGGCAGGTTGTCATGACTGATTTTGATAGGTCTCACTCATAAATAATTTGTTTCATCATGCATTGTTTTTGTTGTTCATATCAGCAAACCACAAAAGTACAAAAAAAATACTCTCTGCTTACTTCTAGTGGCTAGTCCTGATATTGAACTTTTAAAATGCAAAAAACTAATCAAACCTATACTTTCTTACATACTTGTGCCTTTGAAATGTAAAAAGTAAGTGATTAAGGTAATTGCAATACTTATAACAAGTTAAAGTTGCAGAAGGTGGAGTTTGGCATATTGTGAATAGTTTAAAGTAAAGGTTTCCCTTGCTCGAAAGCCAGTCGTATCCGACTCTTGGGTGCAGTGCTCATCTCTGTTTCAAAACTGAAGAGCCAGTGCTGTCTGCTTCTGCAGATGTTTCCGTGGTCATGTGGCAGGCATGACGAGACACCAGAGAATACAGAATGCCATTACCTTCCCACTGAAGTGGTCCCTATTTATCCACTTGCAATTTCTTGCTTTCGAACTGCTAGGTTGGCAGGAGCTATGACAAAGATGCGAGCTCATTCCATCCTGCAGTACTCAGGAATCGAACTGCTGACCTTCCACCTCTTTAGTGTTCAAGGAATGAAGAAGCAGACGAATTCAGCTCTTTATTAGTGGGGTTTGAACACAGTTTGGATGGGGCAAAACTCGGACTTATATACACTATAAACAGTAACAGTAACAATAATACAACAAGCCCATTGCAGGCACACACCCCAAAAAAGGACTCAGACACCAGTATAAGTGGATAACGGCATTGGGCCACATTTATTGATTCATGCCCTAGTCCGAATTATAAATTTCGATTGGTACTCAACCAATTATAATTCTTAAGGCAAGCAGGCCGCAGTAACACTGGTAAGGTTCCTCCCAAAATTGCCAACAGCAATTGGCTACAATGTATCCATTTGTATCAATTTGTTTGTTTACAACAAACAAATTGTTGACCGTAGTCAATAAACTAACTACTGACCCCACCCTCTGACGCGTATCCGTAAAATAACGGGGTGATGCATGCTGCCTAGCTTGTGCCATCACCCCATTGCCTGGTTCGTCGTTGACCGGACAACGTTAACCAACTTGTGCCTATCTAGTGTTGGCCAGTCAATTGCGAACCTGCCGGATACCTGTGGGTCATAAATATTTACCTTACCAGTGCTACCCGCCCATGTGACCAAAGTCAACAGTAAATAAACCCCTGTATCAAACCTTAGCAACAGTGTGGGATGGGCAAAAAAGCCAGAACCCGAGAGCCAATTGTAGGTTCCAGCCAAAAATTCCCACCCGGCCCCGAAGCGACCAAAATATCACACTGTTTACTAGGAAGGGGGTGGAGGGAAAAACTTCTCCGCTCCGTTGCTTTCGCAAAATGGCAGCTCGGCTGCCTCGTGGCCACCCCTTTTAAAGAGGGCTGGCCACGCCCCCTAACTACCCGGATGTCCAAGTCCGGTGGGGGGGTGCCCGCAAAGAGCGCGGCGGCCATTTTGGCGCCACGCTTGCATTGCAGGCACCCCCCAAAAAAAAGGACTCAGACACCAGTATAAGTGGATAACGGCATTGGGCCACATTTATTGATTCATGCCCTAGTCTGAATTATAAATTTCGATTGGTACTCAACCAATTATAATTCTTAAGGCAAGCAGGCCGCAGTAACACTGGTAAGGTTCCTCCCAAAATTGCCAACGGCAATTGGCTACAATGTATCCATTTGTATCAGTTTGTTTGTTTACAACAAACAAATTGTTGACCGTAATCAATAAACTAACTACTGACCCCACCCTCTGATGCTTATCCGTAAAATAACGGGGTGATGCATGCTGCCTAGCTCGTGCCATCACCCCATTGCCTGGTTCGTCGTTGACCGGACAACGTTAACCAACTTGTACCTATCTAGTGTTGGCCAGCCAATTGCGAACCTGCCTGATACCTGTGGGTCATAAATATTTACCTTACCAGTGCTACCCACCACACGGGGAGGCTTCAATAAAGACTCACCGCCCCCCCCCCCCCCAGACCGTCAGCTCGGTCAACAGGCCTGCTTGCAAATCTTCCAAAAAGAGGTTCATACCTCCGGGCAACAGATGGACCCCATCCCCTGCATAAAGATCACAGTTTTGGAGACTAATGGTGGGGTGTCGGATGACGCGCCCCCAACCCTTGTCTATAACGAACCGGGCTACTGCCCTCTTCACCGAGCGACGAGCACGGTCAAGGGCCTGGAGGTTAATGCCCCCCCCTGTAAGCGTGACGCGGTATGATGTCCGACCAAATCAGGGTTGTGGCAGGCCACACATAATGCAAGTAAGCCAGGTCACCGCAGATCGCATGTTTCAACGACAGGCCCGTGACCTGGCCTAAATCATTGCCCCCAAGGTGTATCACCAGGACATCAGGTGGGTCAGCATCCCTGATGGAAAAAAGGAATGGCAACAGTTCCCGCCATAACATCCCGCGCTTACCGTACCACCTAAGACATGCGGACGCACGTAGTCCCAGCTGGGGTCCCCATTCTGTCGCCGCAGCGTACTGCGCTGCCCAGTGCACGTAGCTGTGGCCCACCAGCCATACTGCCACCGGTGTGATTCGACACCCAGGGTCTGTCAAGGAAAAAGGAAACAGGACAGTGACTTAATTGGTACTTACAATTGAAACGGGCGAACGTACAACTGGAAACACTGCGATCCCCACCTCCCCATCTGGCGTATCTCGGCCCCAGAGTATCCAAAGGCAGCCGCGGTTGAAGCAGCTCCTATTCTAAAAGAATGGGTGCCGTAACGAGCCCCGGGGAGGCCCACACTGGACAGTGCCTTACCAGTCACCTTCCAAAATTGAAATTTAGTAAGGGGAGACCCATCCTGGCAGGGTGGAGGGACCCCTACAGCGCCGAACGCCGAGACCACCGCCGGCGTTCCTGGGACCCGCCTCCAGCTGCCTCCGGCCAGGACTTAAAAAGGCCGTTGAGGCAGCGAGACTTTGCCGCCGCCTCCGGCCCTCCTGGCAGGGTGGAGGAACCCCTGCAGCGCCGAACGCCGAGACCACCGCCGGCGTTCCTGGGACCCGCCTCCAGCTGCCTCCAGCTGCCTCCGGCCAGGACTTAAAAAGGCCGTTGAGGCAGCGAGACTTTGCCACCGCCTCCGGCCCTCCTGGCAGGGTGGAGGGACCCCTGCAGCGCCGAACGCCGAGACCACCGCCGGCGTTCCTGGGACCCACCTCCAGCTGCCTCCAGCTGCCTCCGGCCAGGACTTAAAAAGGCCGTTGAGGCAGCGAGACTTTGCCGCCGCCTCCGGCCCTCCTGGCAGGGTGGAGGGACCCCTGCAGCGTTGACGCCGAGACCACCGCTGGCGTTCCTGGGACCCGCTTCCAGCTGCCTTCAATTGCCTCTGGCCAGGTTTTGAGGGCAGTTGAGGCAGCGAGACTCTGCTGCCATTACTTTTTGTATTGTATTATTGAGTTTTATTGTTGTTATTGTCTACTTTTGTATTTCTGTCCTTGCTCTATGCTATATTGTATTTTGTTTTTGCTACATTGTATTTGCTATTGTATTTTTGCTATATTGTATTTTGTTTGATGTGTTGTGAGCCGCCCTGAGTCGGCATGTGCTGAGACGGGCGGCATATAAATCAAATAAATCAAATCAAATCAAATCTTGGTGGCAGAAAAACGGGCCAGGGTGCGTACCACGCAGTGCAAGGAACTCTTGTAGGGCACCAACCAGACAGATGTCTGCAATGGAACATCATAGCAGTCTTACACCACTGCCTACACCGTGCTGATCAACCTTTGAGGAGTGTATCCTCAACTGAGCCCACTCATCAGAAACATAGACATCTTCGAGTTCCAGTGCCCTACGCGTCGCATCCGCCTTAGACAGTAGCACAAGCTCACTGATGCGGAGCACTCCAAAAAAGGCCACCGTGGTAGCCGCATGAAAGAGAGCTGCCTCATACCTGTCAAAACACAGGTCATGCCAGCCTCGTGCAAGGTGGGTAAGGACCCTTGGAGAAATTGGGTGGCGGCAGTCCGGACAGCGTCCACGTTCCCGTGTCCATCCTTCCAAAACGTGTCATATACGGAAGTCAGTTGTGCTGTCAGCATAACCCCCCACCTTGGCCTTGAATGCCAGTGCTGACAGCCTGGATGCTATGGTGCGGGGAGCTAGGCCCTGATTGTGTAGGTAAACCATGAATTGAAGGACATGTGCCACTGGAATGGGCCAAATCTCGGACAAGCGGAATTGCGCACAGAAAGCCTGAAATTTAGTGAATGCATGGTGATACGCCTTACGCGTGCGGGTTGCCAGCGACATGCCGATCGCCCGGTTCACCTCTCCTTGCCAAACGTCCATATCTCGTCCGGGAGCGGCGAGGGAAATTCCTCTGCGTCCGGAGCCAAGGCGCGGAACCGGGGGATCTGCAGGCGGGACAAAGCATCAGCAATGTCGTTGTTAATACCTGGTACATGTCTGGCCCTGAATAGAACATTGAGGCTTAGACTGCGCAAGATGAACTGGCGCACCAACTCCATAACCCTGGGTGATTTAGACGTCTGTGAGTTGACAATGTGCACTACCACAGCACTGTCACACCAGAAATGAACAACTGAATTGGCCCACTCCGCACCCCATAGCATCAAAGCTCCCAGAATGGGAAAGAACTCGAGGAACGTAAGATCGCGTAAACAATCCATGCCCTTCCAAGCTGGAGGCCATCGGCCGTAGGCCCACCTCCCCTCAAAGTAAATCCCATAACCCAGGGACCCTGATGCGTCCGACTGAACCTGGAAGCGAGGGGACACCAGAAGGTCAGATCTCCAGAATGACACCCCATTGAATTCCTTAAGGAACTCAAGCCAAATCAGCATATCCTCCTTCGTCCCCTTGTTCAGTCGGACCCTATGATAGGGCCTGGATAGGCCAGCCATGGCATCGCACAAGCGTCGAGCAAAAGCTCTGCCAGGCACGACCACCCTGCAGGCAAAGTTAAGGTGACCATGCAGTACCTGGAGCTCACGAAGTGACACCCTGCATTTGGCCAGTAAGGCCAAAATCAGTGCAGTGATCCTTGAAACCTTGTCAATGGGTAACCTGGATGCCTGTAAAACGATGTCAATTTCAATACCCAGGAACGTGAGCTTGGTTGATGGGCCCTCAGTCTTTTCGGGCGCTAAAGGGACACCGAGTTCCTTCATTAGCGTCTGAAATGTGTTGAGGAGACGCGTACACGTGTCCCAGCCCTGTTCACCCCCGAACAAGAAATCATCGAGGTAGTGGGCTACAGACCGAGACCCCGACCTACGAACAAAGGCCCACTGGAGGAAGGTGCTAAAACGTTCAAATGCCGAGCAAGAGATGGAGCAGCCAAAAGGCATGGCCTTATCAACGTAAAACTTGCCCTGGAATCTGAAACCTAGCAACTCGAAGTTGCCCGGGTGCACCGGCAGCAGCCAGAATGCAGACTTATTGTCACACTTTGCCAATAGTGCACCCGGGCCACAAGAGCGCACCATGCGCAGGGCCTGGTCGAATGATGTATACCTGACCGAACAAAGGTCATCAGGGATGGCATCATTGACCGAATGGCCAGCCGGGTATGACAGGTAGTGAATCAAATGAAATTCCCCCAGAGTCTTTTTGGGCACTAACCCCAAAGGGGAAACCTTCAGGTTGGGAAAGGGTGGAGCCTGAAAGGGGCCAGCAACCCTGCCTGCCTTAACCTCCTTAGCAATACTCAGGGCGGCCACCTCCTCCCTGCCCCTAAGAGAAAGTAAGTTGGGGGCATCTTGTGGGCACCTCTCCCCTGTGAACGGAATGCGAAACCCACGTTGGAAACCCTCGAGCAGGTAACCAGCGTCTTCCTTCCTCGGGTATGTTGCGAGCCAACGCTCCAACATGACCAAATTAACTGGGGATGGGGCCTTTTGGGTGACCAGTTCCCTCAGCGGCAGGTCTGCCCACTCCCTGTCCACCTCTACCTATGCCCCGAGACCCGCCTGCTCGCGGACACGCAGCGGCGGCGTGGGGGCCAGCGCAAGTGGGACACTCGTGCTTGTATCGGCACTGTTTTCTGTTGCACGCACCATTGGCCGAGAAGCTCCAACACAGCAGGCGGGTTGGAACCCCCTGCCCCGCCACCTGGCAGGGTGCCTGTGCTGGAGCGGCTCGCTGGACCGCATGTCCACAATGATACCTCTCCCCAGGCGCCGGGCGCGTGGGGGTCATATACAGAAGCCAGAGCTTCTGGCAGGGCTCGTCCCACCTCATCTCCGGGTGTAGGGGCACTCTCATTCGAAATTCCTCGTTGTAAGCCAACCACGACGGGCCAGGGAAATCAACCATTGCCCTGTAAATATTGTCCATATTGGGGCTGTAAAGCCTCGGGCCATGGGCTAATTTGCCCCATCCCACCGGTCCCGGTGGGAGCCTCCGCAATGGGGGGCTGTTGGGTGGGCACAGCCGCGGTCCTCCGACCCAGCTGCCGCCTCCTGGACGGGTGAACCATGTTCGCCATAGCCTTCTTCCTTGAAGGCATTGTAATCGCTGGTGGGAAGCCGAAGAAGAAGGCGAAGAGCCAAGCTGTTTGCCGCCGGAGGGGCTTCCCTGCAAAGGCTGAGAGCGACGGAGAAAAACTTCTCCGCTCCGTCGCTTTCGCAAAATGGCAGCTCGGCTGCCTCGTGGCCACCCCTTTTAAAGAGGGCTGGCCACGCCCCCTAACTACCCCGATGTCCAAGTCCGGTGGGGGGGTGCCCGCAAAGAGCACGGCGGCCATTTTGGCGCCGCGCTTGCATTGGCTAACAGAGTGTGCACATTTTTGATCCACTTATTTGCATAAGAATAGATACATGAGAAAAGATACATTCTGCTCCTGTCAGAAAACACAGTTAACATACATAACAGCCTCCCAGTGAGCGTCTTAGCCACTTAAGCCACTGCAGTCCTTGTGTTTAGATCCCTGTAAATCAAATTTCAAACTAAGACCCCACTAGGTGAAAGCTTTGCCAGAGTGTGGGGGCTTGAGCGGTCTAACTAGGTAGTGTTGCCTATCACTTGTCAATGATGTTAGGCCAGGACTAAGACTCACCAAAGCATCCTCCGTCAGATTCCTCAGGCAAAGCATTGGCCATGTTGACTTATGCCAGTGATGGCGAACCTTTTCGAGACCAAGTGCCCAAACTGCAACCCCAGACCCACTTAGTTATCACAAAATGGCAACACAGCAACAGGGAAGGGAGGAAATGCTCCCAGTTGGCTGTTGGGCAGAGAGGTGGGGTGAACTCTATGCTGGAGAGAGGGAGGAAGCGCTCCTATTGGGCTGCTGGGCAGATAGGTGGGACAAACTCTGTGCTGGGGTGACAACACAGGTGCCCACAGAGAGGGCTCCAAGTGCCACCTCTGGCATGCATGCCATAGGTTCGCCACCACTGATTTAGGCATTCTGGAAGCTGTAGTCCAGAAAGCAATTTCCCCCCAAACTTGGCTCCAGACAAGAAGGAAACCCATTTAGTTTTGTTGATAGAAGCAATTCCATCAGTTTCCACTGGTGTTGGTTCCTGGTCATTTTAATTAATTCATCCACACAGCACAAAGTATATTCTGTATGATAATAACTGAAATTGACTTTTAATGGGGTTTAAGTATCTGGGAATAAGTCATTACTTTGTAGATTTATTGTGCCAATAAGAGAAGAAAGAGGAAGTACCGTAAGCACTCTAAGTTTCTGTTAGTCCAACAAGGATCCTGGAGCGATATGGACTGATAACTCTCTGGTAGTCCTATTTTACACAAGGTGCCAAACAAGTTATTTTACCAAACAAAAACTAAGTCTCCTTCTCAGAATCACTTTTCCTGCTTATTCGTCTAAAATGCCAATCATTGTCACCAAACATCCAAAATACAATTGCTTGCTGCTCTGCTTGCTGTGGGAAATAAATTGTCTGTGGTTCTAAAATGACAGCCTTCCTCATGCCTAAAGTATAGTTGCCTTTCAGTATCCTGACCGTGGGAAGTAAAAAGAGTGCCCACAAAGTAAAAGCATCAGTAGTGCAATCCTCTGATTCTACTATATTTGTGCTAATAATCCAAAAATAAAAAAGAGATCAGCAACAGCACAACTATAGCTGGGTCAAGACAAGTGATTTTAATATCACACCTCCAGACTGTTGCTTGAAAGGATGATTGTCTTTTATTAACAGAGGAAGCAAAAATGGTTTAAAAGGACAAAATACAAAAGTTCCAAATGGTTTCCTAAAATACAGGAGGATATACAAAGCCAGACTTAGAGCAATTCAAGAGAAACACACCAGAAAAATATCAAAAATAATCTAGCCTATCTAATAGATTCACCTTTGGCAGGACAGTACTGAGACAGGCACAGGATGGCTTCATATAACTGCAAACAGATGGCAGGTCAGCAAAGCTCCTCCTAAGAGGCAAGCTAGGTTTTTGGACACAGTCCCGTCTCATGAGTGAGACTTAGCCATCTAATTAACTTACTAGCCCCCTTTTTATGCCTTAAATGACAATTCAATCAATTCAGTGAATATAAATTAATTCTTTTTGCAGACTAAATATCTTCTGTTTCTTTCTAGCTGTAATCTTTTATTCCATTAGCATGTCTGGAAGAAAGCAAACTGGCTTTTGATATTCCATCTGATAAGCAATAAGCTTGGAGGCATTTGTTCCCTCTCAATTCTTCATTGAAGTTCTTTATAACAGAAGGGCATTTGAAGTGCAAACTGTCCTTTTGTCCTGACCAATGTTAGCTCACACCTTACCAACCAGTTTTCCAATTACTACTTATAGAGAAGCCTCAAAGTTTCCAGTAGATGAATTCTATGTTCCATGCTCCCCAGGTTCTCAGATTCTTCACACTTGACAATGCCACTCTCCTTAAAGGTTTCACTACAGTTGCATTGTAAATACGTTTATTCCAGATCTAAAGTTGTTCATTTATAATGTCTTTTAACTTCTTTGCCTTCTTGATCTTTGTTTTATATCTTTTGGAATCCCATTACTCTTTGTATCCTAAACGCAATTTTTTTTCTCATGGAACTGATTTTTAGCCAGTCATTTAATTCTTGGTGCTTCTCACATCCTGTCCAATTGAGAGTTGGGGGATGACTGGCATTTGCTGTGGACATCCCCTTTTTCTTAAGAAAAACTAACAAGAAGTAAAGCTGCCTCACCTTACAAGGAAGGCTTGTTATACTGCTAAGACCTGGTCTTCTAACCAGAGTTTCCATTTACTAGGTAGTGCAGTGGTTAAACTGCTGTACTGCAACCAAAAAGGTTGTAAGTTCAATCATGACCAGGACTCAATATTGACTCCATCCTTCTGAGGTCAGGAAAATGAGTACCCAGCATGTTGGGGCAAAATGCTAATTAACTTGTGAACAACCCAGAGAGTGCACAAAGCTTATGGGGCGACATATAAGTGTAATTGCTTTTGCTTTTGGTAGATAGAAAGTGTATTCTTCCTAATTTGCTTGACAAGCAGGGCAACTCAAACATAATGATACACCATCTAGAGTGGCATGGAAGATGCCTCTTCTTTTGACACCACTGTCTTGTGACTGATCTCAAATACATCAACACAACTTAATCAGCTGGCACAACTGCTGTGCTGGCTAAGATCAGCAGGTAGAAAACAAAACAAAAATAAAGAGGAAAAGAGAAAAATCATGAGAAGGCCTACATTAACACCACATCCACCCCCCATTAACCCCGACTCACAGCTGCTATGTCAGCATAAAATAAGGCTGGCAGTAGAATAGATCTAAGCAATTTCCAGTATCCCTGTGCTAGGAGTTGTTTGGATTCAGAACAGCCTCATCTGGCTTAAATTCAGCTCAGCGGGCCCTTACCTGTCTTGACTAGTTAAGTTCTACCTGAAGTTCTGTGATTCAGGCCTCTTTTAAAAAACATTCTGAACTTTTTTGAACTGCTGGATATGACCTCCTTTGTCTATAGAGACAACACTTTACACTTTTATTTGGAATTACTTGAATAGAACTGTAATTTTTTTCTCTAAGAAAACTGCAATGCATGCTGGTTTTTATAATTGCTAGCAGTTTTCTGGACTTCTTTTTCAGAAATCTGTTTCCCTGCCTTGATACCTTCCCCCACCACTCTCTTTGGAGACTAAAAAAATTCAGTTTAACTATCCCTTGCAACTTGTTAATATAGCAGAACCATTTTATGAAGATAAAAACTTTAACCCAACAAGAAATGCATGCTTTCTATTAGAAAGAACAACTGAAGGGCCTTGAAAAGGATCCTTGAAATGAAAAGCAATGTATATTGGGAGAAGGGGTAAAAAAAAAAATCTAGGTCACAGCTTTTCCCAATTTTTGTAATTTAATGCAGCCCTGAATAATTACTGCACACATTCTTTCAAAATCAAGTTTTATAATATTCCTGTTCTTCCATGTCTATTTTCAGATGTTCTTGGTATTGTACTCGGTTCTGTTTTCCAAACAATTATTCTGTAAAAATGCTTGAAGAGCAAGTTGAAACAAAGTTTATCTAAATACTGAAAGGAAATCTATCCTTTTAGGTTGGCCAATTAGATCCTGGATTCTGTGGGCAAAATTCATTTTTGTGCTAAAGGAATTGTGTAACCTTGCTGCCCTTTCTGATCAGAATCGCTTTCTCCCTGTAAATCATGTGTCTATGTTGTCATTTAAGCCGGCATAGAAGAGCCTTATATGAATTGTGCTTGTTCCTACACAAAAAACCAAGCTCTGATTGTACTTGTCCTAATTTCCTAGCAGCTGGTTCAGTGTTTTAAATTTCTGACTGCAGAACCAGAGGTTGCAAGTTCAATTCCCCCTGCCTCCTGGAAGAGTCAGCCTGTGTAGTCATGAGCAAGCTGCACAGTTCCAGATGATTCCCTGAAGAAGGGAATGGTAAACCACTTTTGAGTACTCTATATTTAGAAAGCCGGGAAAAGATCAAAATATGTCAGAACTGATTTGATGGCATGCAATTATATTGTTAATAATAATTTCCTAGTTATCCTCTTAAGCAAGGAGGAAGCAGAACTCATGTTGTAAGAAAACAAGGCAGGGGCATCTTCCAGTTCAGGGAAACCTTTGGTAGGGAAGGGACGAACACTTTGATAGCAAATGTTTGGAAGACACATGAAGTCTCATATGCAGTGTTTTCAGTGGTCATGTAGGAAGAAGTGGGAAAGTCCTTTATCAAAGCTGTTACCAGTAAAGAAAGAGCATAGCAAACTGGATGGATGAATAACCTAATAGTACAAATCTATACCTATAAAGAGGGACGTTAACCGTTGGACTCTGGCATACGCTCCCGCACCCATCCATACTATCCCGTACTGAGCTGCCTGCACTCGCCCGAACCCGGACGGCAGAGTGCCACAAGGTTTCCAAAGTTGGCAGTGGGGCAACAGCCCCACGAATGCAAATAAAGCAAAACAACTTCAAATCCCAATGTCCTCCGCACTATGCCACACCTCAGCCAATCAGGCTGACAGGCGCGAGCAAAGAGAATGTCGGGAATGGCACCGTGCCCAATAGAAACTGAGCCGCAGAAAAAAAGCCGCTGCACAAACGCAAACAAAACTCCAAGCCCCAGCGTCCTCCGTGCTGTGACCACTTCAGCCAATCAGGTTGAAGGGCATGAGTGCGCAGAACGCTGAAAAAGCTGACACGTGAAAAATAAAATAAAAACTGCCGGCCTCCTGCAATGGGAGTGCAAGGCTGCTGCAGGCGGACGCAGTGCCTCACGGCCTCGAAAAAACAACAACAACACACCAACCCTCAAAAAACCACAGCGAGACCACCACTGGCCTTCTTTCCTGGAGCAACGGGGAGAAGAGGGACCCCATCTCCTCCCCGCTACCCCACCGAAGACACGCCAAGGCCACCACCGGCCTCAAGGTAAGTTGAGCCGGGGTGGGGAAAAAACCAGCAGTAGGCAGCAGTTCGTCAGGGGAAGCACACTCCCTGGTGGATGACTGAATTCTGCCTTTCTACTACCCACACCACTATTTTGAGAACTAGCACGAAACAGCAGTGGAGGTAATAGAAAAGCAGCAGCCAGCAATTCACAAGGAAGAGCACCACCCCTTACGGATTGCTGCTTGTCGATCTCTGGTTAGGTAAGCCAGGAGAAAAAGGAAACAGAGAGGAGAGAGCCATTGTGAGGCAGATAGCTCTTCTCTGCCTCCTTTTCACCCGACCTACCTAACGAATCTTACTGGACGAAGAGCTAGCTGACTGCTGGCTCTTCCTTTTCCCCATCGCTGCATCGAAACCAAATTTTGAAGCAGCAATGGAGAAAAGAGGAACCAACAGACAGGCTGTTCTTCACAAAAAAAAAACTCACAACAACAAGAAAACCAAAGAGTTAACCAAAACGCCAATCACAAACATTAATGAAGCACAAATAAATAAACAAATTATTTAAAAAACCATTAAACAAAAAAATAAGCAACAAAAACAGCAAAAGACACCGGAAATACCAAAGTCTAATGAAAAAACCATGAAAGCACACTAGAAACACCTATCTAAAACACGAAAATACCTAAATCAATGAACAAAAACGACACAAAATAAACAAAAAATGGAAGAAATAAAAAAAAACCAGAAATAATTAAAGCAATTAAACACATCTAAAACCCAAAAGACAAACAAAAAAACCATCAAGAAACACTTTAGGGAGTTTAAGTAGAAAATCTCTATTTAACCCCCCCAACCCAACACCACAATATCAAAAAAATAAAATAAAATAAAAAGAACAAAAAATCAAGAGAACTCACCAAGCACGTCCTCCCTCCATGCGTTCCGGAACTCAAATGAATACAGAGAAAGAAAATTGCAGTAATCTAAATAACAGCCCCACCTAGAGGCCGGAAGAGAAAAAACAAGTAAAAAAATACGCAATACAGCACTCTTACTAACAGCCCCACCTAGATGCCAGAAGAGTAAAAACAAGTAAAAAATATAAGAAATAAATCAAAATGACAAATAAATCAAATAAAATAGATCAAAAAAAGTCACAAAGCACAAATGCAAAACACCCTCACCCGAACCACCCCTAACCAAAAAAACACAAATAAAAACTGCCCGGCTGGCTGGGCACAAATATGCTAGTAAGGTTTATATGGAAACCAGACTTCTAATGTTATCAACGTTTTGACCAACAAATAGTTGAGGCAATTGACAACCACTGGATCAGCATCTTTAGGTTACTCTATACAAGGGTCATACATATCTTTGAAGTTTTCTTTTTTTACCCTACTTTCATGTCCAGTTCAGCCTAATTACATTATGTCTTTTTTTTTAAAGAAAGGGTCTATTTATTCAATTGTGATCAGTGTGTATATTCCAGAATATAAATTGTGTCTACTGAATATAGTATAGAATCTCACACAGAGACATAAAACTCTACTTGAGCATGTGCATTGGACATGGGCTAGACTAGCTTTTCTTCTTTGAATCAGCAATTCTAGCTGTTTTATCTATACAGTTGCCTGTGATATTGTCTTTAAAAAGGTGTTTTATCAACAACAACAGAAGAAATGGAAAGGAGTTTCTGACTGATATCAACCTAGGTAAGTACAGCTTCAATAGGTTCTGTCATGTAAAGCTACCTCAAGCCTGAAAACTATTTTCCTCACATACACAAAGTTTCCACTTATTTCCATTTCATTAGATTGGAATTTGGATCAGACCTCCTAAATATGAGGTCTTTGGAAGAGAATTTTGGAATTAATCCCATATCATGTACACAGAAGTAATCAGCATGTCTTGTACAGAAAAATGACTCAGACGTTGATCTTTGTCCTTGCCTTTTTAATCAACATCCATGCATTCCAATGACTAGTAGAAAGAAGTGCAGAAGCAGGACTAGAAGCCCCCATTTTTTGGAATAATGAGACCAACTGAATTTCTCCCTAACACATTCTTGAGACCTGACATATCGGCAAATGAAGCATCAAGGACTGTTAGTTTGTAGGAACTGGGTGGTGGGTTGTAAATCAATCAGAAAAACAACAACACAGCCGAACCAGAAAAGGAATGCATTTTAATGAGAAAGGAGACTATGAATGTAACATAAGCAACAGTCCTGTGGCACCATAAAGTCTAGCAAGTTCTATCTGAGATACGTTTTTGTGGACTGACACCCTCTTCTGTTGGTGCAGAAATTTATACACACCTGGAGAGAGGAATAGAGAGTGTTAAATGTGATTGAAACACAAAAGGTACAAGCATGGTACTGTTCTTAACAGCAGTTGTTAAGAGTAGTTCAACAGTCATTGGGTAGGTGAAAAGCACAGAGTTTACTAGTGGCTGAAAATACCCTCTGAAAATTTCAGGAATAGAAGATACTAGCTATTATGCCCGGCATTGCCAGGAAGGTTCGGAATGTGTTTGTTGGTGGGGTGGTTTTGGGTTTCGCACGCCACACACACACACACACACACACATACACAGAGAGAGAGAGAGAGAGAGACAGAGACAGAGTGTGTGTGTGTGTGAGAGAGAGAGAGGGGAGGATGCGGCAGGTGAGTAGGTGGTTTTGGGGGGTACACACACATACACAGAGTGAGTGAGTGAATGAGAGAGAGAGAGAGAAGCATCCCAGCAGATGTGTGTGAGAGAGAGAGAGAAGAGAGAGAGAGAGAGAGAGAGAGAGAGAGAGAGAAGCAGCCCAGTCGGTGTGTGTGTGTGTGTGTGAGAGAGAGAGAGAGAGAGAAAGAGACAGAGAGAAGCAGCCAGCAGGTGTGTGTGTATGTGTGTGTGTGTGTGTGTGTGTGTGAGAGAGAGAGAGAGAGAGAGAGAGAGAGAGAGAGAGAGAGAGAGAGAGAGAGAGAGAGAGAGGAGCTGTGCATTTGGCCCATTGCCTGTTGGAGAAGGGGGTGGATTTCTCCAATAGGCATGGGCAAAACGGAGCTCCGCATTCAGCCCTAGTCTGTCGGAGAAAGAAAGCCCCTTCTCTGGCAGGCAAGTGCCGAATGTGGAAGGGGTTCACTTTCCTCTGGGAGGCAATGGCAGAGAAAGGAACGCCATTTTCTGCCTTTTCTTCCCGGGTAAGTGGCTCACTTCCCTCGGTTGGCAGGGGTTAAAGGCACCAGTGCCTTCACCACCAACACCACCATGGAAGGGGCTTGCTTCCCTCCATGAGGCAAAGCCAGAGAATGGAGTGCTGTTCTCTGCCTTTGCTTCCTGGGGAGGTGGCTCACCATCTTTGTATTACCCCCTCCATTGTTTCGTGTTAGCTCTCAAAACAGCGGAGGGGGTAATACAAAGGTGGCTGCCAGCGATCTGCCAGGGAGAGCTACTCCCCTGACGGATGATTGGCTGTTGCCTTTCCCCCTCAACTGTTTTGAAGGTTTTCATGAAACAGTTGTGGGGAAAATGCAAAGGCTTCAGCCAGTGATCCGTCAGGGGAGGAACTCTCCCTGGGTGATTGGTGGCTGATGCCTTTGAATTTTTCCCTTTGTTGTTTCGCGCACTGGCACAAAACAGAGGAGGGGAAATAGTGATGGCAAGAGCCGGCATGGATGGCAACACCGCCAGAAGACACGGCAGGGCAGAGGCAGTGCCTACGGCACTGCCTCATCCGGCCGTGTCCTCAGGTGGCGTTGCTGAGGGCGGGAGGGGCAGCAGGGCGGAGCAGAGGCAGTGCCTATGGTGCCGCCTCACCCGGCCATGCCCTCAGGCAGACCGTTCCCACAGCCTGGACCAATTTTTTTGCCTGCGCACCAGCTGTCCTGCCTCCTTTGCGCTCACGTCCTTCAGCCTAATTGGCTGAGGGGTTGCGCGGTGCAGAGGACACTGGGAAGAGTAGGTTTTTTTCCTGATTCGTGGGGCATTGGCCACACTTTTGGTCCCCGGACCCATGCGGCAACGGTGTCTGGGACGTAAGGTAGATGTGCACGGCGAATTATGGGAGAGGCTGGGCGGGTGCGAACACGCATTCCGCACATGCACGGCCCATCCCATTCTTATAGGTAAAGATCATATACTAGAGTATGTAATCCACTTTGCCTAGATCAGTGGTTCCCAACCTTTTTTTTTGCCATGCCCCACCTAAGCATCTCTAAAATCCTGATGCCACCCCCCCCCCCCCCAACATATAATTCTTATTACTAAAAAAGTGAACTCCTATTCACGTGGAGGAAACCTAAAAGGCCATTCACTGTTAATAAATCATTCTTGAATTGTCCCCTCCTTAAAAATAAAATTTCCCCCTCTGTGGGGCATGTGTCTAGATGCCGTTCCATCCATTTAACTCTCACCTCAGTGCTCTTTCTCTCTTCTTCCTTTAGTCCAACATTTCCCCCCTACTGCTCTTCATTTCTACCTTAACCCCAGTTAACCCCAGTACTAACAAATATTCATCCAGACCTTATTCCCACTAGATCAGAATGAAGATGTCTTTAAGCAATCAATATTGGAGGAAACAAGGGAATGTATTCCAAAAACAACACAAAAAACAACAAGAAAACCCAACCACAAAGCATGAAAACCTGTCAAATCTGCTCCAAAACGCCAAGCCTAATGAGAAAAATAATAACAGTTTACCAAGAGTTAGTATTATTCAATTCAAGGAAACCCCAATTATACCATTATCAAAGGTATACCACAGTTAATCCTAGGTGGTATTCAATATTAAGCATGACTTTGGTGTATAATAAAAACAAAACTGTATATGTGAACTAAATTATGCAGATTTGTGTTATTTTCGCAAATTGGTCGTTCTACATATACATAATTGGCATAGTAGAATTGTGTCTAGTTATGAGTGCCACATGACCATGGAAACGTCTGCAGAAACAGAGATGAGCACTGAACCCTAGAGTCGGATACGACTGGCTTTCAAGCAAGGGAAACCTTTACCTTTACTAGAATTACAAATTTAGGAGTCTGTATTTTTTTCTCCTATAGAATCTGAGGGGTTTTTTTTAAAGCAAGAAACAACAAAAACCGGTGACTGATGAGTTACAGGTATCTTAGATATATGGGCTGCTAGCCTCTTGATTACATTATTGCAGACAGACAATTACCCTACTCTGGTAGGTTCTGCTTTGCATCACTAGTGTGCAAGGGGGGCTACTTACACAATTGCCTTCATGTTCTGAATAAAATACCCTCCTTGATAACAATTTTGAACTACTACAGAGTCAAATCACAGAATGCAAACCCTTCAAAGCCAAACAGTTGAGAAATCAGACATGCAAAACAAGCAGACAAAGCTATGTTTAGCTTCTGGTGACAAATTACCGGGTAAAAATTATAATTTGTACTATTCAGAGCAAGGCAAACACATATTAACTTGAACATAATGGCTCCCCCCCCAACCCCTCCAAGAGAGGCTCTGCTAGAGATGCACTACTAGTATCATCTAACTGGCCTGGTGACAAACAGAACAGCATGTTCAGGTAAGATCTAGTGGATCTTCTCTTGTGTATTTTTGGAATTACTGCATTATTATAAGGCAATTTTAGCCTTCCAGCTGTAGCGTGAAACACTATAAATACACTAATTCAATTGTCTACCTATTTGAGCTGGTGGCTTATCTCCAAGTTCTGAGACAGCAGACTTTTCCAGAAATTGCTACCAGAAATCCTTTAATCTTCTCCATGAATAGCATATGCTTTACAACTGAAGGGTAATACACAGTCCAATACATTGCCACATAGGAAGGGAAAAGATATACCTAGTCAACCCTGTATGTTTTCACAGGATAATGTTTTCATGAGATAATGGTTAGCAGCTAAAGCAGAGATTTGTAGGAATCAAAATTCTTCATCAGATACATGCAACTACTAACTTGTATGATTAAGTTAAAAATTGTCTATGTACAGTTTCCTATGTGGAGACTGCAGTGGCTCAAGTGGCTAACACACTGACTGGGAGGCGGAAGGGTCAGCAGTTCGATTCCCGAGTACTGCAGGATGGAATGAGCTCCCGTCATTGTCCCAGCTTCTGCCAACCTAGCAGTTCAAAAGCAAGAAATTGCAAGTAGATAAATAGGGACCACTTTGGTGGGAAGGTAACAGCATTCCATGCGCTCCGGTGTCTAGTCTTGCCTGCCACATGACCACGGAAACATCTGCAGCAGCAGACAGTGCTGGCTCTTCGGCTTGAAACAGAGATGAGCACTGAACCCTAAAGTCGGATACAACTGGCTTTCGAGCAAGGGAAACCATTATTTTAGTTTCCTTTTAAAAGATAAGTAGCATATTTTGCCCGGCGGTGCCGGGCTTTGTAAAATTGGGTTTGATAGTAAAGGGTTTCGTTTTTTTTTCTTGAACCAATGGTGCTGGGCTGTTTTAAATGGTGTTGAAAGGTTTTGTGATTTTGTGGCTTCGAGGCGCTGCATCCGCCTACGGCGGATTTGCACTCCCAGTGTGTGTTTTACTTTTATTTTTTGCACGCCGGCTTCCTCAGTGCCAGGCTCTTTAAATTGGTTTTGGAAGGTTTTTGTTTCATGTTTATACAAATTTTATTTTAATTTAATGTAAATTATTTTTTTTAATTTAAAATTTAATTTTGGTTTTTTAAATCTTAATTTTTACGCATTTTTTTTTAGTGAAAAGTGATTTCTGGGTTTTTTTGGTATTTTTTGAGATTAGTGTGAATATTTTTGAATGTTTTGATAATTTATTTGATTAATTTGGGAATTAATCATATTAGTTTCAATATTTTTGAATGTTTTTTCTCTTGTGGCCTCTGGGTGGGGGTGGTGAGCTTTTCTTCCTCTCTACAATTTTTCTCTTCTGTTCTCTGGGTGTCACTTCTGGTAAGTACTTTCTTTATTTTCTCAGTTGAGTTCCGGTCATCATGGAGAGAAGATGTCTCATGGTAAGCTCTCTGGTTTTATTTTATTTTTTTTATTTTTTATTTTTTTTGGTGGGGTCTGTGTGTTTTTTCTTGTTTGTTTTTGGCTGTTTTTGTGTTTCCTTTTTGTATTTTTGAATTTTGATTTTGAGTGTTTTTGACTGTTTTTGGTTTGTGTTTTTGTGTTTACTTTTTTAGGGGGGGTTTCTTTCTATTCCACGGGCCAGGCTCAATGCTTGGCCCATGGAAAGGAAAGGCAGGGGCAAGGGGGGGGGGTGTCTTTTTTTGTGGGCCAGGCTCGAGGCCTGGCCCGTGGAAAGGAAAGGGCAGGTGGGGGGTGTCTTTTTTTCATGGGCCAGGCTCGATTGCTGGCCCGTGGGAAGAGCAGAGGTGGTGGTGGGGCCTTTCTTTTCTGTGGGCCATGCTGGCTGGCCCATCGGAAGGAAGGGCAGCGGCGGTGGGGAGGCCTTTCTTTTCCACGGGCCATGCTGGCTGGCCCGTGGGAAGGAAGGGCAGCGGCGGCAGGGGGCCTTTATTTTCCGCAAGCCATGCTGGCTGGCCCATGGGAAGGAAGGGCAGGGGCAGAGGGGTTTTTTTTACTTTTATTTTTCATGCGCCGGCTGCCTCAGCATTCTGTGCGCTAATGGCGTGCAGGATGTTGGGGCTTGTAGTTTTGCCTGCGGGTGTTTGGTTACTGCAGCGTTTTTTTCCTGCAGCTTTTTTTTGATTGGCCGCGGCGCATTTCCGAACGTTCCTTTTGCCACATCGCTCAGCCTGATTGGCTGTGGTGCGGCGCAGTGCAAGGAATGTTGGGAATTGAAGTTCCCTTATTTTGTTTGCGTCCGGGGGGCTCCTGCCCCCTGGCCGAAAATTTCAACCTGACAGTTACCTGCGAACCCCGTTCGGGCAAGTGCACGGAGGCTCGGGCGGGGCTAGTGGGGCCTGGTGCAACATCCTTTGTCACATTCCAATGGTTAACACACCATTTTATAGGTATAGATTGAGAATGAGGGATACTACGTACAAATACAAAGCCAGATGTATTAGTAAGATACGGTGATCAGATGGGCATAAAACCTATTGTTTAGTCTGCTTTGGGAACAGATTGATTCACTCCTTTCCCCAGTAACCATACAACATAATTACTGGAGCAAGCCAAATCATGCCCAAAGCATCCCTATCCACACCTTTCTGTGTGGGTAGAATTGCTCTGTTTTTGTCCATTTTAGGCATGTGTGATTGCATGGACCAAAAGCAAGCCTTCTAGTTGGCAAGACTCCTCCTATTTTGAATTTCTAATATTCTGGAATAGCTTAATAAGTGACCCACTTCAAGATACTGTATCATCAAACTGAACATCACTCTGCCAAGGAGCAGAGTGGCAGTGAAATGCTTTTTAAAAAAGACTCTGGTGGATCATTGATGATGCACTGCATCATTTGTATAAAAATTAAGGAAAATGCTTTATTTGCTTTGTTTGAAGAAGTTGAAAAATTGGCCACAGTGAACCAATGGACACATCTGTTTTTGTTAAACGATTTTATAGACCAGTGGTTCCCAACCTTTGGTTTTTGGACTTCAATTCCCAGAAGTCTAAGTCAATTCCCCAAAACACTGATCAGCCAATGTACTGACTTAGGCTTCTGTGAATTAAAGTCCCCCTGTGGGACGTGGGACCCATGTTGGGAAAAACTGTTATTGACTCTTATATAATACCTAGAAAGCTGCCTCTTACTGTATCATACTTTCCTCCATCTATTCCACATTTCCACTGTTGTTCACTCTAGCTGCAACATTTCAGATGACATGTAATGATAGGGAAATATGAATATGTTTTTTCTTTTACAACCACTAACCTTTTTCAAACTCCCAATTCTCTCTGTTTCTGTCTCAGAATGCTAATCTCTTAGTTTTTTAAAAAAAACACACACCAAAATTCATATGTATCATGCATCTGTCAGAGTCCAGAATTCTGCATGCATTTCATTGTTACGTTCATTTTAGCACCACCTTCTCAACTGACCACTTTTGTATGCATTTCTCTTAAGGCACGCAAGCAGTGAAAGGCAAATAAAAGCACACGGTTTTTGTACTCATGTCTTCTAAGGGATGCATTCCTCCTGAAGGATTTATTTAGTGTACATTTTTTTGACCGACAAACTGCATTAAAAAACTTGTAGATAATTGCTTTCCAGTTTGAGGAAGGGACAATTAGGTTGGTTCAGATTAAAGTGTGAAACAAATGGATTTCTCCTTCCTCCCTAAATAGAGGCCTCTTCCAGTCCTGTTACTTGAGGTTCTTTTAACCGGAGAGTTTAAACAATGAAGCTTACTTCTTTTTCATGCAAAGCATACACACCTCTTCTGAGATATCATCTCTCCCAAATGCAGAACAGGCATTACTGTGTAACCAGCTGGCTTTCTTCCAGCCCAGAAGGAAGTGCAATGAAAACAGCAGTCTGGAAAAAATATATACTCTCCCCATTTCTTCATGGGCATTTTGGTTACACAAGAAATGGATAGCTGAGCTAAAGGATGTGGTTATTATTTACAAAATGCCCTTTTAAAACAATGGCTGAGCTTGTTCCAAGGCAGTGGGGTAAAGCAGAAATAAAAGATGTTATTAATCACAAATGAGACCAAAAAGGGGCATCTTGCTGGGTGTTCACTTAATTGCTCATCTGTCTTTAATGTCATCTCATGTTCACGAAATAGAAGTCTTGCTTTCAGTTTTCCCAAGCAGAAACAGAGAATTAATTATTGGGAGGAGGGGCCTTCTGTAAATATTTTATTTTTGGCTGTACTTAAGCTAAAGTTTTGTTCCACTCTTGTACTTCATGGTTTCAATCAATGGCAGAGGAAAACATTTTTCTGTGTATGCATATGGTTTGGGAGTTAGTTGTGGGAGGACTGGATGGTTGTCACTGTACCCAGCTTTACCAATCTTGCTTTGGGCAGGAATTGTTCTAGATCAGTGGTGGTGAACATTTGGCACAGGTGTTCTCAACCTTTTCAAGTCGGGGGCCGGGTCATGATACCTCAAACAGTTGAGGGGGCCAGACTGGTTGTCGTCCCCCCTCAACATTTACGGTTGTTGTAAACATGTTTACGAAGGCCGCGGACTCATTTACAGCTATTGTAAATGCATTTACAAAGGCTGTGGGCTCATTTACAACTGTCGCAAATGCATTTACAACTGCCATAAATGAGTCCATGGCCTATTCTGGCGGTAGCTGGAGCGAGGGCAGGGGTTGAGTTATATGGCACTGTGGGCCAGATCCAGCCCATGGGCTGTACATTGAGAACTGCTGCTATGGCACATGTGCCAGACGGGGCACTCAGAGCTCTCTCTATGGGCATGTACACCATCACCTCAGCACAGAGTTTACCCCACTCCTCTGCCCAGCAGCCCAATGGGAGTGCTTCCTCCCTCTCCCCAGCACTGAGTTCTCCCCACCCCTTTGTGGCGCAGATGGCAGCGTGTTGAGTTTGGGTACTCTGTCTCTAAAAGGTTCACCATCATTGCCCTAGATGAACTCCAGAATGCCTGTAGAGTCATATAATCACAAAAGGAGGGTATATTTTTGATCCCCTGACTTGCCTTTTGCAAGCAATGTACAGATGGCCCTCAAAATGTGAATGAGTTCATTCCTCACTTCAGTGGAGGGAGCAAATGTTTAAGTGCAGAATATTTTCTTGATCCACTGAGGTGAGTGTTTGTTACAGATGTATGTGCCCCAGCATTCTTGTACAGTACCTAAAAGATGTGTCTGGATTAGAGTGGTTTTTTTTTTACATCCATAACCCATTGCAAGGGGGAAAATGGCAGGATATTTCAACTGTTTGAATTTAAAAAACAGCTTTAAATTCAGACAATTGCAAAACCAATATTTTTGCTAACAGAAATTTTTGTTTTGTTGGGAAACAGAAGCCCCCACGTCTTCCTCCAAAATGCATGGCATTACAGCCTGATTACAATGGGTTTCTCACACAGTGATTTGTTGTGCTAACAAATGAAGTATGAAGTTTTGCAACCAAGTCAGAACCATAAAATATGGGTTTTACCCTGAGCTGTTGAAATTATGTTGTGTCTTTGGCTTTCTGGCTCCAGAACAGCCACATGGGTATCTAACCCATTATTTTAGCTCACAGATCTCACCATTGTGGTCCTATTTATTTGAGGACTCATTGTCATTCCTTTGCTAAAACTACAAGAGATTGGGGTTAGAAAAAGCATGAGATAATGTCAGTATAGAATGTAGTTGAGGAGATTCCCCCTGGGGAAAGAAGACTTACATGGCATTTTAAAAAATATATAGCCAAACAGCAGAAGTTGAGAATTGATTTTACAAATTCAAATGTATCATCTACAGTGTTCCCAAGTTCATTATACAGTAATACCTTGGACCATGCTAAAACTTGGTTCCACAAGTCTTAGTGTTATCCGATTTTTAGTGTTATCCAATGCATGCATCGGATACCGCTAAAATCCTATGGGATGCTTCAGATAACGTCAAAACTCTATAGAAATGCATTGTAACCAGCACAGGATTTAGCGGACATTATCCGATGCATCCCATAGGATTTGAGTGTTATGCGATGCAATTCCCCCCAAATAATAATAATAATAATAATAATAATAATAATAATAATTATATATATATATATATATATATATATATATATATATATATATATATATATATATATATATATATATATATATATATATATATATATATATATATATATATATATATATATATATATCAGGTCGTTATCCGATTTTAGTGTTATGTGATGCGGTTGTTATCTGAGGTTTTACTGTATTTGAGGAATACCTCTCCTACTCTCATACATAGAGTGGAACCAGATGTAACCCAACATACATGTAAAGTTGATTCCAAACCCATGTTTTCCAAATCAACATGAGTGTAGAAGCTGGGTGCATATACAGGGAACAAAATCAGGGACTTCTACCTTATCACTACCAGCAGGCTTCTTACTCTGAGGAAACCCGCAGAGAGAGAAATTGGTGGGAAATAGCCTTGGAGTGAGAAGTTGTAGGGAAGCAGTGAGAAGTAGAGTGCTAAGCACTCTACTTATATAGTGAAAGTAAGCCTCAGCAATAGTGCCATGAACCAAAACCACATGTTGAGCACTGTGGGTGTTTCATAACAGGGTATGGAAAGGCCTAAGAAGATCCAAACGTTGCCTTGATTTATGGAACTGCTTTCATTCTATGATTAAAAGTTGCAAACAATACTGACTGCCAGGTGTTCCCAAAAAGTAGGTAACATTATTAGAAGACACATATACTCATTTATGCACATATTGGCATGTTGGATTCCAGTAGTGCTGGTTTACATTCTTTTCTTTTAGCCTTCATAGGTATGAGTGCCCTTGGAGCTGAGAAGGTAGATGCAAAGCCAAGCCAAAGTGTGACCGGATAGCCATGTTGACAAGAAGAGGGGAAATTGGTACACTGATTAATTTCAAAGTACTCTGCATGGTTCTCCCAGAAGACTCCATAAAATAAATCAGTGTGTTAATTAGGTGTTAATGTGATTTCATTTATTTAATTTCATCCATTTCCAATCAACCAAATGTGTAGCCAAAGAAGGATGTGATTGGGTAAAAATGTTATTTGAACAAGATGAGTAGTACCTGGTGAGTTTAGGAAGTTGGGAAATCAAGGTTAAATGAATTGTCAATATGATCACAGATCTGAGTGTATCGATAAGAACACAATCCATACTAATTCAACTATGAGTGTCAAATATAATTTTGACTTGGAAAGAGAGTCCTATGGCACCAGGGCAGTAGTCCTTTGCCCACCCTTGAACCAGACAAGAAAAACCATCTCTTGAACAAAAGAGAAAAGCAAGTTAAAATCCCTTTTCTTTGTCCTCTCCTGTCTTTTCCACTTGGCTTTTATTTCTTTTCCAAGTGATGCAGCACATATGTCATGCACTAATAAACTTATTTTTCCCCCATTTCCATTGCATTTACCAATATCCTGCAGTAACTCTCTTCTTAAGCCACTTCAGCATATTGACAATTGACAGGAAAGCTCACTTTTGGTTTATTTCCAATTATCGCACATGCTAGAAACAAACCAAAACAGAAAGCTCCTGGCATGAGCCAAAAAGGTACAGATAGGAACACTTTGAGGGTGGGCTAGTTCGCTCTATCAAAGGTGTCATCTGATTATTGCCTTTAGGAGCAAACCAGCCTGTCCCTGCAGTGGGTGAAACACCTAAATAGTTATCCTCTAAAACTGCTGTCAGTCAGCCTAGTACAGTGATGGCCAATCGGCACTCCAGCTGTTCTTGGACTTCAGCTCCCAGAAGCCCAAGTCTCTGTGAATGGGTTTACTGTGTCTCTAAAAGGTTCACCATCATTGCCCTAGATGAACTCCAGGATGCCTGTAGAGTCATATAATCACAGTAAACCCATTTGTGTGGATTCACAGAGACTTGGGCTTCTGGGAATTGAAGTCCAAGAACACCTGGAGTGCCAAGGTTGGCCATCATGAGCCTAGTAAATTTCAATATGGAATGACTCTTGCAAGTTTTCCAGCAGGTCTTCCCCAGTGTTTCTTTAAATAAGGAAGTAAAGGATTGCACACAAAATTTTATTTATATAAAATATTGCACCTTCCAGTGGCATCTAGGGGTTGTCTACCAAAGGTAATAAATGTATAAGTTGATTCTGACTTATAGTGACCTTTTCCAGGGTTTACTAGGTATACAGTACTCAGAAGAGGGTCACCATTCCCTTCTTCTGTCCCCCCCCCCAATTTACTTCCCAAGATGATTCTTTGGTTGCCTTCCTGCATGCATTTTAACAACTGTCATTGGAAATGGTATTAGCAAATTAATCCGAGCAAAAACCAGTAAGTTCTCATATAACCAGGAATATTGCTTCTCATTGGGATTTCTGTTGAAAAGCCCCCCCCCCTCAAAAAAAAATTGAACCAGCATTCTTCACAACAGTTACTTGAGGGAAGACAAGAGACATCATTCAGTCCAGTATACTTGTAAAGTTCAGTCTGTGTCAGCCAAATTTTTAATGGGATGAGGAATTAGATTTCTAGCAATTTGCCCTTCCTTGATCTTATAAATTGCTCCCCAGGTTTTGCACTGGGGTGGGGGTGAAAATGCTTCCCAAGAAAACAATTTCAGAAGCATCTTAAGATGGAAACAGCAAAAAACAACAATAAAACCCTGTAATCCCCAATTTGCTACCAACAAATGCTGCTGACCCTGCCTGTGCCTCTCTGAAGAATTGTGTATGTATACATTTTAGTCATTTTGTTTTCAGTTTTCATCAAAAGACAGAACTCCATATGTAAAAATATTACACATTAAGGAGAAACCTGCAAATGGTGCTAAGTAGAATGTGTAACCTTGATGGGCCCCCAATACAAACCTCTTAAGAGAATATGAATCTTCGCACCAACTATATTTGTATTTGTATTGGTCTGATAAACTAAGGAATTTGGGGAAAGAGTTACACTGATTTTCTTTAAACTAAATTCAAGTGTGGGGATCGGAATGAACAGAAGGAGATCCCATTTTTCCACATTTCATTATGCACATGCATCAGATTTTGGATGAACTCCAGTGTGCACCCAAGCTTTTTCCAGCTTGGTGTCTTAAAATGAGTTAAAGACCATCTTATCTCTCTGAAGCTGTCTCTTCTTCTTAAACTCACCAGAACCACAATATTCGGCCCAGAGACAGGAAATAATATTATGCTAAGCGGCCCTCTCACATCTACCTCCCACCCACCCCAGACCTCAACCCTTAAGGAGTTCCTTCTCCTAACAACATGCTATCTGTAACATATAGCTTGGCTCTATGTTCCAGCTAGAGAGGGGGAAAACTGGCTGCGTTAATTTTCTCCTGCTTTCATTTTTTTTGAAGCTTCATGTTCTTTGTCTCCTGAATATGAAAGCTGAAATGAAATACTCATTGATCTGTACTGGGCAAACACTGGAGAGGACATATACCAAACATGCCTTGCATTTGACTTTTGAATATAAAATACCTGTCTAACTCACAGTGCTGCAAGTGAGTAGTTCAATAAAGGGTGCAATGAGTTGGTTATATAGTTCACATTTTGAGCCATTTGTGGTATAGTCGCCTCTTCCTCCTCCTCCTCCTTATTCTTATTCTTCACTTCCTCTTTTACCCCTTTGTGTGTGGAGGGAGATGCAAGGTTCTTGTTTTGGCACTTATAGCAACCTCCACCAGCATTATTTGGTGTTCTTTGATGTCATCTCTCCACCTTCCTCTAGTTTGCTTTGTGCTTTCTGTCCTTCTCTCCTTTTTACATAAGCCTTATATGGCATAGAATTCCAAGACATTCTCTCCAAATGGGCAAACTACTTTTGTGTTGTCTCTGTATGTAGTTTGAGATTGGTTCTATTCCAATTTTTTCCTTTATAATCTCATTCCTGATTGTATCCCTTCTATTCACTCCAGCAGCCTTCCTCAGACATCTCATTTCCATGGTGACCAACTTTCGTTTATGTTTTGCTGTAAGTGTCCATGTTTGTCACTGGTAACGTAAAGTGGGAATGAATATGTTATGTATGAGGTGTTTCTTTGTGTTGGTCAGTACTATCTTATGTTGTAAGAGCAGAGCTTTCATCCCAATATATGGTTTGCCTTACTGCACCATATGTTAATCTCTTTGTCCATTTTTACCATCTTCAATAAATGTTGTTCCTAGGTATTTGAACTCTGCCACTTGTTTTATACTAGATCCCTCTATTTCGATATTTAAAGTATGCTGTTTCCTTCCAATTTGCATTAACTGAGTCTGTGGTATAGTCTGATGTGAATTATTTTACAGTGATTATGTGAAATCATAAATGACCTTGAATCTGCTCTATTCCCAATTCAGATATTTTTTTGTCAAGTGGCAGGGCTAAAAAAAAAAAATTATAGCTGGACTGCAGCAATCTGGGCTGGATCACATGTGCACGGAACAATTCCTTTAAAGACGTCACACCCAGGGAAATGATCCTTTCTTTTCTTGTTGTTGTTCAGTTGCATAGTCAAGCCTGATCCTTTGCAGCCCCATGGACCACTGCATGCCAGGCACCCCTATCTTCCACCATCCTCCGCAGCCCGCTCAGCTCTACACCCAATGCCATCTAGCCACCTCATCCTCTGCCGCCTCCTTCTCCTTTTGCCTTCGATCTTTGCAGGCGCACCCCCCAATAAAGGACTCAGACACTGGTAAAA
This sequence comes from Bradypodion ventrale, assembly GCA_035047345.1. Taxonomy (NCBI): domain Eukaryota; kingdom Metazoa; phylum Chordata; class Lepidosauria; order Squamata; family Chamaeleonidae; genus Bradypodion; species Bradypodion ventrale. The sequence continues at coordinate 94,172,328 of JAWDJE010000004.1, forward strand.
GTGGATAACGGCATTGGGCCACATTTATTGATTCATGCCCTAGTCCGAATTATAAATTTCTATTGGTATTCAACCAATTATAATTCTTAAGGCAAGCAGGCCGAAGTAACACTGGTAAGGTTCCACCCAAAATTGCCAACGGCAATTGGTTACAATGTATCCATTTGTATCAATTTGTTTGTTGACAACAAACAAATTGTTGACCGTAGTCAATAATCTAACTAGTGACCCCACCCTCTGACGCGTATCCGTAAAATAACGGGGGGATGCCTGCTGCCCAGCTCATGCCATCACCCCATTGCCTGGTTCATCGTTGACCGGACAACGTTAACCAACTTGTGCCTGTCTAGTGTTGTCCAGTCAATTGTGAACCTGCCGGATACCTGTGGGTCATAAATGTTTACCTTACCAGTGCTACCCGCCACACGGGGAGGCTTCAATAAAGGCTCACCGCCCCCCCTCCCAGACCGTCAGCTCGGTCAACAGGCCTGCTCGCCAATCTCCTAACAAGAGGTCTATACCTCCCTGCGACAGATGGGCCCCATCCCCTGAGTAAAGAGCATAATTTTGTAGACTGATAGTGGGGTGTCGTATGACGTGCCCCTAACCCTTGTCCAGAAAGAACCAGGCAATAGCCCTGTTCACCGAGCGCCAAGCCCGATCAAGGGCCTGGAGGGTCAACCCTCCCCTGTAAGGGTGCCGCGGTATCATGTCCGACCAAAGCAGGGCTGTGGCAGGCCACACATAATGCAAGTAGGCCAGGTCACCGCAAATCGCATGCTTCAGCGATAGGCCCGTGACCTGGCCCAAATCATTACCCCCAAGGTGTATAATCAGGACATCAGGCGGGTCAGCATTCCTGATGGAGAAAAGGAATGGCAACAGTTCCCGCCATAACATTCCGCGCTTACCGTACCACCTGGGACTTGCGGATGCACCCAGTCCCAGCAGGGGTCCCCACTCTGTCGCCGCAGCAAACTGCGCTGCCCTGTGCACATAGCTGTGGCCCACTAGCCATACTGTCACCGGTGTAAAACGACACCCAGGGTCTGTCAAGGAAAAAAGGAAACAGGGCAGTGACTTAACTGGTACTCACTGTTGAAGAGGGCGAACATACGACCAAAAACATCGTGATCCCTACCTTCCCATGGTGCATATCTCAGCCCCAGAGTACCCAAACGCCGCTGCGGCGGAAGCCACCCCTATCCTGAATGAATGGGTGCGGGAGCGAGCCCCAGGGGGGCCAAAACTGGCTAGTGCCTTACCGGTCACCTTCCAAAATTGAAAGTTAGTAAGGAAGACCCATCTTGGTGACAGAAAAACGGGCCATGGTGCGTACCACGTAGTGCAAGGGACTCCTGTAGGGCACCAACCGGACAGATGTCAGCCATGGAACATCGTAGCAGTCTTACACCACTGCCTACACCGTGCTGATCAACCTTAGAGGAGCGTATCCTCAGCTGAGCCCAATCATTGGAAACATAGACATCTTCGAGTTCCAGTGCCCTACGACTCGCATCCGCCTTAGACAGTAGCACCAGCTCACTGATGCGGAGCGCTCCAAAAAAGGCCACCGTAGTGGCCGCGTGAAACAGGGTTGCCTCATACCTGTCGAAACACAGGTCATGCCAACCCCGTGCAAGTTGGGTAAGTACCCCTGGGGAAATAGGGTGGCGGTCGTCCGGGCTGCGCCCACGTTCCCGCGCCCACCCTTCCAAAACATGTCGTATGCGAAAATCACTTGTGCTGTCAGCAAAACCCACCCACCTTGGCCATGAATGCTAGCGCTGACAGCCTGGATGCTGTGATGCGGGGGGCTAAGCCCTGGGCATGTAAATAAACCATAAATTGGAGGATATGAGCCACTGGGATGGGCCAACTTTCCAGCAGCCGGGATTGGGCACAAAAGGCCCTGAACGAACTGAATGCATGGTTATACGCCTTACGCGTGCGAGGGGCGAGCGACATGCCGATCGCCCGGTTCACCTCTCCTTGCCAAGTGTCCATATCTCGTCCGGGAGCGGCGAGGGAAATTCCTCTGCGTCCGGGGCCAAGGCACGGAACCGGGGGATCTGCAGGCGGGACAAAGCGTCAGCAATATCGTTATTAATACCTGGAACATGTCTAGCCCGAAAAAGCACATTGAGGCGTAGGCTGCGCAACACGAACTGGCGAACCAGTTCCATAACCCTTGGAGATTTAGACGTCTGTGCGTTGACAATGTGGACCACCGCCGCATTGTCACACCAGAAATGGACAACCGAATTGGCCCACTCCTCACCCCATAGCATCAAAGCTCCCAGAATGGGGAAAAATTCCAGGTACGTGAGATCTCGCAAGCGATCCGTGCCCCACCAGTCTGGCAGCCATCTGCCGTAGGCCCACTTCCCTGCGAAGTAAATCCCATAACCCAGGGACCCCGATGCATCCGACTGAACCTGAAAACGAGGGGAAACTAAAAGGTCGGACCTCCAAAAGGACACCCCATTGAATTCCCTCAGGAACTGGAGCCAAATGAGCATATCCTCCCTCATGCCCTTGTTCAGTCGGACCCTGTGGTGGGGCCTGGCCAAGCCAGTCATGGCATCGCACAATCGTCGAGCAAATGCTCTGCCAGGTGCGACGACCCTGCAAGCGAAATTAAGGTGACCATGTAACACCTGTAGCTCCCGAAGGGACACCTTGCATTTTGCCAGCAAGTCCGAAATGAGTGCAACGATCCGTGAAACCTTATCAGCAGGTAACCTGGATGCTTGCACAACCGTGTCAATCTCAACCCCCAGGAATGTGAGCTTGGTTGAAGGGCCCTCGGTCTTTTCGGGCGCTAAAGGGACACCGAGTTCCGCCATTAGCGTCTGAAATGTGTTCAGGAGACGTGTGCACGTGTCCCAGCCCTGTTCACCCCCGAATAAGAAATCATCAAGGTAGTGGGCTACAGACCGGGACCCTGACCTGCGAACAAAGGCCCATTGGAGGAAGGTGCTGAAGCGCTCAAATGCCGAGCATGAAATGGAGCAGCCAAAAGGCATGGCTTTGTCGAAATAAAATTCACCCCGGAACTTGAAACCCAGCAACTCAAAGTCGCCAGGGTGCACTGGCAGGAGACGGAACGCGGACTTAATGTCGCACTTAGCGAGTAGTGCACCCGGGCCACATGAGCGCACCATGCGCAGGGCCTGGTCAAAAGATGTATACCAGACCGAACAAAGGTCGTCCGGGATAGCATCGTTGACCGAACGGCCAGCCGGGTAAGACAAGTGGTGGATCAAATGGAACTCCCCCGGCGACTTCTTGGGCACCAACCCCAAAGGGGAAACCTTGAGGTTGGGGAATGGCGGGAGAGGGAAAGGGCCGGCAATCCTGCCAGCAGCAACCTCCTTAGCAATGCTCATGGCAGCCACCTCCTCCCTTCCCCTGAGTGATAACAGGTTGGGTGCATCTTGAGGGGACCTGACCCCAATGAAATGTGAATGTGAAACCCCTGCTGAAAACCCTCAAGCAGGTAAGCTGCATCTGCCCTCCTCAGGTACATCGTGAGCCAACGCTCCAACATGTCCACATTAATTGGGGAGGGGGCCTTTTGCCTGACCAGCTCCCTCTGCGGCAGTTCTGCCCGCTCCCTGTCCACCTCTACCTCTGCCCCGCAGTCCGCCCACCTTAGGACACGCGGAGGCGGCATGGGGGCCAGCACAAGAGGGACACTCATGCCTGTATCGGCACTGCTTCCTGTTACACGCACCATTGGCCGAGAAGCTCCAACACAGCAGGCGGGCTGGAACCCCCTGCCCCACCACCTGGCGGGGTGCCTGGGCTGGAGCAGCTCGCTGGACCGCATGTCCACAATGGTACCTCTCCCCTGGCGCCGGGCGCGTGGGGGTCATATACAGAAGCCACAGCTTCTGGCAGGGCTCATCCCACCTCATCTCTGGGTGTAGGGGCACTCTCATACGGAATTCCTCGTCGTAAGCCAACCACGACGGGCCAGGGAAATCAACCATTGCCCGGTATATGTTGTCCAAATACTGGACCATCGGAATTGCCAGATCAGGCCGGGCCCTGAGATACACCGCCATGTATATAAGGTACGCGGGTAACGAGTTGGCCCATGTACGTGGCGGCTTACGTCGACGAGCCTGCTCCTTGTCCTTCTCATCCTGCCCCTCCCTCTCTTCCTTGGTGGGTTCTCTATTCAAGAGGGAGAAAATGTCCACGTACTCCCCCCGCCATATCTTTTCCTTGGTGGCCTGGGCCAGGTGGTCCCCGAGGGGCAACGAATAACCTGCCATCGGCAAGGCCGACACCGGAACATTGACAGTACTGCGCACCCTGAAAGGAGCCTGGACCAGCCCTGCCACCCCCAGTAAGTTCCCCGCGGGACAGGGTACCCTGCCCCAAGAGGGGCCCTGGAGTGCGGGAGCCGTTCCAAGATGGGACGGCGGCGACTGACCCGCCGCCCCAGCCATGCGAGGCCACGGCCACTGCAAGCCTCCCCCCAGTGTGGGTTGTGTCGTGGGTGCACTAGATTGGACCGTATACTCACAAGTTGCACCCCCGTGGGCCGCCCCCACCGGGGGTTCCGGCCCACTGCGGGCGTCGGAGCTCGCGACCGCAACCGAGCTCGAAGATGGGACCTGACCACTACCTGCTGGCGGGATCTGCTGCGTGGGGAGCTGCGAGGCCGCGGCCAAGGCGGACCTATTTGCCTCAGGCAGCTCAACCCTGTCGGCCGCCTGCCGAGGACCGGCAAGCGCTGAGTTGACCTGTAAATCAAACGGTGCCCAGGATGGATTAACTACCCCTAAGGATGCCTCCAGAGCCACAACGCAGGCCAGTAGGGCATAAACATTTACATAGCCCCCAATACTAATGGGTGGCAAAGGGCCGGCCAGCCCACCGGTCACCGGCGCCGGGCCAGGTCTCTGGACCCCAGGGCCCGAATATGGCCATGCCCCAACCACCGGCCCCTGCGGGGCAGGGAGCATGCCCTGCCAGGGAAGGGAACCCAGCCAACCCCCTTGATTGCAGCCCACCGCTGGAAGCTGGATGCCAAGGCCCGAAGGCCCAGCCTGGCTATGCGCCAGGCCCGGGCCGGTGGCCTCTAATTGCGGGCCGGGGGCCGAATCCCCCGCAGGGCCAGCCTGAGGCTGCCCAGCCTCAGGCCAGGGAGCAATCGCCCCCCATCCCGCCGGTCCCGGTGGGCACCCCCGGAAAGGGGGCCTGCTGAGGGGGGGCAGTCGCGGTCCTCCGACCCGGCTGGCGCCTCCGCGAAGAGCGAACCACGTTCGCCATCGCCTTCTTTTTGGAAGGCATGGCTGCAGTCGTTGGGAAGCCGAAGAAAGAAGCTACGAAGCAACCGCTGCCCAGAAAAGGCTTCCCAGCTGAAGGGAAGAGCAACGGAGCAACAGGGGAAAAACTTCTCCTCTCCGTCGCTTCGCAAAATGGCAGCGCGGCTGCCTCGTGGCCACCCCTTTTAAAGGGTGCTGGCCACGCCCACTAACTACCCGGATGTCCAAGTCCGGTGGGGGAGGCGCAAAGAGCGCGGCGACCATTTTGGCGCCGCGCTTGCATTGCAGGCGCACCCCCCAATAAAGGACTCAGACACTGGTAAAAGTGGATAACGGCATTGGGCCACATTTATTGATTCATGCCCTAGTCCGAATTATAAATTTCTATTGGTATTCAACCAATTATAATTCTTAAGGCAAGCAGGCCGAAGTAACACTGGTAAGGTTCCACCCAAAATTGCCAACGGCAATTGGTTACAATGTATCCATTTGTATCAATTTGTTTGTTGACAACAAACAAATTGTTGACCGTAGTCAATAATCTAACTAGTGACCCCACCCTCTGACGCGTATCCGTAAAATAACGGGGTGATGCCTGCTGCCCAGCTCATGCCATCACCCCATTGCCTGGTTCATCGTTGACCGGACAACGTTAACCAACTTGTGCCTGTCTAGTGTTGTCCAGTCAATTGCGAACCTGCCGGATACCTGTGGGTCATAAATGTTTACCTTACCAGTGCTACCCGCCCATGTGACCAAAGTCAATAACAGAACCAGAAAAACCCCTATGTCAAACCATAGCAACAGTGTGGAATGGGCAAAAAAGCCAGGACCTGAAAGCCAATTGTAGGTCCCAGCCAAAAATTCCCACCCAGCCCCAATGCAACCAAAATATCACACTGTTAACTAGGGAGGGGGTGGAGGGGAAAAACTTCTCCTCTCCGTCGCTTCGCAAAATGGCAGCACGGCTGCCTCGTGGCCACCCCTTTTACAGGGTGCTGGCCACACCCCCTAACTACCCGGATGTCCAAGTCCGGTGGGGGGGGGGCGCAAAGAGCGCAGCGGCCATTTTGGCGCCGCGCTTGCATTCTCAGCATCAAGGCCATCTCGAGTGAGTCCTCTCTTCTCATTTGGTGTCCAACGTACTTTAGCTTCATCTTCAGTATTTGTCCTTCCAAGGAGCAGTCAGGGTTGATTTCCTTCAGGATCAACTCATTTGATCTCCTTGCTGTCCAGGGTACTCTCAAAATTTTCCTCCAGCACCACATTTCAAAGATGTCTATTCTTCTTCACTCAGCCTTCCTTATGGTCCAGCTCTTACAACCTTACTTTCTAGATCCTTTCTAGCTTCATCCAAGTCAACCTTCTCTAGCTGTCTGATCACACTCTTAAGTTCAACAAGATGCTTTGTTGATCACATGGGCTGCTCTCTGGTTTGTCTCCCATTCTTTCCCATTTCAATCCATTTTTCTTATTTTTCCCCACAGTTAAATCTTGCTAAATCAGTGCTAGGGTAACTAAGTGATGGGGAGGGTGGAGAAGAAAGGACTTGGCAAAGAGAGAGAGAGAAGAGGAAGTTTTAGGCTACCTGTAGTCTAAGTGTATCTTCTGGAAATTTGGATGGTCAGAGCAGAACTAACTTAAAACTTCTTCCACTCTCTCTCTCTGCTGAATCTTCATTCTTTTTTTATTAGCAAACTGGAAATAAGGCTAAAGTGACATTTTTTTTCTGTCTTGCTGCCAATTCTTTGTCCACGTCCACACTGTCTTTGACCACAGTAGCTCAAGTGGCTAAGACGCTGACTGGAAGGCAACAGGTCAGCAGTTCAATATCTGAATATTGCAGGACAGAATGAGCTCCTGTCTTTGTCCCAGCACCTGCCAACCCAGAAGTTCAAAAGCAAGAAATTGCAAGTAGATAAAGAAGGACCACTTCGGTGAGAAGGTAAACAACGTTCCGTGCACTCCGGTCAGTGTCTAGTCATGCCTGCCACATGACCACAGAAACGTTTGCAGAAGCAGACAGCGCTGGCACTTTGGCTATGAAACAGAGATGAACACTGAACACTAGAGTTGGATATGATTGGCTTTCGAGCAAGAGTGACCTTTACCTTTACCTAGTCTTAGTGTCAGGAGATCACTTCTTCAAAAGAAAAGAAATTGAACCAGAAGAGAAGAGGAAAACTACTGTATCAGTTTCAGGGCACCAGTAATGGAGGTGAGAGGATTCAAATAGTTAACAAGCTGCAAACAAGGCTGATTTCCTCCCCTCTCTCTGCTAACTCATATGTGGTTTGATAAAGTGAATTAACCCAAAGAAACCCAACTTCCTGAGTGCAACTTCACAGGGGATCCACTCTCATCTTTCCTGCTGCATAGTCACACTATTAAACTCTTGTAAAAGAGGGAAAATAGCCCACTGATGGCTTTGCGAGGTGGTGGCAATAAATGTGTCTCCCAGTTTAGACTAAACAGAATGCTGTGGAATTCATGTACACAATATGGATAGTAACCTGGGGACTTCAAATAGGCCATCGTGGAAGTGGCAGGGACTCAAACCAAAATTTAAGGATGTGTGTTTCCCACTGAAGTTACAAGCAATTCATGGTGATACTTGGCAGTAGAGCCTCAAAGTCCAAAGCCGGCAAGCAGAAAACATAGGAAGTAGAAAAACAGACTATGTCATTTTGAGTCACATGCCATCAGTTTTGTAAGTGACTATGTGCCTTATTTTTTCTTTACTTGCCATAAAAAATTTGATAATGTACTGTTTAGCTATCTTTCTTTAAGTCTATAATGATCCGTTGACTTTCCACTGGATCAATGCAACAGGGAATTTTCCCGGCCATGTGTCACTGAAGATATTGGAAGCAAAAAAAACAGAGCCATAATCAACACCCCTCCCCATTCATTTAAACACGGACTACAACAGAAGAACTCCCAAGTTGATTTTGCTCCTGCTGATTTTAAGAAAGTGTGTACAACAGAAGATGAAGTTAATGAACTGTGTCCAGTGAGATTCATACTGGAAGAACAGGGCTGAATAATGGAGCTTTCACTACATTTCAAATATTTAGAAGAGTTAGAAAAACAGGCCAAAACACACACATTAACAACACAGTGAGACTCTTACATATTTCCAGTCATCTACTCAGAAAAAAACATGGATGAGGACATTCTGCAAGTTCCACTCTGGCCTTCTTCTTGATGAGGCAAACCACATTCAAGACCACTTTACATGTTTGGGTTGGACACTTGCAAATCCAAACCATCTATTTAAATAGCACTATCCATAAGAGTTCAAGTTAGGGCAACATAACATGACGTTTGAAATGTCATTACAATCATCTGTCTAAACTTGGCTCATGAGCAAGTGCTTAGGGTGCTGACCTTCAGAGTAAAACCTTTTGGGATGCCTTTTTATGGGAACACTTGTCCTGAGCATTAGCACATAACCAAGGCACAATCCACCCTTTGGTTCCAGAGCTCCTGTTGGAAGATCTGGCTGAAAAAATAAAAGAACAGAGCACGCAGAGAGTTACATACACATTCCCTTTCAGGCTCTCTGGCTTCCCTTTTGATTTCGCACCCCGATTGAAAAGCCATTTGAAATAAAACAGATGAGATTACTTCAGCTTTTTCTGTCAGGATAGGAGTAAATAAGTTTTATTGCTGAAGCCTCACAGTTTCCAGATGTCTAGTAAATTACATATATTTTCAAAACTTTAAATGTTCATTAATATGAAACACTGTTCTATTTCTAGACTCTCTTTTAATCTGTTCTACTTGCCTTCCAACTTCTGATGTAACAGCACTAGAACTGGCCTTTTTCAGTGTGCCAGTGATGCACCAATTGGAGATACCACTCTAAATGAGTCCATTGGAATGACTGTCTGTCAGGGTTGGCTAACCTGCAGCCCCTGGACCTAATGTGGTCTATGGTACCCACTCTACCAGAGGCTGTCTGTGAATCCTGCCCCTTCCCCTAATCTCTTCTTCCCTCCGATTGAGACAGTGAGGATTCAGGGTCTTTCTCACAGCCACTGTTTCCAGAAGCCAAAGCACTAGCCTGGCATTCAGACAGTTCCTGGGAGTGTCCACTGAGAAAGGATCACTCCCTCTTCCTTTTCTACAGCAGTGTTTTCCAACGTGGGGCACCTTCCCTCCCACAGGGGAACGTCAATTACTGAAGTCTAAGTCAGTTCATTGGCTGATCAGTGCTTGGGGGAAATGACTTAGGCTTCTGGGAATTGAAGTCCAATAAACAAAGGTTGGGAAACACTGCTCTAGAGAAGGGGTACCCAAACTATGGCCTGAAGGCCAGATCCGGCCCCTGAAGCAATTTCATCTGGCCGCCAATGCCTTTGCCGCTCCCAGAAGCAGAAATAAAGCACGCATGTGTAGGTGCTGAATGCACCCGTGCATGCACAGAACACTCCCATAAATTACCTGTGGCTGTTGTAAACATGTTTACAACAGCAGCGACTCATCTACAGCAGCATGCTGCACATGCGCGGGTGCATTTGGCACCCACGCATGCACGTTTTACTTCTGCTTCCAGGTGGGAGGAACCATGTTACCAGCCCGCTCAACCACGTGACCGTCCACGGCCCCAAAAGTTTGGGCACCCCTGCTCTAGAGGGTAAAAGGAAGAGCAGTGGTTTGGCTGCATCTTAGCCAGTCCCCTTAGTTAGCATTCTTAGCAGGCACTCCCTATATCAGGGGTGCCCAAACTATGGCCCACAGGTCATATCAGTCCCTCGATGCCAATTCATCCAGCCCCCAATGCCCACGCTGCTTCACTGAACCACTTCCAGGAGTGGCAGGGATGCATTTGAGCATGTGCAGAGACATCCAGAACCACTTCCAGGATTGGGAAAACCAATCAGGCCCCCAGCACAAAGAGTTTGGGCACCCCTGCCCTATATTGTCAAAACAGTGGAAACACAATCCAGCTACCTGTTTGCTGGAGCTACGAGCAATCGCAGTGACTGTCTGCTGAGAATGGATTGTCCACCATCTATTTTCCTCATAGACCTTAACATAGATCACCTCTTTCTTTAAGGAAAGCTATTAAACATGTGGTTCTTCTGTATTCCATGCTTCTAGAAATTATGATGCTGACCACCATTATTACCACATCAGCAAACTCAAGCTATTCAGGACCATTACAAAATCAAGTGTCTTTCATCTTCATGAAGTAGCTGTAGTGACCAAATGTCAAAGTTCAACACAGATTGAAATATGGAGTGGTGCCCACAATTCTTCTTTAGGTGCTTTTCACCAGAAATTCTTCTTTCTTGCTTGCTTCTGTTTCTATCACTGTGTGGTCCAGTTTTATTGTGACTACTGGCTTCCTGCTTTTAGACTATTTCCCTTTCTGTGACCTCAGAGGAATTTTTCAGTTCTGTGAAATGCGGCAGAGGTTGTCATTTAGAAAATGGGACATAAAACTTCTTGTCAGAGAATGTAGCATTCATTCTCGGGGAAATAGCAAATGTTCTTGCTTGGTTGTAGGTGCTCTCCTAGGTATTCAGGGTTTCTATTATGGTCCAACAAAGAAGGAAACCACTGGGAACTCTTTGTCCACCAAGACCAGGAAGGGCAATTATATCTATATCATCCAGGGTAAAACCTGAAACCCATATTCTTGAACTAACTCTATAACATTCAAATTAAATTCTGGAAATTGATTTAAACAAGAAAGCAAGGCATCTATTTCTGGCCATAATTTTGGGGACTTCCCTGATGCTTCTCTCTCCTCCCTAGCTCTGTAATTCCCAGCAAAACAAAGAGGCCTGTGGAACTCAAAAGCTTGCACCTATTTGTCTGATTTTAATAGAAAAACCAAGGAATCTTCTACCTTTGTTTTTGGGATTGGTAGAAGGACCAAATGGCTTCACACACACCCCTTTTTGGAATATATTGTTATCTCAGTTTTTACTACTTGTTGGTAAGATTCAGCAACTAATTTCCATTTAACCAAATAGTTGCAAAAGAAGCAACAAGTCCTTTTGGCCCCAGCTTTAGGCCAAGCTGACTTTATTTAACATAAACAGTGATACGTAAATAACTTAAACGAAAACCTAGTTGGAAACGGGGTACTTTTAAAACAAAAAATAAAACAAGAAAAAGATCAATTTCTTACTTTTTGCATTACTGTACTTGGCAGAAATTCATATTCAAAGTGGAATGATGTCATCTGCTTGGCCTTTTCCCACTGCAAACAGTAAATCTTGAATCTGGAGAGATCTTTTATTTGGTTATTCATATTGTACTCCAGCAAGGGGTTATAACACATGTGCCGGGGATTATTAAAACCATCTGGAAGAGAAAAGTGTATGTTTAAAAGAAATTCCTTGAAACTGAAGGTGGAGAGGATTATTCACTGAATGAATGTTATATCATCTACTATACTTTTCACTTTACCTTGCTTTGACAATCATATGCCTGTCAGTGTGACTCCAGTACAGAAGCATTTTCAGATGGCTGTTTCATTGAACCCCCACTCCAAAACTTTGATGGTTGTCATTTTGGCTTTTGGGCAATTAAAGCATAAACACTAGCTCATGAGGATAAAACCAAAGTCTACACAAACTCTTCCTCTAGTGCTGACACAGCCTGTTGCACAATCGCACACAGGCCCTTGCCTCTAAAGAATGTCATCAACTCAGTGCATTTTGTGATCCCTTTCAGTTTTTGTTGTTTTTAACGTTTTCCCATATTTCCAGTGCTTATTTTCCAAGCGCTAACTCATATTTCTTCTGCTGAGGTTGACAATGTTTGGGCTTAGGCTTTGTTTGCCCATCAGCGGCTTGTCTTCGACAATGTTTCCAGTAGACTATTACATCTTTGAAAGCTTCTTTGTCATTGAGACACACTGGTAATTCTGCAGAAGTCTTTACGGACATGAGTCTATAGTCAGCCTTAGAGATGCAGTTCTTTCCTTCCTTTCTCACGACAGCTAGGAAATAAACATTTTCTCATCTCTAGTTGGATGGTGAAATAGAGACATAATTTTATCCCACAGATTTGTGAAAATCTCTTCTTTCCTTTTCTTCAATGGTTTATAGAGTACTGTGTACTTAGTAATTTCTTTGGCTTTTCAGATCTCTCATAGGACCCATTTGTGACACTTAAGAAAGCTGCTGCTAGTGCTGAGTTACAAGGCATGTGTAGGATAAGATAACCCTTTACATCTTTTATTGGATAATAGAGTGGTGCCCTAACGGGTGAGGTGGACGAAATGTCAAAACTAATATATGAACCCTCTATTCCATAAATTGACCACTAATTGCTAAGTACTTGAAGACCAAGACTAAGATCCTCTTCTACATTTGCATAACATAACTCTCTGACAGGGGCTGGATAACACTGTTGTACAAATGAACACACAGTGAGGCATTGCAGAAGCTGAGATTACCATTATATATAGTTAGACACTTTCAGAGAAAGCACCATATATTTGCATAGGCTTCTGCAAGAAGAATAAATGCACAATTGCATAAATCAGTAATGACTAACCTTTTAGAGACCGAGTGCCCAAACTGCAACCCAATTTTTTTTAACTTATCACAAAGTGCCAACACAGCAACAGGGGGAGAAGGAAATGCTGCTGGGCAGAGGGACGGGATGAACTCTGTGCTGGGGGAGGGAGGATGTGTTCCCATTGGGCTGCTGGGCAGAGGGGCGAGGTGAACTCTGTGCTGGGGTGACTGCACAGTTGGCCACAGAGAGGGCTCTGAGTGCCACCTCTGGAATGCGTACCATAGGTTTGCCACCACTAGCATAAATGCACCTTCCAACAGGGCTGAGAAAGCGGAACCCATTGTAAATGACAGCAATGACACAATATAATCCTTGACCATGTATATCATGGAAGCAAAGTAAAAGGATGAAGTATCATGGTCCAGTAAAGAGAGCCAGTAAATTAAGTCCAAGCTCTACCATCAACTCATTGGTTAAGTTTACATGTGACACTCTTGGTTGAGTGAACCATGGCTTTTTGGAACAATCACTCAAGTGTTCTCTATTGACAATAAAATAAATTTCTCTTTTTACCATACTAGCTTTTCCACAGGTTGGATATAGAACATGTATGATTTAGTAGTCAGATGAATGGCATCTAGATATATACAAAGAAAAGGGAAGAAGCAGAAGCAGTATTTTTTCTTGTCACTAGTTCACATTTCATAGTTTTGTTTGTTGGACTTCCAACAATACATCTGAACTCAGCATTTATCTGGGCTTTAGGTAATCATCACCTTTGGATTTTAGTTCCACATCTGCAAATATAGGAATAACCAACAGGTTCACCCCTCCCCATATCAGTGGGTTCAGTATCCACAGTTTGGGTTACCCACAGGTCTAAAAATATTTACCATGAGAGGAGACTGTCTGAAATGTAAAATATAGAGTTTGTTGGTATCCGTGGTTTCAGGTATCAATGGTAGGTCTCGGAACATATTGGACATGGAGGGTGATCTGTAATTGTTTCATTTATCGCACATTTTGTTCCAGATGCAGTACTATATTCTCTCTTCGTCACCCCCACTCCAATCTTCACAAAAATGTGTGTGGAACGCATTAGTTTAAGAGTTCATTGGTACAATAAAGATCCTGCCCATCTCAAAACAGATCTAGAAGCATATTAAATGCTACTAGCATGCTACAACAGTGCTGGTTCCAACAAGAAAAGCCATTTATTTTAATGAATAATCCAGCTGTTGCTATGGTCTTTCTCATATGAGTCAAACATTTAAGTTGCTTCATCACAATCCAATTTTTTTCCAAAAGGGTTTACAATTATGTGTCTGATGTAGTACATAAAGCAGTAAGAGCTTATTTATTTATTGGAAAAAATTAGGAAATAGTATTTCTGCAAACATTGCTGGAAGACATACACACATACACAAGCATCAGCAACAACATTTTATGGAAGATCAAACGAGTAGTGGCTGTTCTGACTTTGGATCATAAGGAATTATTTAGCTGGGGAGCCACAGGCCAAAAAGCTCTACCTCTAGTGGAACATTTTTCTACATGAGAATGGAATAGCCACAAACTATATACTTTCCCATTTTGGTTCTCTATCTTAAACCACATCAGAGAGTAAATAAAACAAATCAAAAGGACAAAATAAGTTATGGTATTTTAAAGACTAACTGCTCTATTTTTAATGTTAGCTTTTGTGACTCATGTCCACTTTGTTGGACATAGGAGTGAGACTTCATGACATCAATTTATACACATTAGGTACATAGGTGAAGAATGGTTGGTTAGCATAACAGATTATACAAATCAATATGGATTTTTTGTCTTAAACCAGGCTCTAAACCACACAGTGCTTCACTAAACAAAATTGAAAGTAGTTAAGAAGAAAGCAAAGCATTTGATGGGATATTGACTTTATTACCTATAGTAATTATTAATTAATTCAGAAAATAATGCAAAACAATGGAAAACTTTCCCCTATAACAGTGATGGAGAACCTTTTAGAGAATGAGTGCCCAAACAAAGGGGCAGGGTGAACTCTGTGCTGGGGGAGGGAAGAAGTGCTCCCATTGGGCTGCTGGGCAGAGGGGTGGGGCAAACTGTGCAGAAGCAACAGTGAGTGCACATGCCAACAGAGAGAGCACTGAGTGCCTGCTCTGGCACACATGCCATAGGTTCACCACCACTGTCCTATAGCATTGTCTTTGAATGGGGCTCCCTCACTAGAAGTGTTGTTAAGGTTAAGGTAAAGGTTTCCCTTGCTTGAAAGCCAGTCATATCTGATTCTAGGGTTCAGTGCTCATCTCTGTTTCAAAGCCAAAGAGCCAGTGCAGTCTGCTTCTGCAGACATTTCTGTGGTCATGTGACAGGCATGACTAGACACTGGAGCACACTGAACGCTGTTTACTTTCACACCAAAGTAGTCCCTATTTATCATGCAATTTCCAGCTTTCAAACTGCTAATCAAAATATTCTTCAGACACATGTGCATCCAGAATTTACAAAAAACCCAATTGTAAGGCTAATGATTTCATACAGTTTATTTATATTATTTTTAAAAAGTGGATAAAAGCATATTTAGGAGACCAAGGAGCTCAGAACCTGGGAACATCTCGTCAGTAAAAGGTGCATAGTAGCCATTTGAAATTTTCACAGCAGCTGGCCTTAAAGCTAAAAGCAAGAATATATGCCTTTCTTGTCAACATACTTGAACAGTTGATGTACCTGCACTTTAGTGTCATCTTTGATGTCATCTTCTATATTCCTGTTGCTCTTTTCTTCTTTTTTTCTGCACCTCCATCAGCTGTGACAGTCATTAACTATTTAATTCTTAAAACAAAAACACCTCCAGGTTATGAATGTGTGATACACACATATTGTGCCCCTATTGCCAGCAGGAAAAAAGATGCCAAACTTTACACAGTAAAGGTAGTCTGAATCTTGCTGACACCAATTTGAGACTTTCTTTGTGCAAAGAAAGCTTCACACTACCAAATTGTGACTCTTTCCACAGAATTTCTTTCCATGTAGATCTGAGCTGTTATTCCTAAATTACATTTTCCCAGAAAACAAATGGTACTTTTATTCTTCTCCATTTTGAGTTTTCAATTGATCATTTCCATACCTATGTTGTCTGCAGGCCAGAACAAGAGGAATGACTCATGTCGAGATTTGTAACTGCCAGCAAATCACTTTCATAATATCATACCTGCTTAGTCAAAAGGAGCATGGTTCCAATCCATATCAACTTTGCACTCAGATATAAATGTGCAACTCATTATCATCTGGTTTTTCAGGTTTTGAATATACATTCATCCCCATGGAAGTGCACAGAAATATTTCATGTCAACCACATAAATCAGGAGCCAGGTAGTTTATTGTCCGTCCCCCACGCCTTGTGGTGGATGCTACAGTGTTTAAAGAGGAGTGTGAGACATGCGCCCATTCCTCTGGCAACAAATCTCAAGCTTCAACATCCAGATGTACAATTTTGTGGTGAAAAGGAGGCAAACAGCTAATTGCATAACATTCCTAACCCCTAGACAAAATCCAACATTTTTACAAAGTTGTTGGCTTAAACACTTAATCTTCATCCTCACCCTTAGCTATGACTGGAAGACTACATTTCCATTTCCATGCTTGTCTAGGTTTTACAATCATCAGGGGACACCTTTCTCTCTATCCTGCAACCCTGACAAGTGGTGCCAGTTACTGAGAAAAAGGTGTCTGAAGAGAGAAATCTTTTCCTACCCACAGAAGGACACCAATGTAGAGGCCAGCTGGACCTTCCATGGTAGGAAGTCCCACTGTCCAGGAGTAGCAACAGAGAAGGCCCTCTTTCATGTCCTTGTGTTTCCTGAAAATATCCCATAGGTTTATGAATTACTGACATGAGTTGTCAGCCCCTTCATTTAGAAAAGAATTTTGGTGCTAAGATTTTAAACTATGCCATTGCAATATATTGAAAGGATGCTAATACCTGGACACCAAATTCATAGCATTATATACCAGGAGCCTAAGCAATAGAGGATGAACAACATGACATACTGCTCTGTCCGGAATGGGCTGCTGCTCCCCTTGACCAAACCCCATGAGATTCGACACACACATATCTTGCGCACGTGAGCAGGTCACTGTCGGGGTCCCAAAGCCCATGGGGGGTTGCCCCCTAAATTGATCTGCAAAGGAGGGTATATTCGACAGGAGTGTTTGTGTCTGCCCCAGTGCTAGGCCAACCGGGTGTGTATGTGTGTAATGTCATCGCCAAGCTCACATCACAGGCCTACCCCTGGCCAGTGGGTTTCCCAGGCAACACTGGCATTCAGCTAGCCTGGTTGGGACCACCCGGGCAAAGCTGGGCACCCCTGCTAGTTCTTTGTATTCTGAACCTAGAGCAAAGTTCATATCAACTTTTCTAGAGGAAGTGCTAGAGAAAAATTACCAAAACTAAATCACCTACCTGTTATCTGATGACAATAAAGATGTAACAGATAGATAGCAAGAGTTTCAGCCGCAGGGAATGCCTGGCAACTCTTACAGTATCTCTAGTAAAATATCCATCCGTACATTTCCCCAACCTCTCCTCCCAATTCATTCCTTTATTCCTGCTTGCTTTTCCTATGGTACTGCCACTGCCTCCAGAATTTACACTGGAAATTCCTTGCAGCAGGTAGTTTCATACATTTGTTTGTTTGTTCGTTCATCTGACTTCAAAAACTGAAAAAGTCCACGTGCCAATGACACTGTTTAAGAAGTATATTGTTTATGAAACAGATGCTGTGGCAACAGACTCTATGAAGCTGCAATTGCATTTTCAGGTCTGCTTTTAATGCTTTCTTCTAGGAAATGTTATTCTACAATAAAGTATGAAAATACTGTATACCCATTTTCTGATTTAAATAAATTCTAGCAATAAGTCTCCCTCCATTTCCCCAAGTAACTTTAAAAGAGATATCAGAGATATTTAATTTGCATTCTGTACTCACATCCCTAGATTATAATTTTATTCCACATGACTGCAGAGAAAAAGAATAGGAGTCAATTCAGGATGCTACAGTTTTATACATAATCTACATTTAATAGACTTTCTTTCCTCTACATCCGCCTAAATAGTTTCCCTTGCTGATGTTTCATGCCTTAAAACATTTCAACAGTCTTTGCTCTTCTCATGGAAAACAACTGTTGTTTTTAATCCACTACATCAATAAATAACAAAATGTGGACAAATATAAGATATAAAGTCTTCCATAACTGACTGTGAATGAAGCGTTGACATGTACATCTTGGCTGCTTCCATTTCTCTCTGGGGGGCAGGGGAAGCTATTGAAGACCAAATTCTCTCTGGTTTACACAGGCACAGGATTATTGGCTCACAATGTCTGGAAATATGGTATGCGACAGTGTGGAAAACATACAAAGCTTAGGCAACAGAGGTGGCAACAGAAGACCAAATGCTTCGCAGAGCTAGAAGAAGTAAAACAAAATCAAAACCAAGAAGAATGGTGGTAGGGAAACAAATTCTTGGACAAGCTTTGTTTATCTGCTACAGAGTTTGCTTTTAGCTGTCAGATGAAGAATGCTGCAAAGGCATTTGTACAACTGAAATATTTTTCTGTGCTCATTTAAAGTCTGGGCATGCCTGCCTGGCTGTGAATTGTATTTTGCTAGCTTTTAAATCCCCAGATATCTTTATTTTGGTCTAATCTTGATTTCATCTTAGCAGGCCAAAAAAAGGGAGAAGTATTATGACTTTGCTTCTTTCCTTTATCTTTCTGTCACCAAAGATACAGTTTACAGAACATTATGAAACATTGCAGTTGCTGATGGATTTGTTGTTTTCAAAGTCAAGGGCTGGATTCTGAAGTCACACTTGGATGTTCAGCTGGAGCCTTAAAGGCCAAAATGGCTGGTTCTGTTACAAAACTTAATGGATGAGCCAGAGCAAGCAAACAGCCTTGCCACTATGTTCCCCTCAGACAGAGAGGCAGAGGTGTGGGTTTGTATGTGCTCACAAGGATCCCACACCCCTGGACCGATTCCACTGAAAGAACCCGAGCAAAGCCGGGTAATCAGCT
This sequence comes from Bradypodion ventrale, assembly GCA_035047345.1. Classification (NCBI taxonomy): domain Eukaryota; kingdom Metazoa; phylum Chordata; class Lepidosauria; order Squamata; family Chamaeleonidae; genus Bradypodion; species Bradypodion ventrale. The sequence goes on from JAWDJE010000004.1 coordinate 94,191,181, forward strand.
AGTACTGTATATAATAGCTATGGCTTCCTCATGCCCACAATGACCTTCTTGTGTGAAGAAAAACAGTGTAATAGTTGATATGATGTTTTAGAATAGAAACAGGCTAGATGGAAGCTTGAAGTCTTGAAAAATAAAAGTTTACCTGATCATAGTTTTCCATCTTTGTAAACTGAGCTTGATTTTCTTTGGTGATTAGTCAGTGGGTGGTGTATTGTACATGTTGCTTACCCAAACATGACAGTTGTTAAGCATATCTCTCTAAAGCACTAACGTTCTACTACTTCCTGCTTGTGAAGATGCTCCATCATTCGCTTCTGTATTTTCTATCATCTGTGTTATTACAGTATTTTGAAATTAAGTCCCCTGAGTTCAATAGAGATTACTCCATTTGCAAGGCTACAAACCTGTATATGGTAACCTTTTGTGGTGTATTGTAGGTGGCAATCCTCACAGCCACTGTCTGCAAAGAATCCAAAAATGCATGCAGCACCATATATATAAATGTGTGCATGTGTGTTCAGTGTGGAGATTCACAGATGCAGTTTATAACAACATGCTTCTCCTGGGAAAACCCACTTCTACAAATATTGTGAGGATTATAGATAAGATTAGAAAGAATAGGTAAGGTCATCATCCCTTCTAATCAGAAAATCATCATACCTCATAGAAACCTGTCAAACCTAGTGGAGTTACCTGAATATTCGTGCACATAATTGACCGCACAATAATTTAAGGTATTTTATTTATTTTATTTTATTAAGTTAATTTAAGTTATGGTCTAAGTCAGGAGTTCCCAACCTTTTCCTGCCAGCAGCCTGACCACGCCACCTCAGTCAGCTGAAGGGCCGGTCACATGGTTTTTCATGGTGGCAGCAGCAGATGTGTGCATTTGCACAATGTTTCCAGGTGTTTTTCCAACCTCCGCCACTTCCCTTGGAGGAGGGAGGGAGGGTGCGATGAACATTTTCACACCATTTTTGAAATTTTTTTTGCTGTGTTTTCATGGCATTTCAGTGTGTAAATGCAGTGATTTTGGCACTTCCAGTGTCAGAGGCAATTTGGCCCAGGAGCTAGATGAATTCAGCCCTGGGGCCAGATCTGGCCCATGGGCCATAGGTTGGGAACCCCTGGTCTAAGTCCATGAATTGAAACAAAATCAACAAATAGCTTTTTGCTGATGATCAAGGCATTGATAGCAAGTACTGTATAGCTAAGGAATAACAGCAGCACCTTATATCCATTAAACAAGAATGCAAGATAAAAAAAATATGAGAATCAATAAAATTTCATGTCATACAAGGCATTTGTGAAAAGAGAAGGACAAAGAGCATGAGGCAAACCCAGAGGAAGGTGGAGAGAAAACATCAAAGACATACTATAACCGTGATCATGAACCTTGGCACTCCAGATGTTTTTTGACATCAATTCCCAGAAGCCCTAGCCCCCATGAATCCACATGAATGGGTTTGCTGCGATTCATCCGGCCCGTGCCGCGCCGCCCTCATTGCTCCTGGAAGTGGAAGTAAAATGCATCCATATGGATGTTCAGATGTTCTTGGACTTCAAGAACATCTGGAGTGCAAAGGTTCGCTATCACAGTACTTCTACTGCATTAGAAGTATTTAATAATAACACCAAAAATATCAGCGTAGGCTGCTAGAAGTGCAAGAACAAGAACTTTGTACCTCCGTCGACACTCAAAGTGGTGGTGGTAGTGGTGGAAGAAGAAGAATTTAAACTAAACCAGGCAAGGTGTGACAGTGAGTGATAGTGTTTCATGCAGGTATTCTTGTCACCTGCAGGTATTCTTGTCAGTTACTTATTAGCTATCACTGGCTGCTTCCAACTCCATTTGGGAGAAAATTGCTTACAATGTAGGTTCTGTGCCCTTTTGTGCTTTTCAGAGTGGCTAATTACATTTTACTTACAACTGTATGTAATAAATTCCTTTCCCCCAAAATGAAGAACAGCCTCAAAACAGAAACATGGAATGGGCAAAAAAAACAGGAGATCAATGTAAGCCTCCATTCACAATTTCTCTGCTCCATCTCACTCCCACCAGAACTTGGAAAAGGTATTTTCTGCTCTACAGCACTTAACCACCCTCAGCCAGTAGGGCTGGTGGTATTTCCAACCAGACCCATTTGAATATGTATGGAAGAGGCCAAACCACTGTGGGGAACATTTGTTGAATCACTTCCTCCAGTGGCAATTGATGCTCATTGTGATGGTGGTGGGAGTGGGTGGGGAGATGGCACAGAAATCAATGATCAGTGGAGCCAGGAGCAGTACACTCACAGGAATGGTATGGCTGGGGATGGTTTGAAAAGCTCTACCAGATAAGACAGCACTGTTTCCTCCTGCATCTTGTCTCACAAGCTGCTTTTATTTAAAACTAAAGAAATGTAGAAATCAGTTACCAACAACTGTGTGTGTGATACTAAGTGAGCTTTAGAGAATAAAGCTCATTCTTTCAACAAAAAAAAAGGGGGGGTGTTAGTTGTTTAGGCTTGATTTAGTAATCTGCAGGGCCATAGCTGGGGGCCCAGGAGGAGCTAAAAAAAACTTGAGCTAACAGCTTGCCCCCCCCCAAAAAAATACCAACAACAACACAAGGTGTAGCATGTGATCACCCAGCTCTGGCCCCTGTCTGTCCAAGGGGGGTAAGACTGCAAAGTTTCCCTTTCAGCCTCTCATGGCTTCTTTTCCCTCCACCTTACTCCAATTGCCTGCGGGACGGGAGGGAGAGGAGGAGGAGGTTGGTCTGGTGAGAATGAAGCCTCCAGGGCATGGAAGGAGCCGGGGATCAAACCTGTGGCCCCAGAGGAGGAGGGATACAGAGGAAGCCCAGAGAGGGACTCAGGACGGGACTTGCCAGTGACCCCACGCTGCAAGCTCCGCACTGAGGTGCCAGGCAGGGTGCAAGAGCTCCCGTCATCTGACCCAACTCCTGCCAACCTAGCAGTTTGAAAGCAAGAAATTGCAAGTAGATAAATAGGGACGAGGGACCACTTTGTGTGTGTGTATGCACATGTGCGTGCGGCCATTGTTGCCCCTCCTGAAAAAATATTCCCCCCCTCTAGAATCCTGGCTACAGCCCTGGTAATCTGTGTATCCTAGTGAGCGTTTATGTGAACCAACACACACACATACACAGAGAGACTAATTTTAGTGTACATTTTAAGCTTAGCTGAAGGATTTCACTGCATTAGAAGTATTTAATGAATGTTCAAAATATTTCCTTAACAGCTCATGTAGTAAAAGGTCTCCCTCTCTGTTTATGTTCCCTTCAGTGTGTGAGAGCCAAAATACATCTATTAAAGTAACAGAAGTTGCATAACAATGGAAGAATCCTAAAATATGGGTCGGTGACTATTTTGGTTTGAATTCCACCCACAGTCAGAAATTAAATCACAGATTCAGCTCTAAAAATGATAGGCATGGACCAAAGAAGGTGGATGATTTTGCCAACCATTTTGGAATGAAATGCTTCTAGCTTGTTCCATGAGCTATGGAAGCTAAATGGAGGGATCTATCAGTTTTGCTTTTACCATGTTATTCCTCTTTTCTTTTTTGAATCATAATTTTTTTCTACTGAATTTAGGAAGAACATTTAAAATTTGAAAATGTATCAAAAATGGAATCAAATGGAATTTTTGCTCATCCCTTCTGTAAATGTGACTGTTTTGAGAAAGGGTCTATACTATATGGGACACAGCTCTCTGTGTGTCTACGTATGTGTATTTTGTGGGGAATGACTCACGAATCAAAATTGTCATAAAATTAACATCAGGTTCGTTGAATATTGATGACTTTTGTACAAAATGTTACCTTTTTTATTTCACACCTGTATACTGACTCCTGGGTTCCTCAACAACCCCATCTCAGATCTCATTCTGAAAAGACATTGGAAAAATCCCATTGGACAATCAATCAAACTGTGAAAGTCCTAAATGTGATGTACTGTTTGTATAATTACATATTATTAACTGTGATGTGTTATTTGCACTCAGCAATTTCTCCTTTTGTTAATTATCTTTTTATTTTGTCACAGTTATGCAACTTTAATAAATATACATTACAGGAAAAAGTAGCAAAACTAGGTAGTAGGAGTCCCTGGTACACTGGCCATATTGTGAGTAACTAGACAAGAAAGCAGACATTTGTAATTCTGACCATATGCTAAACATGGAACTTTGTGTTCCCCATTTTCCATTAATATCTTGCACCACTGGCACATACTAAAATTTCATTCATCAGGCATTGGTTCATGCTAAGTCAAAATGCAGCCTTGTTCAATGAATAGATTGTACCCATGAAGGAAAACATAAGGTGAACATTATGGCTGAATACTACTGGCCTATGCATTTCCAGCTGTAAATGTGGGGACACGCACAAGACAACTCGATCTTAGTTTCAGCTCTTTTTTGTAGAAATGGCAGATATAACTTTCGACAATCCAATTCATATTCTCCATGGTTGCCTCATGCCACACCAGACCAATTGGTCCATGTAGCCCCGTGCTGTATATTAAGAATGACAGCAGTCTCCCAGCATTTAAAAAAAGATATTCTGCAGTTGGAGAGAGCAGGGATGAGACTGGGGACCTTTTGCTTTCAAAGTATTTATCCTGCCACTGAGATGGAATGCATTTTCTAAAGAAAAAAAAATTATCTGCCTGGGAGGTTGTTGTTGTTGTTTACTTCCATCCCTTCATTACTTTAGAGATGCAAAGAAGAATGATACCAGGAACATAGCCTTTTTTTTTGTCATAGCCTCCCTCCGTCTGGAAGGATCTCCCCATACCCCCCCCCCCCTCCAAGTCTTTTGAAAATACCTGAAAACCTTTCTCTATAAAAAGGCTTTTGCATGTCTTCTTCCCAGGTTTCCTTTCTGATTTGTTTTTTTTAATTATTCTTTTATTCTATTTATACCTGGTCTAGATGGGAAGACCAGTTCAGGGCAAAGTTCCTGAGGCCCTGGATGAGACAGGCCCAGGACTGGAAACAGCGGGAGATGATGCTCCGATCTGCCACATCAAACTAGACGTGTGAAGTACGGATCAGCCAAGTAACCAAGTAAGTGATAATTATTCTTGTACAGTGGAACCTCAGTTAACAAACAGCTCAGTTAACATAAAAACCGCGTAACAAAAGGAAATCCATAGAAAATAGTGATTTAGTTTATGGAATTTCCCCCCAGAATGGAATTCATTGGTTTTAAATGCATTCCTATGGGAAAGTGCATTCAATGCATTTGTATGTAAAATTTGGTTAAAGTAATTTTTGCTATAAGAAATGTCCCGGTGAACACATTAATTACGTTAATTGAGGTTCAACTGTATTCTACTTCTACCTGGTGTAGTTGAGTTTGCTTATCACATGTTTCTGTCATTTTGCTAGGTTTGTATTGCTTGTTATTTATATATATATAAATATATATATATATATATAAAAGAAAGTGTTGAGTAAGGTTTCCCTGTTGGATGGTATAACTAACTAACTAACTAAGATGATATTAACCAAGCCTGAGTAATGCCTTTGGAACTACAATTCACAAAGTTGCACAGTAGCCATGCTAGCTGGGGGAGCTCGGTGTGTGTGTGTGGGGTGTGTGTCTTGTAATCCAAGAAACTTTTGTTGAGTTATGAAAGACGTCAGTGTTGAATCAGACCTAGAACACTGGGCTGCACTCTTCGCGGTGGGAACTCCTGAATCCTGAGCAGAGTCATTCACAGCATAGCTTCATCACATCTTTGCTGTTGGCAATCAGAGTGATAGAACCCAAAAATTTCTACTTGCAACACATCTATATATTAGTCCAATACATTTTGCTGCCTGAAATGGAACCGCAAATGTTCCCTTCCAGTTCCAGGTACACAATGGCTAAAGTTAATCAAGCTATTTTGACATATGAAATAGACAATTCCACAAATATCAGCCGCACAATAACAATAAAATAATATAAAATATCCAATAAATTTCTGCCTTTCAGGACTCCTCCAGGTTATTGCATTATGACCACTCTCATTCAGTCACTGGAAAAACCTTATAGTAGCACGAGTTCCAAAGGAAGATGTTTTGAACTTCAGGAGTACTTGGCACTTAAAATGCTAATAGTAAAAATAATTAATAAGAAAGACCACCTCCAGATGAGACACATTTCTAAGAAATTATGGCAGTCAGAAATACCTCCCCTCACCCACTTCCTTTTTGTGGTTGCTTTCACTGTGTGAAAAATTTAATAGATGCTTCCTCTGTTAAAAAAATGTAACAAAAACCTGTTGATTACCTCTGTGTTACCATACTGAATGCAGTGCAAACATCTGTGTATTTGCCAAGTTGAGAGCCAAGTTTGCTTATTTGCCTGGAAGATGTTTAAACAGTCTCTCTTTAACATCCAGTACAACATCAATTTCTGACATGAAATTTACCAACTCCTTGTTAAAGAAAAACTAAAAGCAAAAGGCTATTTGAACAGCAAAAGGCCTCAAAGAGTTGGAATAGTGTTTCACACACACAAAAATATTTTATACTATATGATTGCCTGGCCTTGGCCAGGGAGTGTTTGTTGTATGTGTAGGTTTTCCGGCCCCAGATTCACCCCAACACACAGACTCTCTCTCTCTCTCTCATTCAGGAATGCACATCCTCACACCCACCAGTGACTGACCCAGAACCCACTGTCTTGTGCATTTTCTTACACACACACACACACACACACACACACACACACACACACACACACACACACACACACACACAGTCTCTCTCTGTCTTTCACTCACACAGCAGTGATGTACATTGAAAGTGTCTCATTCCTGGGCTATAGAAGGTTACATGGAATGGGTTGTTCCATCCACATCTGTTTTATAGATGTAGGTTTTCTCAGGAATTCCAGGACCTTTCCCTATCAGTCATTCACTCTCAACCAATCACAGTCCAACATGCAAATCAGCTCTCTCCAACATTCTATTTCCAGGCCTTGCTGTTAAACCAATCACAGTCCAACATGCAAATCAGTTTTTTCCAACATTCTATTTCCAGGCCTTGTTGTTAAACTGCCATTTTTTCTCCCAAGGCACCATGGGAGTTGTAGTTCCCGTTCCTTTTCCCATTTTGTTGGGCGCAGGGCCCACCTCGAGCCTGGGAGCCACATCTTGATCATCTCTCCCACACCAGGTAAGTGTGTGCACAGTTTGGACAGGGACAGTTAAGTGGCATAGAAGCCGTTCAAGAACCCACACAAGGACATTTCTCTTTTATAGGTATAGATTGATAAAAAAATTGCTATATCCAAAGTGAGCAAACAACTCAACTTTCTCCCTATCTATAGCAATAAGGTTTCTCAGCCCTGAACATGTTGTTCTTGTTACAGCATTAGTTTACTTTTCACACACAAAAGTTAAGACTGGATCGGATCTAGAATCCACTTGTGTATTTCTGGTTGTCTGTTATCCATAACGCTCTTCTTCAACACCATGTTTTGAATGAGTTGATTTTGTGTGTGTCAGCCTTCTTCACTATCCAGAGGTTTCACATCTGTGTACAGTAATTAGGAATACCATTGTGCAGATGATCTCAGCCTTGATCTTTAGAAACACATCCTTACACTGAAAAATATTTTATACTTTCTTCATAGCAGTTTTTCTAAGTCTCAGACCTCTCCAGATTTCTTGGCTGCAATTTCTACTTGGTTTGATTATTGAGCCAAGTTAGAAAAAAAAATCTTTAACTTTATTCTATTTTTTTAAATCCAGTAAAAGTAAAGCAACACAAAACAATCACACTTATATACTGCCCCATTGCACTTAGTGCACTCTCTAGGCGGTTCACAGAGTAATTAGCATTCTGCCCCCAACATGCTGGGTACTCATTTAACTGACTTGGAAGGATGGAAGGCTGAGTCAGCCTTTAGTCCTGGTCAGGATCAAACTCACAATGTTCAGGCTGGAGTACTGCACCACCAAGAATTCAGTTGCATGGAAATACTTTGCTACTAGAATTCTGTGGCAAATAGAGAAAAGCATTTAAAACCAGCAAACGCTCACTATAATTGATTCATAGTAGTTTGACAGAAGGCAATTTAAATGGGGTTTGTACCAATTTGGTGCTGAATTTTGACAATGGGCATGAGACCCATGATGAGAATTGCCCAGCCCTCATGCTGGAGAAATCATGTCTTAGATTTAAAATAACCTGCCAAGAGCTAAACCTGCTTAATGTAGTTTTATTGCCCATCCACCTTTCCAGATCCTAATATTTTAATAATCTGTTCTTTGACTTTTCCCATGTGGCATTTCAACTAACCAGCAAAGGTTCAAATGCTTGATAAGAGCTAGATAAAGTTGCTATAAAGCTTCAAATAGTTACCCAGCTTGGCTTCCTATGTTCAGGTGACAATGGTTGTGTGGTGGTAATGTAACCCCTATTCTGAAAAATACCTTTTTATTATTTTTTCATACTTTTATTTCTAATAAACATATTTTCCCCTTTATTTTTATTTACCCTCCACTTTCAGGTTAGGCTTCCATATGCACCAAGCACTACACTAACATGCACTCATTCACACACTTTGCAGGTACATAACAGCAAAGATTGATTTTTAATGAATTTTTAAAGGATCGCAATAAGTGTGCTTTTGAGCTCCACAATGCCCATACATTTCAATGAAGGTAGACCAGGGCTTCAATCGAGAAGGGATGAAAGCAAGGTTGGGGAAGAAGCACCATTGTCAGCTTGAGGGAAGCGTTCAGAGAACGTTTGTCCTGAGGCAACCTACAAATATTTATGAATGATTAAAAGGAAAGTGGTGCTTTCTAGCGATTCCTCAATAGCACCGCATACTAAAAATATTAGAGAAAATTCAGAGCGATGGAGAAGATGGCGAGGGAAGACTCAAGCTGAAAGCTAACACTTTAAATGCTGAATAAAAGTTTAAAATACTGTATTTTCTGGCGTATAAGACTACTTTTTAACCCCGAAAAATCTGTGCCAAAGTCGGGGGTCGTCTTATAGGACAGGTACTTAACTGCAGCTTGTTTCCCCTTGCTTCATATGTCCGGCGCATATGGTGGGGGGTGCTGCGGCCGAGTCCCTGCTCTGTGCGGGGAGTATGAAGCAAGGGGAAGCAAGCTGCACACATCTTCCTGTACCTCGAGGAGGAGAACGTGAGCGTGGATTGGCTCTCCACCAGAACCTGCCCATTCGACACGGAGGGCTGCGCGTCTTCGGGTTGAGTGTGGGTTAATTTTTATTTGGTGTGCATTGGAAGAGAGGTAGTCTTATACGGCAAGTATATTCCAAACTTTATATTTTAACTGGAAAAGTTGGGGGTCGTCTTATACTCCCTGTCGTCTTATACGCCGGAAAATACGGTAATTGTTAAAAACCATGTCTTAGCTCTCAAAGTGTGGTTGACCCCAGGGTCAATTCCACTGGTCACGAACCAGTGGTGGAACAGATCGAGAAAGGTCTCCTTAGGAATAAGACAGAACTAGTTCGTTTAGTCTCGATTGGCTACAGCTAAGAAACTGCGGGCTTTTGAATAGGATTTCTTCCCCCTCTTCTACTGTCAAAAAGTCAGGCCGTGGCTGCAAATGGAAAAAGAAAAGGTTTAAAGTGACTTTAAAGCATACGCAGTTTGAATTAAACAACGTTTTTGCCAGTTTTTGGGACTTGCCTGACCATAGGCATAGCGAACCTAACCCTTCGATCCCTAATTGATTATTAATTAGCAGTTGTAATTAAATGTTCCTAAATTCACTAAAAATTATTGAAAAATGTTTTGTATTTTAAAGCAAGAAAAATTCAATAATGTTTTCTGTAACTTAATCATGCCCTGGCACACCCAAGAAGCTAACTGTGTTCACAGGAAACATGCACTTATCACCTGAAGCTCGGGAGAGGGGGGGGGCACACACGCATTGTTAACTCCAATTAAGAACAGACCTCTTGAATCAATTGCTAAATGATAAGGCAATACCTATGTAAATCCTTCTGGATCAAGAGTGTATGAAATGCTGTTTACCTTTCCACCAAAGTGGTCCCTGTTTACAGTAATTGCAATTTCTTGCTTTCAAGCTGCTAGGTTGGCAGTAGCTGGGGCAGAGATGGGAAAAGAAATAAAAATAGAACCATCAAGAATCATCTTTGCAAGAAGAATCATATGGGAAACAACCTCTTGACTACAGCTTTTTTAAAACTGATGGTGGCTGCCTGCCCGGGACAATGGGATATTGGCAGTGGTACACACAAATGAAGTAAGTAAGTTAGTAAGTAAGTAAAACACCTCTCACACATTTCTTATATTAACAGATGGAGGAATGAACCAAGTTACAGGTTACTATACAATCTTCAGGAAAGCTTATTAGATTTTTAAAACTGCCTGAATAGCATAGTGGTTTTAGAAGTTGGGAGTTCAATCCCCTACTGTGCCTCCCCAGAGAAGAATCAAACTATGTGGACTTCATACCTGTCAATAAGGGAAATTTCCTGGCAAATAAGGGATACTTGACAGCTATGCTTATCCTGTGCTGCCCTCCAGTGGTGGCAATAGAGCTTTGCAGTCTAATTAATAACGGATGACGGCGGGAAAGAGGGTAAAATAAGGGGTTTTCCCGGCTAATAAGGGATACTTGACAGCTATGGTGGATTTGGTCAAGCTGCACAGTCCCAGGATACCACCCAAAAGAAGGCAATAGTAAACCACTTCTGAATACATGTACTCTTTTCCTAGAAAACCCTGGCAATGGTTGGTATAAGTCAGAAGTAACTTGATGGCATACAATTATTATTATTTAATTGTTTAAACTGAGATGAATGTGCATGCATTTCAGATACTTCTGTTGGGAGTAAATGTGATATAGTTTTGGGGAGAAGCTAGATCTGCATGCTTGCATGCTAGTTTTGTTTTCATGTGGTTATATCCACATGATACAACCACATGGAAGGATTATGGGTTGAAATTTGATTGAAGGAAGTATTATGGGTTGAAATTTGATTTTTTTTCTGCTTAAAAGAACAGAGACTAAATTTTTCCAGGATTGCCTTTTCTCTCTTAATACAGCTATGAAGGGCACAGAATTTTGCCAGATGGAACAAACAGGCAGGGAGGAAGGAAGGAAGGAAATTATATGATACTGATACATGGAAGTCATCTTTTCATTTCAGCACAACAAATAATCAAAAGGAGTTGCTCATTTTCAGTCTATGCACTCTCATGCTGTATACTTCAGATGCAGGACTGATGTGTTGCACCCAATAGTCATTTGGATTTATATTTCTTTTTGGTAAATGCTAATGATTATTTCTTTTTTTTAATAAAGTTTTTATTTATTTTCAGAAGAAAAAATAAAAATAAGAAACATACAAAAAAACCAATAACAATACATTGCAATATTACATAAAGCTCATGAAAGATAACACATACATAGTAGTTAAACTAATTATTTGTCATGGAACACACACTGTTAGATACCCACATTGTAAGTTATTACTATAACCATAACATTCATGAGAGCTTTCAATATTACAGTTGTTTATTACTTCTTTACTAATTACACATCACCCAGTGAATATTTACAATGCCCGGAGAGTTTAGTATCTATATCATCTCCAAAAACCACTTTGAGATGGTACAGGTCCAAAACTGTCCCTTGCCATAAGAGAATGATCCATAAACGGCTTCCAAATACTCCAAAACCTATTTTCTTTTAATTTATCCCTTTTTACTTTTATCTCCCATGTCAGTTTGTCATTCAATGCTAAACTCCACATTTCCTTATACCACTCTCCAATCTGTATATATACATCATTTTTCCAATTTCTGGCAATACATTGTCTACCTGTAGTTAACATAATTTCCAATAATTCTTTTTCCTCCTTATTTAAACCCATACCTTCCACATTTGTTAATAGAATGGTACCTGACACCAACTTAATTCTTTTGCCCATTATTTCCCCAATCTCTCCTTCTATTCTTCTCCAAAATTCTTTTATTTTTTTGCAACTCCACCACATATGTTCATAAGTTCCAACCGTTTCTTTGCATCTCCAACATAAATTATCCCTTTTATTATCCATCTGATGCAACCTCAGTGGTGTCAAGTACCATTGCCACAACATTTTATAATTATGTTCCTTGATTCTTACTGACATTGTTCTCATTATCCTCTTTTTCCACTTATTTCTCCATTCATCATTTCTTATTTTTATATTCAAATTTTGTTCCCACTTAAATTTCAAGTCTTCCTGTGGATCACTCTCCTTATTTAATAGGGTATAGAGTTTGCTTACTAGACCCTTAATATTTTTCTCACCTTTTCTAATCTTTAAAACCAATTCTTCAAATTCAGTCTTTGCTCTATCTATACCTAGTTCTCTTCTATATTTTTTATTCCAATTATCAACCTTAAATTTCTGAAACCAGTCCAATTTTAACTTTTCAAATATTTTTTTTCCTCTTGGTTTCGTCTTCACAAACTCTTAACCATTCCTTCACTAGGAACACTTCATTTTTATCCAATATTTCCTTTTTTTCCTTGTCTATTTTTATCGGAAAACACACCATATCAGCCAATTCCAAGATTGGAGAGGGATCTGGGACCAGGTCTTTCTTTAATCTTTTCCACACCCTCATGAGTCCTCTCATCATAGTATTGCTTGTATTTATCGTTTTATCCTTAATTCCCAAAAAGATCATTTTACCAATATTCCTATAATCTTTCATCTCCAATTCCTCCCAGATTGCCTTTTCTCTTGCCAAGATCTTCACAACATTCTTAATTTGAAATGCTCGATAGTATGCTAACAAATTTGGCATACCCAAACCCCTTCTTTCTGAGGCAGGTACCAGAGTTTCTTTGGAAGTCTAGATTTTTTACCTCCATTACAAAAATTATTGAACATCTTTTGGAACTCATTGATCTCCTTTTCCTTCAAATGGATTGCAAGTGCATCAAATAAAAAATTAATCTTCGGCAGCAGCGTCATTTTGCAAATTGCAATCCTCCCAAACCATGACAGTTTCAGCCTCTGAAAACTTTGTATTTTATTCTTAAATTCTGCTTTCAAGCTGTCATAGTTCAGTCTTTTAAGTTCTTCCAATTTGTTTGAAATAGTTATCCCCAAATATTTCAACTTTTCTTTAATTTGTATATTGGATATCCCCACTATCTTTCCCATCTCCTTTTCCCCCATATTACACAACATCATTTCTGATTTGTCCCAATTTATCATCAATCCGGTTATAGCCTCAAATTCCTCTAATTGGTCTTTGATCCTATCCATTACCGCCTCTGGGTGTTTCACCATTAACAGCGTGTCATCTGCATACATACTCACTTTATTACCCAATATCCCTTCTATACTTGAATCCTCCCTTATATTTTTAGCTAAAATTTCCATTGCCATGATAAACAGGATAGGAGATAGTGGACAACCCTGCCTGGTGCCTGCCTCGAGCTTTACCTCATCCGTAACCTCTTCATTTACTCTAATCCTAGCACTCCCTTTTTGGTATAATAGATCAATTACCCTTCTAAATCTATCCCCGAATCCATAATTTCTGACTATTTCCTTAATCGAGGACCATTGTAGTGAATCAAATGCCTTAAAAATATCTAAAGATAATAAGCCCACTTTTTCCTTCGTTTGATTGACACTATCAATTAGATCTAATACCCTTCTAGTCAAATCAGCCACGTGCCTATCTTTTAAAAAACCAACTTGGTCAGCATTTATATATTCCCCCATAAAACTGTTTAAGCGATTAGCCAGTATTGCTGTGAAGATCTTGGCGTCCTGATTTATAAGAAAAAGTGGTCTGTATGATTCCACCTTTTCCAAATTCTTTCCCAGTTTTGGCAGCAGAACGATTATGGTACTATACCATGAAGTCGGAATTTGTCCTCCATCTAAAATATAATTATATAACTTCACTAACTTTGGAACCACAACATCTTTAAATTCCTTATAAAACTCTGTCGATAATCCACCGTCTCCTGGAGCTTTCCCCATCTTCAGACCACTAATTACCTCTTTTACCTCTTTATCAGTAACCCGTTCCTCCATTTTTTCTCGATGTTCCTGTTTTACTCCATTCCCTAACTGCCTCTCCAAAATCCCTTTAAGCCTCTCAACATCTATCTCTTTTTTTGCATATAATGCTTGATAGAATTCCTTCACGATTTTACATTTGTCCCTATTCTTATTACACCTTAACCCTTGTTTATTGACCAACACCCCAATTTCTCTTTTTTCCTTTTTAGCCTTAGCCGCTCTTGCTAGTAATCTTGAATTTCTATTACTAAATTCAAAATACTCTCTATTTAGATATATCAAATCTCTCTTAACTTTATCTATATCCTTACCCATTAATTCTGCCTTAAGTCTTTGTAATTTAGCAAAGAAAAAATTATCCTTGCTTTTTGAATGGTCTTCCTGTAATTGCTTTATTTCTTTTTCTTTTTCCACCTGGTCTGCCTTATACCTTCTATACTTTATACTCACCAACCTTATGCTTTCCCCTCTAAAAACCGACTTCATGGCATCCCAAACAACATTAAAATTTACTTCATTATTATCGTTCCACTGCCAACTTTCCCTCCAACTTTCCATAATTTGTTCTTTACATTTTTGGTCTTTAAATAAATTAGGATCATACCTCCAACTTCTTCCTCTTCGACTATCTTTTTGTAGTCTCAGTTCCAAGAGTACTTTAGCATGATCTGATTCCTTGAAAATCCCTATTTCCATTCCCTCAATGTTTTAAATCAAATTTTCTGTGAGCAGAACATAATCTATTCTAGAGTAGGTCCCATGGACGTGTGAAAAAAAAGAATATGCCCTTTCCGAGCCCTTGATCTCTCTCCAAGAATCCTTCAAACCCATCGCAACCATCCATTTGTCTAAAACCTTCCCTTTCAATCCAGTTCCACATCTTGCTAAATTCGTACAATCTAAATTTGGCAAAATTAGATTTGGCAAACGTAATAAGAGATGATACCGAATTAATTGGAGTGGAAGGAGTTAAAATCAACCTATACGCCGATGATACCCTAATAATAATTTAAAAAACCCATTAATTGCAGTACCAAAAATTCAAGCACATTTGAAAGATTTTCAGGAGGTTACTGGTTTAGAGATAAACTGGGAGAAATCAGAAGCGATTATGCTTAATATTAGTAAAGAAGATACGATAAAGATTAAAAACAATTATAAAATACAAATAAAAGAACAGGTAAGATATTTAGGAATAAATATTTCGGATAAATTTGAGAAATTAAAAAAAAACTAAATTATGATAAATTGTTAAAAGAGCTCCAAGAAATGACACAAAAATATAACAAATTGAATTTGTTGTGGTTTGGCAGAATAGCCTTGGCTAAAATGAAACTACTACCAAAAATTAATTTCCTATTTGATAGCCTGCCGATTCAACTGAAAGAAAAAGATTTGAGGTTATTTCAAAATTTGATAAATAAATACTGTAATGGCCGTAAAAAAGCTAAAATTACAAACAGCTTATGGTATATGAATCAAAAGAAGGGGGATTGGGACTCCCTAATATTCAAAATTATTATAAAGCATTTCATGTGAGGAACTTATGTAAACTCTTGACTAAAAAAGAAGTTATATGGGGTAGCATAGAAATGAAAGAGCTAAATGGTATAGAGCGAGCAGCTTTTCTAGATAGAATTAAAGTAGCTATTAGCTCTGAAAATAAACTTTTGAAACCAACAATGAAGACATGGATTGATGTAAAAGAGAAGTTAGCTCCTAATATTTCCCCAATTATAGAATTAATGGATATCAAAAATTTTCCAGTTGAAATGAGTAGACGAACAGAAGAAGTTATTAAAAGTAATGAGGTGTCAAAGTTGAAGGATTGGATCAGGATTTGCAAATACAAAAAGAAAAAAATTGGATATATATAAACAACTAAAGTTAAATTGGCTTCAAGTTATCTCTGTAGATAATTGGACAAAAAGTATATGGCAGATGACGGTCTGAATAGAACAAATACCAAATTTGAGGATTTACTGAGTAGTTTAAGATCTGATGTGGTAGAATTTAAGGGGCTTGTAAGTAAATTGTATAAGTTACTTAATTCAGATGACAATTCACAAGAAGCTTTAAGGGCAGTTTGGGAGCAAGATCTAGATATAAAAATAAGTAAAGAAAATTGGAAAAAAATATGGGGTAGAAGGATCATGAAGACATTATCAGTGAGGGTTAAGGAGTATAATTTCAAAATGCTAGAGGTAAAGGTTTCCCTTGCTCGAAAGCCAGTCGTATCCGACTCTAGGGTGCAGTGCTCATCTCTGTTTCTAAGCCGAAGAGCCACCGCTGTCTGCTTCTGCAGACATTTCCGTGGTCATGTGGCAGGCATGACTAGACACCGGAGCGCACGGAAATGGTATTTAATGCTATGGAAATGGTATTTAACACCTATTCGCCTGCATCAAATGGATAAATCAAAATCATCGAAATGCTGGAGATGTAAAAACGAGAGAGGTACCTACTCACATATGTGGTGGGACTGTAATGAGTTATAACCATTCTGGTCAGCAGTTGAAAATGAAATAAAGGGTATGATTGATGTTAGATTCAATTTAAAGGCGCGCATAGCATTGTTAACTGACGTAGAAGATTTAAATTTTGATATATTTAGGAAAGATCTTGTTTCAATCATGATATCTAATGCAAGGCAGTGTATAGCTCGGAAATGGAAAGGCAAAAATGCTCCTGTAATTAAGGAATGGTATAAAGAGATGTGGGCAATGGCCCTAAATGATAAATTTGTTGTTGTTCAGTCGCACAGTCGATTCCGACTCTTTGCGACCCTATGGACCATCGCTCTCCAGGCACCTCTGTCCTCCACCATCCTCCTTAGTCCACACAGCCCCGTGCCCATTGTGTCTACAATACCATCTAGCCATCTCATCTTTGGCCGTCCCCTTCTTCTTTTGCCCTCCACCTTCCCCAGCATCAAGGCCTTCTCAAGTGAATCCTCTCTTCTCATTTGATGTCCAAAATACTTCAACTTCATCTTTGTTATTTGTCCTTCTAAGGAGCACTCAGGGCTAATCTCTTCTAATATTGACCTATTTGTTCTCCTCGCTGTCCAGGGGACTCTCAAAACTCTCCTCCAGCACCACATCTCAAAGGCATCTATTTTTCTCCGCTCAGCTTTCTAATGGTCCAGCTCTCACAGCCATACATTACCACCGGAAATACCATTGCTTTGACTATGCGGACCTTTGTTTGCAGTGAGATATCTCTACTTTTCACTATGTTCCCCAGGTTTTTCATAGCTTGTCTCCCAAGAATCAGTCGCCTTTTTATTTCATGGCTGCAATCCCCATCTGCAGAGATCTTGGATCCTAAGAAAGTAAAATCTGTTACTGCATCTACTTCTTCCCCATCTATTTTCCAGGGACTTATAGCGCCTGTTGCCATTATCTTGGTTTTCTTGATATTGAGTCTCAGGCCAGCTTTTGCACTCTCTTCTTTCAACCTAATCAGGAGCTTCTTTAGGTCTTCTTCACTTTCTGCCATTAGGGTGGTATCATCTGCATATCTCAAATTGTTGATGTTTCTCCCAGCAATTTTGATCCCATATGGTGATTCCTCCATCCCTGCATTGCGCATTATGTGCTCTGTGTATAAGTTGAATAAGCAGGGTGACAGAATGCAGCCTTGTCTTACTCCTTTTCCTATTCCAAACCACTCCGTCATTCCATACTCTGTCCTAACTGTTGCTTCTTGACTCATGTACAGATTTCTCATGAGACATATGAGGTGTTCTGGTATTCCCATCTCTTTAATTACTTGCCACATTTTGTTGTGGTCCACACAATCAAAGGCCTTGGTGTAGTCAATGAAACAGAAGTAAGCTTGTTTCTGGTATTCCTTTGTTTTCTCCATGATCCAACGTATGTTGGCAATGTGATCTCTGGTCCCCCTGCCTCTTCTGAATCCAGCCTGCACCTCTGGTAGTTCTCTTTCTACATGCTGCTGTAGTCTATCCTGCATTATCTTGAGCATCACTTTGCTGGCTTGTGGGATGAGCGCAATTGTTCGATAATTTGAACATTCTTTGGCATTGCCCTTTTTTGGGATTGGGACATATACTGATCTTTTCCAATCCTGTGGCCACTGTTTCGTTTTCCAAATCTGCTGGCATAAAGCATGTAGTAGCTTGATTCCATCATCTTTTAGGGCTTTGAAGAATTCAACTGGGATACCATCATATCCACTGGCTTTGTTATTTGCCGTGCTTTTTAGGGCCTTTCTGACTTCACTCTCTAGGATGTCTGGTTCAAATTCAATTTCCCCCTCATTATTATTATCCGCGGTGTTTAGGTCTTTTTTGTAAAGTTCCTCTGTGTACTCTTTCCATCTTTTCTTTATCTCTTCTGCATCCGCTAACTCTTTGCCATCTTTGTCTTTTATCGTGATCATTTTTGCTTTGAACGTTCCCTTGACTTCCCCAATTTTTTAAAAGAGATCTCTAGTCCTGCCTCTTGTGTTGTTTTCCTCTATTTCTTTGCACTGTTCATTTAGGTAGCTTTCCTTATCTCTCCTTGCTTTTCTTTGAAATTCTTTATTTAAGTGATTGTATTTTTTCCTTTCTCCTTTGCCTTTTGCGTTCCTTCTTTCCTCTGCTATTTTAAGAGCCTCATCCGACAACCACTTTGCTTTCTTGCGCTTCTTTTCTTTTGGTATAGTTTTCCTTGCTGCCTCCTGCATAATGTCTCTCATCTCTGTCCATAATTCCTCTGGTACTCTGTCTGTCTGGTCCAGACCATTGAATCTGTTCCTCACCTCCACCGTGTATTCCTTGGGTATGTTGTCTAGATCATATCTATCCGGCCTATTAGTTTTCCCTATTTTCTTCAGTCTGAGCCTGAATTTTGCAATCAGTAGATTGTGATCTGAGCCACAGTCCGCTCCAGGTCTTGTTTTTGCTGACTGTATGGAGGTTCTCCATCTTTGGCTGCAGAGTATGTAGTCAATTTGGTTTCGATGTTGGCCATCTGGTGATGTCCATGTGTAGAGTCTCCTCTTGTGTTGCTGGAAAAGGGTGTTTGCTATGACTAGTGTGTTATCTTGGCAGAACTCTATCAGTCTTTGCCCTGCTTCGTTTTGTGTTCCCAGACCAAACTTGCCTGTTATTCCGTCCACTTTTTGATTTCCTACTTTTGCATTCCAGTCTCCTAAGATAATGTGGACATCATTTCTTGGTGTCTGTTCTATAAGATGTTGTAGGTCCTCATAGAACTGGTCTACTGTGGCTTGATCTGCACTGGTAGTTGGTGCATATATTTGGATTACAGTGATATTAAATTGTTTGCCTTGTAGTCTGACTGACATCATTCTATCATTTTTGAGATTGTATCCCATTACTGCTTTTCTCACTCTTTTATTTACAATTATGGCCACTCCATTTCTTCTGAGGTTTTCTTGTCCACAGTAGTAGACATGATGGTTTCCAGAGCTGAATTCGCCCATACCTGTCCATTTTAGCTCACTGATTCCCAAGATGTCAATACTTATTCTTTCCATTTCCTTTTTTACCACTTCCAGCTTTCCTTGGTTCATAGATCTTACATTCCATGTCCCTATGCAATATTGTTCCTTACAACACTGTATTTCTCCTCCCCCTTTCCTGCCCATCCCTTTCTGTCCATCTAATGTGCTGAGCATCCTTCCTGTTTCCTCTGATTTGTCCCTTTGTTTTGCCTTTGCTTTGGTCAATAGGATTTTCTTGGCAAACTCCCTGGCGTGCTTTGCCGGTTTCTACGCCATTCCCCCTCCCCATCATACATATTATCACAGTTTAAAACAAGGTAACATCATCATGCATATTATCACAGTTTAGAACACAGTATCAGTTTAGAACTGATGTCAGCCAGCTCTAAACTGACACAGTGGCACAGTCACTCTGTCAGTTGCTATAAGTCATCTATGTTCAGTCAACTATATTATTTCAGTTCAATTACTGATCCCTTGCATGCATGCAGCAGCTCTCGCCTCCCTTTGGCTGCGAAAAGTTGGTTAAAGGCTCCAACTCAGGCCTCACTGTGATGGTGGCTACGGATGGTGTCTTCTGGGGGTGGTCGAGGGTCTCCTGTGTCTGCAGTGTCCGTAGTGTCAGCACGGCCCTTCCTCTTTGCCCTCTGGGGTGTTGCTACTTTAGGAGGACTCCCGTGGGCCTCTGGATGGTTACTGGGCAGTTGGGGCCTGTGTCCTTCTCTGCCTTTTCCTTCCTGTGTCCTTCTCTGCCTCTTCCTTCCTTGCACCCAGGTTTTAGGTTGGGGTGGGGGGGAGGGGCCGATTCTTCACTCACCTCCCCCCAAGGCCTCTGGATGGTGACTGGTCAGTTGAGCCCTAGGTCTTTCTCTGCCTCTTCCTTCCTTGCACCCAGGTTTTAGGATTGGGGGGAGGGGCCGATTCTTCACTCACCTCCCCCAAAGGCCTTTGGATGGTGACTGGTCAGTTGAGGCCTAGGTCTTTCTCTGCCTCTTCCTTCCTTGCACCCAGGTTTTAGGATGGGGGGGGGAGGGGCCGATTCTTCACTCACCTCCCCCAAAGGCCTCTGGATGGTGACTGGTCAGTTGAGGCCTAGGTCTTTCTCTGCCTCTTCCTTCCTTGCACCCAGGTTTTAGGATGGGGTGGGGGGGAGGGGCCGATTCTTCACTCACCTCCCCCAAAGGCCTCTGGATGGTGACTGGTCAGTTGAGGCCTAGGTCTTTCTCTGCCTCTTCCTTCCTTGCACCCAGGTTTTAGGATGGGGGGGAGGGGCCGATTCTTCACTCACTTCCCCCAAAGGCCTCTGGATGGTGACTGGTCAGTTGAGGCCTAGGTCTTTCTCTGCCTCTTCCTTCCTTGCACCCAGGTTTTAGGATTGGGGGGGAGGGGCCGATTCTTCACTCACCTCCCCCAAAGGCCTCTGGATGGTGACTGGTCAGTTGAGGCCTAGGTCTTTCTCTGCCTCTTCCTTCCTTGCACCCAGGTTTTAGGATGGGGGGGAGGGGCCGATTCTTCACTCACCTCCCCAAAGGCCTCTGGATGGTGACTGGTCAGTTGAGGCCTAGGTCTTTCTCTGCCTCTTCCTTCCTTGCACCCAGGTTTTAGGATGGGGGGGAGGGGCTGATTCTTCACTCACCTCCCCCAAAGGCCTCTGGATGGTGACTGGTCAGTTGAGGCCTTGGTCTTTCTCTGCCTCTTCCTTCCTTGCACCCAGGTTTTAGGATGGGGGGGAGGGGCCGATTGGCAACTTGGGAAATTAATTTAAAAAGAGGAATTGTTAAAGAGAATAATTTTTTTGCAATTTGGAAAGCCTTTATAGAATATGCAACAGAGAAAGGAAACGAATGTGCGCCAGCAACCGACCAATTAACTTTCTGGAAATCAAATGTATAATTACAAATATTTTCAGCTTCCTTGACAAATGTAAATATCACCTGGGTATTATTTGTTGCTACAAAATGTAATAATTATAATATCAGAAGAGTTATTGAGTGATTGGTTATAGATGGATAAGATTGCAACAATTAAAAAGTATTATATATGAATGTTACACAACTATAAAAGTATTAAAGATGAACTAATATATTTCAATTGTATAGCTAGTTTTAAAGATTTACAGGTATCTCTACCAATATTGTTGTACTTTCTAATGTTGTTGAGGTTTGTTATGTCTTTTTATTATCATTAGTTTTTCCATGTGTTTTCTTTGTGCGTATGTATTGTTGTATATTAATTTTGGATAAAAACATTTTAAAAAAATTAAAAAATATAAAAACTCTGTGTTTAGGAGAAAACCATGGAAGTATCCTGTTTATGCTGTATGCAAATATACTTGAAGCTGATTGGCTCATTGACTTCCCTTTAACACCCTCTTTCCCAGGAGAGAGAGGACTTGAAGTATATTGTGGCTGGCACTAAGAAATTCCATGATTACCTTTACGGAAAACCTTTTACCATCATAACTGACCACAAGCCCCTCCTTTGAATCTTTGTGAACGGGAAGCCCACGCCTCAAATTCTGTCCCCAAGGATGTTGCGTTGGGCAATTTTCCTAAATGCATACGATTTTACTTTGGTGCACAGGCCCAGCAAAAACATCAGCCACGCTGATGCCCTGTCATGTTCTCCACCGCCAGGGGTTGGGGAACCCGATCGAAAGTGACTACCAGGCCCTTATGATTGAGGCTTTCGGCTCGCCACCAGTCGTCCCCTCAGATGTAGCCAAGGCTACGGCCAAGGATGTAACATTGACTAAAGTAATGTCTTGGGTACAAAAAGGCTGGCCTGTCTCTCCTCTAGCCGAGGAATTCAGAACATTCCACCACAAACGTTTGGAACTGTCAGTGGAACTAGGTTGCCTTCTATGGGGCCAGCGGGTGGTCATTCCTGTCACTCTCTGGAAAAAGGTTTTACATCTACTTCACACAAGTCACCCCGGAATTGTCCATTCCAAAGCCCTTGCCCGTAGCTACTTTTGGTGGCTTCAGCTTGCCTAAGACATAGAACAAATGGTTGGCACTTGTGCCAGTTGTCAATCCTCTCACCCAGAGCAAACCCACCTTCCCTCTCGGGAATGGGATTCTGCTTGGGGCACATGGTCAAGGTTGCACATAGATTTTGCTGGTCCATTTAGGGGTGCCCTATTTTTGTTGGTTGTGGATTCATTCTCTAAGTGGCTGGAAGTTATTAGGGTGCCTAATACCACTTCAGCCACCACGATAATGCACCTAAATAGGCTGTTTGCAGCATTTGGACTTCCAGATGTGCTGGTGTCTGACAACGCGTCCACTTTCACATCTGCAGAATTCCAATCCTTCATTATAAGGAATGCAATTAGGCACATCACTGCCACCTCATTCCACCCAGCCACCAATGGCCCGGTAGAGTGGCAGGTGCGCACAACTAAAGACGCGCTTCAGTGTATGGGTGAAGGGAATTTGGAGCTCCAATTATGCCAGTTACTTTTCACATATAGGCTCAAACCCCCCCCCCCCCCTTGCCTCATGGCTGTCCCCTGCTGAATTGATCCAGCGAAGGAAACCGCCATCCTTGCTGGATTGGATCCCTCTAGGGTAGAGGACAAAGGCACAAATATAGCAATCCAACACCAGAAGGGTTTCTCATCCGGAGACCCTGTACATTGCCACAATTATGCAGCTGGTGGCCCTACGTGGGTGCCTGGGTTTGTGATCGATCAAACTGGTCCTGTTTCTTACAGAATCGACAAAACTGGGAAGAGGGTTGAACGGGTATAATGACTTTGGAGAGGAGAAAAACCATTCGTGGCCAGAAGGCAAAATTATCAAGAGATGTTAAGCAATAAAAAGTAATAAATCCAAGACAAGTGTCCGTGTATCAAATTTGTATTGAGTGAAGTTCCACAATGAGACTTTATTTCCAAACAATTCATCACTGAGAATAAATTTCCAAAGCTTTTCCGGTACAATAAAGCTTTTCTGGGCATATCTATGTTAATAAATATAGAATTAGGATATCTCCCATGCTGGAATGTGGACTAAAGTGACAGTGCAAAGCTAAAAACATGCATAGCTAAATAGACTAAATTGGCTAAAATACAAAACAATTAAACACTAACACGAAACTATGTACAAGGTTACAAAAGTGCACCATACAAATATATTTGTCCAAATATTCAAATATACAAATATTGGAATACACATAAAAATGACTGGTGTGACTACCATTATATATCGAGATAGGACTAAAGAATTGTAATAAATACTGTATAAATATGATATTCATAACTATATAACCTGTTATCAAACCGTCAGGAAAAAAGCTATCAATTTATTAAGATCAAGTCAACATTATTGGAAAAAATCCTACCTCAGTATAAATTGGTAAGAATAAATGACGTAAGAGTCTTGCGTCCTAGCCTCTATGCAAAGTCTGCTATGTGCTGCGGACGTTAGGTAGAATGGAGAGTGACTAAGTTTAAATAGAGAGCCTGTAATACCCATGTGGGGAGCTCCTCTCGTGACTTGCATTTTTGCTAATCCATCACTACTCACAAGGTGACCGTTACAAAAATGAAGATAATTCCAATTCTTGATTTAACCCTTTAGGTGAAACAGAGTTAAACAAATGTATAAAGAATGCCTCCCTGTGCAATAGTTGTTGGTCTATGTCCATTTTCTGATATGATTTTGGACGTATTTGTTCTAATTCAATGAAGGTGAAATCATTTTCATTATGTCCCATCTTGAGAAAATGGGACACTAAAGGAGCATTAAGGTCCTGGGTTCGAATTTTGGACCTGAGTTCACATATCCTAGTTTTTAGCCATCTATTCCATTTTCCTATGTATCGCATGCGACAGGGGCATTATAACAGATAAGCACAATTGTGGGTGTTACAATTAGTGAACTGGTTAAGTATAAAATGGTAGTTACGTTCGGGGATGAATATTTCTTTAGTTTCGAGACACAGCTTGCAGAAAACGCAGCTGTGGCAACGATAATGTCCCACAATAGGTGACGTAATTCTTGGAGTGCGAGAGGTATGGTCAGACCTGGTAAGTATATTGCTTAAAGAGGTAGTTTTTCTTTATCCAATTCTGGGGGGCCGGGGAATTCGCAGCCCGGGATATGTTTTACTATATGCCAGTGGGTATTAATAATTTTCTTAATAGTATTTGCTAGCGGTATATAATGGATTGAGAAGCAAATACTCTGACTACCACCTCGTTGTTTCCAACTTAATAGATGTTCTCTAGATGTATCGTGAACCTTACGTAAGTTGTTATTTACGATATGAGTAGGATAGCCCCTTGAAAAAAGAGTAGTCTTAATTTTCTGGGCTGTATCTAGAAAATCTCTTTCATCAGTGGAATTTCTTTTAGCTTTGGCAAAAAGTACGAATGGGATGTTATTCCTAATATGGTAAGGATGATAGGAGTTATAACTTAAATATGGACTTCTATCAGTGGTTTTTTTGTATGGGCTGACACAAAGCTTCCTGTCCCTGGATACAAAGACATTTAAATCAAGAAAAGGTATGTTATGTTTTTCAATGTGATGAGTGAACCTTACATTATTGACCTGTGCACTAAGAAATTCCACAATTACCTTTACGGAAGACCTTTTACCATCGTAACTGACCACAAGCCCCTCCTTTGAATCTTTGTGAATGGGAAGCCCATGCCTCAAATTCTGTCCCCAAGGATATTGCGTTGGGCAATTTTCCTAAATGCATATGATTTTACTTTGTTGCACAGGCCCAGCAAGAACATCAGCCACGCTGATGCCCTGTCATGTTCTCCACTGCCAGGGGTCGGGAAAACCGATTGCGAGATCAAAAGTGACTACCAGGTCCTTATGATTGAGGCTTTCAACTCGCCCTTGCCCATAGCTACTTTTGGTGGCTTTAACTGGACCAAGGCATAGAACAAATGGTTGGCACTTGTGCCAGTTGTCAATCCTCTCACCCAGAGCAAACCCACCTTCCCTCTTGGGAATGGGATTCTGCTCGGGGCACATGGTCCAGGTTGCACAGAGATTTTGCTGGTCCATTTAGGGGTGCCCTATTTTGTTTGGAGTCGCCCTCCACTCTTAGTACACACAGGAGGGACCCTGAGTTGTCTTATTCATCCACAGAATTAGATTTTGGTTTTGAGTGATCCCCTGCTCCTCCATCTGACAAACGGGGCTTTAATTTGGGTTTACAATCCTCCCCCTCTAGTCAATCCCTCACTCCACTCGGGTCGCCCATCCTACGAGCCCCTGAGCTGGCTCAGCCAAGTGTCCGACCCAGAAGGGAAATTAGTATATACTAGACCGCCATCCTGGTTAAAGGATTTCGTTTTTACCTGGGGGAAAGAATGTTATGTATGTTAACTGTGTTTTCTGACAGGAGTGGAATGTATCTTTACTCATGTATCTATTCTTATGCAAATAAGTGGATCGAAAATGTGCACACTCTGTTAGCCAATGGGCTTGTTGTATTATTATTACTTTTACTGTTTATAGGAGCGGAATATATCTTTTCTCATGTATCTATTCTTATGCAAATAAGTGGATCGAAAATGTGCACACTCTGTTAGCCAATGGGCTTGTTGCATAACAAGTTACTGTTACTGTTTATAGTGTATTTAAGTCCGAGTTTTGCCCCATCCAAACTGTGTTCAAACTCCACTAATAAAGAGCTGAATTTCCCTACTTCATTCATCTGCTTCTTCATATCCTGAACATGAAAGAGAGTTGGCAACTTGCTAATTTAGGGTGGGGTGGGCCTACTCTGGCCACCTCCTGGCTACGGCCCTGATTTTGTCTAGTTTTTTGAAATCCTTCTTGAAGTGTGGTGTCTAGAGCTGGACAAGGTATTTTAGATGTGGTCTAACTCATGCCAAATAGAAGGGAGCTAGTATCTCACATGTTTTGGATACAATACTTCTGTTAATGCAACATAAAATAGCATGTGCCTTTTTTGCAGCCACTTCATACTGTTGACTTGTATTCAGCTTGTGATCTACAACATTCCAAGATTTTTCTCACTTGTAGAATTACTGAGCCAAATCTTGAAACTATGCATTTCATTTTTTTCCCTCCAGGTGTAGAATTTTGCACTTATCCCAGTTAAATTTCATTCTGTCTTTCTGAGATTTTCCAGCCAATTCCTTCAATATATTTGGTTGCAGTTCATCCGTTCCTGGGGATTTGAACTCATCCAAAGTAATAAGGTATTCCTTGACTATTTGTTTATTAATTTCAAACTGCTGCGGTGGCTCAGTGGTTAAGAAGCTCGCCTTGTTAGCTGGAAGGCCGGCAAGTCAGCAGTTCGAGACCCTGGTACTGCATGACAGATTGAGCACCCATCTCTGACCCAGCTCTTGAGGGCATGAAAGGAGACTCATTTGGGCGTCTGCTGAGCGGAGTTTCTCACGCAAAATTCCTTTCGACACAGAATAATTTCTGACATGAAATTATTATTATTATAATCTCAAACTGGGACTCCAAGACAGCTGAAAAAATTGACTAGGCAGAGGGAAACTAACTAGTTAAACACAATTGAATCAAAAGAAATTTAAGCAATTTGAAAGCCTGTCAATTTAAAAACAGAGCAACTCTCTCACACAAACCTCTTCAACCAGCTTCTTCTTCTTTCTTTCTTTTTTACAGTAGCAGCAATTTAAAAATAATAATAAATACCACCGCCACATACTTTTGGGGGAAAGCAAAATGATGGCCACTCCAAGACCCCTTCCACCCTCCCACACCTATTTTTTGCTTTTCTCACAAAATATAATTGAAACATAACAGTCCATTGCAAGGTGGCTAACGAGTAGTTCAGCCCTAAAACATGCATGGAGTACTAGAAAAAATAGGATGGAATACTTATACTAATGCATAATAGCAATGATTTGCAAGCTTAAAGAGAAAGTAGCTATCCCTTGATGTTGTTGATATGGTTGTTCATATGGAGTTGTGTCATTTTTTTCCATACAGTTGAAGCAGGATCTTACTCAAATGAATCCAACAGAAGAGAAAAATGCAATCCAAGGATAAAGTAAATGGGTGAGTTCTGAATGAGAAACCACTGCTCCATAGATTCTCATTTGGAAACCCTGCTGTGGGAAATGAAGAGAAGAAATAAATCAATGATTAGTAAGTTTGCTCTGAATCACCTAGGTTTTTTTGCATAATTGCCAGCTGAGTGATTTTAAGGTTTAAGGATGCAGTGGCAAGAATGGAAACAAAGAGCCGGGATTTTACAATGAAGGCTATTGAAAAGCCTAAGTATGTAGCCTCAAAGGAGAGACTGTGCACAGCACAGGGAATTCTCCAGTATGCTGCAGCTGCAAATATATTGTCTCATTCTGCTCCAAAAACCTGGGGAGAATTATATGTAAGTTAGATCTCCTTTTATACGAAGCCACTTCCTCTAGGAAACACTCTTTATAAGACCTCATCAATAGTGTAATGCTATTTTTGTTTCCTTTTCCCACATCCACTGTGCTCAAGCTTCTGCTGTAGCTTCTCTCCTTTGGCTTAAACTAGCACCAGTGGACCCTTTAAATTTGAAAATGGAAGATGTCAGATCTCAGGCCTGCTTAGAAGTCACTGTTCATGGCCTTAAAATGCTACCCTTAATCCCAAAAGTATGAGCGTTGTCAGCAGGAGGCAAGGAGGTACTTCTCAACAATCCTAAATTACTTATAATTTTGATTCATGCAGACAGAGCACTGTGATATAGTGGGGTACACTACCTGTACAATTTATGTGAACAGATTTGAAATTTTTGTCCTGCATGATTCCAGATATGAGTAGTAGCCAAATATCCTGGGGGATGAATCCCTAACACACCTAAATAAAACCTTAGTTTGCAAAGTCTAGTTAAGGGATTGTAGCCTATTTTCAGCAGTTGATGACAGCAGATGTTCTCAAACCTTGTTATTTATAAATCAAGCTTGAAAATGATTTGGATAAATGTGCACAAATGGCTTGAATTAGGAGTATTCATGTAATTCTGGAGTGGCTATGAGATGAATCAAGTGTAAGGAATGAATGGATTTGGAATAGTCCATCACTGCTCTAGAATCATTTAAAGTAGAAAAAGAGATCTTTATTTACAGTTACCTTCTGTAGTTACAGTCAGAATTAAAAAAGAGGGCAATGGAGTCCTTTTCATTTTTTATTTTTCTATTAAGTTTTATTAAGTTTTTCAAACATACATGTAAAACAGTAAAACAACGTGCAATTACAAAAATATTAAGAAAAGTAACAAGGAAAACCCAAAAATTGTCCTGCTTGGGGACTGGTCCATACCCGTCAATCACCGCTCCGGAAAATACGGGAACTGCTCTGGCCTGGGTGCGCATGCGCAGTGAAAACTCCTTTGTGCATGCACAGAACCCCTTTGCTCATGCGCAGAACACATTTGTGCATGCACAGATGGGTTCTGCGTGCATGCGTGCGCAATAACCCATTTCCCCGCCATTCTAAATATGGGATGGTGCCGGGAAAGAGGAGGAATGCACACCAAAATACAGGATTTCCCGGCCAATCCAGGATACTTGACAGGTATAGATTGGTCAGAGAGAAAGAAGAGAGATTATCAATTTTTAAAAATGGAAACAAGCAGACAAACAGGAATAAGAGATGGAATTTGCTTCCAATGCTAGAGGTGGGGGTGAGGGGGGGGGGAGGACTTTGCCAGGCTAGTTAGTAGCAAAGAACAATCACATAAGCATGTGAAGCCCCGCACACATGATTGCTATTATTGCTATTATCCTAAAATATATCTGGCTAATAATTTGATGTTATGTAAGTTTTGTCAAAAATTAAATAACCAAAACACTTACATTTTACAAAGTCCTCAAGTTTCTTCTAGTTTACTGAAGATTGGTGTCAGTAACATCTGGAAGCTGTTACATTAACATCTGTAATTAGGAGTAATTAGGAATTTGGATTGACCACTAAATGATGAACTGACCACAGTAGCTATGAATATGATTAATAGTATGACGTCAACTAAGAGGAACTATATACATACAAATGAAAGCACAGATTCTTGACAGAGAAATTGGGGTGAGAAATTCCACCATTTTCCTCCAGGGAGACGGATGTTTCTCTGATACATTTTCTTGAAAACAGTCATCCCCATTAACAAAAAACAGTAGTTTTGTGTCTTTTTTTTAAAAAAAGCTTTGTCTTTACATGGGTGTCACTCCAATAAAATGCTCCAGATGACTATGAGCCCATCCTCAAGACTTGTGATGAATACAACATGATGACAAAACTACTAGCACAGTTTAGCTTTTGTCATATCTTGGACTTAGCATTATTCTAGGAATTATTCTAGCATTATTTTGTCAGCCAGTTGCCAAAGTCTCATAAAACTAGCCAGCCATATAAGAGCTTGTATGAAGTCTTGCAATTTCCTGAGATCTTCACACACACTGGACCTCTTGGCCAGACATGGGTTCTGGCAGCTGAGCTGATTCACTGTTGGCACATCCTCACCACTCTGCAAGAGGTGAGTGGGAAGGCAACTGTTCTAATAGTTTTACCGCCATGTTGTATTCTTCACAATTCCTGATGCTACGCTTAACAGTCATTCTGGAAGCATTTGCAAATGGGAAGAAATAGCAGCAGCTATTAAAAAGAATGAACAGAGAAGCAAAGCCTGAGGCTATCTTTCGGTTGGACTCAGTGGTGGGCTCCAAAAAACAGTGGTGGGCTCCAAAAAAATTACTACCACACTGTGGGCGTGGCATGGTGAGCGTGGCCAGGGGAAAAGCCCTGCATTGCACCCAAATTAGGACTACTTTATTTCAAAACTTGGATGGGTGGGCCAGCTGGCGGGGGTGCACAGACAAGTGAACTCACTGTCCACAGCTTGTTGTGTGGCACTAACAAGACTGAAAGTCCTTGGGAATGGGAGACCACTGAAGTAACTGTCAGTTATATAGTTGAAAGTGATTCCAAAGACTATAGGGAAATATTTTTCTTCTTCTTCTGTGTCCAGGCCAGATACACACCTTTAGGTGAATTCATTCAGCAGTTCCTTTCACCTGACTCAGTGTGAGAAAGATTGTATAATAAAGCTAGCCTTTAATACACCATGAGAAAAGTGTCTGTACCTTCATCTCTAAGATGGATAAGAGTGGGAAGATCACACTCCCCTCCACATTTTTTTCTTGACCATATAGTTTAAAGCAGGATAGGTCAGTTTTGTTTCATCTCCCTCCCTTCATCTTATGATAACACAACTCTCCATCAGCAAAGAGCAAACAACCTTCAGTAGCTTTTAAAATACATGCAACCAAACAGCGGAAGAATCCTTGCTCCTCTTAGATAAAGGTTGCCCTTGCTCAAAACCAGTTTTAGTGTATGGGACCGAAGACAATGAAACAGCCGAAAGGTTGGCTTAACACAGGTTTATTGCATGATGATCCGGAGGAACATGTGGTAATGGCGGATGGGTAGCTCAATATATACAGCTGGCTATACATTTGAATGTGGCTCGTTGACAGTCTATTGGTTGCTGCCTGCGTGACATCATAGAAGGTCACGCCCTTCTTGTCCAGGTGTTGAGGTGGCGGGAATCTTACCGCGCTGCTGATCCAGGGTGAATCTGAGCCATGAGAGCTGGACGCTCGCTATTGCCATCTAGTGGTCACTAGCTCGCGTCCTCTTATAGGGGTTACAGTGATACAGCTGAAGGTTATAATGTTGCACACAGAAAGGTTACATTGTTACCACATGGCTAGGTACATTGTTAAAGGCACAGCTTTACAGAACACAACATCCCTCCCCCCTAGGATGAGACGAAGTCTCTCAGCCAAGATGGCTTATTGCAAGTACGTTTGGGCCGTGATGTGGGCTGACCTGCCCCGGGGGCGCTACCGCTTCTTTGTTCCCTGGTCCCTTGTCCTGAAACGGGAGAGGGAGACTTGTTAGCTGCTTGCCGTGGTTTGGCGGCTTTAGGGGAAGGGAAAAACTCCATTGTGGGCAGACCGGGGGCGCTCGGGGCTAACGAAAAACCCCTCTTCTCGCTTGGACGGGTGGGGGACCACTCCGAAAAACTCCCCCGGCTCTGAAAATCAAATCCTAACTCAGTTGGGGTATCCGTATTTGTGGGGGAATCCCGCGAGATATGTATGGGGTCGGGTTCCTCCTCCTCCGAAAGATCCCGCAGGATATCTATGAGAACAGACTCCCTTTCCTCCCCCCTTGGTGGGGACCCGCGGCCCCCCTCTCCTCCCCCTTGGGCTGAACGGGTGGGGGAGAACCCTAACGCTGAGTTTTGTTCCTTTCGGTCTGCGCCCTGCTCATCGGGGACCCTGCGCCGGAGCTGGTCCGCGTGCCGCCTCCACAGTAAGCCTGTGCTGGTCTCCACGCGGTACGACACGGGGCCGGTTTGCTCCACGACAACGCCCGGTACCCAGGCTGGGCCCACGCTGGCGTAGTTCCTGCAATGCACAGGGGCGCCTACGCTGAAACTCTTTGTGGCCTCTAGCCCGATGTTCCTTCCCTTGTCTTCTACTCTCGTGGGGTCTAGCCTAGTGAGGATGGTGGTCAGTTTCCTGCGCATTAAGAGCTCTGCGGGGGAGTATCCTGACGCCAACGGGGTCACCCTGTAACCTAGCAGAAACTGACACACTTGTAGGTTGAGATCCCCGGGGCCCATGCGCCGCAGCGCGTCCTTCGAGGTGTGGACGAGGCGCTCTACTTGGCCATTGGTGGCCGGATGGAAAGGGGCGGAAGTGATGTGCCGGATGGCGTTAATCTCCGTGAATGCTCTGAATTCAGCAGACGTGAAGCAACTAGCATTATCGCTAATTAGGGTGTCGGGTATGCCGAACGTGGAAAAAATTCTCCGCAAATGCTTAATTGTCGCGGCCGAGGAGGTGCTCGTGACTGGAATGACCTCCAACCACTTGGAGAAAGCATCCACCACAAGGAGAAACAGAGTTCCTCGGAACGGGCCCGCGAAATCTATGTGTATCCGGGACCACGGCCCCTTAGCTGCGTCCCACTCCCTGTGGGGAAGACGGGCCTCCTCTGGTCTGGAGCATTGGCAACTCTCACAAGTGCCGACCATGTGCTCGATGTCAGCGTCCAACTGGGGCCACCAAAAATAACTACGGGCCAGCGTTTTGGAGCGCACAATTCCGGGGTGGCTGACATGCAGCAGTTTGAGCACCCGCAGTCGTAGGGACGTGGGGATCACTACCCGCTGGCCCCACAGAAGGCACCCCCTCTCTAGGGACAACTCTAGTTTTTTCCGGAAGAATGGGTCGAATTCCGCTGCCGGGGAAGACGCAGGCCACCCTTTCTGCACCCATGAGCAAACCTTCGCCAAGGTATTGTCCTTGCCGGTCGCTTTGGCGATGTCGGCGGGCAATATTGGGGGTGAGTCTAGGACCTCTATCATCAGTACCTGGTGGTCTGGCTCCTCCCCGCCCACGTGGCTGCTATCCTGGGGGAGGGGGATCTCGACAGGGCGTCCGCATGGCTAATTTCCCTCCCGGGTCTGTACACCAACGCGTGCTGATACGCATTGAGGAAAATGGCCCACCTAAGCATCCTCGGGGACAGGATCTGTGGCGTGGGCTTATCTGGGGTAAAAATCCCTAGCAGGGGTTTGTGGTCAGTCACGATGGTGAAAGGGCGGCCATACAGAAAATCGTGAATTTTTTTCGTCCCCGCAATTATCGCTAGCGCTTCCCTATCTGTCTGTGCGTAATTTCTCTCCGCTTGGGACAGGGACCTGGAGTAGAATGCTATCGGGGCCTCCCTTCCGTTTTCTAGCACGTGGCACAGCACCGCCCCCACCCCCACCGGGGATGCATCACAGATCAGGACCACCGGGCGTTTGGGGTTGAAATGGGTCAGTATGGCATCAGACGCTAGGAGATGTTTCAGTTCACTAAATGCCCTCTCTTGGTCGTCGCCCCACTTCCATGCCTCGTCCTTTTTAAGCAGTTTGTGTAGCTGTTCAGCCACTGCTGCCTTCCGGGGGAGGAAGGAGTGGTAAAAGTTAAGCAGCCCTAGGAACGACTGCAGCTCGGCCTTGGAGGTGGGGCGAGGGGCCTTCTTAATGGCGGCCACCTTAGATTTGGATGGTTTTATCCCCTCAGGAGTCACACGAAACCCTAGGAACTCAACCTTGGTCGCGAAGAAGACGCATTTGTCTTTTCGCAGTCTCAACCCCGCCTTTTTGAATATTGCCAGAACCTTTCCCAGTCTCTTGGCCAATTCAGCCCGACTCCCCCCCCCCCGGTTATCAACACGTCATCAAAATAAGGCAACACCCCCTCTAGCCCCTTCAGGAGGCGTTCCACAAGTGACTGGAAAATTCCAGGCGCCGAATTTACGCCGAATTGAAGGCGGGTCACCTGGAACGCCCCCTTATGAGTGACTATGGTCTGTGCAGCAGCTGCGGCAGGGGACACCGAAAGCTGCTGGTAGGCCTGTGCCAAGTCGAGCTTAGCGAAACACTTTCCCCCGTGCAACCTGGCAAGCAGATGGCTGACTACCGGCACCGGATACGCATTAGGGCGGATCGCCTTATTGATGGTGCACTTGTAATCAGCGCATATGCGGACTTCCCCATTGGCCTTTAGTGCTGTTACAATTGGAGTTTCCCACTCCGCAGAATCAACAGGAACAAGGATCCCCTGGCCCACCAATTTGTCCAGTTCCGCCTCTATTTTGTCCTTGAGTGCAAACGGCACCCGGCGCGGTTTGAGTCGTATTGGACGGACCTCCGGGTCTAGGTCGAATGTCACTGGGGGCCCCTTGAATTTCCCCAGTCCTTTTTTGAAAACTTCGGGGTGCGCGTTGCACACCTCCTGCACCGGGTCAGTCCCAACGGCGTGCACCCCCCAATAAACAAACCCAGGGGCTGAAACCATTGAGTTCCGAGGAGACTGCAATCCCCCCCTTTAAGCACGACTAGGGAGAGAGCCGCGGCGTGCTTCTTAAATTTGACCTGAAATTCTCCAACCCCCAACACTGGAATACTGTTCCCTTGCACGTCCCGTAGCGTGGACCTCAACGCGTTGAGCTTGGGTCGCATGTGGGGGGCAATTCTCAAAAACTCCCTCTGGGAAATAATTGAATATGAGGAACCCGAGTCAATTTCCATCCTAATGGGAACCCCTTGCACTAGTACCTCAACAAAGTAACGGGGGTGTCCCGCGGACACGCTGAATACTGGGGCGTCGTCCTCGCTGCCGTCGGAGATGCGGCCCACGCCATCCCACTTTCTCGTGGCCTGGGCGCCGTCTTTGGGTCTTGCCGGGCGGTCTTGTCCCGTTGAACGGTCTGCCGAGCTCCTCCGGGCCTCGCGCCTCTTTCTGCATACTTTGGCGATGTGCCCGCGGCGGCCGCAGTTGTGACACTCGGCCTTTCTGAACAGGCATTTGGCGCGGTCGTGGGCCGCTCCACAGCCGTCGCACCGCCTGCCCTCCTTCCGGACCCTCCGGACGTCCTCGTCGTCGCTGCTCTCTGCGGACGATTTCGAAGTTCGCCGGGCTGCGTGCACCGATGTCTCTGCCTTGCTCGTCTTCGGCCGCCAGTCCTGGAGCTCTTGCACCCCAGCCTTTGTGGCCTCCGCGGCCTGTGCCGCTTTCAGGACCTCCTGCAATGTGGGGGGTGGCTCTTGGTTCATTAGCGTGCGCTGAGTCTCAGCGTCGTTCAGGCCGCATAGCACGCAGTCCCTGAGGGTGATTTCAGCGTTCTCCCATTTACACGGGCCGGCAGCCAGCCGCAGGGCCGCCACGAAGGCGGCGACCGTCTCCCCGGGCGCCTGGACTCGCCTCCAGAACGCGCTCCGAGCGGGAAACATCGCCGTCGAGGGCCAGAAATACTCGCGCAGCATCTGTAGGAGCTCTTTGGCCTTGAAATCGCTCACCCTCTTCAGTGCGATCAGGTCCACCAAGGTTCTTTTGGTATCTTGTCCGAGCATCCTGGTGAAGATGGCCCTTTTCTTTGCCTCATCCGTGACTTCGGCTTCGACCAGTGCTCCCTGGAAGTCCATTTCGAAGATCTCCCAGTCTCCCGGTTTCCTGATTTCGAAACCGGCGCATGTCTTGGTCCCGTGGGCAGCCATATCCCACCTTCGTCGCCAATTTAGTGTATGGGACCGAAGACAATGAAACAGCCGAAAGGTTGGCTTAACACAGGTTTATTGCATGATGATCCGGAGGAACATGTGGTAATGGCGGATGGATAGCTCAATATATACAGCTGGCTATACATTTGAATGTGGCTCGTTGACAGTCTATTGGTTGCTGCCTGCGTGACGTCATAGAAGGTCACGCCCTTCTTGTCCAGGTGTTGAGGTGGCGGGAATCTTCCCGCGCTGCTGATCCAGGGTGAATCTGAGCCATGAGAGCTGGACGCTCGCTATTGCCATCTAGTGGTCACTAGCTCGCGTCCTCTTATAGGGGTTACAGTGATACAGCTGAAGGTTATAATGTTGCACACAGAAAGGTTACATTGTTACCACATGGCTAGGTACATTGTTAAAGGCACAGCTTTACAGAACACAACACCAGTTGTATCCGATTTATCTCCATTTACAGCAAACAGCCAGTACTGTCTGCATTTGCAGATGTGTTATGTACTGAATGCTTTGTGATAAGTATCCCTTTAACGGATTTGTATCTGTCTATTGTATCTACTGTAAGCAATTAGTGTTTCATTGTAACCAGCTGTTAAGAACAATGCTGCGCCTGCAGTAGCAGCGTTGGACACAGGATACCCATTCACCTGCATACCTGAAGGGCAGGATACTACTGCCTCTACTGCATCGGGCAGGATACCACTGCCTCTACTGCATCGGGCAGGATACTACTGCCTCTACTGCATCTGGAGAAGATGGGCGTGGACTGTTACCCGGGCTATTCAAAATGTACTATAAATAAGGCTGTTGTTTCACCTGTACCTCATGTTCACTCTACTATGATGCAATAAACCTGGTTTTAGCCCTTACTGCGGCTCCTGCTTGTCTTCTGTTGCAAGACACTAAATTGGCGACAAAGGTGGGATAGCGTCCCGACAAGTAAACATCACGCCCTTCGACATCACAAAGCCTGAGAGATGGGAACTCTATGAGGAGCAGTTCCTCTACGCTTTGGACCTCGAGGGCATTGAGGAGGAATCCCAGCGGCGGGCATTCCTACTGGCCCAGTGCGGCTTAGAGACTTTGGAACTGGCAACCAACCTCCTGACGCCGAGACTGCTCAGGGCCGTGCCACTAGACGAGATCCTCACCGAGTTGAGGAAGCACTTTCGGCCGAAAGTGTCCGTGTTTCTGGCAAGGTTGGCGTTCCAGCAGAGGTGCCAGCGGGCTGGTGAGTCCATGGCAGACTTCGTGGCAGCCTTGCAGGTGGCTGCCGTGCCGTGCCAGAGGGGAGCATCCCTGAGCGAGGCACTGAGGGACAGGCTCCTGCTGGGCCTGCGAGATGAGGGGGCCAGGAAAAAGCTACTGGCCAAAGATGAGAGAATCTCGTTCAATCATGTCCTGCACATCGCCCAAGCCGCCGAGTCAGTGCAACAAGGCGAACGGGTGTGCCGGGCCAGGACCACCACGGTTGCGGGCCCCCGCCAGCGGTCCCAGTCCACAACTGCTCCTCCCATGGAGAGCGAGGGGCCTCCGAGTCCTCCACGTCCACCTCCGACTGCAGCGAGGACGAGGATGTGCAACAGGTGCAGAGGAGACCGGAGAGGCGAGACCGCGCCAGAGAGGACCGCCGCTGTGATGGATGCGGGGCATCCCACGACCGGAGCCGATGCCCATTCCGGAAGGCAGAGTGCCACAATGGCGGGCGGCACGAGCACATCGCGAGGGTCTGCAAGCGGCGTCGAGATGACGGCAAGGGCCAGGCGGAATGGCCCCAACATAAGGCAGACGGGGTTGGGCACATCTTCAACGACGAGCCCCAGGAGCAATGCGCATCTTGACGGGTTCTCGAGAACCGCGACCAGACGGTCCACAGTGTGCAGTTGCAGCGGCCCCGATTTTTTGTTGAGGTACTGGTTCAGGGGGTCCCAATAAGGATGGAGATCAACTCGGGGTCAGCGTACTCCATCGTCTCCCACAGGGAATTTCTGCGTATTCCCCCAAAGTCATGCCCCAAGCTGAAGTCCTTTAAGACTATTTTGCGGGACGTTCAGGGCAAAAGTATACCAGTGTTGGGGATGGGAGAATTCAAGGTTCAGTTTAAGAGGCTCTCCACGCAGTCGCCCCTAGTAGTTCTAAAGGAAGGGTCCTGCTGCCTCCTGGGGACACAGTGGTTTGGGCCCCTAGGAGTTTTCATTGGAGGCATACACGCCGTGCAGGCTGACCCGATCATGGAGGTGTGTAATGCACATCCTGCCATCTTTGAGAAGGGGCTAGGGAAGTTCAAAGGGCCCCCAGTTGCTTTTGAGTTGGACCCTGACATTCGACCTATCAGGATAAAGCCAAGAATAGTGCCTTTCGCACTAAAGGACAAAATAGAGACTGAACTGGACAAATTGGTGGGTCAGGGGATTTTGGTGCCGGTGGATTCCGCTGAGTGGGAGACCTCCATTGTTACGGCGCTTAAGGCTAATGGGGAGGTTAGAATCTGCGCTGACTACAAGTGCACAATTAACAAGGCAATCCGCCCAAATGTGTATCCAGTACGAGGGGTAAGCCACCTGCTTGCAACCCTGCATGGGGGGAGGTGTTTCGCCAAATTAGACTTGGCCCAGGCATACCAACAATTGTCGGTTACCTCAGCTACAGCCACCGCTCAGACAATTGTGACCCATAAGGGAGCTTTTAAAGTGACGCGCCTACGATTCGGCGTAAATTCGGCTCCGGGGATCTTTCAGTCCCTTGTAGAAAGGTTGTTAAAAGGGCTCCCAGGTGTTTTCCCTTACTTTGATGACATTCTGATTACAGCGGGGGGGGGGGGGCAGGAATTGGCCAAGAGGTTAGACCACGTGCCAACAGTGTTCGAAAAAGCGGGGCTCAGGCTGAGAAAGGATAAATTGGTATTTTTGCTGAGGAAGCAGAGTTTCTGGGTTTTAGAATAACCCCTGAGGGCATTAAGCCAGCTGAATCCAAGGTAGCAGCAATGAAAGATGCTCCTCGCCCCACCACCAAGCCCGAATTGCAGTCCTTCCTAGGACTCCTTAACTTCTATCACTCATTCCTCCAGGGAAAGGCGTCCATTGTGGAGCCATTGCATAGATTACTCAAAAAGGATGTGGCTTGGCGGTGGGGGGACAGTCAGGAATGGGCATTCTGGGGGCTCAAACAGCTTCTATATTCCGAGGCTGTGTTAACCCACTTCGACCCAAAGAAACCCGTTGTGCTGGTCTGTGATGCCTCACCGGTGGGGGTGGGGGCAGTCCTCTGCCACATGCTAGAGAACGGGCGAGAGGCCCCAGTGGCATACTATTCGAGATCCCTGTCCAAGGCAGAGCGCAACTACACGCAAACTGACAGGGAGGCCCTAGCGATCGTTGCAGGAACCAAGAAGTTCTACAACTTCTCTATGGTAGGCCATTCAAAGTCGTGACCGACCACAAGCCCCTCTTAGGAATCTTCACTACAGATAAGCCAACCCTGCAGATCTTGTCCCCAAGGATGCTGTGTTGGGTGATCTTCCTCAACGCTTACCAGTATGCGCTGACCTACCACCCCGGCAAAGAGATTAGTCATGCCAATGCTCTTTCCAGGTCACCCCTCCCACAGACAGGGGATTCTGAGTGCGAGGTAGAACAGGACCACCAGGTGCTCCTGATTGAGGCCCCAGAGTCACCCCCAATCCTGCCAGCTGAGATCGCCAAGGCTACGGCAAAAGATAAGTCGTTGACCCTAGTCAGTTCGTGGGTACAGAAAGGCTGGCCGGCAAGCTCCCCTACGGAGGAATTCAGGATTTATGGTAGGCAGAGAGACGAGCTCTCCCTAGAAAGGGGCTGTTTACTCTGGGGGCAGTGGGTGGTAATCCCCGAAGTTCTGAGGTCCCGGGTGCTAAAGATGCTGTATATCAGCCACCCGGGGATCGTGCGCACCAAGGCGCTAGCTAGGAGTTACGTCTGGTGGCCCAAACTGGACACAGATATAGAACACATGGTAGGCACTTGCGAGAGCTGCCAGAGCACCTGCCCCGAGGAGTCCCGACTTCCGCACAGAGAATGGGACACGGCCAGGGGTCCGTGGTCACGCTTACACATGGATTTTGCGGGTCCTTTCAGAGGCACCCTTTTCCTCATAATAGTAGACTCCTACTCCAACTGGTTGGAGGTAATTCCAATGGCTAGTACATCGTCAGCTGCAACGACTAAGCAATTATGCAAGGTATTCAGCTGTTTCGGTTTACCTGACGTACTTGTGAGCGACAATGCCACAACTTTCACGCCAGTGGAGTTCCAGGGTTTCATAGAGATTAATAAGATTTGCCACATTACTGCGGCCCCATTTCACCCCACTACAAATGGTCAAGCGGAACGCCTGGTGCGAACAATGAAGGACGCACTGCATAGGGTGGGCCCCGGGGAGTTGAATCTGCAACTCTGCCAAATCCTGTTAAGGTACTGAGTAACCCCTTTAGCGTCAGGGCTCTCGCCTGGTGAGCTCCTCATGCGGAGGAAACCCGCCACGATCCTCTCAAGGCTAGACCCAACCAGGGTGGAGGACACGGGTAGAAACATAGAAACAGGGGGCACCAAGAGTTTCGAGATCGGCCAGTCAGTACATTGCCGAAACTACGTGGCTGGCGGCCCGAGTTGGGTACCGGGAATAGTGGTCGGACAGACGGGGCCAGTATCCTACAATGTCGAGATAGGCACAGGGCTCCTCTGGAGGAGGCACGCCGACCAACTCAGAGGCAGAGTAGTGGAAAGGCAAGACGCTAGTAGCCAGAGGGAGCACTCAGCGTTAGGGTTCTCCCCCACCCATTTATCCCAAGGGGGAGACACAAGCCACAGGGGGGAGGAAAATGATACAAACCCGCATTCTTCAGACATGCCGGGTAACAGGGACAATTTAGAAGAGAGGGTTTTCGAGGATTTGTTAGATTTTGAGTTAGGGGACCGGGGGGATTTTTCGGAGTGGTCCCCCACCCATCCAAGCGAGGAGCAGGGTTTTTCTTTAGTCCCTGGAGCCCCCGGTCTCACATCCCTGGAGTTTACTCCCACACCTAGACCTCCCCAATCCCCGGCTTATGACTCGCAGCCAACCACTAATGAGCCATGTTCCTCCAATGCAGGAACTCCGGCCCAGAGTGCGGCCACCCCTCGCCCAAAGCGAACGTGCGGAAAGCCTCGATGGCTGGAGGACTTCGTCCTCACCTAGGGGGGAGGAATGTTATGTACTGAATGCTTTGTGATAAGTATCCCTTTAACGGATTTGTATCTGTCTATTGTATCTACTGTAAGCAATTAGTGTTTCATTGTAACCAGCTGTTAAGAACAATGCTGCGCCTGCAGTAGCAGCGTTGGACACAGGATACCCATTCACCTGCATACCTGAAGGGCAGGATACTACTGCATCTACTGCATTGGGCAGGATACTACTGCCTCTACTGCATTGGACAGGATACTACTGCCTCTACTGCATCTGGAGAAGATGGGCGTGGACTGTTACCCGGGTTATTCAAAATGTACTATAAATAAGGCTGTTGTTTCACCTGTACCTCATGTTCACTCTACTACAATGCAATAAACCTGGTTTTAGCCCTTACTGTGGCTCCTGCTTGTCTTCTGTTGCAAGACACTAAAAGATGTTTCTGTGGTCATGTGGCAGGCATAGCTAGATGCTGTTGGCTAGACATGGAATGCTGTTGCCTTCCTACGGAAGTGGTACCTATTTATCTACTAGCTATTTCTTCCTTTTTAACTGCTAGGTTAAAGGAGCGGGGCCAGAGACAGGAACTCTCTCCGTTGTGCTCAGGTCTCAAACTACTGACTTGCCAACCTTTCAGTTGTCAAGTTCAGCATCTTAACCACTAAGCCACCATGGTCCCTCTTGCTCTTCTTTCATTTCCTTAAAAGAGAACCTGACCTTTGGTCTATCCAGAAAGGTGGAGTCTTTTTAATAGAAGACCCTGTGGGAGCTTGCTTTTTATTTACCCCCTGGTAAATAAGGCGGGGATAGGGGTTGATTGACACCTTCTGGCTAAGATGAGTCCCATAGCCCAGGGGCCTGGGACTGTAAGGAGACACTGCTTAGGAGCATCCAGTCAGCTGCAGAAACTGGATGTCACTCTTGTTTTGCAGATGTTCCTGAGGAGCATTCTCTCCTTCCAAGAGTGTGCTTTGGTTGGCTGCATAGTTGGCTGTCCTTTAGTTCTTGGATACCGTTCACTTGCTTTTATTGTTGCCTTTCCTCACGTCTCCCATTGTCTCTCAGTGATATTCTCTCCTGCGTTTTGGATTCTGTTTGTTTTTGGGAATGAAAAGAAGCAGCTGTTTGTGTATTTTTCATTTATTTACCTGTCTGCATTTTTACCCTGCTGGTTATTTGCAAAAATGAACTAAACATTGGATTATGTGGCTCTGTGCATCTTTTCTGCCCTTAAAAGATAAATTTCCTTAGCCAGCTGGACACATTTGGAAATTTATGCAATGGATTTTAAATATAATTGCATTTTAATATTTCTCCCATTCCCAAATATTCTTCCTAATATAAATTGAGAGGAGTGAACAGATTAGGATTCAGAAGAAAGTCCTAGGATCAAATCCATCCCCAGTCTAGAGAGAAGACTTAGCAGGCAAG
This sequence comes from Bradypodion ventrale, assembly GCA_035047345.1. Lineage (NCBI taxonomy): Eukaryota > Metazoa > Chordata > Lepidosauria > Squamata > Chamaeleonidae > Bradypodion > Bradypodion ventrale. Next base: position 94,233,444 of record JAWDJE010000004.1, read on the forward strand.
CAATGCAAAGTAAATAGAAGTGTTGGTCAAGGGTACTTCGTTTAGTTTTATTTTCTGTATGGAGCAGCTCTTTCTGTCATGCTTAAAGCTGCCACCTAGTTCTGTTGCAAGCCAGTATGACAAAATGTTGTACATATTCCTCTGCATTACTTAAAGACACCTGGAAACTGATTTGGAGAAGTTCCCCATCCTTCCAAAGCTGCATGGGAGTCAAATGTGAAGGAGAAACCACCTCTTTTCAAGTCTTCTATATTCTGCTGTTCTACCAATTGGCTCCTAGATCAGGAATGGGCTTCCAGATGTTAATGGATGACAACTCCAGTACATGTTTCCAGATGTTAGTGGATGACAACTCCTCCACTGATTTGGCTGGCTACGGCTGGCTGGAGTTGTAACCTAACAGCATCCAGAGGGTGCCACCTGGTTCCAGCTTTAGATAGCCTTATTTTATTTGCTTAAAAATAGAGCCTGGCTAGATTATCCTGCTACAATAATAGAGTAGACCATACTGCCAGTGACACAATGCTGAGTGTCAAGTGGTGGTTAACTAACCTGATAACCCTGAGGACTGATGACCTTGGGTGAAGAAGTCCACAGGGAAGGGTGATGGTCCCCAAGTGGATTAAATCCCACTTGAATCCATCTTGATGGAGGGCAGCAGCTTCATCAATACTGGCCTGGGGCTGATGAGGAATATGTGTGAACTGGATCAGTGGTACAAATGTCATTCTGCGATGCAGAAGACAGATGAAAGGCCACTGAATTATATTCTCAGGACAGTCTTCATGCCTATATGTAGATTTGGATAGGTCAAAAGAAGAAAAAGAAGAAAATAGAGTACGCCCACTTTCCTACAGTGGATGTGGTTTGGGGCTTCCTGCTTTTTTATTTTGCTGAGCAGAGCAGTGGACCTCTGCCCCAAAGTCCTGGCTGGACAGCACCACTGCTTAGTGAAATGGAAACACATGATAGTGAAACCAGATGGGTGATAGAAGGAAAATCAATGAAGCATGTAGCAAAACAATCACCACACGGACAGCATAATTCTGTGCAAACACCCAGTGACAGAAAAGCAGAAGCACACATTACAGGCAGTTGTTTGATTATTCTTTTAAGAGGCTTTCTGTTTATTTCTTTTACATGATGCAGCTGCCGAGCCTGTATTCTCAATAAGTGCAAAACACAGTTTGAGTTGATCTTGTCCCCATGGTGAGCTGGAATCTCTGTATAATGGCTGTTGATGCTACATTTATTTATTTTTGTCCCAGCTCACAGATTTATTGAGGATGCGGAATCTGTTCCGAGTTATATGACCATGGAATATCTCTGTTTCCTTTCCTTATCTTGCCTGAGGCTCTAGCTAAACAAGTCCAGATACCAAGATGTCCAAGGTTGCAACTCAATGCAATAACAGTGTGCAACATTACATTATTTGCACAGCTGCTGCTAAAGTTCTTATGGCCCAGTCTTTCTCAGGCTGCGAGTCTGTACAGCATGCTGAGAAAAGCCAAATGAAGAGTGCATATCTGCATGCAGTGTTGTTTTATGTTTCCTTTTTTTATTTTTCAATTCCAAAGGACTATTAAGGTTAGTAAAAGGAAAACTTTGGTAAAAATTGATAAAGGAAAGTGGAGTACAAACAGCAAATGGTGTGGATACTTTTTACCTATGTAAACTAATTTTAACTTTTTATTTCTTCTCATGCTGTCTCATATGCTGAACGTTTATTACCAAATGCCTTATGTAAAATAATATGTGTGCAGAGGGTGTAAATATTTGTTCTTCATTAATGCCTTGAATTCACAGCCATGTTGTGTTAAAAGTGGGACCTCTTCCAAAGATACAGCATGTGTGTGGTTTCTGGCTTTTGTTTTGACTAATAGGTGCATGTTCAACATCTTAATAAATACCAAAGAGTTAAGTAAAAATTATAAGATGACCCAGAGGAGTAGAAACACTTCATGAACAGTGAGGAACAAAAGGAACAGATATTTCAGGAGCCAGTAGACTGGGCCTCATTCTCCCACCTTTTCCTCCATGGCAATTACATGAAATGGCGGCTGACACTGACAGGGTTGCCAGGTCAGCAGCATTCCAGTCACAAACAAAACCAGAGACCAGGAGGCAAGACTTCCTGATGATGTTAGAGAAGCAGGAGAGGTAACAAGAGCCAGGCGGATGGAACTGGGCTCACAAATTGTGGAAATGGGTCACAAGGAGAGTCAGGGTAGATGGATCCAGAAACTGGGTAAAATCCAGCTAACTAGGTAAGAGGACACCCCAGACGCTCTGTCTCCCTCTGCTTCACTCCCAATCTGTCATTTAGCAATTGCACTGTTTGAACCCATGATCACTAGAATTTGCATCCCACAGGACCTCCTACTAAGTACACATGGCATGTGGGGAGTTTTTCCAGACCTCATGCTGCTCCTAGGATATTTGGACAACTCACTAGCCCCCCCCCCCCCAGCCTGTCTGATCTTACATGTTTTTTACCTTCGTAAAAATATGACATTTGCTTTGCAGTAGAGATCTAACTCTCACTATGTAGATCCGAATAGTGAGTTGTTGCATATTCCCAGTGTTGCTATATGGAGGCGAAGCTTGGACACTGACTAAAGCATTTGAAAAGAAAATCAAAGCTCTTGCAATTTGGATCTACCGACAGCTGCTAAAGATATCATGGGTTGACCATGTGACTAGTGTAGAAGTGTTGCACTGCATTGCTAAAGAACAAGAACTGTTAAGGACCATCAAACAAGCTTCAATACCTTGGACATATAACGAGGAACAACATAATGTATAGAATACTCCAAGTAGTTATGCAAGTTATGGAAGATCCTTGGGAAGAGAGGCCATGGACATAGAGGGACCTCATGGTTCGGATAAGGACACCTGAAGAAGGTCTGCAAGGGATTGTTGCAGAGCTGGTGACAGAGCTGGACCTTTTGTGTTTTAAATAAAGATCTGAACATGAGAAATGCTCTCTCTTTTGTTCTTGTGTCCTTTCATTGATTGTCAAAATGGGGTGTTTTAAACATGAATAATTTATATTAACAAAAGAGGGTACATGAAAGTTTTGTTTTCTTGTGCTCTCTCTTTTGTATAAACATGCTTTCATCCTTTGTATGTCAAATTGCCCAGGAAATTTTTCATTCAATAGTGTCTGTGTGTCTGAATGTCTGGGAAAGGGAGTGAGAATTTGAAATATGTAAAAATGCGTTCAATTCTGATTTTGGTAGTAGTTCTTAAATTGTGGGGGAGGAAGGGGAGCTTTGAGTGTGCCAGAAAACACAAATGAGGAAACCTGAAATGAATGACTCAGAAAACGGTTCTCTTTTGTATAAAATGGAATGACTAGTGTATGAAAAATACATAAATGAAAGATGCACCCCTTGAAAGAACCCGGAACAAAAGTCGTTGCTCCAAAAGTCATAGTTGGTCCTACTCATGCACTCTCCAGGTCCTCCCCAGTTCCCTCCCCTTGCTCCTAGCTTTTTTGGTGTGCCAACACTGTTAGAGGATGTAAGTCTTCGCCTCACACCCTAACTGGTTGCAAGGCATATTGTGTCTGTGATTCCTTTAAGACCCTACTGCAGGGGCACACAGGTGCTGGGACTTTCCCCTGATGTGCTCCATGTGCCAGTGTATTTAGTTTAGAGCAGGACTGCAGACTTCCAGTTACAATGCTCAACTTCCTCTGCTGACAGTCTGGACGAAGATTCCTGCATCTTCCAGAACCTGCTACGAGGACTGAATCTTTGCACTGATCCTGATGATGGCTTTTGCCTGATATGCCATCTGTGCTTGTTGGACAAAGAAAGACTATTTTGGGTAAGCCTCCACCAGGAGGACAGAAGCTGTAGAACTCTTTGGTTTTGTCTGTAATTACAGCTTGCATTTACCCTGCTGGACTGGACTGCTACTGAACTGTATGGAATTGTATATAGCACAACTGAACTGTCTCAGTGAGGTCAACTGAGCAGCCCAAGAGAATATATCTGTTTTGCGTCACAGTTGTTGCACTATATATACTTGCACCTTTTTACTTCCTGAGTAAACCTACTTTAAGTTTCCTTCTGCATCTGTCTGCCTGTTTTCTTCACAAGGGACCACCTTGCCAGGTGCGAATCTCTTGCTGGCCACTGCATACCACCCTGCTAACCGTTTACATCAACATACAAAAAACACCTTTTCAGTGAGCCCTGGAACCAACTGATTCTTGTGCAAAAACTAAACATTTTTCTCTTCCAGTGCTGCTTGCCTTGAGATTTGTTCTCTTGCCTCTAGAGCAGGGGTGCCCAAACTTTTCGGGTCACAGGCTGGTCACGTGGTCGAGTGTGCCGATCATGTGGTTCCTCCCACATGGAAGTGGAAATAAAACATGCATGCGCAGAACACACCCCGCATGTGCAGAACACTGCCATAAATGACCCACAGCTGTCATAAATGGATTTATGACAGCCACAGATTATTTAAGGCAGTGTTCTGTGCATGTGCATGCATGTTTTACTTCTGCTTCCAGGAGTGGTGCACAGGCCAGATTAATTGGCGCTGTGGGCCATTGTTTGGATACCCCTGCTCTAGACTACAAGATGTATCGCAATTCTTTGAAATTTTCCCTGATGATTAGTGACTTACAATCCTAAATGAGACAATAGAACAGCAAGAGTGGCGAATTTAGGGCACCCAAAAATAACCTCCCAAAAGGTCTTGGGTTGTGATTTCTGTCATTATGTTTTGTGTATGTAGACCAGTAGTTCCCAACATAGGACCCACAGAGGGACTTCAATTCCCAGAAGCCTAAGTCAGTACATTGGCTGATCAGTTCTTTGGGGAATTGACTTAGGCTTCTGGGAAATGAATTCCAAAAACCAAAGGTTGGGAATCACTGATGTATACTCTTCAGATGCAGATATTCAAATAATATGTGGTTTGATGGCTAGCCTCTGGTAGGAGACCAGAGTGATCTTCACCTCTAAATTCACTTCTTCTACCTGCTGTTATAGTACACAAACCATGCCATTATCTAGGGCAAGGATTCCTAACCTATGGCCTGTGGGCCAGCTCTGACCACCAGGATGGCAAAAAAATTAAAAAATGGCTCAAAAATGTTCCTCCCCCGCTCCCTCCTCCAAGGGAAGCGGCAGAGATGGGGGAAATGCCCAGAAACATGGTGCAAATGCATGTGCCACCACCACAGGGAACAACCATGTGACTGGCCCCCTCAGGAAACCACATGACTGAGGGGGCATGGTCAGGCCCTTAGCAGGAAAAGGTTGGGAAAACCCTGATCTAGGGGTGTCAATCTCATACCTCTTTCTCCCTTGAAGAACAACTTTTTAAAAAATCCCTCTTCTCTCCTTGCTGATTTCCCCCTGAGAAATCTCATGAGGTTTCTCAAATGTTGTGTGGTCATCTTTGTCTAAAAGAAATGCCAACCTGCACAGAATTACTACACTTCTTGAACAAAATTGCACTTTCTCTGTCCAGAGCTGTGGCTGATAAAGAATCTATTGTTGTTGCCTTCTTCTCTCCCTCTGCCTTCTATTATGTCTCAGTTGAATAGAGTCATATCTCCAACAATGCATTTTCTTATCACTGTGTCCACCTCTCTACTGGGCCACAGCACAGCATGGCTGGCTAGTCTATGTTTCTCCTGAGGTGCTCCCATATGGAAGGTACTCCCATATGGAAGTGGGGTAAGGAGGTACAGTGGTACCTTGTTTAATGTAATTAATGCATTCTCCAGGACATTTCTTACAGTGAAAATTACTTTAACCAAATTTCCCATAGGAATGCATTGAATGCAATTTCCCATAGGAATGCATTGAAAACCAAAATACATTGACCAAAACGTGGTTTCCCATAGGAAACCAATTCATCCATTTCAAAAAAATATTCTGTAAACTGAGCCACTATTTTCTATGGAGTTCCTTTTGTTATGCAATTTTTATGTTAACTGAGCCGTTTGTTAACCAAGGTTCCACTGTACCTTGCTGCTGCCTCAAGTAATAGGTTATGTGGTGTTAACAGAGTGTTAAACAGTGAACTCTACAGCAACTAAATCCTGGTGCATCTGAAAGACTATTCAGTTAACTAGGATGTACATTTTTGTGGTCCATGTCATCAGATGTACTTCCATAAAGTAAACAGAGAGAAGAGGCAGAGGAGAAGGAGGAACAGATGTTGCCAGTGAGAATAGAGAAAATACTAAGAACATACAGAAAACAGAAGGAAATGCCACATGTGTTAACTGAAAACAAAAATGCTGCATAGAAATATATTTTTAACTGACAACCTCAGGGAAACCAGGATTTAGTCTGCAAAAATATGTTCATGTGGAAATATTTTCCACTAAATGGAATCTGTTGGGACTGAGCAGCATTCTTTCCTCCAGGTGTCAAGAGTCCAGGGCATGGATAGATGGTAGATAACATGAACACCAGGACCCAGAACAACAGGCCCAAAAGTAACCCTATCACAGTCCAAAGTCCAAAACCTAATCAAGCCAGGAAAGCTGGATTAGTCCAGATATTGAAAGTGTAGTCCAAATGAGCCAGTTGACCAGGAGAACAAACAAGGCAATGCATCTTCAGGGGCTGGAGTAAGGTGAGGACAGACTTCCAAGAGCCAAGATCCAGGCACAGTGCAGCGACAGTCCACAAGAACCAGGAACAAAGCAGGGAATCTTCAAGAGCATGAACAGGTGGGAGATCTTTGAAATGAAGAACAAGGCAAGAGATCTTCCAGAAAACAGAAACAAGGCAAGAGATCTTCCAGAAAACAGGAACAAGAATGGATATCCAAGAACCAAGCAACTGCAAGCCTGCTGACCTCTGTTACTAAGGCAGCTTCTGAGAGGAAGGGCCAGTTCTAATATAGGTAAGCCACCCATGGTCTCTAGCTGGGGCTTAGCAGCTGCACCACAGTGAGGGGCCAGTCCTACAGGATTGCAAGTATGGTAACTGCTTCTACACTGGGAATTCCAGTCCTGAAGGACAGAGCAGCTGCAAATATTGGCACCAGGTTTTCAACAAGTAAGGCATCTTGATTGTCAGCTAGCTTCACTCTCACTTTAAGAGTTCTAAAAGGGGGTTCTGTGTCCAACTTCCGAGTCCCCACCCCTTTCTGTTGCAACATTTTATTTTCAAAGAACAAGGCAAAGGAGTTCTTCAAAGGACTCAACTTTTCCACATTTTATTTCAGCAATCTGTCATTGGGGATAGTCAGATTTCTAAACAGACCATCAAGCCTCACATGCCTTTCTGATGTTTATTGGCAGTTCACAGGCCTGGACAGAAGCTGTTTGACTTAACTGCCTGCTGGGAGGTGGGAGAAGGGCAGTGGTTCATGCCAGTAAACAAACAACTTTGGAGTGCCAGCCTCCTCCTCGTGTCTTAGATGATTTTCTTTTTTCCTTGTACAAAACTGGAACTTGACTAAGCTTGAGAAGGATTCTGTATTGATTTCAAATTTGTTTGAGAACAAAACTTACTGTAATATTGGTGGAATGCATCTAGGCCAGAGGTGTCCAAACATTTCGGGACATGGGCCGGTCACGTGGTTCAATGGGCCGGTCATGTGGTTCCTCCCCCCGGAAGTGGAAGTAAAATGCTTCTTGCAATCTGTTTTGCAACAGGATGAAATAGATTTTAAACTGCCATTTTCTCTGCTTAAACCAAGGATGCCCAAACTGCAGCTCATGGGCCAGATCTAGTCCCTGACACTAATTCATACAGCCCACGCCACCCTTGTTGCTCCCGGAACTGGATGTAAAACACACATTTTACTTCCTCTTCCAAGAGCAACGAGAGTGGCATGGGCTGGTTAAATTGGCATTGGGAGCCAGATCCGGCCTGTGGGCTGTAGTTTGGGCACCCCTGGTCTAGGCTATTTCTCCAATGAACAATCCAATAGGACATATTTAGATCAGCTATATAGGAACATATAAATGGTGATCACTGACCAGCTTTGCTTCCAGCTGTACCCATTTAACTGAATCTACTTGTGCAATGTTTACTAGGTATTGATGTGTGGTGAATTTATATCCCACTAGCATAGTTTGCCCGGCGATGCCAGGCTGTTTTAAATTGTCTTTTGCTTTTTTATTTTTTTTATTTTTGAGTTAAAAATCAACAGAGGATGCTATAATTTATTTTATTTTATTTATTTAACATATGTTTGTTATTTGTGTGAATTTTTGATTTATTGTTATGTTTTTGACTTGTTTTTACTCTTGTGGTCTCTAGGTGGGGCTGTTGAGTTTTAGAGTTGTTTTTACTATTCCACCCTTCAGGTGGGGCTGTTAGTGGTTTTGTTTTCATTTGACGTGTTTTTTTCTCTCCTGGCCTCTGGGTGGGGCTTCTTCCAGTAAGTAGTCTTTGTTTCTTCATTTCTGTTCCAGTCATCGTGGAGGGAGGGTGTGCTGGTGAGTTCTCTGTTTTTCTTTCTTCTGGGGTTTTTCTTTGTTTTGTTTTTGTGGTGGTGGGCTGGGACGTGTTTCTGTTTGTTCTTTTTTGTTTTGGTTGAGTTTTAGGCTTGTTTAATTGGTTTTGTTTAATTTTTGTGATTTCGTTGTTTTTTATTTGTGTTATGTGTGGTTGTTGTGTTGTTAGAGTTAGGTATTTTTGTGTTGTAGTTAGGTGTTTTGTATGTGCTTTTGTGGTATTGTGGATGTTTTTGTTTGTGTATTTTGTGGTTTACTTTTTTTGTTTATTAATGGTTTTTTTAAATTATTGATTTATTTTTGTTTTATTATTTTGTATTAATTTTGGTGTTTGTTTTTGGTGTTTACTTTAGCGTGAAGAATGGGCTGCCTGTCAGTTCCTCTTTTCTCCATTGCTGCTTCGAATTTTGGTTTCAATGCAGCACTGGGGGAAAGGAGGAGGAGGCAGTCAGCCCATTCTTCCCCTGGCTGGTAAGGTTCGTTAGGTAGGTCAGGGGAGAAAGGAGGCAGAGAAGAGCTATCTCTGCCTCACGATGGTTCTCTCTGTCTCCTTTCTCTCCTGGCTTACCTAACTGGAGATCAGCAGGCAGGGATCCGAAAGGGGTGGTGCTCTTCCTTTGTGGATTGCTGGCTGCTACTTTTGTATTACCTCCATCAGAAGTACAAAGGCATCAGCCAGTCATTCACCAGAGAGGGTGCTTCCCATGGCAAACTGCTGCCTGTTTTTGGGGTTTCTTTCCACCCCGGCTCAACTTTCCTTGAGGCCGATGGTGGTCTCACTGTATCTTCAGTGGAGTAGTGTGGAGGAGAGGGAGTCCCTCTTTTCCCTGTTGCTCTGGGAAAGAAGGCCAGCGGGTCTCTCGCGGTGGAGTTTTGTGGCTTTTTGTTTTGCGTGGCTGTTGAGGCACTGCTTCCACCTGCGGCGGACTTGCGCTCCCATTGCGTTTTGTAATTTTATTTTTCATGTGCCGGCTTTCTCAGCATTCTGCACGCTCATGGTGCGCAGGACGCTGGGACTTGTAGTTTTGCATTTGTGGTTTGCATTCATGCAGCAGTTTTTTCCTGCGGCTCAATTTTAATTGGCCGTTCCACGTTTCCCAATGTTCTTTATGCTCGCACCTCTCAGCCTGATTGGCTGTGGCACGGCGCAGTGCAGAGAACATTGGGAATTGAAGTTGTTTCCCTTTGTTCGCATTCGTGGGGCTCTTGCCCCACTGATGCATTTCTCAACCCTGCAGTAACCTCCGGACTGGGTTTGGGTGAGTGCAGGAGGCTCGGTATGGGATAGGATGGATGGGTGCAGAAACGTATAGCAAGTTCCAACGGTTAACCCTTGGATTTATAGGTATAGATACTGGAGCAAAATAGCAAATTCAATTCAACTTATATACCACCCCATAGAGCTTAGATAACTCTCTGGGAAGTTTATGAGACATTAGCATTTTGTCCCTAACATGCTGAATACTCATTTTACCGACCTCAGAGTGATGGAAGGCTGAGTCAACCTTGATCCCCATTGGGATGAAACTCACAACATGCCAAAAATAAAGTATTAGGACTGTTGAATTAATGGAAGCAAAATGATGCTGCAAGTTTTGCAACCTAAGTCTGGAAGCGAGAAATGTTGCATGTCTATAATGGATTTAGAATCAGAAAAGAAAGAGGCCTTAGAGATCATGTTGGAAATATATGTTAAATTTTAGAAGAAAGTCAGCCTGTGCTTTACTGATCACAGCAAAGCCTTTGACAATACAAATAAATATATATTGATCATTATAAAAGCAAGATGTGTACACAACATTTGACTATCCTGGTGTATAATTTTTTTTCTGACAGAAAATGGTGAAACATTTTCCCATTGGCAAATGTATCAGACAGGGGCATGTCTTTGCAGGCGCACCCCCCAAAGAAAGACTCAGACACCGGTATATGGATAAAGGCATTGGGCCACTTTTATTGAATAATGCCCTAGTCCGAATTATAACTTTCAATTGGTGTATTCATCCAATTGTAATTCTTAAGGCAAGTAGGCCGCAGTAACACTGGTAAGGTTCCTCCCAAAAATGCCAATGATAATTGGCTACAATGTAACCATTTGTATCAATTTGTTTGTTGACACAAACAAATTGTTGACCGGAGTCAATAAACTATCTACTGACCCCACCCTATGACGTGTATCCATCAAATCACGAGGTGATGCATGCTGTAAAGCTCCTGCCATCACCCCTTGACTGGTTCGTCGTTGACCGGCCAAAACTATTACACCTGTACCTGTCTAAGTATTGGCCAGTCAATTGCAAACCTGCCGGATACCTATGGGTCATCAATCTTTACCTTACCAGTGCTACCCGCCTAAAGTGAGCAAAGTCAAAGAACCTCTTTGCTCAAACACTAGCAACAGTGTGGGATGGGCAAAAAAGCCAGAACCTAAGGGCCAATTGTAGGTTCAGGCCAAAAATTCCCACCCGGCCCCGAAGCGACCAAAATATCACACTGTTCACTAGGGAGGGGGTGGAGGGAAAAACTTCTCCTCTCCGTCGCTATTTCTAAAATGGCAGCTCGTCTGCCTCGTGGCCACCCCTTTTATAGAGGGGTGGCCACGCCCCCTAACTCACCCGCATGTCTGAGTCCGGGTGGGGGGCCCCCGCAAAGAGCGCGGTGGCCATTTTGGCGCTGCGCTTTCATACTTTCTTATCTATTCAATCTGTATGCAGAACATATCCTATGAAAAATTAGAATAGATGCAGTTGAAGGAGGAATAAAAATTGATGGAAGAAATACTGATAACTGCATGTACATAGATAGTACCACATTATTGGTAGAAGTCCATTGCAGTTCCGGTATTAAATCCTGCATGCCGTGCTTCAAGCGTGCCATGGGAGATGGCTCCAAGGTCACAGTGTGTGGGTCACTTCATGGTAAGATGGGACCCACCTTAAATATATTCACACGAGTGAATTTTTTTCAGCTTGTGGGGGGGGGGGGAATGCATTCTCGGATACAAGTTGCAGTCAACTATTGGTAAAAGGTATAAGTGACTTGAAACAACTAATAAGAATTGTTAAAGAAGGAAGTGCAAAAGAAGGACTTTAGCTGAACATTAAAATGACAAAAAATACTAGTACACATTATGCTAACAATGGAGAAATCAAACTTATACTTATTTTATTCACCAATCCAAAATATGACTTTAGCCAACAAGTCAGAAGAAATCTGAGAATTGGGATAGCTATGGAGGAATTAGAAAATATTCCTAATAGTAAGGATGTGTCACTAGAGATGAAGGCGATTATCTATCTATATTCTAATATTCTGGATTACCACACAATAGTAGTAGTGAATAAAACTGGCAGGGGAAAAATCATTCAAAATGTCATGCTGGACAACCGTTTTACAGATACCATGGGTTGCCAGAAGGGGAAATAAATGGATGCTGGATCAAATAAAGCCTGAACTCTCTCTTCTTCTTCTTCTTCTGCCATATCCAAATCTGAATATTGACAAGCCATGAAGATTGTCCTGCAAATGCAGTGACCTTCCATTTGCCTTCCACATTGCAGCGTGACACCCATACCACTGATCCAGTTCCGCAAATCACTTTCTGGTCATGAGACCTTTTGGCTCAGTTGACGCAAAGTCCTCATCAGCCCCAGGCCACTCTTAACGAAGCTGCTGTCCTCCATCAAGATGGATTCAAGTGGGATTTAATCCACTTGGAGACCATCACCCTTCCCTGTGGATTTAGGCACCCAAGCTGTTAATCCTCAGGGTGGCCAGGTTAGTAAACTGTCACCTGACACTCAGTGTTGAGTCACTGGCAGTATAGTCTACTCTACAGGATGGAATGTCCCAGCTCCTGCCAATTTAGCAGTTTAAAAGCAAGAAATTGCAAATAGATAAATAGGGACCACTTAAGTGGGAAAGTAAACAGCGTTCTGTGCACTCCAGTGTCCAGTCATGCCTGCCACATGACCACGGAAACGTCTGCAGAAGCAGACAGTGCTGGCTCTTCGGCTATGAAACAGAGATGAGCACTGAACCCTAGAGTCAGATACAACTGGCTTTCGAGCAAGGGAAACCTTTACTATTACCATAGCAGGATAACCAGGCCAGACTCCCACTAGAAGCTAAAATGACTAAACTTAGGCTATCATTTTTGGGACATATTGCAAAAAGACAAAATTAGCTGGGAAATGAAATAATGTTAGAAAAAGGCAAAGACAGTAGGAAAAGAGGGAGACAGCATGAGATGCCTTTAGCTCAATTAAAAAAATAACCATGGCCTTGAGTTTGCAAGAGCTGAATAACATTGTAAATGGTAGAACTATTTGGAAGTCTCTGATTTATATTGTTGCCATAAATCAGAAGTGACTGGATAGCTTCTAACAACAGAGACAGAGAGGTCCTGTGGACAAATTCAGCTGAGTGAACAATGGTAGGTGCTAATGGGCCACACTCTCCTTCTTAAATTCACTTTCCACAGCAATTTCTTTCTTTATTTGTGTCAGATGCACCACCAGCATATAATAACATACAAAGCTAAAATTAACATATCTAAAAACAAAACAGAATTTAAAAGGGCTAGATGACATCTGCCCAATATCAGGCCACATCAACAGCATTTCCTCTTGATGACTTAAGGTCCACCTCAGTGCATGTTGAGGGGCATTGTGTGCATTGTATCATATGGGAGATAGTTTGTACTTATCAGCATTCACACAGGCTGTTGTCTACAGGGAAATCCAACTTTCTCAGATAAGCCCTTGATCTTCCTACCCCTGCACACAGTCTATTAAGAGCCTCTCCACTACTCCGGGAGCTGCACTGGTTACCAGTTTGCCTCCGGGTGCAATTCAAGGTGCTGGTTTTGACCTTTAAAGCCCTATGTGGCAGTGGGCCAGGATACCTGAGGGACCGCATCGCCCCAAGAGTGTCTGCCTGTCCAATCAGAGTGGACCGGAGGGGCTCTCTAGTTGTGCCTTCAGCTAATGGGGCTTGGCCTTCTGGCACGCAAAGAAGGGCCTTCTCCGTGTCCATACCAGCCCTCTGGAACCTCCTGCCAAAAGAATTGAGGTTACAGACAGAAATGCTGCCCTTCAGGAAAGGTTTGAAAACCTGCCTGGCAGGGCAGGTGTGGGGCCATAATGGGAATACAGCCCCAGCCTGTTGGCTTATCTCCAGTTAGTGTCCCTTCTTCTGTGTTGCTGTATCCCTCCTATTCCCTTTTATTCTTTTTAAATGGGGTGGGAGTAGGAGGGTGGGTAGGTGGGTGGGTGACTGGGTTTTTTTAACCTATTTTATATGTTTTTAATTGCTGCACACTGCCCTGAGTTGGGTTCGCCTGAGTGGGTGGCATAAAAATTTAAAAATTAAATTAAATTAAATTTAAATTTCCACACAGGCCATGGTTGTTCTTGGCCAGGCAGTAGAGAGTCATGTGGTTCTACCCAGTTTTCTGGTACTGTAGTTCCTTGCTCACCTTCCATAGTTCTAAGGCAGTCTGTAGGGACTGGTTGTTTGGGGGAGAGGCAGAAGTTGTGAGGAAGGTATGCCTTGATTTCAGTCTCTGCTTTGGTGGTTGGTGATCAAATAGCAGGTGTGTTTCCGAGGAACTTGCTTTGACCCACTGTTTCTGAGCAGCACTTTCTCAATGGAAATTTGGTGGAGGGATGCCAGCTAATTAATGCACTTTTTGTATTGGGGTTGGTTTTAAACATCCTGTGACCAGTCTTGCCATTTCATTTAAGGCCACATCCACCTGTTTTGCATGTTTTGATCTGTATCACACTGGACTAGCATTCTCTCCTGCAGATTAGCATAACGTTAGTGCATAAGTTCTTAATGTGTGTGGTTCGGCACCCCAACTTGTGCCCAACCTGTTATTTTCCTCAAAATATTGTTCTTGGTAAAAACCTTCTGCTTTGTATTAAGGCTTCTGAAAGTGAGAGTTCGATTGAGGGTAACTCCCAGATATTTGGGGGTGGTGCAATGTTCGAGCCTGGTGCCATTCCAAGTCACCTGCAACCTTCTTGATGCCTTGTGGTTTTTCAAATCAAAAGCACAGAGTTAAGTGTTTAGGCAGTTTGGCTTCAGTTGGTTATCCCTATAATATATAGTCATTAAATTCAAAGCCTCTATCAGTTTTTTCTCAACAGTCTCAAAGGTTGCACACTGTGCAGCAATGGCTGGACACCAGCACCTTTGGCTCCCTCCTGTGGCTCTTCTGGTCATGGGAGGTGGGAGCAAAGCTCAAATGTTCTCCATCATGGCCATGGCCGTGAAAATCCGCACCAGTGCCCCAGACGCCAGCACCTTCGCCTCCCTCCTGTGGCTCTGTTGGTCACGGGAGGTGGGAGCGAAGCCCAGCTGTCCCCCATCACAGCCAGGGCCGTGAAAAGCCACGCCTCCCCCCCAGATGACAGCACCTTCGGCTCCCTCCCATGGCTCTGTCAGTCACAGAGGTGGGAGCGAAGCCCAGCTGTTCTCCATCATGGCCATGGCCGTATAAAGGCGTCCCACCACCCCAGGCGCCAGTGCCTTTGGCTCCCTCCCATGGCTCTGCCGGTCACGGGAGGTGGGATCGAAGCCCAACTGTTCCCCATCATGGACGGGAACGTGAAAAGCCATGTCACCACCCCAGATGCCAGCACCTCCAGCTCCCTCCCATGGCTCTGCCGGTCACGGGGGGTGGGAGTGAAACTCAGCTGTTCCTCATCACGGCCGGGGCCGTGAAAAGCCACCCCGCCACCCAGGATGCTAGCGTCTGGGGATATGGGAATGCAGCTGAGGACTGTCCCATTGTGGCTGGATATGTTGGACTCACTGGACCCCCGCACCTGGTGAGAGCGGTGGCAGGGAGGTGAGACTGACCCTGTGGTGAGGCTACCAACATGGCTTCAACAGCTCCGTCATCTGAGGACTTTGTTTATTTGGATGTTATGTTGGTGTGATATTTTGGAAATTTTGTATTGCTTTATTAATTTTTGCTATAGTGTATTTTTGGTTCTGTTATTCTGTATCTTTATAGTTTTGATTATATTGTCATGTTGTATTTCTGAAATTCGTATTTCATTATTGTATCTTTAAATGTCTTGTAAGCCGCTTCGAGTCATCCATTGGATCGAGGGAAGCGGGATATAAAGAAAACATTATTGTCATTGTCATTGTTATTATTATTATGCCACACCTGTCTCTCAGGTTATTCAGCCATGAAGTCAGTCTGTGTCTAGGGCCTTTCTTCCCAGGGATCTTTCCTTGCAGAGCAAGTTGGAGGATTCTATTTATCATGTTGTTCCTTATGATATGTCCAAGGTGTTGGATCTTTCTTTGCTTAATGGTCTTAAACAGTTATTATTCTTTATCTATCCGGCAACTAAAATATTTTTAGTTAATCACATCCCTAACTAAAATATTTTTGCATTGAAGTAAGTAGCATTCAGGGAACAAATGTTATAATGATTTATTATTATTATTATTATTATTATTATTATTATTATTATTATTATTATTATTATTATTATTATTATTATTATTATTATTATTATTATTATTATTATTATTATTATTATTATTATTATTATTGTTGTTGTTGTTGTTGTTGTTGTTGTTGTTGTTGTTGTTGTTGTTGTTGTTAATAATAATAATAATAATAATAATAATAATAATAATAATAATAATAATAATAATAATAATAATAATAATAATAATAATATCCCGCCCTGGCGCAAGCGCCACTCAGAGTGGCATTACAACATAAGAAAAGAAAGCTTTCTGCAACAAAAGAAAGCTTTCTCAACAACATATAATGCATAATACGATAAGTACAAAAAAATGCAAGAGAATACAATTACAATAAGATACAAAATGAAACACAGTATCACCTAGATAACACAGTAAAATAGTCAATACAAATATCATGTAACAATCCAATTTACAGTATCATATCATCATATAAGCACAAATGCCAAAAAACAATTACGATGCCTGATTATGATTAAGCTATATGTGTGAAGAGAAGATTGTCTTGTCTTCTAATTGCAGATTTTCTTCTGTTTAGCCCTTTCAATTTTTGAAGTAATTTTATTTACTAGAATCACCTAAAGGCAGCTAAGACCAGTGCCATTTTATTCTCACTGTGTGAAGCCAGCCCAAATTTGTGCTTTGCAGATAAGATGTATAATGTCTTTTAGATTTAGACAGGTCAAGGAAGTAACAAGTAACCACATTACACATAACATAACTCTGGGTTAAAGGGGCACAATACTTCTTTTTTTTAAAAAAAGAAACAACAACTAGCAATGGCCTTGTTTTAGTGTAATATGTAATGCTGATTCATTACTCCTAAGATGCTGCCTTTGCGCTGTTAAATTTGTTTATTTAAAAGTAGCTGCTCCTTTTAAAAATACTGAATAACAAGTAACACATTCCTTTTTCTAAAACAGGATCCCAAGTTCTGAGTTTGAAAATGATCAATCCCGGAATAGAACCCCACATTTGACCTCCAATGATAGAAACTATCATTCTGCAGACTTTCTAAAATGCTATGATCTCTAGTTATACAATCATGTTGTGCCGCAGCTCCCCCGGTGGCTTAGTGGTTAAGACACTGAGCTGGAGACTGGAAAGTCGGGTTTCCATAATTTGGGGCTGCACTTGGGAACATGAAAGGAGCCTCATTCAGCCGTCCTCTGAGCACAGTTTCTCCAGCAAAAACTCATTTCAACCCAGAGTAATCTCTGACACAAAATTATTATTATCATGTTGTGCCTATGATATTGAGTGGAAAGAGATTAAATGTAGGTTTGTTAAATATTCCTTACAATGATTATGTGCTGTGAAGTTGATTCTTACTTATGTCGACTCAGGTAGACAACACACAGAAGTGGTTTACCATTCCCATCTTCTGGGGGCACCCTGGGACTGTGCAGCATGTCCATGAATGCAGAGGTTAGCTCTGTGTCCTTGTGGGACACTGTGGGGAAATGAACTGCCAGCCTCTGGCTCCACAGCAAATTCCTAAACTGCTGAGCTATTCAGCCAGTTTATTCCTTATAGCTTTCATGGTTTCTCTGTATTATTCCCTATGAGCCAGATAGATTTTGCTAGATTTGACAGCTTTTTAATTTTGGAGTGGTGTAGATATTTTCCCTTGTTCACCATGGTGAGTGTCAGTTTCCTATAAAATCCCAAAGAGTGAAATAAGGTGTGAGGAGTGCTTTGTTTTAACCATGCTTTAAGTTTCATTCCATGTCGTTACATAGCTAAGAATCTGTTTTGTTTTTCCATAAGAATCTGTGTTACTCTCTGAAAACTTTGATCTCTTTAGGGGTGAAACCACTGACTATTTCATTGATTTTTAAAAGATTAATACTAAAAGGGCCTATTATAAGCATCTCCTGGAAAAACTGAGAGATTTGAAACCACCCTGCAATATTCACTGAGAGTTTAATACATTTTGTTGATAATTGGAGAACAGGAGACTAAAAGGCATTCTGCGTGGTTGCTTTTCTAGCCTCAGATTTCTTTAGGTCTATCTCTTCAGAGATTTTTTGAATTTGGCAAGCAGGGCAGATATGATCAGCAATTGCTCCATATAAATTTTACTACCAAGATGACATTGTGTGGAAAGGAATATAATCTGCGGTGTTGACCCACATTTCATATGGAATAAATGAAATATATATGATGTTCATATTCCTAAATATTAATCCTTGTCAACTAGAAAATACAGAATGTTAAAGAAAGAAGGATGGATTGCAACTCCATATTATGTATGTTGATCTGGAGGGTCATTCTGCAGACAGAAAAGTGAACACCTTGATTTGATTTTGTTAATGTTTATTAATGCCTTTTGGGTTGTTTCATTTCTTCATACAGTTTGTTGAACTATTGGTTTAAAACATATTTGTAGTCATCTACAGTAGCCATGGAAAATAGCAAACAAACCTGAAGTTCATAGAAATTTCTACCATTTCAGTTATTTAATCCTAAATTGTTAACAATGCAGTTTTATTTATTTATTTATTTATTTATTTATTTATTTATCCATTTATTTATTTATTCGTACTTCTATTGCTGCCCCCTCGCAGAAGCAACTCTGGGCGGCTAACAGTCAAAACACAAACAAAAATAAAACACTAAAAGTGTATAAAATCATTTTTTTAAAACCATCAGTCTTAAAAACCCAGTCCTAAAAAAACCCACCACTCCTATTCTTAAAAAAGAGAGGGAAGATCTTAATTTATATTAACCAATGGGCAGGGATCACCGCCCCTTCAGCGCCCCATACCTACCCTGCCAGCCAAGTTTTAAGCTCTTTCCTAAAGGGCAGCAGTTCTGTCTGTAGCCGTAACTCTATTGGTAGGAGGTTCCATAGGGCCGGTGCAGACACGGAGAAGGCCCTCCTTTGTGTGCTAGCGAGACAGGCTCATCTAGCCGATGGTATAATTAGAGAGCCCCTCCTTTCCGCTCTGGTTGGATGGGCAGACATTCTTGGAGTGACACGGTCTCTTAGATATCTTGGCCCACTACCATGTAGGGCTTTGAAGGTCAACACCTGCACCTGGTGCAGCTCCCGGAGCAGAGGCAGTTTTATGTATGTTGATGCCAGTGTGACTTAAAATATAAAGGTAAAAGTCTCCCATGCTTGAAAGCCAGTCTTCTCTGACTCTAGTGGGTGGTGCTCACTCTGCAGTACTTGGGTCTCAAACTGCTGACCTGCCAATCTTCTGGTTGTCTTAAGCCACCGCAGCTGTCTACAATATACAATGTGACTTACTCTCAAGTAAATGTATGTAGAACTAAAGCCTTAACAGAAACTTTCCTTTTCATTTCTCTAATTTAGAGTGCTTACCAGAAAGTACTTATGGACTGGACTGAGTAGGACATATTTTCGTGCTGGGCCATGTTGGTTGGCTGCTAGTTTACAAAAGATTGAATTTAAAGGGGCTTGCTTCTTAAATGTTATGTATGAGAGCACACTGTTAACTATGTAGCTTTAAAAATATTTCTTTCTCTAAATCTTTTGCTTCATTAGGGAAACGAGCAGTTATGCTTTGCTCATCCTTGCTATATATAATATATGCTGGTGGCTATCCATGAGGTGGAAAGACTGGAAACTCTGATATATTAGAGGAAAATAAACTGTTTTGTGAAGTTTGTACATAATGACTTGATGGGACTCACTGCTTAGTGGATAATGTCAAATGCTACATGGTTAAATTTTGCCTTCCTGTATGTTAGATTTTTTTTAAAGGTACTCTCAAATATTACATGTTCAGAGACAATCCGTTTTTTGCAGCCACCATGCAAGTAGGTTTCACCATCATGTGAGCAGGCAAGAAGTGGGTGGGAGGAGGGAGAAGCAAATGCTATTCAGTTTCAAGTTGAGAATAAACCAATAAACTGACATGAGAACAACCTGTGACATCCTGAACTGTGGGAATCAGTGCTTTAAAACTCTCCGGATGACTGTATGCGGTATTGTCTGCAGACTCTGGCCACTTGCTGAAGTAACCGTTCCTACTTTTCTCAGAACTGCAGTAGAATAATACCTTGCTCCGCTCTCTGTCATTGCAGTCACAAAAGGGGAAGTTCCTAAAGAACAACCATGCAATGTGGTTAATCTATTTGCACCTTTTGTAGATGTGGCTATTGAATGATTATTTCCATATCCTGAAGCAATGCAATCAGTTTCTACGAAACCAAGAAATGAGAAATATTCTTAAGGGGGAAAGAGTGGCAGGGGACATGTAGCAAATGTACTAAAGCAACAGAGAAGTCAATTCCTAGTTTAAAAAAATAATTGTTAGCTTATTTTGTTACAGTCACTGCTTGCATTCTCCCAGTCATGAGGTTCAGTTTTAAAATCTTCCTTCTACTCTTTTGCTCCTGTATGCAGCAGCTTTTGTCCCAGTCTGCATAGTTTCAAGCAATCAGGGATTATATAGGGAACATGATGGGCTCACATCATTATGATTATGAGAGGTGAAAGTCTTCTTATCATCTTTATTGCAAATTTGACAAGAAAAGGGATTATTTCCCCATTGGGAAATGGTGATATGATGCCAGAGGTATGAAATAATAATAGAGTGCTATCAAGTCAGTTCTGACTTATGGCAACACTTTCCAGGGTTTTCTAAGGCAGAGAATATACAGGAGTGGTTTACCACTCCCGTCTTCTGCAGGTGTCCTAGGACTCTGCAGCTTGTAGATGGCTATATAGGTTGGCTTTTCTCCAAGAAGTCACAATGGTGAGCTGGACTCCCAGGATCTGGCTCCACAGCCAAATAACTAAACCAAGAAGCTATCCAGTCAGTGCCTAGACGTCTGTCCTTGTAAAAACAATTCATTCAGAACAGGCAAGCCATTCAGAGGTGCATCTACATTCAGGTTGAGAAAATATCTCAGGGCCTATTTGGGTATCATACCCGAATCTATATAGGGGCTAAAAAGGTGTTGGTGACAGAGGTTCCCCTCTCTACTTCCCTACCAGTGGTTGGGGCTGGTTGTAACACATAGCCAGTGAGCAACAGCTGGGAATGAGTGGAGATGTGTGTCTACAGACTTCAAATCCACCTGTCATGTAAACATAAGAAGGCATTCTTCTCATCCAACACTGTGGAACTCTCACTCTGCCTGGAGACCCAAAGAACAGCAGCAACTCTACAAGATCTGGCAACCCAACCCCAGTAATGAAATCTTCATGAAGCCTTTTGATTTTGCATGTGCTCTTAAGCAGAGCTGCTGCTGAGGAGAGCCAAACAAAGGAAGTGAGCACTGGTAAGTTTTGCAGTTGGAGTAGAGCTGCTTTAGAGGCCTCAACTAATTTAAATTGATAATTTAAACTGCTGAGAGCCACCTCTGTTCAAACAGAGGAAGCAGTTAGAAGCTTCCAGAAGCGGGGGGGGGGGGGGGGCAGAGCCACACCAGGCCCTTCCCTGAACTGTGACTCATAGGGGTGGAGCCACACTAGCCTTTAAAAGCTCTGAGCTCTTTCAGGGTCAGCCCTTTTGATTCTGCATGTGCTCTTAAGCAGAGCTGCTGCTGAGGAGAGCCAAACAAAGGAAGTGAGCACTGGTAAGTTTTGCAGTTGGAGTAGAGCTGCTTTAGAGGCCCAAACCAGGAACAAAGGAAGAATATAGTCTTACTAGGTAGAAAGGTAGTAAACGTGTACATTTTTGAGGCCCAGAATACTGCACTTGTTAAAATGGATTCTGAGGGAACAGCTGTAGTTACCTGCAATACTTGTGCCATGTTTATGTTCTTACCAAAGCATATGGAGAACTACACTTGCAGCAAGTGCAAGCTGGTTGCACTTCTAGAAGAGAAGGTCCAGCAGCTAGAGGCCCGCATATCTAACCATCAACAAATTAAGGAGCTTGAGCTGTTCTTGGACAGAGTGGAGCAGACTATGCTGGACAAAGAAGAGACAGGGCACAGTTCTGAGGGAGAAGGCCCTTCACTAACTCAGGAGGGAGATGCTTGGAGGAATGTGAAAGGAGGAGAAGAGTAGGGGATCACTCTGAGAGTCTGAAATTACAGAATAAATTTGAGGCTCTTTCCCTCATCACACCTGATGAGGAACACACAGAGGAACAACTGGTTCCACCTGATGATCTTTCCTTTATCACACTTGATGAGATCCAGGAAGATAAACATCAGGAACAAACTGAGGTTCTCTCCCTTAATATGGTTGATGAGGTGCATGTAAATGAACAGATTGCAGGAAAGAGGCTCCTTGTACTAGGCGATTCAATAATTAGAAATACAGAGAAATGGATTTGTGATGCACATGATAACCATATGGTGACTTGCCTGCCAGGTGCAAAAGTTGCAGACATCACAAGAAATCTAGATAGATTGTTAGAGAGAACTGGGAACGAGCCAGTTGTCATGGTACACGTTGGTACCAATGATGTTGGGAAGGCCAAGCAGTCTGTCCTGGAAGCCAAATTCAGGTTGTTAGGAAGTAGATTGAAGTCCCGGACTTCCAAGATAGCATTTTCAGAAGTACTGCCTGTCCCTCGTGCAGGACCTACCAGGCAGACAGAGCTCAGAAGCCTCAATGCGTGGATGAGGCGGTGGTGTCGAGAGGAGGGCTTCAGATTTGTCAGGAACTGGAGAACATTTTGGGACAAGCCAAATCTGTTCAGGAGGGATGGGTTGCATTTGAACCATGATGGGACCAGATTGCTGGCACTCAACATAAAAAAGGCTGTAGAGCAGCTTTTAAACTGATAACTGGGGGAAAGCCGACAGGAGCTGGGCAGCATCCGGTTCGGAAAAGTGTGTACTTGAGTAGTGAGGAGGATGCAAAAATTACTGAGCAGAGCAAGGAGCTAGTCACCAGCACTCTAGCAGAAGGATGCAAGAGGCAGTCTAACAATGCAACTGGACTCAAAAGACTGTATCAGGAAAGCATATATAAATGCTTGTATACAAATGCCAGAAGCCTCCGGAACAAAATAGGGGAGCTGGAATACTTAGCAATAGATAAGAATATTGATATTATTGGTATCACTGAAACCTGGTGGATGGATGATAACCAATGGGATACAGTTATCCCAGGCTACAAACTGTACAGGAAGGATAGGAAGGGGCAAACGGGAGGTGGTGTAGCCTTGTATGTCAAAGAAGTGATAAAATCATATGAATTGGAATATCTAGGTGATTTGGAGTCACCATTAGAAGCTCTGTGGGTAAGAGTACCAGGCCACAAGGATGGTCTAACAGTAGGCATATACTATCGGCCTCCGACCCAAACTCTTGAGGGAGACTGGCAGTTGGAGAATGTTGTAAAGGAGGCATCCAAGAAGAGAAGCCTGGTTATAATGGGGGACTTCAATTACCCTCACATAGACTGGGTGAACTGTTGTTCAGCACATGATAAAGAGATAAAGTTCCTAGATATGCTAAATGATTGTTCCCTGGGACAGATGGTTGAAGACCCAACTAGAGGTACAAGAATCCTTGACTTGATCCTGAGTAATACTCAGGATCTGGTGCAAGATATTAATGTGACTGATTCAATAGGGAACAGTGACCACAACTCAATTATGTTTAACTTGATCAGAGACCGCAAGTCACTGAAAAAATCTAACACAGAGACCTTAAATTTTCAAAAAGGAAATTTCCTAAAGATGAGGAAACTAGTAAAAAAAGAAGCTGAAAGGGAAAATTGAGAGAGTCGAAACACACCAAGAGGCATGGAGGCTGTTTACAAAAACAATAACAGAGGCCCAATTGGAATGCATACCCAAAAGGAAAAAGGGCACTGCCAGGTCCAAGAGGACTCTGATGTGGCTTACAGGAGCTGTTCGGGAAGTGATCAAGAGCAAGAAAAGGTCATTTAGAAGATGGAAGGCTTGTCCGAATGAGGACAGCAGGCAGAAACATAAATTCTGGCAGAACAAATGCAAGGCAACAATCAGGAAAGCAAAGCAAGACTTTGAGGAGCATATAGCTAAAAATACCCAGAGAAATAACAAAGACTTCTTTAAGTACATTAGAAGTAAGAACCCAACTAGGAAGGCCATTGGACCATTAGATGACAATGGAAGGCAAGGGGTTATTAAAGAGGAAACAGAGATTGCAGAGAGACTCAATGAATTCTTTGCTTCAGTA
Source organism: Bradypodion ventrale (assembly GCA_035047345.1). Lineage (NCBI taxonomy): Eukaryota > Metazoa > Chordata > Lepidosauria > Squamata > Chamaeleonidae > Bradypodion > Bradypodion ventrale. The sequence continues at coordinate 94,257,517 of JAWDJE010000004.1, forward strand.
TTCACTGAAGAAGACAGTGACCACAAGCCCAAAACAGAGCATATCTTCGTAGGAGGGAAACTGAAGAATTAAGCCAGATAGAAATAACCAGGGAGGAGGTCCTTGCATGTCCTGTTAAACTAAATGCTAACAAATCACCAGGACTAGATGGCATCCATCCACGAGTTCTCAGGGAACTTAAAGATGAAATTACTGATCTCCTAGCCAAAATATATAATATTTCCCTCAAATCAGGCTTTGTGCCTGATGACTGGAAGGTAGCGAATGTAACATGAATTTCCAAAAAAGGATCCAGGGGTGATCCAGTAAATTACCGACCTGTCAGTTTGACATGTGTCCCAGGTAAAGTGATGGAAACCATCCTAAAAGATAGAATTAATAGGCACATAGAAGAGAAGGCGCTGCTAAAGGAGAGCCAACATGGCTTTTGCAAGGGCAAATCATGCCTCACTAATCTGTTGGAATTTTTTGAGAGTGTCAACAAGCATGTGGATAAGGGGGATCCAGTTGACATTGTTTATCTGGACTTTCAGAAGGCTTTTGACAAAGTCCGGCACCAAAGGCTCTTGAATAAACTTGCCAGTCATGGAATAAAGGGACAGGTCTTGTCCTGGATCAGCAACTGGCTAAGGGACAGGAAACAGAGGGTAGCACTAAATGGACACTTCTCCAAGTGGAGAGAAGTAAAGAGTGGGGTCCCCCAAGGTTCAGTACTGGGACTCCTGCTTTTCAACCTCTTCATAAATGATCTAGAGGTAGGAGTAAAAAGCAAGGTAGCCAAATTTGCTGATGACACTAAATTATACAGGGTAGTGAAAACTGTGAGAGATTGTGAGGAGTTCCAGAGGGATCTCTTGACACTGGGGGAGTGGGCAAAACAGTGGCAAATGAGCTTCAACATTAGTAAGTGCAGAGTGATGCATGTTGGGGCAAAAAAACCCCAATTACATTTATAAACTGATGGGTTCTGAACTCTCTGTGACAAACCAGGAAAGGGACCTCAGTGTCCTGGTAGACAACTCAATGAAGGTGTCAACCCAGTGTGCCTCAGTAGTGAAAAAAGCAAACTCAATGCTAGGGATCATTAGGAAGGGTATAGAAAATAAGTCAGCAAGTGTCATTTTGCCTCTTTACAAATCTATGGTGAGGCCCTATCTGGAATACTGTGTACAGTTCTGGTCGCCATACCTCCAGAAGGATATTATGGAGTTGGAAAAAGTGCAGAGGAGAGCAACCAAAATGATTAGGGTGCTGGAATACCTTCCTTAACATCTGAGGCTGCAACGGTTGGGCCTTTTCACTCTTGAATGATGGCGTCTAAGAGGTGACTTGATTGAAGTTTATAAAATCATGCACGGTATGGACAAAGTAGATAAGGAAAAACAATCTCCGGGTTGGAGAGATAGGCAGGATATCTCTCAATGCCATTTCCAGGGAATCCTAAGCAGGTGAAGGCATCTGCTTGAGAATAATACCCTGAAGGAAATGGTGAGCCACTGTGTGAGACAGAATGTTGGACTGGATGGGATGTGGCCTGTTCCAGCAAGGCTGTTCTTATGTTCTTATGTTCTTAAATATGCTTACCTTGGGCAACTTGGGAAGAGGCTTTTTCTTCTTCAGGTGCCATATCTGTTCTAGATATTGGCTGTCATCATGGCGATAGTCTTCTTAACTCTTTGGAACAATTCTTCCAAGGACCTTCCACACCAGTCTCTCAGGTTATTCAGCCATGAAGTCCATCTACATTCAGGGCCTCTCTTCCCAGGGATCTTTCCTTGAAGGCGAGTTGGAGTATTCTATATTTTATTTAGGGCTTGCTCAAAATATTTTGTTGCTTGAGAAGCACACAATGGCATCACTTCTCATTCTGTGGAGAAGAAATGCCTGGCTTGGCAGTTGAAGCTTCCTTCAATACTGACGGTAGGATAAATGCCATTATACTGAATGGCAAAAGGGTAGCCTAGGAAATACAGAGTCTCACAAAAGTTGCCATACGTAGGGAAATTGCATAACAAGAGATATCTTGGAATGCGTTCAACAAGAGTGGGGGAGAAGACTCTCTCTCTCTGTGTGTGTGTGTGTGTGTGTGTGTAGAAAGAGATAGCCAACACATAGAAATATTTTATAAGATTTTGGAATGAATATTTTATCAATAAAGGTACAATTAGCTATAATTTCCCATGTTCTCTATGTATGGCGACTTTTGGCACAACATGTAGAAACAACCAACTTATCTAGAAGAGCATTTCTCAACCTTGGGGCCCCCAGGTGTTCTTGGTTTTCAATTCCCAGAAGCCCAAGTCAGCATACCTGACCCAAGGTTGAGAAACCTGGATCTAGAAGGAACAGATGGTAAGTTGTCACTCCTGCCAGCTTCCACCTAACATTGGATGTCTCAGGCGATCACTTTATGGTAGAAGCATAACTCACAATTCTGTATGTTGTCTTGCATGTGAGGTATAACTATACAGATGCCTGCCTCTGAGAAGGGCTTTGCCTTTTGGTAGGTACTGACTCAAGGGAAAGAATGGTTTAATTAAATCTGTCAGATTTGATTCACTTAGTCATAATTATGAAATATCCATTGAATTCAAAAGGACTCTTAGAGCCCTTGCTTTATTGTGTCTAAATCAGGATCCAACTCTGCATGTTTTAATCAGTGTATGAAGGACTTTGGGGTATTATTAATAGCATGCCACCAAACCTCTGTTCTTGTTATAAAACATTCAATTTGTTTTCCTTTTATAAAAGACCTTTCAAGGAAAGGGCTGTGGCATCTAACAAGATATAGTAGTTCATTTCCAGTTCAGTATTTTCTATTCTTTTCTGCTAAGGAACAGCTTGGAGATAAAATCTCATGTGTTCTCACCATTTGTCTCTGGCAAAAGGAAGAAAAGGGTCAACTCGTATCTGGAGCTGACGTACAGGAATGAGCAATTTTCGTCATACTTGAGTTTGCTACCTTGAACCTGTCCATTCATGGAATTATGGTTGGTTATAAATTTACAAAGAGATGATATTTTTAGTTTTCATGAACCTATAGAGAATATTCACAATCACTTCATAAATTAACACTAGTCATGTCCACTCCATACAGGCCACTGTACATAAACACAACAAATCAGGAGTCAGTGTACAATTATGGAACAACTACAGTTTAGAACAAAGAGTTACTTTTCATCCCTAGGATACAGTAACATTCCAGTGGATCCTTCCCATTCTATCCAGCATTTGTAAAATTTATAATATGGTCAATGAATTGAATTGATGAAAAGGAAAATTGAAAGTAATACAGTAAATTGACATTTGATGCCAAAGGAAAAGGCTACTAACAGGAACCCCTGAAAAAGGTCCAAAATGCTTCGACCACTCGGTGCTAGGGAAGATTCAGACTGGAGGCATCATGTGGTACATAGAGAAAGATTTGCATTGCTCTTTATACTGTATAGTCTTTTTGCCTTCTTCTTTGTTCTCTCATTCAGTTCAATTTACTACACTTTACTGATATAGTGTTACTGTATTAGGACTGAATGGCTGTGTGACTCCAGAAGGATGACTGTTTTATGGGCTTTGAGTGAATATGCCACACAGTCAGGAAACTGCATAAATCCCAATGTCACAGCTATTTTGTGTGTTTTTCACATTCATAAGATTTTGTATTTAACCCAGAGATTAATATACAGATTGTGTCAAGTATAAGGGGACAGAGTGATTCAGAATGTCTTGCAAAGGCTATTATAAGGCAGGTCAGGTCTAATCTATATGCCCTTTGCTTGGGTCCAAAGTGAACTTCACCTCTGGAACAAACCCCAGGACAAAATAAACTATGCCCTCCATAAGGTCAAAAAAGTATCAGAAGGCACAAAGTTTGTCACAAAGTTTTTCAGTGCCAAGGCTTGCATCATATGGATGTTGGAAACATTCTGTAAGATATATATATATAATTCGGACTAGGGCATTATTCAATAAAAGTGGCCCGATGCCTTTAATCCAATACCGGTGTCTGAGTCTTTATTTGGGTGGGTGCGCCTGCAAATATATACTGTGTGTGTGTGTGTGTGTGTGTGTGTGTGTGTGTGTGTGTGTGTGTGTGTGTGTGTGTGTGTGTGTGTGTGTGTGTGTGTGTGTGTGTGTGTGTGTGTATTGGATTAAAGGCATCGGGCCACTTTTATTGAATAAGGCCCTAGTCCGAATTATCACTTTCAATTGGTGTATCATCCAATTGTAATTCTTTAAGGCAAGCAGGCCACAGTAGCACTGGTAAGGTTCCACCCTAAATGCCAATGGAAATTGACTACATGTATCAATTTGTATCAATTTGTTTGTTGACACAAACAAATTGTTGACCAGAGTCAATATACTATCTACTGACCCCACCCTATGACGTGTATCCGTTCAAATATCAAGGTGATGCAGGCTGTGAAGCTCCTGACATCACCCCTTTCATAGTTCGCCCTTGACCGGCCAAACCTGTTTCCCCTGTTGGCCCGTCAATGCGAACCTGCCGGATACCTATGTGTCATAAACCTTTACCTTACCCAGTGCTACGCGCCACACGGGGAGGCGTCCATGATGACTCACCGCTCCCCCCCCCAGACTGTCAGCTCGGTCACCAGGCCTGCTTGCACATCTTCCAGAAAGAGGTTCATACCTCTGGCTGACAGGTGGACCCCATTTCCTGCCTATAGGTCAAATTTTTCGCAAGCCTATCCCCGGATGTCTACTGGCTGTCCCAAGCCATTCTCAGCAGGGATCTGGGCAACAGCCCTGTCCACTTACTGCCGGGGGCGGTCCAAACCACGGAGGACCATGTCTCCACTAAAACGGTGTCTCGGCACAATGTTAGACCATGGCAACCGCGTGTACGGCCATAAATGATGTAAAAAAGCCAGGTCACTGCACCTCAACATTTTAAGGAAAGGTCAGTGATCCGTGTGAAATCATTGCCACCGAGGTGCAGAATAAGAACATCAGGCGGTCCAACATCCCTGATGGACATCAGGAATGGCAACAGTTCCCGCCCTTCCATGCCGCGCATACCATACCACCGCATATGTGTGGATATATGTAGCCCGAGCTGGGGTCCACACTCTGTTGCCGCAGCATATTCTGCCGCCCAGTGTACATAGCTGCGGCCCACCAGCCCCACTGCCACCGGTGTGCGGATACACACAGGGTCTGTAAAAGAGGAAAAGGAAGTAAGGACATAACTTGGTACTCATACAGTGAGGGGACGTACATATAAGGAAAATATGCGCAAACCCCCCACGTGCCCACCATATCCGCCTCCGAGTACCCAAACGCAGCCGTGGTCAATGCGACGCCTATCCTAAATGAATGGGTGACATAACAGGCCCCACACTGTGAAGCGCAGTACCGGTCACCCTACAGAACTTAAATTTGGTAAGGGGAGACCCATCATGGTGGCAGAAAAAACAGGGCAGGCACTGTCAAAACTGTATGTAGGGCACCAACTGGACAGATGTCAGCAAATATACATCATAGCAGTCTACACCACTGCTTACCCATGCTGATCGGCCTTTGAGGATCAAATCCTCAACTGAGCCCACTCCTGGTTGATAGAAACATCTCCGAGTTCCAGTCTCTACAAAACACGTCCCCCTCCGACCATGGGACCAGCTCGCTGAGTCGTCGTGCTCCAGAAAAAAGGCTACAGCGGTAGCTGTAGGAAAAGAGACTCTTCCTACCTACTGCAACATCATCTATGCCAACCTCGTGCAAGGTGGGTCATAATATCTGTGAGAATAGGGTGACGTGTGTCCGGGCGGCAGCCACGTACATGTGTCCACCTGTCGATTACATGACGTATGCAAAAAACCCTCGCATAGTCAAGAAAAAACCCTGTGCCCTGGCCATGAATATCAAGGCGTAAAGCCTGGTGGCTATGGTGCGTAAAGCCAACCCCAAATCATAAGGGTGGATGATACATTATAAAACCTAGGTGACCAATGGCGACTACATTTTTGGGCAATTGCCTTTGCCCACAAAATACTCTAAAGCGAAGGAGTGGATGCTGATGCGCCGTGCGCATGCGAGTTGCCAAGGCATGCCACTCGCTCGGTTCACATCTCCTTGCCAAATGACCATATCTCAGGCAGGAGTGGAGAGGGTACATAAGAACATAAGAACAGCCTTGCTGGAACAGGCCACAGCCCATCCAGTCCAGCATTCTGTCTCACACAGTGGCTCACCATTTCCTTCAGGGTATTCCCAAGGAGATGCCTTCACCTGCTTAGGATTCCCTGGAAATGGCATTGAGAGATATCCTGCCTATCTCTCCAACCCGGAGGTTGTCCTTAGGTAGCCATAATTATAGCCATTGATACCCTTGTCCTCCATGAACTTGTCTAATCCTTTCTTAAAGCTGTCAAGTCTGACAGCTGTCACCACTTCTTCTGGCAGGGAGTTCCATAGACCAGTAATCCTCTGGGTGAAAAAGTACTTTCTCTTATTAGTTTGAGAACTAGTACCCAAAAGTTTCATGGAGTGTCCCCTAGTTCTAGTGTTGTGCGATAGGGAAAACAGTTTTTCCTTATCTACTTTGTCCACACCGTGCATGATTTTATAAACTTCAATCAGGTCACCTCTTAGACGCCGTCGTTCAAGAGTGAAAAGGCCCAACCGTTGCAGCCTCAGATGGTAAGGAAGGTGTTCCAGTCCCCTAATCATTCTGGTTGCCCTCCTCTGTACTTTCTCCAACTCTATAATATCCTTCTGGAGGTATGGCGACCAGAACTGTACACAATATTCCAGATGGGGCCTCACCATAGATTTATAAAGAGGCAAAATGACACTTGCTGACTTATTTTCTGTACCCTTCCTAATGATCCCTAACATTGAGTTTGCTTTTTTCACTGCTGAGGCACACTGGGTTGACATCTTCATTGAGCTGTCCACCAGGACACCAAGGTCCCTTTCCTGGTTTGTCGCAGGGTAGTTCCCAAGCGTCTGTAGCACAGTCACGGAACCAGGAGATCTGCAGGCGGAATAAAGCATCAGCAATATCGTTATTAATGCCTGGCACATGTTTGGCCCTAAGGAGCGCCTTAAAGCGCACGGACCCAAGAACAATAGGCGAGCTAAGGCCATGACTCCGGTGGATTTAGACGTTTGGGCACTGACAATGTGCAAACCACAGCATTGCCACACCAACAGTGAGGCACAGAATTAAGCCATCTGTCCTCCCAGAGCCTAAAGGGTACCCAGAATTGAGAAAAAATTTCAGAAACGTAAGATCGCGTAAGCGATCCGTGCCCTCCCATCCCTGGGGCCAATGACCATAGGCACACTGTCCTTAAATAAATCCCCCCACCCCAAGGAGCCGGAGGCATCCGACTGTAGTTGGAACTGGGGCTGACCAGAAGCTCAGACCTCCAAAAGGAGACAGCATGAAAGTCCTGTGGAATGTGAGCCAAACCAACAGGTCCACACGTAAACCCCTAATCAGCTGTACCCTGCGGTGTTGTTTATCAAGACCTGCCATAGTGTGTCCCAGACACCAAGCGAAGGCACTGCCCGGTGTTACCACACTGCAGGCGAAGTTGATGTGGCCATGCATCACCTGCGACTCTCGGAGAGGCACCTTCCACCTGGCAACAGTGCCACAGTGCAGCATGGGTCACTCCCCTTGACCGACAATTCGGTCACCTGGCCCTATTGCACGTTATTCAAAAGAGAGGTGCATCCACTTGTTGACCGGTGAACCCCATCTCCAGAATACAGGCCAAATACCTGTAACCCTATCCCCAGGTGACAAATGGCTGTCCCCAAGCCATTCTAGACCAGGAACCAGGCAACAGCCCTGTTCCCTTACCATCGGGCACGGTCCGACCGCTGGGTCAAAGTCTCATCTATGATATTGCCTCGGCATGATGTATGACCATAGCAATCGTGTAGACGGCCAAAAATGGCCAAAAAATGCCAGGTCACTGCACTCGGAAGTCTATAAGTCTGGGCCAGCAATCCGTGCAGATCACCGCCTCCGAGGTGCAGAATTAAAACATGTGGCAGCCCAGCATCCCCAATGGACATCAGGAATGTCAACCGTTCCCGCCACCTAAATGCCGTGCACGCCATACCACTGCATACGTGCGGGTACGTGTAACCTGAGATGGGGTCCCCATTTTGTCAAAGCAGCATACTGTGCCTCCCCAGTGCACAGAATTGTGGCCCACAAGCCACACTACTACCAGTGTGCGGAAACACACAGGGTCTGTAAAATCAGGAGGGAGAATAGAGGGCAGAACGAGGCACTCATTCAGTGAAGGGACGGGCAGACAGAAAAAACTGGGCAAACCCCCACCTGCCCATGCCACATATGTCAGGCTCCAGGCACCCAAACGCAGCCGCAGTTGATGCGGCGCCTAACCGGAAAGAATGGGTACCAATTCTAGTTCAGTAAGGGTAGACCCGGCTTGGTAGCAAATGACAGGCCAGGGCATGAACCACGTGCTGCCACAAACACCTGTGGGGAAGCAACCGGACCTATGGCAGCGCCAGGCCAGTACCCTCTTCCAGCTGATCGGACCTTGAGGAGCGAAGCCTCCACAGAGCTCACTCCTAATCGAGCAGCACATAATCCATTTCGAGTGCCCTGCAAAAACACGTTCCCTGTTGAAGATGGCAGCTGCTAACTTAATCTGAGAGCTCCAGATCAAGGGACAATTGTAGTTGCCCGAAAGTAGGCCCTCCATACGAAGCATAAGCGCTGCCACAAAGGAGTCATATATATATATCAACTACAAGTGCTAGCAGGGCTCATCGCTGGCATCTCAGGGTGAAGGGCCACCCTAATCATAAGGTCTTGACCTAAGCTAACCATGATGGGCCAGGGAAAAACCACCACAGCCCGGTAATCATTGTCCAAGCACTGGACCATTGTGATGACCAAATCAGGACAGGCCCTTACATATCCTGCCATGGATGCCCAATAGGCCAGTAACCAATTGGCCCATAGGGAGGCAGCTTGCGGCAGCGGGGCAACTCCTTATCCCTGTCGTCCTGCCCCTCAATGCCCTCATCAGTGTGTTAACGTTGATGCCCCCAGTGCCGAATTGCGGGCAGGGATGCATCCAGGCATCTAACCCTCTGGGACAAGGTGGGCCGGATGGGCCGGATGGCCCAACCGGGTAATTGATGCGGGATAAACCCATGTGATAATCCCTGGCCAGAACAGGGGCATGCCCAGTAATCCGGCCCATGAATTGCAGGAATGATGGTGGGGCGGAAACCTGCACCGTGCCCAAGTGGGCCGCTATGCCCAAAGGGGGGCAAAGAAGCAGCGGGGGTAAGAACCCCAGTGGAACAGGCCTGTGCTGCCCACTGCCCGAGCCCTCAGCCTGGGCTCATTGGTCGCAGCGCGTCTAATGACCCCACCACCCACCTGCGGGGGTGCCGTCCGAGCCCCCCTGCCCGGTGGCTGAGCCCCCCCCAGGCGCGACCAAGGGGGCCACCTGAGTAAAGAGTATCCCTTCCTGCAGTACTCAGGAATCGAACTGCTGACCTTCTGCCTCCCAGTCAGCATCTTAGCCTCCTGAGCCATTGCAGTCCGGTGTTGATCGGAGGAAGGGAAACCTCCGATCAGGGGTTTTAAAAGAGAGAGACACGTAAATGTCTCTCTTCTGAAAATTTTAACAAAAGGAGCCTCCAAAAGAGGCGAGCAGGGGAGGAAGCGACGGAGCGAACTTCTCCACTCCGTCGCTTCGCAAAATGGCAGCCAGGCTGCCTCATGGCCACCCCTCTTATGGAGGGGTGGCCACGCCCCCTAACTAACCCGGATGTCCGAGTCCGGGTGGGTGGGTGGCCCGCAAAGAGCGCGGCGGCCATTATATATATATATATATATATATATATATATATATATATATATATATATATATATATATATATATATATATATATATATATATATATATATATATATATATATATATATATATATATATATATAATGTTGGCTTGGGAATTCTGGGAGTTGTAGTTCAAAAATTAACTTTTGAAAGATCTGCTAGTCCCATTTTTTCCAACAGTGACCACCAACCAACTGTCTTTCAGAGGTTATAAGCACAATCTTCCACTGCTATCTGTCCTTAGCATCTGGTACTCACAAGTATACAAGTATACAAGTATACTAGTTTTAAATAGTGTTGTGGGGGCATAGGAAAATGAGTCATATGAGCAGTTCTTGTTTTCTCCTGAAAATATTAGTGCCAAGATGTTTGAATTAAATCTTCCAACTCAAACTTCCTGTTTCATATCAGTTTCTTTAGCACACGACCCCTAAGGATTGTGTCGCGTCTGTTTAAAGCATGAAATATGAATCCCTGCAGCTGAGCCATTTCTTTTTAAACTTTAACTCGGTAGTGTATTGCATTAATAATTAGGCAGGAGGCTCTGGATGACCTGACAAATGGAGCCTCTGTGTTTTGCTATAACTGTTGAGAGTTTGGCCTTTCCATTGTGAGATGAGTATGATGGTTAGCAGCCACAGCCCATTCTCCCTGATGTCCAATGCTGAATCTTTTTTGCTAAAGTAATCTGCCACAGATATATCCAGATATCACAACCACATGGTTTATAAAGAAAATATGTGATAAAATGTATGATGGGAGAAAAATGGCATAGAAACTGGCAAACCATGCCACAAAGCTTGCCAAGAGAGCCCTATTGACCAAAACAAAAGGAAAAACAAAGGAGCAGTTTAGATGATGCAGGATGCTTAGCACAACAGAGTGGAGGAAGGAGAGGGGCAGGAAAGGGAGAGGAGAAATACAGTGTTGCAAGGAAGAATACTGCATAGGGACATGGAATGTGAGGTCCATGAATCAAGGTAAACTGGAAGTGGTAAAAAATGAGATGGAAAGAATAAGCATTGACATCTTGTGCATCAGTGAGCTAAAATGGACAGGGATGGGTGAATTCAGCTCTGGAAACCATCATATCTACTACTGTGGACAAGAAAACCTTAGAAGAAATGGAGTAGCCATAATTATCAATAAAAGAGTGAGAAAAGCAGTAATGTGATATAACCTCAAAAATGACAGAATGATGTCAGTCAGAATTCAAGGCAAACCTTTCAATGTCACTGTGATCCAAATATACGCACCAACCGCTGGTGCAGATGAAGCCACAGTGGACCAGTTCTATGAGGGCCTAGATCACCTCATAGGACACCAAGAAATGATGTACAAATTATATTACGAGATTGGAATGCCAAAGTAGGAAATCAAAAAGTGGAGGGAATAACAGGCAAGTTTGGTCTTGGAACACAGAATGAAGCAGGGCAATGATTGATAGAGTTCTGCCAAGAGAACGCACTGGTCATAGCAAACACTCTCTTCCAGCAACACAAGAGGCGACTTTACACATGGACATCACCAGATGGCCAACACCGAAACCAAATTGACTACATACTCTGCACCAAAGATGGAGAACCTCCATACAGTCAGCAAAAACAAGACCTGGAGCAGACTGTGGCTCAGATCACAACCTACTGATCGCAAAATTCAGGCTTAGACTAAAGAAAATAGGGAAAACAAGGGGACCAGACAGATATCACCTAGACAGCATCCCTAAAGAATACACGGTGGAGGTGATGAACAGATTTAATGGCTTAGACTCAATAGACAGAGTGCCAGAAGAATTATGGACAGAGATGAGGGACATCATGCAGGAAGCAGCAAAGAAAACCATACCAAAAGAAAAGAAGTGTAAGAAAGCAAAGTGGTTGTCTGATGAGGCTCTTAAAATAGCAAAGGAAAGAAGGAATGCAAAAGTCAAAAGAGAAAGGAAAAAAAGTACAATCATCTGAACACAGAATTTCAAAGAAAAGCAAGGAGAGATAAGGAAAACTACCTAAAAGAACAGTGCAAAGAAATGGAGGAAAACAACAAAAGAGGCAGGACTAGAGATCTTTTCAAAAAAATTGGGGAAATCAAGGGAACATTTAAAGCAAAAATGACCATGATAAGGGACAAAGACGGAAAGGAGCTAGGTGATGCAGAAGAGATTAAGAAAAGATGGAAAGAGTACACAGAGGAACACTACAAAAAGGACCTCAACACTCCTGATAATCACAATGATGAAAAAATTGAACTTGAGCCAGACATCCTGGAGAGCAAAGTCATAAAGGCCCTAAAGAGCATTGCAAACAACAAAGCTAGTGGAGATGATGGTATCCCAGTTGAATTTTTCAAAGCGCTAAAAGATGATGGCGTCAAATTAATGCATTCAATATGCCAGCAGATTTGGAAAACAAAACAGTGGCCACAGGATTGGAAAAGATCAGTATACGTTCCAATCCCAAAAAAGGGCAATGCCAAAGAATGTTCAAATTATTGAACAATTGCACTCATCCCACACGCCAGCAAGGTGATGCTCAAGATAATACAGGATAGACTTCAACAGCATGTGGAGAGAGAATTACCAGAGGTGCAGGCTGGTTTCAGAAGAGGCAGGGGGACTAGAGGCAACATTGCCAACATACGTTGGATCATGGAGAAAACAAAGGAATACCAGAAACAAGTGTACTTTTCTTTTATTAACTAAACTAAGGCATTTGACTGTGTGGACCACAACAAGATGTGGCAAGTAATTAAATAGATGGGAATACCAGAGCACATCATATGCCTCATGAGAAATCTGTACACGAATCAAGAGGCAACAATTAGGACAGAGCATGGAATGACAGAGTGGTTTGGAATAGGAAAAGGAGTGAGACAAGGTTGCATTTTATCACCCTGCTTGTTCAATCTATAAACAGATCACATAATGTGCAATGCAGGGATGGAGGAATCACAGTATGGGATCAAAATTGCTGGGAGAAACATCAACAATTTGAGATATGCAGATGATACCACCCTAATGACAGAAAGTGAGGAAGACCTAAAGAACCTCTTGATTGGATTGAAGGAGGAAAGTGCGAAAGCTGGCTTGAGACTTAATATTAAGAAAACCAAGATAATGGCAACAGGTCCGATCAGTTCCTGGAAAATAGATGGGGAAGAAGTAGAAGCAGTGACAGATTTTACTTTCTTGGGATCTAAGATCACTGCAGATGGGGATCGCAGCCGTGAAATAAAAAGACAACTGATTATCGGGAGACAAGCTATGAGAAACCTGGGGAATATAGTGAAAAGCAGAGACATCACCTTGAAAACAAAAATTCGCATAATCAAAGCAATGGTATTCCCAGTGGTAATGTAGGGTGTGAGAGCTGGACCATTAGGAAGGCTGAGCGCAGAAGAATAAATGCCTTTGAGATGTGTTGTTGGAGGAGTGTCCTGAGAGTCCCTTGGACAGCAAAGAGAACAAACAGGTCAATACTGGAGGAAATCAAACCTGACTATTCATTGGAGGGACAAATAGTGAAGATGAAGCTAAAGTACTTTGGATATCAAATGAGAAGGGAGGACTCACTTGAGAAGGCTTTGATGCTGGGAAAGGTAGAGGGCAAGAGAAGAAGAGGACATCCAAAGATGAGATGGCTAGATGGTAGTGTAGATGCAGTGGGCACAGAGCTGGGCAGGCTGAGGAGGATGGTGGAGGACAGAGGTGCCTGGAGGAAAATGGTCCATGGAGTCGCAAATGGTCGGAATCGACTGTGCGACTGAACAACAACAACAAGAAAGATTAAAAATTAAATAAAGCATATTTTTTTAAAAAAACATAGGCCTGGTTCTCAACTACAGCAAGTCCTCGGTGAGAAGAGGAGTTGCTACCACAAATCACTTATGTGGAAGTATCTTTGGTGAGGATAAAGCCTGGTGGGACTGCAAATCTCCCATAGGTATGCTTCATGTGGTATCACTGGTTCTTCCAAGGGATGTCTTTGCATGAACAGCCTCACTGAGTGCTTAGAAGTCTTGCCTGCTTCCACCATATCAACTTGCATATGCCTATTTTGCTTGATTTTTTTAGCTAAGCAGGTTTGTGCCTTGTACTTGGATTGATGAATATTCTTGGATTGCCAGACTCTGAGACTCAAATTTTCAGATCTATTCTCAGACTTTAGCCCTCAAATCTGAGTGAATGGATGCTGCTACCAGGGCAACTAAAGATTTGACAATAGCAGTGGTGGGGGTGGGGGTTTACACTCATTCTCATGACCTCAACGTATGCTATTTAAACATGTTGAGAAACATTCTTGTCTTCTTTATTTTCTTGCACACTGATAGAACGTATGGTTAAATATCTTTGTTATTTCATGTACAAACTTTGCTACAAATATCTGGGATGAACAATCCCAGTATAGCACTCATCTATCAATCTGAATGTCATAGACTAGAGCTGTGATGGTCAACCTTGGCACTCTTGGTGTTCTTGGACTTAAATTACCAGAAGCCCAAGCCAGCACTCCTGCTGATCAGGGTTTCTGGGAATTGAAGTTCAAAAACATCTGGAGTGCCAAGGTTCGCCATCACTGGACTAGAGCTTTGCCCAGTGGATTTCATTAGCCTTAATGCATATCAGATACAGTGATATCTCATACAACATCCAAACATGGTTCCACAAGTTTGGACTTTATACGGATTTGGACTTTGTATGAGGCATGCAAAATCCTAGCTGCGATGCCTCATACAACATCCAAATCCTTTCTGCGATGCCTCGTACAACGTCATTTCCATAGAGATACATTGTACTGTAACAGCACAGACTTCAGGGCAAAGCCAAGGAAACAGACAGGAAACTGACAGAACTTTGAGAAATCATTGTCTAAAGACTAAATACATTACAAAAACATGTTAAACAACCCTGATTGTCCAAGAACCTGAAGAATGCTGCAAAAATCCCAGGAATTTTGATGAAAAAATACAAAAAACCCCAAAATCGTGCTGAAAACCACTCCTAAACACTCTTTGCCTCGTACAAAACCCACAAGAGCAATGCACGCATGTGTCCTGCCTTTTATACTGCCCAGGCACAATGAAACCTGGGGAAAACCCCAATGTCTCATACAAAGTCGCAGCGACTTTGTATGAGGCAACTTTTTTCAAGGAATTAGGCGAAGTTGTATGAATCCGATATTGTACGAAGCGGACTTTGTATGAGGTATTACTGTATAGATGCAAAGTAATTGATATTCTTGGGTTTTGTGTGTATATGAGAGGTGTTTTTACAATTAGAGGTTGCCTTTTCAAAGCACTAGAGATAGACATACAATGCATACGTATGTAGACGTTGACTGAAATCCAAAAGTAAGTCTTAACGAGAGTAGACTCACTGAATGAGTGGAGATTTGGTGAGTCATCTGTTAGTCTCATTGGTTCAATGGACCTACTCTAGTTGCAACGTATTATGGATTTCAGCCAGTGAATAGAATAGAACTATATCAACTCAGATAAGGCACTCCACATAATTTAAAACAGCTGCAAAACACTAATTAAATTAATTAAAACAGTACAATACAGTACAATATAACAAATAAAATAAGATAACTTCAGAGTTCAGAGTTTCCATTTAAGTTCAAAATTGCTCTAGAGAAGAAACTGTTATTGAGACAGCTCGTTATCGCCTTCATTGTTCTATATCTCCATCCTGATGGCAGCTGATGGTGGTACCTCGCTTAAAGAACATAATGCGTTCCATGGGATTGTTCTTTAAGCGAGTTTGCTCTTTAAGTGAAACACCATTGTAAGTGACCAATTGTGACTTCTGGTGGGGGGGATTGCAAACCCCGATTTAGTTGTTAAGCGAGTTTTTGGTTGGTTTTAGTTGTTAAGAGAGGTGACCATACAGAGAAAATTCTGCTCTTTAAGTGAGTTAGTCTCTAAGCAAGGCACTCTTTATGTGAGGTTTTACTGTATTCATTATATGCCTTTATATTTTCACTGCTTTACACAGACAGCTACTAATTTGTGTACACACATCTCATTGTGTGGGAACAGCATCCGAGGTGACATAGTCAGGAGAAGAGAGTGTACAGGTATAACTGAGCCAAAGCAAAGCCAGACTTCCTTGTCTGATATGGGCTTTTTCTTCCATTTCCTACATAAGGATATTTGAACAGGTGTGTGTATAGTGCATGTCTGTCTGAACTGTAAAATAGAAAGATCAGCACTAGTCAGACCCTAAATGTTACCCAAAAGTACCATTGGATCTCTATACTGTAATTCCATTTTGACTTTCTGGCTTGTTTCATAACATAAGGGTTAATTTTACCATGACTCATTTAACTCATTTGTGAAGTTAGCATATATCTTAAATGCACAGAAAACACTCAGGTGCAATGTATAATCAAACTCCGGTGTATGATGTCACCGGTAATTCCAGTGCATAGAATTAATGGGGCCAAACTTTTACTCATTTCAGTAAATCCCTGAAGCAAGAATTAAAAGTACTTAAAACCTGAGTAGCCCCTTCTGTTAGTTATAAATCATGTGCTCCTGGCTGAGAGGCCGGTAGCAGAGATGCCTTTTCCCAAACTCCTTGTGTGAATGACACAGTTTGCTGACTTTGAGGAAATACATATATATCTTTTAGGCTCCAAATCAATGTTGATTTTTGGGCCCACATGTGTAGTGTTTGACATACAATGTAAATTTACTTTTACAGCTTTAGGCAAGTCAGCTACTGCATATGCTGTCTCCAATACATATGCCTTAAAAATACAGTGAAAGATTTGTTTTCAGGAGACTCTTTTCAGTTGATCAAACAAAATGTGCAGAATTTATAAAATACAAGAACACAGTTTGGCCAGAAATGTTTCCATTCAATATTCCTATTTTACAGGCTCCATTGGGGGAAAATGTGGGGTTTGTTACCTTCATTAATTAGGTTATAGCTTCTTTCTCTTTTATCATTTTATTATTTTAATGAGTGCAGTGTTTTTAGATTACTGACCAGCCAACCATCAATGTGGATGTTGTCTAGTATCTCTTAGTGCTGACTGTCGCTCCTGCCTTCCTTCCGAGATATATATCTTTCTGCTCTGCAAGGGTTTTACAAGGCTTGCTGTCTGCAAAGTTTGAAAGACCCACTGTTGAGAAATCTTGGTTACTCTAATAGAAGACACTTCTTTTCTGTTAAGTTGGACTAATAGTTGATAAGGCCCATGCTGAAACTCCTCATTTCACACAACCTTAAGTAAACTCTTCAATGCTGTATTTAGGACAGACTCTTATATATGATGTTGAGGAAAAAGAAGAAAAAAAAACACTCTAGATCAGGGGTTCCAAACCTAAAACCCACGGGCTGGATCTGGCCCACAGCACCATTGCATGTGCCCCCACACCTTCAAGGGCATTTGAGAAACAAAATGGCCACCCCTTTTGAAGCTGGTGGAACAGAATGGCCACACCCATCATGCAGGCAGGGCAAAATGGCCATCTGGCCCTCGAAGCTGACTGAGAGGGTGTGAACTGGCCCCTGGCTTGAAAAGGTTGGGAACCTTTGGACTATAACTTCCAGAGGAATCCAGGAGCAACTATAATTCAAAGGTTAAACAGAGTAAGTTAGGGCAGTAATGGTGAACCTATGTCACGCGTGCCAGAGGTGGCACTTGGAGTCCTCTCTATGGGCACCCATGCAGTCACCCCAGCACAGAGTTCACCTACCCCGCTCATAAACCTCTGCGCCTTGCCACCGCCAGAGGAGAAGGAGGAGATGGTTCAAGCCAGGTGGGGCCACTTGGAGACTCTCGCCTGCCTTTTTGCCCCCCCCCCCGAAAGGACAAAAGGCTGCCGGCTCAAGACCAAAGGACGCTCCCGCTCACACACCTCTGGGCCTTGCCACTGCCAGAGGAGGAGGAGGGGGAGATGGTCCAAGCCAGGTGGGGCCACTTGGAGACTCTCGCCTGCCTTCCCCCCCCCGGAAAGGACAAAAGGCTGCCGGCTCGAGACCAAAGGATGCTCCCGCTCACACACCTCTGCGCCTTGCCACCGCCAGAGGAGGAGGAGATGGTCCGAGCCAGGTGGGGCCACTTCGAGACTCTCACCTGCCTTTTTTGCCCCCCCCAGAAAGGACAAAAGGCTGCCGGCTCGTGACCGCTCACACACCTCTGCGCCTTGCCACCGCCAGAGGAGGAGGAGGAGGAGATGATCCAAGCCAGGTGGGGCCACTTGGAGACTCTCGCCTACCTTGTTCTGGGCCCCTCCCGCCCGGGAAATGACTTTGCTGCTCTGTTTGATGCTTCGTGGTAATTTGAATCTGTAAAATGTATTATTGTCTATTTTTTGTATACTGCTTTATTGTGTATTTTGAACTCTGTATTGTGTTTTATTTTGTATACCTTACTAGTTGTGTATTTTTGGATTATATTGTGTACCTATTGGATGCAAAACTGCTTTGAGTCACCTGTTGGGCTGAAAGAAGCGGTATATAAATTAAACTTTATTATTATTATTATTATTATTATTATTATTATTATTATTATTATTATTATTATTATTATTATTATTATTATTATTATTATTATTATTATTATTACCCCTCTGCCCAGCAGTCCAATGGGAGCACTTTCTCCCTCCCCCCAGTATAGAATTCACCCCTCCCCTCTGCCCAGCAGCCCAATGGGAGAGTTTCCTCCCTCCCCTGTTGCTATGTTGGCACTTTGTGATAAATAAGTGGGTTTTGGGTTGCAGTTTGGGCACTCAGTCTCTAAAAGGTTTGCCATCACTGAGTTAGGGGGTTGTTTACACAGGCATTTGTCTCACTCTTCAGGGCACTGATGGGTTGAGTTGGTCTGCTATATTTTTTTTCTGGTGTCAACATGTGTTGTGCATTGAAATGGGCCAATTCATCCTAACACATGCCTTTTTGAACCCCTATGAGAGTTCTACTGTTTGGGCAGTGGACTCTGGGAATGGATAACAAGCGTGCCTTTCAGCTGTCAAAGGCTGCTTTGGGTGTCAACTTCTACTGTCCTGAAGAGGCTAATGGGAAATTTAAAACTTCTCCTGATCATCTGTGGACAGTCACAGGAAGTTAAAAAAAAAGTTTCAGTCTGCTAGATGATTGACATTGTGCTGAATTGCTTAGAAGACAAAAAAAATAATAATTCCTTCCCTTTCTGTGTACTGCAGATTGAGAAATTGCCCACAGTCAGTTTGTTAATTGCTTATGGATCTTGGAAATACAGTTACTTGAAGTCAGTATCCCATTTGAAAACAAAGATCATGCCCAAGGACATTTTGCTCCTCTGTCATATATCCCAGAGTAAGGTAAAGGTTGCCCTTGCTCCATAACCAGTTGTATCTGACTCTAGGGTTCAGTGCTCATCTCTGTTTATAACCAAAGAGCCATTGCTGCTTGCATTTGCAGACATTTGCATGGCAGGCATGACTAGACACTGAAGTCCAGTCAGTGAGTTCAGCGTCTTAACCACTTGAGCCACTGCAGTCCCTATATCCCAGAGTGTACCGGGTCAAAATTACCAAGTGGACAGGCCTGTAGGAAATTTTTTCTTTACCCTGGATGACTCCTTACCTATAGCAGTAATTTCTCCTGTAATGCAGACAAAATATGCAATGGTTGGAGAGGACTCTTGTGTGGGCAGCTTAAGGGGGGGGGGGGGAGAATGTGGACTCTCTTTTGACATACAACTCCCTGAGAAGAATAATAAGTGCTGCTTGTTATTTGAACAGCTTCGTTTAGCCCAATAAGCTATTAATACAATGCCAACCCCATACTGATGGTATAATATCAAAACTAAATGGATTATTTTCATTGCTGAACTCCTTAATTTCCAAGGTAGAAAAGTTGCAAGTCAAGTCAGATTCCCAGGCTGCTTTCCTCAGAAATCTTAAAGAAACTCTCTTTTTGTGAGGATACTAAAAATATTTTGGTAAGGCACCCTAACAACATTGTGGTAATCATCTATCCATATAGAAGCTTTTTTGCCCTATTGGGTTAACTCTGCCATAAAGAAGAAAAACCTTGCCTCTTTATTAAAGGCGCCTTATATCTTCATTCTGTCAGTCACCACATAAACAGGTACAGTACATCTATCCCAAAAAGATTTCTGTTCCGGCAAAATTATCACAAATGGATCCTTGCCTCAGGACATCCTCAGTGAACTGAGAAGATTGGTTTTGGATTTTTGTGCTGGAGAATGCACACATAGTTACAATTTCTCTCTAATTATAACACTTGTCTATAATTAATAATTCCGGTCTCCCCTACCTCATTTTGATGTTACTATGGGGAAAGAATCTTGTTGCACAAAGAGTTAAATAGCAATAGCAATTACACTTGTATATCGCCTCATAACACTTAATGCACTCTCTGGGCAATTTACAACATAATTAGCATTTTGCTCCCAACAAACTGGGTACGAATTTTACTGACCTCGGGATGATGGAAGGCTGAGTCAGTCTTGAGTCTCTTCAAGATCAAACTCACAATATCAGTAGCAGGTTTGGCTATAGTTTAACCACAGTGCCACCAGGGCTCATAAATAGTCTGAAATGGTAGATGACAGACTCACCAAGATGCTGTGCTCTACCTTCTTCCTGGCTCTAAATCAGTATACAGGTTTTCTCCTATATCCATGGGGGATATATTCCAAGACCCTCCACAAAAATATATAGCAAAAGCGATATTTAACACACATACCTAACTCATAAAAGTTGGGGAGGGGATTTAAATGCCTCTGTTGTTTTACATGATAGCTATCAAAATGTCTGCCTCTGTTTATTGCAAACATTACATTGCAAACAGTGGCCTCTAGTGGCCAGATGTAGTACTGTAATAATAATTTCATGCCAGAAATTATTCTGGTTTTTTGTGTGGAAGAAACTTCGCTCAGGGAACGCTCAAATGAGGCTCCTTTCATGTCCCCAATAGCTGAGACAGAGGAAGGCACTCAAACCATCATGCAGTACCTGGGTCTCGAACTGCTGACTTGCCAGCCTTCCATCTAACAAGGCAAACTTCTTAACCACTGAACCGCCACAGCCCCTGTGTAGTACTGTGCCATAGAAATATATAAATATTATGGTGAAAATGGATACCAAGGTATTTTAACTTGCTCAATGATGTTGCCATTGATGTTCCAACACAAGGATTTCCAAGATTTAGCAAAAACCAAGACTTTCGATTTTTCATAGTTCAATGTGAATCTGTCTATTTATCGAAAAATAGTCCTGACACCGATTCAGAAGGCACTTCAGACCGACTTGGGAGCAGAACAGGAGGACTGTGTCATCAGCAAATAAGAGTAAGGACACATGACAGGAACCCAATCTAGGGCTATGGAAGTCTATGGGAGATAGGCAGGGAGCCAAATCATTAATGAATATATTAAATAGAAAGAGACATTTGTTGGTAGAAGCAGTCGATCCCAGGTTCTGCATGATTTTATTTGTACCACACCTTGTTGTATCAATGACCTGTGATGCTCTTGGCACTGTACTGCTCATTGTAATGCCAATAAAGTTTATTTGAATTTAAAATGAATAAATATATATTTCAGGGATTTTTATTGAATATTTTTAGGCCCAGAAATAATTGAAATGACAGATATTGAACCCATGAATGTTGTGTGTGTGATCTGTATATTCAAAGTAGTGATTCAAAGAGGGATGCCCTTTGCCATTATGATAAACTTATCTCTAGTATCAATATCACCTTACAACAGATTCCAACAGGCAATTGTAACAAACATATTAATGTGATCTGATGGAAAATGTCAATTATTAAAAAATAAGATACAGTATGTGCTCTTTTATCAAGCTTATCGCAAAAACAAAGCAAGTATTCTTCAAGAAAAAGAAGCAGTAGAAAATTACAATTTCTAATACTTCTTCTTTCGTGTCTATGCCAGACATGAAACTGCCAAAATGAAGGCACCTGCTGTTCCTTTCACCTGACCTAGTGTGAGAAAGATTAGCTGGCAATACAAGGTTGCCATTACCAGGGTACGCCCGATTGTGGTTCAAAAATACCACAATCTTCGAGGAGGCTCTAAAAGCAAGATGCAAAAGGAGAGATGGGACTGAGTGATAAATGCCTCAGTATCCAATAACAGTAAATAATTTTGAGCCCTGGTTACTGGTGCCTTATCCATCAAGCCTGGCACTCTTGATTGCCTGATGACTACATAGGCATGGAAGAAACATTTTTAAACATATTATGTGATCTGCTAGACTCAAAGAATGATCTCACAATTTTCCTACCACCTAACATGCCAGACTGGTCCCCAGTGAAGCAAAAGGAAATTAAAAAGGTGATTGATAAACTAAAGTTTGGGAAGACTGATAGCCACAGTGGGCTTCCCCTGAACTATTTTTTAAAAAAACAAACATTTGGAAGGATGGTGTGCTCCTTTAGTCATCATCTTTAATAGACAAAACTGGGAGAGTACCTTTGGCATGGGCTAAAACAAACTGAAGGCACATGACTTCTAAAAAAGAAGATCCACATTCACCAGGAATTATCACCCAGTTAGCCTTTTATCCATTGCTGGCAAGCATTACACAAGGCATTTAACTGATAAACTGATGTCTTGTATGGAAACCCAAAGTCATTGTGATGGAACAGATTGGTTTCTGAACTAATAAATCAGCATTGGATTATGGTGTGAGCTTGGTCATTTAGCAGAGAAATATAGTACTGGTGAGAGGAAACTGTTTGCAGATTTCTTTGATTTTAAGAAGGTTTTCAATTCTGTACCTCAGAAACTGCTGTGGGATAGATTGGATAAGGCCTCTTTGGATAGGAGAAAGCTGCTCCTTATCCAAAATTTATATGTTTTTACCAGCTGTTTGGTTTGCTATTTGCCCAAATGGTAAATTGTTTGATGAGATCATGAGTATCATAGGAGGTGAAACAAGGGTGATGCTTCAGTCTTATCTTTTTAACTTGTTCATGAATGATTTTGCCTCTGCCTTGAGGATGGTTGAGGGTCATTTTCCAAAACTTAGTTCTGACAAATTTCTACTACTGTATTACTATATGCACATGATACTGTAGTTCTTAACCCTACAGGACATAAAGTGATGCCAAGTTGTTGTCCATCAAATCTGTAAAATCTAAAATTATGTTTTTTTCCCAAGGTTTGGAAGAATTTCCACTGGACACTACAGAATAATGTTCTACAAGTTAAATAGTTTGGATATCAGGTATTAAATATTAAGTACAATTCTACTACCCATCATAAAAAGGCATTTAAGCTGGCTAACTGTAGTATATTGGATGTTACTCACCTTTCTTACTTCAGTAGTGGACTTGTATCTGGAATGTTTTTAGCCGATGCTTTTATCTGATTTGTGAACCACTTTGGGTCACCCTAGGGTAATGAAGGCAGTATATAAATATTGTAAATAAATAAATAAATAATATGGAGTAAGCAGATTGGAAAGTAGAGCATGAATCCAGACTATAAAATTCTGGCTATGCCTTCACTTTTTAGCCAAACATTGTGGCTATGCAGGCTTTGTGGTAATGGTTTCTCATACTACTAAGTGGTTACTTTTGATCCAGCATAAAATTAGATCTATTTGCATTCCTTTTGACTCTATTCTCATGCTTGGACAACAACAAGTACTTGAGTATTGTCCCAGAGACTGTATGATAGTGAGATACAAGAATACTTTTCTCTAGTAAACAAAACTTGCTTCTCTATTGCAAATGGTGTGTTGACAAAATATAGGTTGTCTGCAGCTTATTTAACAATTCTTAGAACACCCCAGGCTCACTGAGCATTTATATTTGCTAGATTTAATATTTAATATTATGCCAGGGTAGATTTTTGGGAACTCCCCAAGAGAGATGTTGTCCATGCATGGCTGGAGTGCCTGAATGTTTGTCTCATGTTTTTCTATATTGTAAGATTTATGAACAAATAAGGAATTGTTTAATTTGTCCCCTCTTGAAAACATTTCAAGCCCAGCCTGAAGAGTGGTTGATTAATTATTTTAATCCGTTCCGTGGGGCTCGTTGTTGTACGAAACAATTGCTATAAGATGCATGCATCGTATAGCGATTTTCCCTATGGGATGTATCATACAACAATCTTTTTCGCTAAGTGGTTTTTCCCATTGAAAAATTGTTGTACGATTTTTTCCAAAGGGAAAATTGTTATGCGGGGCACAATTTCCCCCCAAAACCTAATTGTTATGCAATTTTGTTGATATATGGGGTGATTGATTTATGAGGTTCCACTGTATATTATTTGTGGGACTAGGAGCCTTCTATTGCTGCTCAAGTTGTTAACTTTTTCCTCACTGTAGTAGGAAGAAGGGTCTATTTACTAGAAATGCTTCATAACCTACTCTGCTTTTTTAAAAAAAAACTTTTTATGTTTTTATGTCTATTTGTGTAAACCAGTTGATGTGTATAAGGTTGGATCACATGACTGTAATAAGCTGATTGATTGGATTAGGTTGTATTTCTTGAATTGTTGCAAAATTGGTTTTCAGAAGGGAGGAGGACCTAGCATTTAAGTAAAACAAGATAACTGCTTCAGACAACTGATTTTGAGTTTTAGGGGGAAAGGCAACATATTGCTATTTATTTTGTTACTATTGTATTAATATCTTTTCAGGGAAAGGTAGAGATGCTTAAGGGACTACAGTATCTTCCTCATTTGCCTAAGATAGCTTGCCTGACTTTAAATACCACATTGATGTGTGTGGGATGCAGAGTGTCATTCTCTGCTGCACTTCACAGAGAAAGACATTATGGGCCAACACTGTCTCAAAATAAATAATATACCTGCAATCCAAATGGTAGTTTCCTCTTAAATGGAGACAATATATTCAGAAAGAAGATTTTTGTGTGGAACACAACCGGGGGGGGGGGGGATGAGCTAAACTTCCCCTCACCCCACTCCCATGCTCCAGGCTACTGTTTAACAAGAAAAAGCATCAGTATTCATAGCATTCACAAAAAGGTCATAATTAGTTTGTTCTGAGTTAAAACAGTTCAGGCTTTTGAAGTTTTTCCACATATACACATTAGACTCTTTCCTTCTTTCTTACTTTAGACTTAGGATAATATTTATTGTTACTTTTATTGTTTCTTTTTTTAATAATATTTTTATTAAATTTTCAAAAATAATACAAACAATAAAAAGACATCAAAATTACAAATATAAAGAAAATTACTCATATAAAGATAAAATTACATATATATGTAAAATTGAACATCAGCGAACCGTATCCACATTGTTTATAATATATACTATTTCAAACCAAGCCAATAGGACATGGTTTCTATTCCTCATTTTCCAATAATGTTTAATATAAAGACAAGACAAAAACAACAACAACAACAACAACCAAAATAAACAAAAATAAAATGCTAATCAGCGGGTGTTATTTACAATACACTGGAGAGCTCAGAGATATTCATTGAGATTTTCCCCAGAAAATCTTGTGATCAGGTACAGGTCTTTGCAAATCATTCCCCCTCAGTGAGTAATCCACAAAAGCTTGCCAAACCTTCCAGAATCTATTTTCTTTAACAATTCTCTTTTTAAAGTTTATTTCCCATGTCAACTTATCATTCAATGCTAAGCCCCACATTTCCTTATACCACTCCTCAATATTCAAATTTACCTCATTTTTCCATTTTCTAGCGATACACTGTCTTCCCATTGACAACATTATTTCCAATAACTCCTTTTTATTCTTACTCAGGTTTATATTTTCCACTTCTGTCAACATAATCATGCTAACACCCAATTTAATTTTCACCCCCATAATTTCAGTTATCTCATATTCAATTTTCTTCCAAAAATTTTTTACCACAGTACATCTCCACCACATGTGCTCATATGTTCCCATTTCCTTCTTACAATGCCAACACGTTTTATCTTTTTTCTTATCTATCTGATGTAACCTCATTGGAGTCAAATACCATTTCCACAGCATTTTATAGTTATGTTCCTTAACTCTAACCGACATAGTTCTCATAATTCTTTTCCTCCATTTATTTTTCCAATTCTGTTCTTCTATTTTTATATTCAGATCTTGTTCCCAGCTTAATCTTAAATCTTCTTGTGGATTACCTACCTTATTTATCATTCTATATATTTTACCAACCAGTCCCTTTATACCACTTTGTCCCCTTCTTATTTTCCAAATCAGTTCTTCAAACTCAGACCTATCTCTTTCTAATCCAACTTCATTCAAATATTTACTGTTCCAACTATTAACCATCCCTGTCTGAAACCAATTCAGTTTCAATTGTCCATACAAATTTATTTTCCTCTCTCTGTCTTTACAGGTCCGTATCCCGTATAACAATAATCCATTATTGTTTCTTTTAATGGATCTGTCTTTCTCAAGGGTAAGAATTACTGGATGTCACATTCACAGGTTGCAGAACTAGAAATAATGTATTATATCCTTGAAGATTTTTAAACTTGCATTGCCCACAGAATAATTGAAGCTACAACTTCAGTTTTTGTGTTTTGGCTATTATTACTTCATGATACACTAAAAATAAAAAGAAGGAACCAAGGTTTAATATCTTTTTGTTATAGAAATGACCTTTCAAGAGGATATAAGTGTATAGACAATGAAATAGACCTGCAGACATCCGTTGCTTTTGGCCAAAAGCCTGCAGTAAAGCAAACAGTTTAATGTCTGGGCCCTAGATTCTTAAAACTTCCAAAATTAACCTTGGAGTAGGTGGTGCAAGCTTAAGATGAGCTGAATATGGTTTTTACAGCATTTTAAGTCTTAACAAAGTTTTTTAAATGCGTTGTGTCTAAATCTTACATATCTATTAGCAAATGTATCCAAACCATCGGATACAAAGATAAATGTTAGAAATAAGTTTATTTTTATTTAATAATTCTGAGAGGCCAACAAAATGTTATTGGAAGCCACATATGACACCTTGTCGCCCATGGTTTCCCCAGTTCAGTTGTAAACCCATTTAAGCAATGACAACATGACCAGGAAGGAAGACATCCCCCAAAACAACAACAACAACTGTGGGCTTCACCGTTCTGGCACATTAGTAGCTCTTTACCTTTAAAGTTGGGGGGCTGTAGTGGCATAGTGCTCAAGACGCTGAACTTGATGACTGGGAGGTTGGCAGGTCAACAGTGTGAGACCCAAGTGCTGCAAGATGGAGTGAGCTCCCATCTCTGTTCCAGTTTCTGTCAACCTAACAGTTTGAAAGCAAGAAATTGCAAGTAGATAAATAGGCACCACTTCAGTGGGAAGGTAAACAGCATCCGTGCACTCTGGTGTCCATTCATAACTGCCACATGTCCACAGAAACATCTGCAAACATAGACAGTGCTGGTCCTTTGGCTATAAACAGAGATGAGCACTGAACCCTAGAGTTATATACTACTCGCTTTCAAGCAAGAGCGACTTTCACCTTTATCTTACCTTTAAAGTGTAGTTTGCTATGATAATATCTGGCATAGTTTGTTATACTCATTTCAGACTACTCCAAACCATTTTTTTTGTTAATTTGCATAGTTGAGTCCGACCCTTTGCGACCCCATGGACCATTGTACACCAGGCACCCCTATCCTCCACCATCCTCCTCAACCCTCCCAGCTTTGTGCTCAATTAGAGTAGCCAATTAGAGTAGCTCTTATTTACATATGATTCAGCCCACAATTGTAAGCCTGTTGAGTCCAAGTATTAACTGCAACATGACAGCAGATTGGGGGTTAACCAACAAGTCATTTATTATAGCTAAGTTCGGAGTGATTTTGGACTGGAGGAAACAGGGACGAGGTAGCAACTTATATAGAGACAGGAAGGCAGTTACAGTGATTTGCCCGGTCATTAGTTAACGCGGGAACCCAATCAAGGTACATTGAAAACATCTGAACAAGGCGCCTTACAGAAAGGGCATGAATACAGCAAAGACTTAATGATGAATTCAACTTAAGCAATTTACATTAATAAACATTTGGACACAACAAAGCCTCAGTGAAATAATTTTGTCCTTCACAATTGTGAAGATTTGCTAAATTCCAGTTAGTCTTGATTGTGCATTGACTAAATTTTCTCTGATTTGTAGAAGAATTATAGTGGTGCAAGCAGAAACACAGCTGAAATATAGGGTTTTTCAAAATTATAATGATAGATTGAATTCCTATGAGTTTTCCATAAAAGATGGAAACAGTTCTATACCAGTTTCTTCTTGCCCTTATTGGCCATACTCCTGGGGTGTGACTTCTCTGAATCATTTATTACTGTATATAAAACAGAATTTTCCATGCCACTATGAATCATTTTGATGCAGGATTCACAGTGCACTCTGAACTCATTATTTAGTTCATAGATGTCTATTTCTTCTCTCCATGGTACAATTCAAGCAACAAAGGAATGACTGATTACATAAGAGGTTGGGTGATTTAGCACACTGGCCCTATCCACATGATTTTATCAAGAACAACTGTACCTTTTATTTCACCTAAAACTGCACTGAGGTGAAGCCAGAGACCCTTCCGTTGCATACCTAGTAGAAAACCTCAGTTCTTTTAGGATATATCCTTGTGATATTTCTCTAACTAAAACAATCATGCTGCTTGTGAAGTTATTTATACAAAATCAGTTTGAAAAGAATTAAGAAGAAATTGCTATTCTATTGCAAAATAAATATGTTTTAGTTCAAATAATAATCATTCACATAATACAGACAGGGAATGTGTTTCACTTAATGATTTTATTTAGAGGTATATTAAAGGGCAAAGGTTGTTTTGCTACAATCCTTAATTTCCTGTTTGAGGGCCAAATGTTGGTTATAGAAATTGCTTTGTGTGCCAGACAACTAAATTTGCCTGGAAGATTAACTCCCCCAAAGCCAAGTTTCAACTCTGAGGTTGATTTCAAACAGGTGACTTCAAAACAGCATATCGTAGCATAAGTGGTGAAAAGTCCTACGATCCTATTATGGGGTATCATTTCCTACTTTCCCCAGTTTCATGGATTATTATGGTTTCCTCTGGATCAGAAAGCCTACAGGTGCTTGTATAAAGAATCTGCCTGTTTACACACAGAGCAGCAGAGCATAATAGAAGTAAGCAGATACCTAGAAGAGTAATCTTCTGTAGTATTTTAGTTGATTAAAAACTCTTTCAGCATTCACATTTTGTATCAAAATTTGAAATTTAGAATAATGAGACACTACTTCTAATCATGGCTACACTTGAGAGGGACTATTCACACCAGATTTTAAAGATCAGTTATGGTCACATTCTTCTTCTTCAAGTGCCATATCCATTCCGGATATTGGCTATCATCATGGCGGTAGTCTTCCTGTTCTTAACTTCTCAAAACAGTTCTTCTGAGGATATGCCACACCAGTCTCAGGTTCTTCAGCCATTAAGTCTGACTACACCCAAGGCCTTTCTTCCCAGGGATCTTTCCTTTCAGAGCAGGTTGGACTATTCTTTACATTATGTTGGTCCTCAAGATATGGCCAAGGTATTGGAGCTTTCTTTTTACTTAATGGTCTTAAACAGTTATTGTTTTTTATCCATCCAGTTCATTAGTCAAATGATATCTTTAGCAACCATCTGTAGATCACATAGCTGCCCAAATTTTGACATTTGAATTTGAATCCCATTCTCAAATACTATGTTGAAAATGTCTAACTTTTTTTAGATTTACTTTTTATTATAACTATTACATCATAAGACAAAACAACACAAATCAATAGTCATTTAACAGTTAACCGTCACCCCACCCCGTTCCCACCCCATTGTGTTGTACAACGTGTAGTATGCCAATAAAACTTGTTAATGTACCTCCTACTCTTTTACATTTCCAAAAATTTGCAGGCTTCCTGAGTTGGCTTAACCTCATCTTTACTAGTCAAACCGTATATAACATAAGGTTTCCATATTTCCCAAAATGTACTCTTTTTTGTCATTCCTTTCTTTAGTTTAAGTTCTGATGTTAACTTATCATTCAATGCTAACCGCCAAGCATTTTTATACCATCTATCTTCATTTATTACAAATTTATTTTCCCACTCTAATGCTATTATTTGTCTTGCCACCAATAACAACACGACCATCAACTCTTTCTTATTGCTATCTAACTTAATGTCTTCAAACTCTCCTAATAATACAATAGTAGGGTTTAACTCAATAGCAACTTCCATAATTTTCCCCAATTCACTTTCTATTATTTTTCAAAATTTACAGGCAAATTCACAACCCCACCACATGTGAAGATATGTTCAACTTCTTTACTACATCTCCAGCACATATTGGTCCCAGCCTTGCTTATTTGATGTAAACGTACTGGGGTGATATACCATGCAGGGAGGATAAAAGGGGCTCCCAAGGCCAAGGGAGCCCAAAGACGCTGTTGCTGCCACCGCCACGAGGCTGTCCCTCCCCACCCCCTTCCACTGGGTGGGGAGGATAAAAGGGGCTCCCAAGGCCAAGGGAGCCCAAAGACGATGATGACGCCATGAGGCTGTCCCTCTCCACCTCCTTCCACTGGGCGGGGAGGTTAAAAAGGGCTCCTGAGGCCAAGGGAGCCCGAAGAAGCCACTGCTGCTCTGAGGCTGTCCCTCCCTGCCCCCTTCCACAGGGCGGGGAGGATAAAAAAAAGGTAGGGGTGGTGGCTGGATGCACTGCCGCCATTGCCGCTGTGGTTCCTGGCCATTCCACCGCTGGTGCTCCTGCCCCCCCTCTCGGACTTAAATGACGGTGGGTTGGCTGAATATTTGTATTGGCGTTGGGGTAGGGATTGACCGTGGACCTATTATATTTTATTGTATTATATTTTTTGCTTCCTGCTCTTGCTCTTGTTGAAATTATGTATTATGTGATTTGTATTGATTATTATTGTATTGGATTTATTTTTTGTACTGTTATATTGTATTTATATTGATGTTGTAATACCGCCCTGAGTCATCTAACGCTGAGTAGGGTGGGGTATAAATTAAAATTGAAAATTGAAATTGGAAATTGCAATTGAAATTTCCAAATGAGTTTGCAGTTGTGTTCTTTTTTCTTTAATGGAGAGTAGTCTCATCAACTATTGTTTCCATATTTGTTTCAATGCTTCCTCACCAATTACTATACCCAATTCTTTTCCCCATATATTCTTTAATGTTCATTGCGGTTCTTCTTTTTTATTTAAAATCTCATATATTCTACCTACTAAGCCTTTATTTGAAATTATCCCTCTTCTTACTTTATATATTAATTTTTTGAAAGGAATTAACGTTTTCACCAAATACCTTTTATATCTTATTTTCTTATCCCATCTTTGGGTTTGCAATTTTTTGGAACCAGTTCAATTCCATTTTTTTGTAAATGTCTCCCTTCTTCTGTTGAGTATTACCTTTAAGTATCCATTCATTCAATAGTAAAAGTTTATTCTGTGATAATTTCTGCTTCATACCCTTCATTAAGTTCAATGGGCTTTCTGGCAAATCTGAGAATTCTACAACGGGTGGTTCTGCTGGAACTAGCTTGGCTTTTACCACCTTCCAGAACTGGTACAGTTCTTTCAATGTTCGGTTTCTAATTTTAACCTTATTCACATAATCCGTCAGAAATAACATAAGAACATAAGAACAGCCTTGCTGGAACAGGCCACAGCCCATCCAGTCCATAAAATAAACTACCTCTAAATCTATATCTATAAAAGAAAAGTGTCCCTTTGTGGGTCCTGCCTGCAGGAAGAAAGGAAATACCTTCAGAGACACAAAGTGCATGGTGGGAAATGTAGTTCCCGTGGAAGCCAAGATTGCAAACGGGGCTTCAACAGGGACTACAATTCCCACCATGCATTGTGTGGTGGCAAGGGACTGACTGCCTGCAAAACCTGAAATGGGGATTCCCCATGCCAACACCACGGGAAACCACCACCTCCCCAAAATATGACCCGGACAGCTGGGACTCTCTCTCTCTCTCTCTCTGTGTGACAGAAAGATTGAGAGAGGGACACAGAGAGAGACAGAGAGAGAGGGAGAGTGTGTGTGCCATTCCTTTAATTGTTTCTCTTTTATCCTTATCGGGAAGTTTCCCCATAAGAAATTTAATTTTGGCATAATCTTCATCGTGCCTAAACTTACCCTTCCAAATCTTTAATTTACTAAAATGTTCTATAATCAATGTTACCTCCTTTTTAATTGTATCAAAGCTTAACTTCTGAGTATCTTTAATGTTTTCAGCTACATAAATTCCCAAATATTTCAAGCTATCCTTGATTTGTATTCTATACTGTTTATCTCTTCTTTTTCTACATAATTATGATTACACGTAATAGCCTCCGTTTCCCCCAATTAATCTTTAACCCAGTTATCCTTTCAAATCTCACCAAGTGATCTTGAACTTTCCCTATGGAATTCCTTGAGTCTTTCAATACCAAGAGAATGTCATCCGCATACATGCTTATTTTTTATTACATAATCCTTTAATTCCCATGTCTTTTCTGATAGCGTTAGCTAATAGCTCCATTGCAGGAACAAAAAGTGGAGGGGACAGTGGAAATCTCTGTTTTGTCCCACCTGTTATTTTAATCCCTTTTGTGAGGAATTCATTTATCTTTATTCGTGTTGGAACCTTATTATATAGTTGGTCTATGACATGCTGAAATCTTTTGCCAAATCCCATTTTAGTTATTATTGCTGTAATTGTTTGCCATTGAATAGAATCAAATGCCTTGTATATATCTAGCTATAGAATACAGATCTTAACTGGGGTGAGACGTGCACCCCACACACCCAGACAAAAGCATCCAGAGGGAAGGGAGGGTGCCCCCTTCTCCTTCCCACCCACCCCGGCAGGACCTTCTCCTTCCACCCCACCCCCCACCCCTGGCAGGCCCAGCAAAGGGCGGCTGGGGTGTATCCCCCCCCATCCATCCTTCTTTCCTTACCGGGAGGTTGGATGTCGCTGGGGGCCTTGCCCTGCTTCGCCATATTTGTCTCTGTCACATTCCAGTGCTTGGCCAGACGAGGCCGCATCATCACCGCCTCTTCCTCTTCCTCCGGCTCCCTGCCCTCGGCCCATCCCTGGCCCCGGCCCGGCCCAGCCGGACCCTGGCTGTGAATCCCTCCAGCCAGGGCAGCAGCCTCTCCTGGACAGGATCCAATGCTGCCTGGAGGAGGAGGAGCGGAAACAGTGGCAGGAATAGTGGCAGTGGTGGCAGCTGCAGCCACAAGGTTTTCACCCAGGCTGGGGCAGCAGCCCTGGGAAATATTGGGGAAGGAGGAAAGCATGGCCCAAAGGGGCTCTGCCTGCAGGATCTTAACCTTGTCTTTCCTTGCTGCTCCTAAAACATTTATTAATCTTGTTATGAGATCCTCAATTTGTTTACGTTTTAGAAAGCCTGCTTGATCTTCAGGTAAATAGTTGCCAATAAATTTGCCCAGTCTATTAGCCATTACTGCAGTAAAGATTTTAACATCTTGGTTGATAGTGAAATTGGTCTATATGATTCTATCTTTTCTTGATTCCTATTCGGTTTGGGAAGTAGAACTGCAATATATTGATTCTATGACTCTGGGATCTTGCCACCTTCTATAATATAGTTATATAATTTTTCAATTTGGGGATAACAAAGTCGCTAAACACTTTATAAAACTCAGTTGTATAACCATCTTCTCCCAGTGATTTCTCATTTTTAAGCTTTTTAATTACAATTTCTATTTCTGCATCAGTAATTTTCCCCTCCATCATATTCTTGTGTGTATCATTTATTTCTGTTGTTAGGTATTGATCTAATTGTCACATCAGCTCTTGTAGATGAATTTGTTTTGCTTTATATGGTTCACTATAAAATTCTTGCACTATTTCTAATTCATCATCTGTTTTCATGCAGCATTTTCCATTTTTATCTACTAATACTGTAATTTCCCTCTTAGATTTCCCCCCGAGTTGCTTTTGTTAATCTTTTTATGCTCCTATTATTATACCCAAAATTATCCCTCTCTAGATAAATCAGATCCTTTTTAACTTTTTCTCAAAACTCTTTACTCACAGTTTCATCTGTAGTTATACTAAGAAAGAAAAATGGTAAAATTGTCCCCAGGCATGGACAGAATTATCATGGCTCTTTCTCTAAGCATGATCAGAGGAAGAAGGGATAGGACTCACCTCATATGCCAGAGGAAGGAAAATAACTTTACCAATCAAATTAGTGGCAAACAAAAACCCACTTCTACTGAGGCCCAGTGTTAGTGAATGTGATGTTGCTGTTCCTCAACAAGGGCAGGGTGGTCAGGTAGGTGGGTTTATTTCAGACAAAAAAAACCCCCTATTTTCCTATCCAGCACAGCTCATCTGGAAAAGCATGCACTTCCCTGAGACTTCAGCTGACTTCTATGTACTGTTATGTAATTTTGCATTATTATTATTTTACTTGTAAAACTGTATTTTGCTTTGTACTATTGTTATATTGTATTTCTGTATGTTTCTATGTATTGTGAACTGCTTTGGGTCATCTGCTGGATGAGGAAACCGGTATATAAAAATAAATTCAAATCAAATCAAATCAAATCAAATCAGCTAATATCCTGCTACTTGGCACCATTTGTTCTGAAGAAGCATTCATCAAAGGGGATCCCAACCTCCTTCCTTACCATCCTATTCTTGGATCTTTGCTTCCCCACATGACTTTAGTGTATTACGATTCTGTTAAATAAGCAGCCTGTTGTTAGCTTTTTTATCCCACTGCTTATTCAGACAGACTTATGTCTTTGTTTTCAGGATTTACATGGTGTGTAAGTGGCAGATGTTTCCCATCTTCTAACTCTTGATGAAATAAACAAGAGCTTGGGTCCCCTTCACCTTTCAACTGTTGCATTACCTATTTCTAGACTACAGAAAAATAGATTTATGTTTATACAATGTGTCTTTGAAGCACTTTCCAGGTTTATGTCAGTAGTCCTTTCACTGAGTAGATCAGTGCAGAATAGGAAATAGTGGTGCCATTCTTTCTTCCAGTTTAAGCAAGAAGCTAATTCCTAAAATAAGTTGGTAAATTGTGCATTTTCAGTACATTCAAAAGATCTGATATTCATCACTAGAAGGAGTGGATTATTAAAGCCATAATTTCTGATAAATTTCAGAAGAAACACTCAAGGTGCTAGGTTCATAATTAGAACGTGGTAGAACATCATTCTTCCATATATATTTTTCCAAAGCTACCATGTCTGTGCAGTCAACTTTCAAAGGAATCCCATGCTTTTCTCCCAATGACCGATCATGAAAGAAAATCAAGCTAAGCTGCAACTTGAGATTCTGTGAAGCCTTATGGCAGAAAAAGCAAATTTCCTTTACCCTTTAAAGGAGCTCTGCTTCTAATTGCAATGATGCCAAGATGTCCCCCTCCCTCCTTTAAAAAAAATCAAATATTGCACTGATGGCTAAGCTCTCTTTGGAATGAGAGATTCTTTTGTTAGAAGAGTTACAACTGTAAAAAAAAATCTGAATGAGATATTTATTTTTGTCATCCCTGTCACTACCGTTGCACAGTTAAAGAGGTGGGATAGAAAGGAGGAGATTTTTTTTTATTGTAGATGGAGGTGAGGTGTGGAAGTGGCTTTTAGGAGGTGAAAGACAAAGGCAGCTTATGTTACAAATAGGAGGACTGTGTCCTGTTTGAGCAACAGGCCATCTATGGATTCTGAAATGAACAGGTAAAGGTAAAGTTCACCCTTGCTCAAAAGCCAGTTGTATCAGACTCTAGGATCAGGGTAAAGTTATTCTGAGCCCTTGTGTTGGCTAACAGAATCCACTGGCCATGGAGAAACCTGAGAGGTGCAGTCTATAAAAATAACTTTGCCAAGCTCTGGCCTTGCCCTTTATCTGGGGCATCTGACCCATCTTAAAGCAGTTTCACTCCACAGGACCAACATTCATATCCTCTCCTACTCTACAGATAAAGCTAGTCTTGTATTTTTTGCTGATCATATTGGACATTAAATAATGAACATTCATAGAGTTTACTTGAAAACTACCAAAATCTAATAGATAATTTGTTTTTTATTATTATTAAGAACACTCGTATCTCATCTTTGTGTTTTGTTTTGAAAGCGACCAAGGGAGTCGCCTGTCTAATCTTTGCTTTCGATACTTCTGCTCAGAAAAGTGAAGGAGAAATCAGATGCAAAGTTGACACTAATATTTTTTTTAAAAATGAGATACACTGTACATAGGAGTAGATGGTGGGTTACTGTTATGTCCGGCCCTTATAAGCACTAGTCCAGACAATGATGAACAAAACAGCAACAAGTCTTTATTCAACAGTCTTTTAGAGATGAACGTACAAGGTGCCCCAGACACAGAGATGGCTATACAATCCCAATGGAAGCGGTTCCTCTGGAATCTTGCTATGTAGGAGGCAAAGGCTAGCTACCATAGAAACGTAGCATAATGGAGGAGACCCAGGCTTAGCACGTTGCTGGCTGCCTGTACGGAGAGGGAAGTGTAAATCCGGTCCGGCCCCACCCTTGTTTACTTGTGGGGCTTATATAGTGTCTCCCCGGCAGTGGCTCCTTGATACAAAGTGTCTTGAACACTCAACCAGGCACTGGCTTACAGGAGGCATGTACCGATACTTTAGGCTGCAATAATTTCCTTTATCCGCACACTCCCAGTGCAGCCTAAGGTCTCCTCACCATACCGTGCCACAATCAACTTCAAAGAACTCCACCTGTTGCTTACAGGAAGTATGCGGTGGTTTAGCATATTGGTAGCATGTGGGGGCATAGAGCAAAGTACTGGGATATAGCCTGATATTACTCAGTTGGTATTACTCACAAAGAGTTTTATTTTCCATTAGCATCTGAAAAAGAACAGAGACAGACAAAGACAAAGTACATAGCAATATTTAGTTAGTAGGGTTCCCTTTGATCAGAGGGGCACATCTCGGGTATGTGCCATGCCCCAATGGGAAGTTTGAGTCCGGCCTGGGGAGACAGATAAATCTGCCTTCTACCCAAGGGGACCGAAGAACTGAGGGAAAGGGCTCTGCTTATATACACAAAAGGAGTAGATTTCCCTCCCACCTTTGAATTCTTGGGATGCCCCAACCTGCAGATGTTAGAGCAGCTGGGTTTTGTGATTGACATGAGAAGAGACGTCATCTCCCTTGTGGTGTAGTCAGCTGACCTAGCTGTCACTCTCTAACCTCATGGTACTGCAGGTGCAGTAGCTGTCAATCACCTCACTCGTGGGACTGCAGCTGTGAAGAACTCATCCCAAAGGAATGTGAGTGCGTGAAAGAGCTCTAGTCGCTTCAGATAAGGTTGCCATGGATACTCAAGATCATGACACAAAGTAGCAACCCGCTGGACAAACGTAACTAACCAATCATAACGGGGTGTATATGCAATTAACCAATGGGAAACAGGATCCAAAACTGTAACCAATCACAGGGCTTGGACTAGCATAATCAACGTGCCCTGGAACAAGGAATTTTGCGTCACTTTAGGCTCCTAATTTGGATGGTGGGAAACCGCCATTTTCCTCTTGCAAGGCGCTGCCCGCGCTACTTGCAAATGTGCCTTAACACACAACAGTTACATTTTAAAAACTGTCTGTCTACCTTTTCATTGTCCATCATTTTTGTCTGCTACTCTGTATTATAAACTTTGCCCATCAACTGCATCACTTTAGGATGCTATGCCGAACAGTAAGCTACAAATCATGCAGGTCCTCTATGCAGGCTGAGACAGCAACAGAAAGGTTGGTTGTAAAATAAACATTCATTTTGACTTTTTCTTCTTCTTCTTTATTGCTCTTGACTACTGTAAACTGTGGAAGAACAGAGCTGCAAAGGCAGCCATTAAACTGTCTACTCTTTCCTGTTTAATCAAGGCCCCTCTTGGGTTTTCTAGCCGTCTGAACCATTGGAGTTTAACCTCCAGGAAGGAAGACGTTTCTAAGGTAACCAATGATGGGGGCTTCCATGGAGGTGGGTCCTTCAAAGTGTAGTACTGGTGAGAGTGACAAAAAGCAGTTCATGGGACAATATACAACATATGCATATTACTGCTGGTGAACTGTTTTTGATAATGGGCTACATTCAGCCATCAAGTCCTTTTCAAATAGGTATTTGTTTGTACTCTGTCAGATTATTTCGTGCCCCACCTCTCTGAAGTATAGTTTACCTCAGCACAGCAGGACATAATATACTGCCTAGCTCTGTCTCCACCAACCCATTGCTTTCCTTTTGAGTTCTCTTTCATTCTGGCTGTAAGACTACAGGGTAAGTGCAGCTCCTATGCGTGCCCATCAAACTCTTCTTCAGAAAGCAACACTAACAGAAGCTAGCGAGTACTCTTTGGCCAATGTACAAATTATGGCCGTGAAGACCTTACAGATCAACCATAAACATGGAAGAACAGCATACTATTTGGCCAAATGATTTATGCGTTCATTGCAGTTCAAGTGGTTTGAGGGGTTTTTTTTATAGGTGGCCTAAGGAAATGCAATAGAACCCCGGTTAACGACAGCACCGGAAAATGACAAAATCGTATAACGTTGCTAGATTTTTAGAAAAGTCATGCACCGGACAGCATCATTTTGTTGTTATCTGGTGCATCATTTTTGATCTCCTACCTTGTCATGCTGTTTGGGGCCGAAGAAATTGACAACTTTGGGTGCATTTTTCCAGCTCTC
The DNA here is from genome assembly GCA_035047345.1 of Bradypodion ventrale. Classification (NCBI taxonomy): domain Eukaryota; kingdom Metazoa; phylum Chordata; class Lepidosauria; order Squamata; family Chamaeleonidae; genus Bradypodion; species Bradypodion ventrale. The sequence continues at coordinate 94,296,050 of JAWDJE010000004.1, forward strand.
CTGCTCTCCAGTAGGCTCTGGGGGGAGTTTTTCCGCCTATTATGTGCTCTCTGCTGCCTCTGCCCCCTCTGGGAGGCTCAGGGAAGCTGATCCATGCTGTTTCTGATGCCCCCAGACACCCCCCCCAGGCGGTGCTGCAAGCCAAAACCTGCAGCTGACGATATCCTATACATGCACCGGACAACGACAAAAACCAGATAACGACATGACTTGTGGAACCAAGTTTTGTTGTTGTCCTGGGTATTACTGTATCCAGTTCTTCCTTGCACACATTAGCATCACTTGTGATTTGTAAGGAGGAGCTCTACTTTTGTGAAAATCCTGCATTCCTCCACTGGAGGGGCTTTACACTATGCTGATGCTGAACAGAATCCCAGCCAGAGTTTAATCACTCTTACTCTATATCAGTGGTGGTGAACCTATGACACGTGTGCCAGAGGGGGCACTCAGAGCCCTTTCTGTGGGTACACATGCTATCACCCCAGCACAGAGTTTGCCTTGCCCCTCTGACCAGAGCCCAATGGGAGCGCTTCCTTTGTCCACCCAGCACAGAGTTTGCCTTGCCCCTCTGCCCTGCAGCCCAATGGGCACACTTCCTCCCTCTCCCCAGCAGAGTTCACCCTGCCCCTCTGCCCAGCAGCCCAACGGGAGCGCTGCCTCTGTCTTCTGTCTGGGGTAAGGTGAGCGGCTCACATACAGAGTGAGGGTACAGCATGGAGAGCAGTACGTTGAGTCTGTGGTGAAGGTGAGTTGTTTTTTTCTTAACCAAAAGCTCAGTATTCAGGTTAAATTGCTGTGTTGGCACTTTGCAGTAAAAAGGTAGGTTTGGGGTTGCAATTTGGGCACTCGGTCTCTAAAAGGTTCACCATCACTGCTCTATATCATAGTAATTGTTCTGTAATTCACAACCAGTGGTATGACTATCACTGGTGATATGCAGGTGTAGTCTGTGAGGGACACAGGCTTTTTTAAGTGCGGAGATGAAAGTGAGGGACACTTTCATCTCCGCACTTCCCTTGCGCCTTCGGCCCTGGGCGAGGCAAATGGGACGCATTTCCAGCAGTGCTGGGAAGGAAAGGTCAGCCAGCACCATCCCACCAACCCACCCACTCACCTCCCAGCAGCGCCACCGGCAGGGATGCATTTCCGGTGGCACTGGAAAGGGGAGCCCAGCCAACGGCAGCCCACCAACCAGCCCGCTCACCTCCCAGCAGCTCCACTGCTCTGGGACTCCTCTGTCCTCCTCCTCATCTCTGCAAAGAAAGAGAGCAAGGTAGGTTTCTTTTTTCTTGGGGGGGGGGGGGTTTGAGGCCATGCTCACAGATAGCCATGCCCACAGATAGCCACGCCCACCGAGGGGGTAGTAAAGATTTTCACAGTGCATCACTGCATGAAAAGATGGCATTATTCTGCTTGTTTGTTTCTGTTTTAGCTGTAGCAATAACATTTATTCCCAATAGTATGATTACAATATTCATTTATTACCTTTGCCATTTATACCAGCAGAACATATATTGGATAATTTTCTGCTGTTATTTTTGTTTGTGTCATTTAGTCCCAACAATACCACCGCAATTGCAATGTTTTATAAACTTGCCATAAAAATGCACTTATTTACAAGGGAAAGCATAGCAGTTGCAGGAAGAGGAGGAGACAAGGCTGGGCAGAGACAGGCACTCAGATTGCTGAACTGAACAGGCTATTGACTTGATTTGTTTTTTTAAAAAAGCAAAGCAAAAGACCAGGTAGATCTGAGGGGAGGTCACTTCTATGTCAGGCATGGGAAGTGATACTTCCCATACCTTTGCATAAAAGGCATAAGAGCTAGACTGTGAGGCAATGCACAGAAGAAGAAGAAGAAGAAAAAAGGGGGGGGGGATTGTCAGTAACTGACAGAAAATCGGTGCTTCCCTAATTTACTTTTAAAAAGTAGGGGTCAGAGTGGAGGAAAGGAAGTATGTATTTTCTCTTACCTCAACTTTTTTGCACTTCTGTTTTGCACTTTTGCTTGAGATTGTTTAGGTGGACGTAGGGGGGGGTGGGGTGGGTCAGTTAAAAGGAAGCTCAACCACCTTGCTTCTGCTTTTCCTTGCTAATTTTACTTCATGGCATGAAATCATTTGATACAAGGAGAACAGGAAGCAACTTCTTCTCCTTCCCATAACTGTTTTGTTTCCATGGCTCCAGCATGGGTTGGTGGGGGGGAAATCCATAAGTGCAGTCGGTGTTAGAGAGTTTTCGATGGTTCAGTCCAATAACTCCAGAGTCATTAGCTATATTTAAAAGTATTTATTTCCACTGGCCGCATGGTGGTTAGTGGTGGTCAGTAGGGTCAGCAAGGGAATGGGAAGTGGGAAAGCTGGGGTCCTTTAATAAGGTTTGGTGATGCCAGGGTGATGTCACATGGGCAATACATTGTGGTACATGTAGTTCATGGCAGTCTGATATTATATCTAACAGTCGGATCCCAGGAAATCCAGGAAAAAGAGTCAATTTGCAGGGCAAAGGGGAATAAAAATGGAGCAGTACAAATGAACCCCATCTGTTCAAATCACAAATCTCATTTGAAGATGGAATACAGAGAGGAGGGAGAACAGAAACCTTCACATTGCCAATATTCACACCTGGACAGCAAACTGAGCAGGTAGGTGGGTGATCTGGTCACAGTCTTGCACGCTATGCTAAGATAGTAAAGGTAAAGTTAATGGTAAATGTTGCTTTTGCTCAAAAGCCAGTTTTATCTGACTGGGTTGCAGTGCTCATCTTTGTTTACAGCCAGAGACAGTGCTGTTTGCATCTGCAGATGTTTCTGTGGCCACGTGGCATATAGAACACGGTTACCTTTCCTGCTGAAGCAGTACCTATTTATCTACTTGCAATTTCTTGCTTTCCAACTGCTAGGTTGGCAGGAGATGGGACAGAGATGGGGGTCTCACTCTGTTGTGCAGCACTCAGGTCTCAAACTGCTGTCCTGCTGAACTTTCAGTCATCGAGTTCAGTGTTTTAACCACTAAACCACCACAATCACTGCTAAGATGCATACATTTAAATTGCAATAAAAAGCGATCAATGAAAACAGAAAATAAAATGTAATCACAGTCAAATCACAATATTATTCTGACCAAGCAAATTGCACTCCTCAACTACCCAAATCATGGTGCCTAATGGGTGAAGCTTGCTGGGGAGTTTTGATTTCTGAGGCAGAAAAGTCCACACACATCTCTTCCCATCTCTGGCAGTGAAACCAGAAAAATAACAATGGGAAAAATTCACAGCTTACTTCCCTTTCATGATACTGCATGTGTGCTTGAAAAGGTGGCTACCTCACTCTGCCTGATTATAGGGCCTGTCTTAGGTTTAATACACAAAGCCCTGGAAACAGTGCAGAGGCAGAAATACAGTGTCAGTAGACTAGAGCAATGGAGTCAAAGGCCTGGTGTCCAAATCCTACTGTACCTTTCAGGAAATTGGCCAGCCAAAATCTCCTGTTGCTTGCATGACCTTTGAAAAGCGACACTATCCCAGATGTTCACCAGAAGGACAGACAGGCATACCACTTCCAAATGTAGCCAGCAAATTTAATTAATTTAATTTAATTGTCAAATTTATATACCGCCCACTCGGCCAAAGCCGACTCAGGGCGGTTCACAATGACAATTTAAAAAACATGTTAAAAACAGTTAAAACTACCCACCCCCTAAAACAAGGTGTGCAGGATCCAAAGGCACCAAAGATAGTTGCCATAAACTAAAAACAATTTCGTGGAACAATATTATTACTATTGCACAAAAAAGGTGTCACCTAAGTAACAGATTCTCAAATGCTGGTGAGATCAATTCAACAAAAGAGGGTAAAACTGAGTCAAAAGTAGAACAAAGTTCAGCTCTAGGGTATTGAAAAAGGGCACAGCAGAAAGCTTGAGGTATGTACACAGTGCAAGAATTATTAGTTCTGAAATGGCATCTACCAACACTTCTTTGCTGCTGCTCACAATAAAAATAACAGGTCATCTGTCAAGCTATGGACCCATCTGGGCTAAAATCTAATTTTTAGGCTCCAGTGGGTTCAGAGGTCACTTAGCAATATCAGTCAGTGAATTAAGCTGAAAGCCCATTTTCACTCCCAACAGAGGCCATAGAGCCAAGCTCTGTGCTAGGTCAAAAGTGTGCTGTGAGTATCTGGAGAATCTCATCTGTGAACAGTTCTGCAAAGAGAGTCAGGCTGGGAATCCAGCAGATACTCACAATGCCATTAACTCCAAGACCGAATCTTTGAGAAGAAATTACAGTAGTATCTTTAAGAGAAGAAGAAATCAGAATTGCTGTGATTTTTCCCCTTTCAATATTTTTGGAAATAACAAGATTGCCAGCATACTCCACTTAGAGCATGGGCAATGTATCCCAGTGCCAGCACTACTATTAGGCAGAGTGAAACAGTTGCCTCTGGCAGCACATATTGATGGAAATCATGTTGCCTGAATTTACATCTAAGCAAGCTGCTGGCTTTTATTACCAATTAAAAAGTTTCCTACCCCAACCCACAGGTTCTGAGGCTCCCAAAGGTTCCCTGTTGACCTGAGAAAGCCTTTGGGGGCCTTAGTATGGCTGGAGGAAACCCCTTATCGAGTGAAAATCACAACTACCCCCTTTTTTTCTAGCGTGTGTTGCACCAGTGTTTTCAAAGCAAGGCAATCAATGTCTGTAAGTCAAATAGAAGAAGAGGGAATTTGACCACCCAAAGAACTTACCAAGCTTAAAAATGTAGGAAAGTATTTAGGTATAGCTATAACACTACCAGAAATACTAGCAATTATTTTAAAACTGAGTTCTGCTGAAAAGTCGGTTGGAGGTGGGCTATCGGTAATGCACTCTTCGTCCACATTTCACTGTGTAAACATCCCAAGACTATCAATCATGTTATGTCTGTGTGATAAGTTACTCCTTAGTATTTTGACAAATGTACACCCTATGCCTATGGAGACATATCGCTCTTGAGAGACAGACTTGGAGGGTTATTTTGCTTTGTTGGTTTTTTTTTGTTTTTTTATATAGGCAAGGTTAGAAGTGGCTGAGATGGGGAGATTTCAGAAGTAGGAATGGGGGAGAAACTAGTGAGGTTTCTATTATAATACTAGCTTACAAATTTAATTATGCTTCAGTTTTCATTCCCCCTTCCCCCAAATTTTATAATACATTTCTCCACAAAATGCACATTTGTTCCCCTAATGTTTGGATCTTTGCATGTATTTTTCCTAATGTCTGTGATCTCTTTGAGGAGAAATTGAGGCAAAAAAGTATTTGTTTGGAAAATATTATACAATAAATGTTTATTTATTCATTTTATCTTATTTGTATGTTGCTTTATTGGCCCAGGCCACTCTAGGCATTTGAATATACATAATTAAAACCATCACCGAGAAATGCAATCATAAAACAAGTTAAATTAACCTCATAAAGCAGTTACAAATAATGATGGGGCATGTACAATTTTAACAAAAACTGTTTAAAAAAATTTACACACCAGGACAGAGCAGAGCTTTGCTTAAATGAATATCAGTATTGATACAAATTAAAAGAGGTGGATTTATCCATCTGTAGTTAATAGGATGCAGTGTAGACTGTACTGCAACAGTTAGCTAAATGCTGGAAACAGAATTATGACTTAAATTTAGATTTTATGGCTACTTACTCCAGACTATTTTTATTATAAATGTATAAGGCTGAAATCCTAAGTATATTAGAAGAAAGTGAAGGTGTAAAGCAAAGATATTTGCATGCTTTGAACGCAGTGGGTTCCAAGTTCCATCACTGGCATCTGCAACTTAAAAGAGCAGGCAAGAAAATATCTCAAGAAATTTCAGGAAGATGTTGCCAGAGTGAGCAAAACCAGGTTAGATAAGCAAAAGGATTCTCCTGTAGAAGACAGCTTCCTAGGTCAAAAGTTCAGATGAATTCAATGGGACTTACTTTTGAGCAAATGTATATAGTGCTTATAGGACTACAGTGGCTTAGTGGTTAAGATCATGAGCTTGATGTTTGGAAGGTCGGCAGGTCAGCAGTTCAAGATCTGAGTGCTGTGCAACTGAGTGAGCTCCTGCCACCTGTCCCAGCTCCTATCAAACTAACAGCTGAAAAGCAAGAAATTGCAAATAGAAAAATAGGTACTGCTTCAGTGAGAAAGGTAATAGTGTTCCGTGTCAAGACATGCCTGCCACATGAACAAGAAAACATCTGCAGCCACAGATAATGCTGGCCCTTTGGCTGTAAATGGAGATTAGCACCTAACCCTAGAGTTGGACATGACTGGCTTTTAAGCAAGGGAGACCTTTACATTTACCTATATAGAGTTTAGCTGAACGTTGTCTTCAGAATTTCCAAAGTAAATCGTGAAGCATAGAAATAGAGACTTAATTCCAGTTGTGCAGTGGTACATTTGGATGTGCAAAAGCTTATCAAACACACTCCAAAGGTCAGCAAGACATTCCATAATACCCACTTATTAGGAGCATCATGACGACAGCCTTGTGCATAATTATTTGACAATTTTCTCTACTGAATGTATACTGTTTTTATATTTTCTGCTTGTAAAACATACTGAAATGCAACCTTAAGCCTTTTAATTAGAAATGCAGGCTTCTATTTCTGTCCACCAACTACACATCTAGTGAGGATATAAGAGACGGGCTTCTTGGTGGCAGCTCCAAGATTATGGGACTCTTCTCTGAGAGAGGCAAAACTGGCCTCATCCATTCTGTTCTTCTGCCCACAGCCAAGTATATTTTTATTTAGGCAACAAGGCTTTGGCTACTGCATCACTGATGAAGAAGGGTCTTTTTAAAAGGCATGTGAATGTTATTACTGTGTGGGGTTTTTTTGTTCAGTTTTCAAAAGATGTGATAAATTGTATTAGTTCAGTGTGATTTTCATGTGATAACTTATTTGATAGTGTCTTAGTGTTATAATACTCTAAATACTGTAATTCATTGTGCCTTTCACCTGTGTCTGTTTGGGCAAAATCCTGTTGTGTCAGTTTGTGCCTGCTGCAACTCGGTTCAGACACTGAAATGTAGGAGCACATTTCCTGAAGGCAAGGTTGGAAATGGCTGAGGTGGGGAATCTGCCTTATCCGAAAAAGGCCAGGAAGATACTGATTAGAAACTGAGCCTTCTCAATTGTGGTGTCTGCCCTGTGGAATGCATTAGTGTAGGAGATATGCCAGGTCTCCTCCCTCCCAGCTTTTTAAAAAAAAAACTCTTGAAAACAGAGATATTTTCAAGGAAGCATTTGCTGGCAACCTTTCCCTCAGGGAGTAATCTAGTCTCTTACATTTGTTCTGCCACCTTAATGTTAATCTATGCATATATTTCTTTCATCTATGTTGATCTTCTTGAGGATGAGTTCTGTTTTTATTATTGTACTTGCTGCCCAGAGTAGTGAATTCCTACTAGACAGGCAGGATATAACAAAACTCTGACTCTAACAATAACAACTATAACTTTAAAATCATCACTGGATCATTGCCACCTAAGATCAGGGGAGAAGTAGCAGCGGACACTTGGAGAACTAAACAAGAGAATAGCCCTCGATACCCTCAACGGATATGAGCCTCAAGTCCGCCAGCTCAGATCCAGGAAGAACTTTATTGCAAGAATAAGCATTCTTGACGGTACACAAGAGCAAAACCAAGTTAGAAGGTGGAGGAAGGAGCTCACTGGACAAGGAACCACATTGAAGGAAGATATAGCTGAGGAACGTAACATTCCCTATGTCACTTGAAAGACCCTGAATAGGTTGAGGGCTACTTACTTGGTTACTTGGTTGATCCATTTTTCACACATCAGATTGATGTGGCGGATCGAAGCATCATTCCCCACTGTTTCTGATCCCATGTCAGTCTCATCCAGGGCCTCGGGAACTTTGCCCTGAACTGGTCTTCCCATCTGGTTGCTGGCCTTCCTAGTGGTCACTTTATGTCAAGTGGTATCCATTTTGTGATAGCTTTTAGCTGAGGGTTAGAGCCCCTAAATGTAAGACCAACATGCTCAAGTGGGGGCTGCTGGTGGAAACAATACACGGTGTGAATATGGAGAGATACAGAATACATTTACTGGTCTGCCAATTACTGCTAGAAACATGCACCAATGAGGACTTGGGTTTGGACAATGACAAAATGACTTCATTTTGGCAGTCCGTGGTTTGTTCGGGAGATGAAAAAAGAATTGGAATCAAGGCTGCTGCAGCAGCAATTTTTGGCTTTTAAAGGTTCTACCACTATTGTGAGGCCCCCAAAGGCTTCCTAAGAGCAAAGAGGAGCCTCAGAACATAAAAGGGGGGAAGGGGGAGGGGAAGAATAGAAAACTTTCAATTAGTGTAAATTAAATATTTTTGATACCTGATTGAAGTTGCACTGAATGCAAAATTATGCAACAGGATATTTCCCTTTGTTAAATTTATGTTGTGAGCTGCCTTCAGTCCTGCAAGTAAGACAGGCAGGCTATATAGTAAATGAATTACAAAATAAATGAACTTGACATTTTCTTATCTCATTGTTTAACAACATTATAAGTACTCACTCTGTTGTGTTTGAATACATTTTATGCTGTAACGTTTCTGAACTAATTAGGATCATTGAGATCCTCCATTTTGTCTCCTTCTTGGTCTTGTAATATCGCGGGACTACGTTTCTGCCTAAACAATGTAGTCTGTACAGTTTTCACTCCAGTCCGATAACCTCCAAGTTATCCCTATCCCATCCTGTCCCTTCCCGCTTAAATGTATCCATTTCTCAGTGTATATATTAAGCATTGCTGTGCCACTTCTCCATGTTCTGACTGCCTAATAAAGTGTTTAGCCCTGTTATGCTGGCTGCTTCGTATTTCTACCAGAACATCAAATTGGCAACGAGGATGGGATAATGGCGTCCCATACACCTACCCTCGCTTCCTTCGAAGTGACCACTCCTAAGAAATGACTCCTGTACGAGCGACAGTTCCGCCACGCCATGGCGGCTCGGGACATCGTTGGTGGCTCAAGAATGATCTCAAAGGCCCTGGATGGTTGAGTGTGGAGCTTCAAGTTGATCAGACTTTGGCAGATATATTCTCCCCCACTTCCATGTGTGTGTGTGTGTGTGTGTGTGTGTGTGTGTGTGTGTGTGTGTGTGTGTGTGTTGTTATGATACAGTAAAGTTGTGTCTATATGTTTTAATCCGTTTGACCTACTCTCACTGGACACAGTTAGAAAGAATTGGCACCAATTAGAAGTTAATTAGATATTTACAACTGAGTGTACTTGATATTGTCCTAACCCCCCCTAAGAGTATCTAGTCCTTCTCATCCCCCACTGTTTTCTTCAAGCCTCCCTGAAGCCATCCTGTGTCTTTCTAAAGCTTCCATTAAAACATTGCTATTGAAGTGTCAGTCCTGGATAACACAATCCATTCTGATGGTTTGCCAGAGTCAAAAGGATTTGCCCCACCAGAAATGTTTGAAGCAGAACAAGAAAATCTACTCACCCCTTTGTGAAACAAAGGGGTGGTCTGCCCCCAAAGCTGGTTTCAGGATAGACAGTACAGTTAACTTGGTGAAGAACACAGGGCTGAACAACTTCACTTCACAACCATAATGGTGAGATTAGACCAAGCTGTTATATACTTAACTTGGGGCTTATTTCAAACCTCAGTTAAGTCTTTCTGTGGGTGTCTTTCTACTGGGTTTGTAGCATTTGTATTATTATTGCTAAGGCATTTTGCCAAATATATTCTCTGTTGCTTTTGTTTTAGCAAAGCATAGGTAAGGCGTGTCTTGCACGGAAGACAAAGAAGGAGTCGCAGTGAGGACTAACACAGGTTTATTGGGTGATGATCAGGATGAACATGTGGTAATGGCGGAGATACATCACATTATATACAGTAGCACAATACATTTGAATCTTGCTGCACGGTAGCTCATTGGCTGCTACCGGCGTGACGTCGTCCAAGTCACGCCCCTCTTCTGTAGTTGTTTGATCGTGCAGGAGAGTTCCCGCGGCTGCCGGTGATTTGAGGAATGAGAACCATGTGAGTTGAACGCTCGCAGCTGCCCTCTATGGGCAGCTAACTCGCGTTCCTTTAACAGCTGGGCTACATTGTAATTGTGGTCAGGTTACATTCATGCATTTCTTAAAGCAACATTGTACATACATAACATCCCTCCCCCCTAGGATGGGACGAAGTCCCTCAACCAATGTGGCTTGCCGCACATGCGCCTGGGGCGTGCGGCCGCCTGACTTAAGACAGGGGAGCCGGAGGCTCCTGGTTCCGCGGAGTCCTGTCCTGCAACGGAAAGGGGGGATTCATTAGTGACTCGGCGTGGACTCTGCGGTAACCTTGCATTGGGGGACGGGAATGGAATGAACAGTTGAGAAGTGAACCCTTGCCTACCGTCTGAGGGGCTTGGGGTCCCCCCCAGTACGAATCTCGGGACCGACGAAGAGGCCCTCGTGGCCTCGCCACCCCCCGTTGCCTGCCCGGGAGTTCTAGAGACTGTGGTGGGCGGACTCCCCCCTGTTGCCTGTCTTGGGGGTGTCTGTCTCCGGGGAGCTGGAGCTATGGTATATTCTAAAACAAAAGGGCTGGGGGGACTGGAAGTACCAGGGGCTGAACTGAAACCCCTCTTCTCGCTAGGACGGGTGGGGGACCACTCCGCAACACCCCCCTGGTACTGCGACTCATAATCAAATTCATCCCTCTCCTCCAAGGTATCCTCCTCTGCGGCTGAGAACCGAGGATATGCATTTGTATCCGCGGGTGCCGCCGTGTCTCCCCCTTGGGTAATGCGGGTGGGGGAGGACCCTAATGCTGATTCCCCCTCACAGGTGACTCGCCTTCTGAGCTGGTCGGCATGCCTTCTCCAGAGTAGACCTGAGCTAGTCTCGACCCTGTAGGATACTGGCCCCGTTTGCTCAATAATCGTCCCTGGTACCCATGCTGGCCCCGAGGCCGCATAGTTCCTGAAGTGAACCGGGTCCCCTACTGAGAAACTTTTGGAGCTCTCTCCCCCTCTGCTTATATTTCTCCCTTCATCCTCCACCCTGGACGGATCCATCCGGTCAAAAAGTGTTACCGGACGCCTCCTCGTGAGGAGTTCGGCTGGGGAAAATCCTGAAGCTAGGGGGGTTGTCCTATAGCAGATGAGGAACTGACACAGGTGAAGGTTCAACTCACCGGGACCCATGCGCCGCAGTGCGTCTTTCGTAGTGCGCACTTGGCGCTCTACCTGACTGTTTGTGGCGGGGTGAAACGGGGCAGCGGTAATGTGCCTGATGGCGTTTCTCTCAATGAACGTCTTGAACTCTGCAGATGTGAAGGTACTAGCGTTATCGCTAACGAGGACGTCTGGCAGGCCGAAACAGGCAAAAAGCTTGCGCAAATGGTTGCCGCAGAGGAAGTGCTGTTCATGGGGATTACCTCCAACCACTTGGAGTAGGAGTCGACTACCAGCAGAAACATGGACCCGCGGAAGGGGCCAGCGAAGTCGACATGAATCCGGGACCATGGCCCGCGGGCCGTATCACATTCTCTATGGGGCAACCGGGACTCCTCGGGCCGAGAGCTCTGGCAGCTCTCACACGTGCCCACTAAACGTTCTATATCCGCGTCTATCTGGGGCCACCAAAAGAAACTCCTGGCCAGAGCCTTGGAGCGCACGATCCCGGGGTGACTGGTATGCAGTAGCTTCAGTACCTTGGCCCTTAGCTTGTCTGGGATAACTACCCGCTGGCCCCAGAGTAAGCAGCCCCTTTCCAGAGAAAGCTCCACTCTGCGCCTGAAAAATGGCTTGAAATGTTCCTCGGGGGGAGTATTGGCCACCCTTTCCTAACCCAGGAACTAACTTGGGCCAGCATCTTGTCGGCCGCCGTGGCCTTGGCGAGGTCGGCCGGGACAATGGGGGGTGAGTCGAGAGACTCGATCAGCAGGACTTGGTGGTCCTGCTCTACCTCGCACGTGGGGTCCCCTAAACTAGGGAGGGGTGATCGGGACAGTGCGTCCGCATGGGAGATCTCCTTCCCTGGGTGATAGACCAGCTCATACTGGTAGGCGTTGAGGAAGATGGCCCAACGCAGCATCCTGGGGGATAGAATCTGTGGCGTGGGTTTGCCGGTAGTGAAGATCCCCAGAAGTGGCTTGTGATCCGTCACTACCGTAAACTCACGGCCGTATAGGAAATCGTGGAACTTCTTCGTTCCTGCGATTATGGCCAGGGCCTCCCTATCTGTTTGCGCGTAATTGCGCTCGGCCTTCGAGAGGGACCTTGAGTAGTACGCCACCGGGGCTTCCCTCCCGCTCTCCAACACGTGGCACAGAACTGCCCCCACCCCCACTGGGGATGCATCACAGACTAAAACCACTGGCTTTTTTGGATCGAGGTGGGTCAGTACAGCGTCCGAGGATAGGAGTGACTTAAGCTCCCTGAACGCTTTCTCCTGCCTGTCCCCCCACCGCCAAACCGCATCCTTTTTAAGTAACGCGTGCAGTGGCTCAGCGACCGATGCCTTCCGAGGCAGGAAGGAATGATAGAAATTTAGGAGCCCTAGAAATGACTGCAGCTCCGGTTTCGCGGTGGGGCGAGGGGCATTTCTCACGGCCCAACCTTGGACTCAGAGGGTTTGATTCCGTCCGGGGTTACCTTAAAACCTAGAAACTCAACCTCCCTCGCAAAGAATACACATTTGTCCCTCCTCAGTCAGAGTCCTGCCCTCTCGAACACTGAGAGGACCCCATCTAGCCTTTTTGCTAACTCTAATTCGCTCCCCGCCGTTATCAACACATCGCCGAAGTATGGGAGGATGCCTGGAAGCCCCTTTAAAAGGCGTTCCACGAGGGACTGGAAAATTCCGGGGGCCGAATTCATGCCAAACTGAAGGCGCGTTACCTTAAACGCCCCCTTGTGCGTCACGATCGTTTGCGCGGCGGCAGCAGCCGGGGTTACAGAGAGCTGCTGATATGCCTGTGCCAGATCCAGCTTGGCAAAACACCTCCCCCCATGTAACGTGGCCAGCAAGTGGCTGACCACGGGCACTGGATATGCATTTGGCCGAATGGCCTTATTGATCGTACATTTATAATCCGCACAAATCCTGACCTCCCCGTTTGATTTAAGGGCTGTAACAATCGGCGTTTCCCACTCCGCCGAATCAACTGGAACCAAAATCCCCTGCCCCACCAATTTGTCCAGTTCCGCCTCGATCTTGTCCTTGAGGGCGAAGGGCACTCTCCTTGGCTTGAGGCGGATGGGCCGGATTTCTGGGTCCAGCTCAAAGGAAACCGGGGGGCCCTTGTATTTCCCGAGCCCCTTCTTGAAAACTTCCAGGTGTGCATTGCACACGTCCCGCATTGGGTCGGTCTCGATGGCGTTAATGCCGGACAGTTCAATTCCCAGGGGAGCAAACCACTGCGTTCCCAAAAGGCAGCACCTCCCCCCCTGAGGACCACTAGGGGCAATTTCTCGGAGTAGTTCTTGAACTTCACCTTGAAGTTTCCCACCCCCAACACTGGGATCCCATTTCCCTGCACGTCCCGTAGGTGTGACTTCATGGCCCGCAGTTTGGGTCGCTTATCTGGGGGAATACGCATAAACTCTTTTTGGGACAGGATGGAATAAGATGACCCCGAGTCTATCTCCATCCTCATTGGGAACCCCTGCAACAGTACCTCTACGAAAAACCGCTGGTGCTCCAGGCCCACGCGGTTCACGCCTTCCTCGCTGTAGCTTGCTGAGACCTTCCTGGTGCCGGCTGCCTTCCGTTGGTGCGTCTGGGGATGGCTGGAACTGCCCTTGTCCTCGACTCGCCCACGCCTGCATACTCAGGCGATGTGTCCCTTTCGGCCGCAGTTGTGACACTCGGCCTTTCGGAACGGACACCTCGTGCGGTCGTGGGACGCCCCACAACCGTCGCAGCGGCGGTCCTGCCGTTCGCGGGTCTGCCGCTCCTCTCCTCGCTTCCTGATCCTCTGGACGTCGTCGTCCTCGCTGGAGCAGGGGTCCGCCGTCGTGGACGACTCCTCGGACGACGTTGGTGTGCCAGCGGGCGGCTTGGGGGCCCGCCAGTCCGTCTTCGCTGATGTCCGCCGGGCCGCCTGTACTGGTGACTTGGCCCTCTCGGACGTGGCCCCTTGGGACTTGAACACTCTGACCCCGCTCCTGCCCGCCTCGGCCGCTTGGGCCTCCCGCAGTACCTCGTTGAACGTGAGGCGGTGGTCGCGGGTCATCAGCTTCCTCTGGAGCTCCTCGTCCCTCAGGCCACACAACATGCGGTCTCGGAGGGCCTGGTCCAGGTCATCCCACTGGCAGTGCACCGCTGCAAGCCTGAGGGCCGCCGCGTATGTGGGCACGGATTCGCCCGGTCGCTGGTCTCGCCTGTGGAACGCGACCCGGGCTGGGAAGATCGAGACGGGAGGCTGGAAATGCTCGCCCAGCAGCTCCAGGATGCGGTCGATGGGCACCACATCCACCTTCCGGGGGGCCACCAGGTTCATCAGGATACGCAGCGTGGCCGGCCCCACCTGGGCCAGGAAGTGGGAGCGCATTTTCACGTCGTCGTCGACGCCCGCGGCTTCCATCGCGTGCCGAAACTGGCACTCGTAGAGCTCCCATTGTTCGGGCTCGCTGACATCGAACTGGTAAGGCTTGACCTTGGGATTCGCCATCGATCCCACCTTCGTCTCCAATTTGGTGTCTTGCACGGAAGACAAAGAAGGAGTCGCAGTGAGGACTAACACAGGTTTATTGGGTGATGATCAGGATGAACATGTGGTAATGGCGGAGATACATCACATTATATACAGTAGCACAATACATTTGAATCTTGCTGCACGGTAGCTCATTGGCTGCTACCGGCGTGACGTCGTCCAAGTCACGCCCCTCTTCTGTAGTTGTTTGATCGTGCGGGAGAGTTCCCGCGGTTCCGGTGATTTGAGGAATGAGAACCATGTGAGTTGAACGCTCGCAGCTGCCCTCTATGGGCAGCTAACTCGCGTTCCTTTAACAGCTGGGCTACATTGTAATTGTGGTCAGGTTACATTCATACATTTCTTAAAGCAACATTGTACATACATAACATCCAGGGATATAGAAGAAAGTGAGAGCCACCTGGGGAAATAACACAGAACTTCCCACCTTTCATTGGCAGTTAAAATAGCACAAAACATTAATTACCTCTATTTATTTATCTAGTAAAAACAAATGAATAAAAAGAAAGCTATTTTCTTTAATATTATCAGATATCTCTTTTCTAGTTTCATGTTCCTTGAACAATCAAGCAAAGGTTTTGCTGCACTTGTGATTATCTATCAACCCCTAATTAGTTTATGTGTCAGTCAAATCCCCCCCCCCCAAAAAAAAAGAAAAAAGAAAAAAAGAAAACTCCAGTTCCTAACCTTTTACCTTCCTCAAGCATCTTTAGCACCTCTAGGTATTCTAGAATTTTCCTCAATGACTGGCAATTAATTAAAGTGAGCAAGATGCAAGTCAGATGAGAATGATCATAATGGTGTCAAGTTTTTCTCCTCAGACATTGCAAATGCAGTGTGTATCCCAAGAGTAGTCATAATAGTTAAGCTATTAAAAGCTTTGAGGTTATGAAGGTTAGAAACAAGGTCAGACATCTTTATAGAACCAAGCAGTTTAAGTCTACCAGAGATCCCTTTTGCTAATTAAAAGATCAAAATGAGGTCTGTTAAAATGATCATCCTGAAATAGAAGAAGTAGAATTCACAATTCCGCATTAGTAAGACAATGGAAAGTCTGTTATATCCTTGGCTGTTCAGGAAAGTTAAAAAAAACTTGCTCAATCCAAATTTAATGGAATCTCTAACGTTAATTATACTTTGAGCCAAATTTATGTCCTAGAAAATAGATCTCCCTGCTTTATATTGCTGTTGGCATCAAGGCAGGCTTAATCTAAGCTACTGCCTTCCTGAACTCAGTGTCAGAACTTATTCTGTGGCATATACATGAATCTGTGTAAGTGTAAGCTCTCAACTCTTACCAGCATCCCTAAGAGAAGTGGCTGAATATTTTCCACAGTTGACACCATCCAGTTCTGTATTTTAACTTGTTGTTTTATGACTTCACTAAGATCATTGTGGGCTTTTTACACATGAAGGCTGATGGCAAAAATACAATTATCTGAAAATATGCCAAATGCCCTTTCTATAGCCCCTTCATGCAGGTGAAACATTGCCCCAATGTACAGGTGTCAGGTTTAGAACTAAGCTCCAGATTCATCCCATCTACTCTTTCCATGTCATCTACTCTTTCCATGCACATGAACTACTTGTTCTGTCTAGAATAGGGCCCTCTATTATGTGACCTATCTACAGTGGAAAAGAGATGAATGGATGACCTGAGCAGAGCTAATTGTGTATATATTTATATGCTTAGACAATAATGGGCACAGAGTTGGGCGGGGTGAGGAAGATGGTGAAGGACAGAGGTGACTGGCGAGTAATGGTCCATGGGGTTGCAAAGGGTCGAAATCGACTGTGTGACTGAACAACAAAAAGACAATAATATACATTGTGTATACCAATACACAAAATTATGGGGATGGGTTTGTGAGTCTGAGATTTATATCTATGTCCTGTCACATTTACATCAGACATCCAGATGATGGAAACTCAATTATAGCAGAAGACCAATGTCTGAGTAATTTTTGCAACTGCCAGTCTGGCTGCACCTTAGTAGGATATATTTTGCCATATGTTACCATAATGTACCTGATGTGTTTAAATTGATGTCACAAGGTCTTACTCTTATGTCTGACAAAGTGGATTTGATCCACAAAAGCACACATTCCATACCTTACAAGGCATATGTGGAGAGAGGAGAAGGACAAAGACCACAAGGCAGACCTAGAGGAAGATGGAGAGATAACATCAAATAATTTTTACAAGAACATCAAATAACACTGGTGGCGGCTGCTAGAAGTGCAGGAACAAGAACCTTGCATCTCCCCTGACATGGGGGGGGGGGGGGGACACACAAAAGGAAATATATGTGGAAACACATGGGATATTGTTGTGTCCAAATGTTTGTCAACATAGTTTGCTTAAGTTGTATTCATCATTAAGTCTTTGCTATATCCACGCCCTTTTCTGTAAGGCGCCGTATTCCTAGATTTTCAATGTACCTTGATTGGTTCCACATGGGTTTCCCGCATTAACTGATGTCCAGGCAAATGTATCACTGTAACTGCCTTCCTGTCTCTATATAAGTTGCTACCTTGTCCCTGTTTTTCGATGAGTTCCGTTAGTCCGAAATCACTCCGAACTGAGCTATAATAAATGACTTGTTGGTTAACCTCCGATCTGCTGTGGCATTGCTGATTTATGCTTGGACTCAATGTATATATTCATGAACTTTGTTGATTCTGCCATCTACATAGAGAGAGTCATATAAAACCCAGTGTTTCCATCCTCATGTATGGAGAAACTCAGTATCATCACCATCATAGAATTGAAGAACTGGAAATAAGGTTACCACACAGACAACTACTTAACAGTGCCTAAAAATACCAAATATTTTTCTGTCACACAAAAATGGTTCACTACATCCAAGGTTGAAAAGAAGCCACCATTGCTTATGAATGATAAAATCCTGGAAGTGGTAGACTAGTGATGGACTTTTCTAATCAAGCTTATCAGGCTTTTGTTGTGATGGGACATTAGCCACTTTTATCTACCACACCTCAAACATGATTCTCAGAGTTTCAATGGAAGGAGGGGTGTGTGTGTAAAATTTACAGCTTGTGGCTGGAACACATATTCTTCTGGTTCTTTTTCGACATTTTCATCTGTCCATCTGTCCATCACATTTAATGGGCTACTTTTCCTTTAGTAATCTGATCTGATAAATCTTTATTGTCATTGTCCTGTACAGAACAACGAGATACAGTCATCAAAGAGTAATAATAACTGTGTGCTGTCAAGGCAATTCTGACTTATGATAGCATTTCCCAGGGTCTTCTAGGCAGAGAATACACAGAAGTGGTTCACTATTACCTTCTTTTTTTTGGGGGGGGGGGGACTTTGGGACTGCGCAGATTGCCAATGGATATGCACAGGCTGGCTCTCATCCAGAGTGGGGAATCAAACTCCATACCTAAACCACTGAGCTATCCAACCAGCCATCAAAGAGTAGAAATGAGGAAACATTTTCTTGAACGAGCCTATTAAAAGTTTAATTGGGGCTCACATTAGCCTATACAGGATATGAAATAATCCTACAATAAAATAAACTCTATTGTGAAAATCTTTCCTTTTTCTTTCTTTCCAAGTGTAACTTTAAGCACTAAAATATTTTCCCTTTAAAAACTGTAATAGTAAAAGTTTGAAAAAGAAATTCGTTCAGTTCAGAGCCCATGTCTGCCTGCAAGTTGCCAGCTGATAACCACTCTGGTGCTAAAAAAGTGTTACATTTGTAAAATACTTTATATGCGCACGCACACACGCACACACACACACACGCGCACACACACACACACACACACACACACACACACACACACACACACACACACACAGCTTGTGGATGTTTCTAGCTGCTTTGCTGGTAATTATTTCCAGCTCTGCGGCAAACAATATGTAATGGAGAAGCATCAGCATCTGTGCCATTTCATCACCAAGCAACCTACATAGCACAGACCCCTGCCCCGGAGGCTCTGTGGATAAGTGTGGATGGTTCATCTTTCCTTTTCATCTGGACCTTCTGCATTTATTTCTACACCAAGTCAGCTATTTGCAGCCACTTCTGGAGCAGAACCCAGATGGCAAATGTTGCTTAGTCTCAACAGTAGCATCTGGATCGGTGGCTTCCTCATCTAATAGCTTTGCTGGCAGAGAGAACTAAACAGGTATAGAATGATATGGTTATGAGGTTTTCTGGCTGACTTGCCTCTTCTTCCCATTGTGATTGAACAGATACACAAACACACATACAATTCCATGTTTATTATAGGCATGCCAGCCTAAAGGCCTTTTCCGATGAGTGTGTTATTGAACATGGAATGTTGCATTCTTACTCATTTAGCTGATTAAATTATCTTTCCACAAGCCAGTATGTCAGTGTGCAAAGGATCCAAATCTCTTTAATCTAGCTAGCACATCATCTGTGAGGGAATTTCACCTTCCCTGTAAAAAAAGAAATGGCATTTCTCACATTTATCCCATCATTAATGCATTCAGTGGATTTTGATAACTAGCATGCATAGTGTTTATAGAAGCATAGGGAACATACTCATCAAAGAAAGGTTGACACTCAGGAAAATTAATGTTTGAGATTACAAATCCCAGAAACCCCCACTGACTACATAGGTCTTGTATCTGGTTTAAAAAGTAACTTGTTCAAGCTCTGAGAAAGCTGCTAAGTGTGTACTGAGACAGCAGGAACACCCATATTTCCTTCCATGCCTTCAAGCATGACAACAGCAGTAAGCAAACACATTTAAAACTAAAAAGTGGCTCATGATTGTGATAGGGGGAAATGGCCAGAATAGTAATAATAGAGTTCAGGCAGTCTTGCAATTCTAGAAGTATAGGAAGGGTGGATAGCACCTTCAAAGATTGAAGAAAAGAGATCTAAGTGTGAAGAATGAGGACCTTTGGAGGAGGAAGTCCAGACTTGAATTCCCACTTAGCCATCACAATGGGTTGCAGACTGGCTTCTTTCAACTTTGGAAACATATAGGGTAAATGTATCAGGATGGAATGAACTGACATATTGTGGGAAGAAGGTTTGGAAGCAGCTTAGCTTCCATCATTGCTTCCTTCCAAGACTAGTACTAATTCTTTTGGTGGATGAATGCATAAAACTGGAGCTTTGGGTCAGGATTGCATCCAAATAGGGAGTTACTGTACAAGGCTGAGTGTCAGATGCCCTGATAAACAGAGGTGAAGAAGGAAATTATTTAATCTATCCTGCATCTGCCTGCCTTTATTTGCTGTAGTAAAGTCACTCCCAAGAAAGTAAAGTCTGTCACTGCTCCCATTTCTTCCCCCTTCTATTTGCCAGGGAGTGATGGGGCCGAATTCCATGATCTTGGCTTCTTCTTCTTCTTCTTCTTCTTCTTCTTCTTTTTGGTGTTGAGCTTCAAGCCATTTTCCTCTTTTTGGTTTTCCTAAACAGAAGTGTGCTAGCTTCACTGCTTTACCTTTTGTACTGCTATAAGGAAGTTTTCATGATAGTTCTTTGACTTTATATCCATGAACTTGGAGGCTTGAAGAAGTAGAATCTGTTGCATGTGTCTCATTATACAGAAATCCGACTGGAATTACTGCTGAGTTTTAGAATGTGTTTGTGGAATAATGGGATGTTTTATTTCTGCAAAATAACTTATAGTTACTGAAGTTTTGAAGTTTACACAAAAGAAATAGAGATGCAATAAGAGTGGAGAAATGCAGATTGAATGTTTTCAATTTTGGTACCAGTTGTACTTGTGTGTGTGTGTGTGTGTGTGTGTGTGTGTGTGTGTGTGTGTGTGTGTGTGTGTGTGTGTGTGTGAATACAGTAAACATGGACTTGATAGCTAAAGCAGGTGTTCTGATATAATTCTCACATCGCCGTTCCATTTGAATATGCTTTGACGGAAGGGAGTTGCTGCTCCATTTTGTGATTGTTCACACCCATGTTATTCATGCACAGGGAAGACATCCCATTACTTAAACTACTCTTCCCTGGGAACTTTTCCTTTTCCTGTGTATTGGCTGCTCACAAAGGCTGCATGTTCAAAATGTTAATGTGACTGATCCAATAGGGAACAGTGACCACAATTCAATTATGTTTAACTTGATCATAGACTGCAAGTCACTGATAAAATCTAACACAGAGTCCTTAAATTTTCAAAAAGGAAATTTCCCAAAAGGAAATTTCCCAAAAATGAGGAAACTAGTAAAAAAGAAGCTGAAAGGGAAAACTGAGAGAGTCCAAACACTCCAAGAGGCATGGAGGCTGTTTACAAAAACAATAACAGAGGCCCAATTGGAATGCATACCCAAAAGGAAAAAGGGCACTGCCAGGTCCAAGAGGACTCCGATGTGGCTTACAGGAGCTGTTTGGGAAGTGATCAAAAGCAAGAAAAGCTCATTTAGAAGATGGAAGGCTTGTCTGAATGAGGACAGCAGGCAGAAACATAAATTTTGGCAGAACAAATGCAAGGCAACAATCAGGAAAGCAAAGCAAGACTTTGAGGAGCATATAGCTAAAAATACTCAGAGAAATAACAAAGACTTCTTTAAGTACATTAGAAGTAAGAACCCAACTAGGAAGGCCATTGGACCATTAGATGACAATGAAAGGCAAGGGGTTATTAAAGAGGAAACAGAGATTGCAGAGAGACTCAATGAATTCTTTGCTTCAGTATTCACTGAAGAAGACAGAGACCACATTTGACTCTTTGCAATGGGTAACAATTCATGAGATAATTAAAGGCTATGGCTTTGGGGATAAATTTAGAAAGATAATTGGACAACTATACCAACAAGGTACAGCAGTAGTAAGGATAAATGATAAAGATACAGAAGAAGTGAATTTAGAAGCAGGTACAAGGGAGGGCTGTCCTTTGTCTCCAATTTTGTTTATTATGGCAATGGAGTTGTTGGTGAAAGCCGTAAGGAAAGATAAAGAAATAGAAGGGGTTCTAGGTAACAAGATAAGCTTATACGTGGATGATACTTTGATAATAGCTAAATACCCCGGGAAAACACTGGATAGAATACAAGCGCAGTTGAAGGACTTTGAGGAAATGACAGGTTTGAGAATTAATTGGGATAAATCAGAAATGATATTGTGTAATATAGGTAAGGAAGAACAGCAAAGGATAAAGGGAAAGTGCAATTTACAAATTAAGGATAATTTGAAATACTTGGGGATAAATATTTCAAATAAATTCGAAGAGCTTAAGAAATTGAATTACAAAAAATTTAAAAAAGAAATTACGGATAGAATACAACAATTACAAAAATTGAAGCTGCCATGGTTTGGAAGAATTGCAATATGTAAAATGATGTTACTACCAAGAATCAATTTTTTATTTGATGCCCTTTCAATTCAAATGAAGGACAAAAAAATTAAGGAGTTCCAAAAAATGATAAATAATTTTTGTAATGGGGGGAAAAGGCCTTGACTGGCAAAAAAAATGGTATTTATCCCAGAAGGAGGAGGGATTAGGGATGCCAAATTTGATGACATATTATCGAGCTTTTCAAATTAAGAATGTTGTGAAGATCTTGACTAGAGAAAGGGTAATTTGGGAAGAAATTGAAATGAAAGAGTTTAGTCATAAAGGAAAAATGGTCTTTCTAGGAAGGAGTATGGAGAAAGTAGTTTTTAAAAATAAAATGATGAAGGCAACACTGGGAACATGGTAAAAAGTAAAAAGGGAATTGGTATCAGATTTTTCACCTATTATTGAATTGGAGGATATGGCAAATTTCCCAATAAAAATTAATAAAAGGATTAAAGAAGTACTTGACGAGAATGGAGTTTTTCTGGTGAGAGTCTGGATACGGGCCTGTAGAGACAACGAGAGGAAAACAAATCTATATGGACAATTGAGATTGAATTGGTTTCAGATAGGGATGGTAAACAAGTGGAATAGTAACTATATGAAAGAAGTTGTACTTGAAAGAGAGAGGACTGAATTTGAAGAATTAATTTTAAAAATAAGAAAGGGACAAACAGGAATTAAGGGGTTGGTGAGTAAAATGATATAATCTTAACCTATAAAGTCGAGGGTTAACCATTGGAACTTTGCATAGGGTCCTTAGCCAGGCCCTACTAGCCTTCACTCACCATTCGTGCACACGCCCGAACTGGGTATGCAGGTAAATGCAAGATTGAGAAATTCGCCAATGGGGCAAGAGCCCCACAAACGCAAAAAAAGAGAAACAACTTCATTTCCCAATGTTCTTTGCGCCCAGCCACACCACAGCCAATCAGGCTGAGAGGCGCGACCACAAAAAACATTGAAAAATGCGCTGCAGCCAAAAACCACACCACAACCACAAATCACAAACCCATAACTACAAGCCCCAGAGTCCTGCGCGACATGAGAGCGCAGGATGCTGAGGAAGTCAGCGCCTGAAAAATTAAAAAGAAAAACAACTCACCGCCTCACAGCCAAGCAAACACCTGCCGGCTTTCTTTCCCTCACCCATGGCGCCTGAAGGTCCCGACTGGAGTTTCCCCTTTAATATCAGTGGGTGGGGAGTTGCGAGCCCCCTCTCTGCTGGCTACCCTAGGGTTGGGAGGCTTGTGGGGACAAAAGGGGTATGCCCCCCAACCCTTCTGGACCCAGGAGACCAGGGAGAGTGGATCGATTCCCCCCTCCTTAAAACAACTCCATTTTTAAAGAGAAGAAACCGCAACCCCCCCACCCACTGATATTAAAGGGGAAACCCTGATCTACTTTCATGACTCCACACAATCAAAGCACCATAACACAATAAAGCCCCCCTCCCCACCACCTAGCCCATCCTTCCTATCCCCCACCAACCACACCCCCTCCCCACCACCTAGCCCACCCTTCCTAACCCCCAACGACCACACACCCCTCCCCACCACCAAGCCCACCCTTCCTAACCCCAACCAACCATGCCCCCTCCCCACCACCTAGCCCACCCTTCCTAACCCCCACCGACCATGCCCCCTCCACACCACCTAGCCCACCCTTCCTAACCCCCACTGACCATGCCCCTCCCCACCACCTAGCCCATCCTTCCTAACCACCACCCACCATTCCCTCTCCACACCACCTAGCCCACCCTTCCTAACCCCCACAGACAACACCCCCTCCCCACCACCTAGACCACCCTTCCTAACCCCCACTAACCACGCCCCCCTCCCCACCACCTAGCCCATCCTTTCTAACCCCCAAATACCATGCCCCCTCCCCACCACCTAGCCTACCCTTCCTAACCCCCACCGACCATGCCTCATCCACACCACCTAGCCCACCCTTCCTAACCCCCAACAACCATGCCCCCTCCCCACCACCAAATAAATAAATAATTTTTAAAAAATTACTAACAACACAGTCAAAAACATCCAAAAATACACAAAAACAAACAAAAACACCAAAAACAATACAAAGTAAACAAAAACACAATCAAAAACAAAACAGACAAAAATACAAATTCCAACCCCCCCACCCCACCCCACCCCACACACACACAAAAGAAAGAAAACAAGTAAACTTACCAAAAGATGTCCTATCTACTCGAGGACCGGAAAAGAAATGAATAAAGAAAGAGACTACTTACCAGAAAAAGCTCCACCCAGAGGCCAGGAGAGAAAAAATAGTCAAAATACAATAACCCCTACCAGCACCACCTGCTGGCCACAATAGTAAAAACAATTCAAAAACACAAAACAGCCCCAAAAAAAGGCCACAAGAGTAAAAACAAAGTTGGCTACCCAAAAACATAACACAAATTCAAATTTTTACACAAAAGGTCACACCAATAAAAACAAATAAAAAAATAACACTAAAACACACTTTAACACAAATCACAAACATATGTCAATAAAATACAATAGAAACTTTTAAAAATCCTGTGCTGAGTTTTAACTCAAATTAAAACCTAAAACATCTAAACACATTTTAAAAACATTGAATGTAAAAAACATTTACTTTTACATTATTAAAATTATTACCTACAGTACAACTAATTAAAAAAATTCAAAAAACTAAAACATTATTCGCTTACATAAAACAATTTGAAAAAATTATATCATACTTTGTTCTTTTATTAATCCTCAAAAAAAACCAAAAAAGCAGATCACAGTTTATGACAGCCAAGTCAAAAAAAAACTTTTACATAAACATTTAAAAAATTAAAATTACAGACTAAGCAATTTTTAAAAAAACATTAACACAATTTAAGCTTCCAACACAATTTAAAACAGCCTGGCAACACCGGGCAACCTCTGCTACTGATAAATAAGGAAGGTAATCCACAGGAGGAATTGAAAGCAAGTTGGGAACAGGATTTAAAGATGAAGATAGAGGACCAGAATTGGACAAATAAATGGAAGAAAAGAATTATGAGAACTATGTCTGTCAGAGTCAAAAGAACACAATTATAAAATGTTGTGGAGATGGTATTTGACACCAATGAGATAGATAGATAATAAGCTAGATAATAAGAAAGATAGATAATAAGAAAGACAAAATGTGTTGGCGTTGTAAGAATGCACTGGGTACATATGAACACATGTGGTGGAGTTGCAACGTGGTAAAGGATTTCTGGGGGGAAACTGAAAATAAGATAAGCGAAATTATGGGGGGAGGGAAAATAAAGTTGGGACCAAATACCATCATGCTGACAGATGTGGAAGGTACAAATTTAAGCAAAGATAAAAAAGAGTTACTAGAAATAATGTTGACAACAGGTAGATTGTGTATCGCTAGAAAATGGAAAAATGATGTGAATATGAAAATTGAGGAATGGTTCAAGGAAATGTGGGATCTAGCACTGAATGACAAATTAACATATGAGATAACTGTTAAAAAGGGTATTGTAAAAAAGAATAGATTTTGGAATATTTGGCAAGCATTTGTGGATTACTCTTTGAAAGGCGATGAAAAGAATAGACCTGTACCCGATCAAATGAGTTTTTGGAAAGGAAAATAGAGTGACACTCTGGTTTTTGCAGGGTAGTGTATAAAGCACTGGGTGTTTAATTCTTATTTCTTTCTTTTTATTATTATTATTGAATTTACCAGTATTTTACTTTTTTTATTATAGTATTCATGACTTAGAAGTTTGACTTAATAGATATATTAAACTGTGTAGATTTTACCACTAATTATTTAAGCAATAATAAGAATAAATATTAAAAACTGTTTGGATTTTTGATAATGGTATGAAAGATGCAAGAAATAAGTCATAATCAACTGGCATTTTCCAGAGATGTTTATTCTTGTATTTTTTTCTTTTATCATTATTTAGTTTTGGTATTGTATAGGTATGAAATTAGTTATAAATTGTCTATATTTGTTCAGATTTTTTATGTATGATTGTCGGGTTTTTTATTATGTTGTAATATTGTTTTAAAAATTCAATAAAAATAAATTAAAAAAGAGACCACATGCCCAAAATTATTTATATTTTGTATTGTATTTTTGCATATTCTGATGTTTTGATTGTATCGATTGTGCATTGCCTTTTGTATTTTATTGTATATCTTGCTCTGTTTATTGTATTTATATATGTTGTAAGCTGCTTTGAGTGGCACCTGTGCCAGGAAAGCGGGATAGAAATAAAATTTAATAATAATAATAATAATAATAATAATAATAATAATAAAAATAATAATAAAATAGAGCCTATCTTCATAGGGAGGGAAACCAAAGAATTAAGCCAGACAGAAATAACCAGGGAGGAGGTCCTTGCATGTTTTGTTAAACTAAATGCTAACAAATCACCAGGACCAGATGGCATCCATCCACGAATTCTCAGGGAACTTAAAGATGAAATTGCTGATCTCCTAGCCAAAATATATAATCTTTCCCTCAAATCAGGCTTTGTGCCTGATGACTGGAAGGTAGCAAATGTAACACCAATTTTCAAAAAAGGATCCAGGGGTGATCCAGAAAATTACCGACCTGTCAGTTTGACATGTGTCCCAGGTAAAGTGATGGAAACCATCCTAAAAGATAGAATTAATAGACACATAGAAGAGAAGGTGCTGCTAAAAGAGAGCCAACATGGTTTTTGCAAGGGCAAATCATGCCTCACTAATCTATTGGAATTTTTTGAGAGTGTCAACAAGCATGTGGATAAGGGGGATCCAGTTGACATTGTTTATCTGGACTTTCAGAAGGCTTTTGACAAGGTCCGGCACAAAAGGCTCTTGAATAAACTTGCCAGTCATGGAATAAAGGGACAGGTCTTGTCCTGGATCAGCAACTGGCTAAGGGACAGGAAACAGAGGGTAGCACTAAATGGACACTTCTCCAAGTGGAGGGAAGTAAAGAGTGGGGTCCCCCAAGGTTCAGTACTGGGACCCCTGCTTTTCAACCTCTTCATAAATGATCTAGAAGTAGGAATAATTAGCAAGGTAGACAAATTTGCTGATGACACTAAATTATACAGTGTAGTAAAAACTGTGAGAGATTGTGAGGAGCTCCAGAGGGATCTCTTGACACTGGGGGAGTGGGCAAAACAGTGGTAAATTAGCTTCAACATTAGTAAATGCAGAGTGATGCATGTTGGGGCAAAAAACCCCAATTACATTTATACTCTCTGTGACAAACCAGGAAAGGGACCTTCGTGTCCTGGTGGACAACTCAATGAAGGTGTCAACCCAGTGTGCCTCAGCAGTGAAAAAAGCAAACTCAGTGCTAGGGATCATTAGGAAGGGTATAGAAAATAAGTCAGCAAGTGACATTTTGCCTCTTTATAAATCTATGGTGAGGCCCCATCTGGAATACTGTGTACAGTTCTGGTCGCCATACCTCCAGAAGGATATTATGCAGTTGGAAAAAGTGCAGAGGAAGGCAACCAGAATGATTAGGGGGCTGGAACACCTTCCTTAACATCTGAGACTGCAACGGTTGGGCCTCTTCACTCTTGAACGACGGCGTCTAAGAGGTGACTTGATTGGAATTTATAAAATCACGCATGGTGTAGACAAAGTAGATAAGGAAAAACTGTTTTCCCTATCACATAACACTAGAACTAGGGGGCACTCCATGAAACTTTTGGGTGCTATTTCTCAAACAAATAAGAGAAAGTACTTTTTCACCCAGAGGATCACTGGTCTATGGAACTCCCTGCCAGAAGAAGTGGTGACAGCTGTCAGTCTTGGCAGCTTCAAGAAAGGATTAGACAAGTTCATGGAGGACAAGGTTATCAATGGCTATAATCATGGATACCTAAGAACAACCTCCAGGTTGGAGAGATAGGCAGGATATCTCTCAATGCCATTTCCAGGGAATCCTAAGCAGGTGAAGGCATCTGCTTGGGAATAATACCCTGAAGCAAATGGTGAGCCACTGTGTGAGACAGAATGCTGGACTGGATGGGCTGTGGCCTGTTCCAGCAAGGCTGTTCTTATGTTCTTATGTGATATCATAAGGAAACATGTGGGCTGGCATTCTGGCAGCCATCATCATCAGCAGAACATAATGCGGTGGTCAAGGAACCGAGTTGATGGAAATAGACAAAGACTTGCTAAATTGACAGGAACCTCATACTGGATTTGATGTTGGATTACAGTCACCAGTGTGAACAAATGCATGGCAAATTTAGAAACATTGATTTCCAACTAATGCTAGTTCTTCTGTTCTTTCTTTGCAAGTTGAAATGGCTGAGTGTACCACACATTTGGTGCAATTCTCCTTGGAAAAGGGGGTGGCAGTAAGAGGCAAAGAAATGCCAATGTATGGGAAGATACTTTAATTTAAAAAATAGTTACAGACCAAGACATTTCATTGCCTGAGGCTAAACAGCTAATGGTCTCCCTACAATCATGCAGCTTAAGGTATTTAGTGGCCTAAGCCAGCCAAGGTATTTTTCATTTTCTGTTTCAGTGCAGGAAATATAAACCCCTTAACCGTTTCCTCCATCACTACAGTGTAAGTACAGTATATACTGTATATTAAAAACAAATAACTCACCATTTGCCACCCTTTTGTGATGCCCAAAATCTGCTGTTTGAGGTAGTTGCCTCACTTGGCCTCATGACAGTGCTGGCCCTGATGTCTCCCCACAGCATGAACCTGTACTTAAACCAGGCAAAACCATCTCCAAGGCTTGAGAAATACAAACTAGAAGAAACACTTGTTGTGCTGTTCCTTGACTGGGTGGCAGTTGCCACCTGTTTGTTTGGGTTTTGTGTTGTTGTGTTTTTTTAATGGGGCAATTCAGCTGTTTTACAGACCACACAGAATTATGCACATCAAAGTCTGTGGAGAGATCATTCAACAAACAGCAAACAATGCCATATGGCATTTTAATTTGTGTGTCTCAGAAAGGGAGAACAAAGGATGTTGTGATGATCTGCTTCTCAGACCAGGGATTCAGACAAAGAGACAACTCCAGACAACAGAAAGCTTTTGTGAAGCAGAAAAATGCACACATATATATCTGCTACTGATTAGCCTGAGGTCATCAAGCTCATTTTGTTACTGAAGCTCTTAGACTGAAGGCTACTGAAGCATTACCTAACTATTAACAAAATTAACTAACCCCCCAAAAAGGGGTAATCTAGGGGTTGTGCATATATATATATATATGTACTTGTATATATTTAATGCTGCCTGAGAGTTAATCTTCTGAAAATATTTCATAACAAGTACTTTTGCTCTGTGGATGACGTTATGGATCAATGTTTGGCCCGGCAACCCCCAAAGCAGATGCAACATCGGCTCCATTAAAATTAAATAGAGTCTGTAAATCATCACTTTTCTTATAGGGACAACAGATGGAATATTACTGAACCCCCAAACATATGTGAATAATTTAGGAAAGGACATTCCACAAAATGGCCAAGTATGGCATAAACGGTGCAGAAAATATGAACTCGGTTCTTCGGAAATAATCTATCTTTATTCATTAACCTGTTGCTGACAGTAAATATTTTTCACGATTACCTGACTTGCAATAAATAGGAAGGTTCCCCCCACCCACCCCACCACCCTCCAAGAATGAAAGCCAGTTGAAAGAAGCTGACAAGAGACAAACCATAGTCATTCCAGTCTTGCTTTTCTAAAATTTATTTATTGCTTACTGGCCAGTTTTCCATTCCTCTGCATTTATCAATGACATTGGTATTAAAAACATATTTCCCACATGACTTTTTTATTTCTACAGATAGAATATGGAAACAAATCTGTCCTTAAGGAAGTGTTTAAATATCCAGAGCACAGCTGAGCAACAAAACATGTATTCCATGGACCATAGACAATTAGCACAGCCCCTGGGATGTTCTTAACATTTTAAGAATTTTCTTTCTTTCTCTTTCATTTTTTCTTTCTTTCTTTCAATTGACAATTTATGCAGAATCTGGCCAAGTAAGACCAAAGTTCCACTTGCTGCACTGCATCCTGTGTTCTGCAGAGGGCCACCGGATGCATGTGAGAAGCAAATCCTGAAGCCAAACAGCTTTGCAGGCGCACCCCCCAAAGAAACACTCAGACAACGGTATATGGATAAAGGCATCGGGCCACTTTTATTGAATAATGCCCTAGTCCGAATTATAACTTTCAATTGGTGTAATCATCCAATTGTAATTTTTTAAGGCAAGCAGGCCGCAGTAACACTGGTAAGGTTCCTCCCAAAATGCCAATGGCAATTGGCTACATGTAACTATTTGTATCAATTTGTTTGTTGACACAACAAATTGTTGACTGGAGTCAATAAACTATCTACTGACCCCACCCTATGATGTGTACCCGTTAAATATCAAGGTGATGCAGGCTGTGAAGCTCTTGCCATCACCCCTTGCCTAGTTCGCCCTTGACTGGCCAAACCTATTTCCCCTGTACCTGTCTACGTGTTGGCCAGTCAATTGCGAACCTGCCGGATACCTGTGGGTCATAAGTCTTTACCTTACCAGTGCTACCCGCCACACGGGGAGTCGTCCATGATGACTCACGCCCCCCCCAGACCGTCAGCTCGGTCACCAGGCCTGCTTGCATATCCTCAAGAAACAGGTTCATACCTCTGGCCGACAAGTGGACCCCATCTCCTGCATAGAGATCATAATCCTGCAAGCCTATCCTAGGGTGCTGGATGGCTGTCCCCAAGCCCTTGTCTGCCAGGAACCGTGCAACAGCCCTGTTCACCGAGCGGCGAGCGCGGTCAAGGGCACGGAGGTCAACGCCTCCCATGTAAGTATGTCGCAGCACCATGTCCGACCATAGCAGCCGCGTGGACGGCCATACGTAATGCAAATAGGCTAGGTCCCTGCAAATCGTGAATTTTAAAGAGAGGCTAGTGACCTGTGCGAGGTCATTGCCACCGAGATGCAGGATAAGGACATCAGGCAGTCCAGGATCCCTGATGGAAAACAGGAATGGCAACAGTTCCCGCCATTTCATACGCGCGGCTTCACGTAGCCCGAGATGGGGTCCCCACTCTGTCGCCGCAGCATACTGCGCTGCCCAGTGCACGTAACTGTGGCCCACCAGCCATACTGCCACCGGTGTGCGGGGACACACAGGGTCTGTAAAAGAAGAAGAAAGGAATAATGACATAACTGGTACTCATGGATGGAGGGGTGTACGTACAATGCAAAGCGCATGGATCCCCACCTACCCATCCTGCGTATATCAGCCTCAGAGTACCCAAACACAGCCACAGTAGACACGGCGCCTATCCTAAATGAATGGGTGCCGTAACGAGCCCCAGGGAGGCCCACATTGGTAAGTGCCATGCCGGTCACCTTCCAAAACTGGAATTTAGTAAGGGGAGACCCATCCTGGTGGCAGAAAAATGGGCCAGGGTGCATACCACGCACTGCCAAAAACTCATGTAGGGCACCAACCGGACAGATGTCTTCAATGGAACATCGTAGCAGTCTGACTCCACTGCCTACCCCATGCTGATCAACCTTTGAGGACCGTATCCTCAACTGAGCCCACTCTTGTGTAACATAGACATCGTCGAGTTCCAGTGCCCTACGAGATGCATCCGCCTTAGACAGTGGTACCAACTCACTGATGCGGAGCGCTCCAAAGAAGGCTACAGTGGTAGCTGCGTGAAAAAGAGCCACCTCATACCTATCATAGCATAAGTTATGCCAGCCTCGTGCAAGGTGTGAAAGAACCTCTGGTGAAATTGGGTGACGTGTGTCCGGGCGGCGGCCATGTTCACGTGTCCACCCTTCCAAAACATGTCGTATGCGGAAATCATTCATGCAGTCGGTGAAGCCCCGCACCTTGGCCATAAATGCCAGTGCCGAAAGCCTAGAGGCTATAGTACGGGGGGGGCAGCCCCTGACCGTGAAGATAAACCATGTATTGTAAAATCTGGTCTACTGGTATTGGCCACACTTCGGGTAACCGTAGTTGCCCACAAAAAGGTTCTAAATTGTATGAAAGCATGTTGATACACCTTACGCGTGCGAGGTGCCAAAGACATGCCGATCGCCCGGTTCACCTCTCCTCGCCAAATGTCCAAATCTCGGCCGGGAGTGGCGAGGGGAATTCCTCTGCTTCTGGAGCCGAGGCACAGAACCGGGAGATCTGCAGGCGGGATAAAGCATCAGCAATATCGTTATTAATGCCTGGTACATGTCTGGCCTTGAACAGCACATTAAAGCGTAGGCTTCTCAAGACAAATTGATGGACCAATGCCATGACCCTAGGGGATTTGGACGTCTGAGCGTTAACAATGTGCACTACTGCAGCATTGTCACACCAAAAATGGACCACTGAGTTGACCCACTTATCACCCCATAGCATTAGTGCCCCCAAAATGGGGAAAAAATCCAGGAAAGTAACATCGCGGAGACGATCCGTGCCCTGCCATGCGTGAGGCCATCGGCCATATGCCCACCGCCCCTCAAAATAAATCCCATATCCCAGAGAGCCGGAGGCATCCGACTGTACTTGAAATTTAGGGCAGACCATAAGGTCCGATCT
Organism: Bradypodion ventrale; assembly: GCA_035047345.1. Lineage (NCBI taxonomy): Eukaryota > Metazoa > Chordata > Lepidosauria > Squamata > Chamaeleonidae > Bradypodion > Bradypodion ventrale. Next base: position 94,328,677 of record JAWDJE010000004.1, read on the forward strand.
CCAAAAAGAGACCCCGTTAAATTCCTGGAGGAATGTGAGCCAAACCGAAAGGTCTGCCCATATACCCCTGGTGAGCCGGACCCTGTGGTGGCGTTTTAATAGGCCAGCCATGGCATCACACAGACGCCTGGCAAAAGCTCTGCCCGGTGTCACAACCCTGCAGGCAAAGTCGAGGTGGCCGTGAAGTACCTGTAGCTCACGAAGAGACAACTTACGCTTGGAAATCAGTGCCCGAATCGCCGCAGAGATCCGAGCCACCTTATCCATGGGTAACCTGGATGCCTGTGCGACAGTGTCAATTTCGATGCCTAAAAAGGTGAGCTTGGTGGCTGGGCCCTCGGTCTTTTCAGGCGCTAAGGGGACACCCAGTTCCCGCATAAGGGCCTGAAATGTAGTAAGGAGACGCATACACGTGTCCGAGCCCGGTTCACCCCCGAACAAAAAGTCGTCAAGCTAATGGGCTACAGACCGGGACCCTGACCTGCGAACAAAGGCCCATTGGATGAAAGTGCTAAATCGTTCAAATGTCGAACATGAAATAGAACAGCCAAAAGGCATGGCCTTATCTACATAGAATTTCCCCCGAAAACGAAAACCCAACAGCTCAAAGTCCTCGGGGTACACTGGCAGTAATCGGAATGCCGATTTGATATCACACTTTGCCAGGAGGGCCCCGGGACCACAGGCGCGTACCATCTGTAGGGCCTGATCAAACAACATATACCTGACTGAGCAAAGGTCATCAGGAATAGCATCAATGACCGAGGAACCCAGGGTAAGAGAGATGGTGGATTAAGCGAAATTCACCTGGGGTCTTTTTCGGGACTAGCCCCAGAGGAGAGACCTTCAAGTTAGGGAATGGTGGTTCAGTAAAGGGCCCCACAACTCTCATAGCCTGCAACTGCTTAGCTATGCTTTGTGCAGCGACCTCCTCATTGCCCTTTAGAGAAAGGAAGTTCGGGGCATCCTGCGGTCCCCGAACACCCCTAAATGGTATACGAAAGCCAAACTGGAAGCCTTCTAGCAGGTACCTCGCATCATCCCGTCCTAGCATGGGGATATTAATTGGAGAGGGGGCCTTTTGCATGGCCAGCACCATCAGAGGGAGCTCTCACCACCCCCTGCCCACCCCTACCTCTGCCTCGTGACCTACCAGCCCGCGGGCATGCGGAGGCGGCATGAGGGCCAGAGCAAGAGGGACACTCGTGCCGGAAATGACACTGACGCTTGTTGCACACGCCGCTAGCTGAGAAGCTCCAACACAGCAGGCGGGCTGGAACCCCCTGCTCTGCCGGCTGGCGGGGAACCTGCGTCGCAGCCGCCTGCTGCACGGCATGGCCACAATGGTACCTATCACCAGGCGCCGGACGCGTGAGAGTCATATACAAGAGCCACAATTGCTGGCAGAGCTCATCCCACCTCATCTCAGGATATAGGGCCACCCTCATCCTAAATTCCTCATTGTAAGCCAACCACGATGGGCCAGGAAAATCAACCATCGCCCTATAAATATTGTCAAGGTATTGCACCATCGGAATGGCCAAATCAGGCCAGGCCCTAAGGTATACCGCCATATATATAAGATATGCCGGCAACCAATTGGCCCAGGTACGCGGTGGCTTATAACGACGGGACAATTCCTTGTCCCGGTCATCCTGTCCCTCCCTCTCCTCCTTGGTGGGCGCATGATTCAGGAGGGAGAAAATATCAACGTACTCCCCTCACCAAATCTTCTCCCTCGTGGCCTGTGAAAGATGATCACCCAGGGGCAAGGAATAACCAGCCGTTGGCAGAGCCGCCGTTGGCACATGTTGGATGAAGGGTATGCGCAGCAGGCCCTGAATAGCCCCTGCGACGCTTGGCATACCCCTGGGGGCGGACACCCCTGCCCTAACCAAGGGGCTATTTGGCAACCAGGAGTTAACAGGGCAGCATGGAAGCAACTGCCCACCCACAGTAACCTGGCGTGGCCATGGCCACTGTACCCCCCCAGTGTGACTGGACAGTGTTGGTGCACTAAATTGAACCGGATACTCACTAGTCGCACCCCCGTGAGCCGCGCCCACTGGGGGTTCCAGCCCATGGCGGGCATCGGAGCTCGCGACAAGCATCGAGCTCTGGGGCCACACCTGACTGCTCCCCACCGGCAAATCCGAACGTGCGGGGAGCTGCGAGGCACCAGCCTGGGCTGGCCTGATGGCCTCAAGCAGCTCGACCCTGTTGGCGGCCCGCTGGAGAGTCACGGCCGACGTGTCTGTCGGGACCGACGAAGGGGCCGTAATAGAAGCAGCAGCTAAACCCCCATCAGGAGGTGGTTGGGCAATGCCCAGTGATGCCTCTAGCACCGAAATAGTGCAAGAAGTGCATCAACAGTCTCCGAGCCCCCAGTATAAGGTGGGCCGGATGGGCCGGACAGCCCGGTGGCCAATTGCTGGACGAGGGCCTGATTAGGGCCATGCCCAAAAGTCCGGCCCGTGGGGGGCCGGAGGAATGGTGGGGTGGTAACTGCCACCAGGTCCAAGTGGGCCACCCTGTCCCGAGCCAAGAAAATGCCCTCCAGGGGCAGGGATCCCCGAGGGGCCAGTCTGTGCCAGCCCAGCCTGGAGCCCGTGCTGGGCTGACCAGTAGAAGCCTGATCAGCTCCACTGGCAGCAGTGGGCAAAGCCATCCCGCTGCCCAGCTGGGGGGGGGGTGCAGCCCGAGTCCTCCGACCTGATGGCTGCCCCCCAGTAGAGGGAGGGGTAGGGAAAGCCCTTCCCCTCAGCCGCGGCTTGGCCGCCGGAGCCTTGCGCTTGGGAGCCATGTCTCCCGAAGAAGCTGCCTACCAACGGATCCCTGGCCAGGGATCAGTTCCTGTGCCCTGAGTACTGCAGTAGTGAAGAGGAGAGAACTCCGTTCAAAGCAAAAGGTACGAAGGGCAAAGAGAGCAAGAAACGTGGCAGAGAAAACTTCTCCGCTCCGTCGCGTTCTAAAATGGCAGCTCGGCTGCCTCGTGGCCACCCCTTTTATAGAGGCGTGGCCACGCCCCCTAACTCACCCGGATGTCTGAGTCCAGGGGAGGCTGCAAAGAGCGCGGTGGCCATTTTGGCGCCGCGCTTTCATTTTCTGGTAGTTGCAACAGTTAATGTTGTGGCATATCACTTCTGAACTCAGATAAGCATCATAACTAGTAGTCATTGGCCTAACTCTCCTCCATGAGTTTGTCTCACCCATTTGTAAAGCCAACTTAGTTGGTGATCGTCACCACCCCATTTTGTGGCAGCAAATTATACAAATGAATTCAGGGTTCTGTGAAGTAGTTAGTCTTCATCACCTGGCACATCACTACACTGAAGGATCAAAAGACCTCAATTTATTAGGGAGAGAAAAGGAACACTTCTGATTTATATATTTGTGCAGTAGTGAATTTGAGGGGAAAGGGCGAAGTAATGTGTTTGAATCACAGAATCATGGAACTGGAAGTGGCCGATAAAAGTATGGAGTTCAACTCCCTGCTCATTGCAGGAATCCAAATCAAATTCAGCTCCATAATTCCCCATCTCCTCCTAATATAATATGAATAATTAAGATGAAATTCTGAAAGTTGCTTAATCAATTGTTATCTCTTTTCTCATCCCAATATATCCATTAGGTAAGAAGTATCATTAAGTGTCAAGCTATCACTCCTGTTATGGGGGGGGGGGGGAATCAGATTCCAGATATGGGATACAAATATAAGCATGACGTGGACTAGAAAGTATGTTGTCTGCTTTTCAAAAAAAAGTTTGATCAAGTTAACAAACGTAACAACAACATGAGCATTAAGAGAAAACAAATAGCAGTGTTCTTTCTTGTTCAGATGAATTATATAGCAAAATAATTAACAAAATATTTTGCTGTATTTAAAAAAATCTAAATACCAAGAATGCTTCGCTGACATGTCTAGCAAAATCTATCTTATTTTTTTCTGAGTTTGAACTAAGTCTTTCTTTATGATCGGTACTAATTCCTTCTCCTTCATTCCTGCTCACTACAAAAAAGATTCAACCACAATTACTGTTTAAAAAGGAGGCAACAAGAAGTTCCTCACCAAATAACCCTATCCAAGCAATGGAAAAGCAGATAATAAGGAAATCCTGTAATAAAACACATGGGAACTTGGTGCAGCTCAGTTGGGAAGTATCTTGCATTACAGATCCTGTTGAACTGCAATTCCCATCAGTCATAGCTAGCATAGCCAATAATATGAAAGAATGGGACTTGTAGTCCAACTACATTCAGAGGCCCACATGTTTCCACAACATGTTCCACATGTTGGCTTTTGTTAGAATTTGTATACATGCCGATTCTGACTTATAGATTTACATGAGTAGGGAAATGCTCAGCATGTGCACATGTAAATCACTCCCTTAGAAAGCATCTAGGGAACCTACCACACTGTATTTGTGTCTCCTGCTCTGGTGTATTTCGCTCTACGACATAGTTATCTTCAGTTATCTAAAGTCTGTATTAAACAGATAACTCATGAAGCTGCCTAGTTCTTGCTGAACTATTTTCTATAATAAGCTCCACATGCTAATAATACAGAAAACACATACATCTTGGAAGCTGAAGGAAACCAATTCATAAAATAATCCATAAGAAACATTCCTGTATGTCAGAATATCCTTTCTTCCAGTCTTATCAGACAATCTCCCTCCATCCCCTGTGTATAAAGTAATTCAGTTTTGGAATTTTCTGGAGATTGACAGACTATGTAATTCCTTTTATTGCTACAGTAGAGTGCCCTACCATTGTATATACACCAAGCTCCCCCCAAAAACATTTTGGAAAATAGTAAAGACCAAACTGTATAGAAAGGTGTTTATCAATATTTTACCTCCCTCTTAACTCACCACATTTGGTTATGTGCTTGACCAATCTGGAATGACTATCTTCTCGTTTAGATTGTTTTATTTATGACCCATTTTATTATTATAGTTTTATATTTTTAAATCATGTATGTAAACCTTAGAGAGTGGCTCCAGTCAGTAAGATAGATAGATAGATAGATAGATAGATAGATAGATATCCTGAGATTATTTATTCAAGACGAGAGAAACAAATCTTGATCTCTATAAAGAGCACACAAATTCAACATTATCAAATTATACAGCCATATTGCATGAAATTGTAAAAAAAAAATCAAATTGGTGTATTATCGCAAACATATGATTATAATATTCCACAGATTTTGTAGTACAGAATAAAACATATAAATATGATTCACTTGTTCTTATTTATGACTTCAGATGTAAAACCTGACCTGATCCATCCTCACATGGTAATGAAGAAATGCCAAAAAAATTCACAGCAGATAATGTGGAGTTTTTTGTTTTAGTTTTTAATCACAGACAAATTTTGCTGATTTTGAAAGACGGATGTTTGCACATTTCTGCAAACATTTCAGTGGAAAATGCAATAAGGCTTGGCTTCTGCCATGAACTAGGCAACATAGTGGAATTTGATTGTTTGTGTGTTTTTGATTAGTATCACTATCTTTTTGTTCTTGTTGTATGTGCTTAGGAAAACAGTACTAAGACACAATGAATTCTCATGCTGGAGGCAATACTGGCTTCTTTCCTTCTGCCAGCTGTGACTAACACAATCCAAATGTGTGACAAAGTGATGCCATATCAAAAGGTGAAGAAGCATCCTTTCAAAAGTATTAAAAGAAGTAAAAACTAAACTAGTCCTGAGGCAATTTGAAGTGAAAATTGAAGGGAATGACAGTCATAGCAAACAGCATGTTCCTTTACTAGGGGGGGAAATGTAACAATCTTAATTATTGAACTAGAATTTAACAAGAATATAATAGAGGGAAAAGCATAAACAAGAAGTTACAAAAACCCAAATCAGACCATCTAGTATAATTTAGTCAACATCCAAATCTTTGGCCCTACAAATACTTTAGTTTATAATCCTTAACTCCCTCACCTACATAGTCAATAGTAGGGAACTATGGAAGTCATGATCCATGATGGCGTAGTGGTAAAGACATTGAGCTTTTTGACTGGAAGGTTGGCAGTTCAGCAGTTCAAGACCCAAGTAATGTGTGATGGAGTGAGCTCTCACCATCTGTCCTAGCTCCTTCCAACATAGCAGTTCAAAAGCAAGAAATGGCAAGTAAATAAATAGACAGCACTTCAGTGAAAAAGGTAACAGAGTTCCATGCACTCCAGCTTCTAGTCATGGCTGCTTACACAACCACAGATATGTCTGCAGATACAGACAGTGGTTGCTCTTTGGCTGTAAATGGAGATATGCACTGAACCTTAGAATTGGATACGACTGGCTTTCTAACAAGGGCGACCTATGCCTTTACCTAGAGTGGCTTTTTCTTCAGAAAGAGCCAATTACTCATCCCCATTTTAGAATGTTCTATGTGGTTTTTATTATGCTGGCCTTCTAGTGTTGTTTTGACTGTGCTGTTGCATTTTACAATGCTAAATGTTGTATTTTTATACTTTTATGTAAGCTGTTTTATCAGGGCTGTGAGGAATTTTTTAACCTCGAAAGGCAGCCTAAAGCTATTTAAATAAATAAATCCTTACACTTCAGTAGATTTTTCAGGAATGAATTTTGAACTAATTCAGTGAAAACTTCCTGACATTTCCACATTTTAGCAGTATCTCAACACTGAAACAGACATAAAGATTGTTCATCTGGAACAGCTTCACCTTACCGCAGTGTAAGGAGATACTGTAATTTTGCACCTGAATATCCAGTATGATTTTTCAAAGCAAATAAATGGTGGCTAAAGATCAATGGAAAATCCCACTGGCAGAAAAAAGTTTGGTTATAAGTGACAGAATATTGAAAAGTTTTTGCCCATTTTAAAAAGTATTATTATTATTAATTCTTCGAAATGCAAACAGTAATACAGTGAGATTTTATATGTATTGTGGAACTGTGTTCAGGATACTTCTCCACATAGTTGCCACACTTACTTAAGTAAAGTTATTTCACTTTGTATTTTTAAAGGGCACCCTTGCCCAGGTGCATAGCTTCTGGGGTGGGGATCTTTGCCTACCCTTCATGGATAGTCAGACTTGGGGCACACCCCATTGGGTCTGGACATTGGGCTGGAGGGCGTAGGAGCTAAGCAAAAAGGGTGCTCCCTCCTGCCTCCAAATCTGTTGACTGTGTCTTTATTCCGGGATTGGGGGGGGGGCAAAGGGGGCAGAGATGTTTCCATATATCAGCTGTTTGGTATGCTCCTTACGCTGTGATTTTTGTGTTAGCATCTTTCCAGGAATAACTTTGTTAGGGCTCATTCAGATATGTGTTCCCTTATACATACTGTATCTAATTTTGTGCTGATGATACCAGTATTTCCCCTACTGTTGAGACATCTATAAGGTGGAAAAAGACTTTTTGTCACTTGGCTCAATGACTGTCACTTTCTTCTTGTATCGATAACTTCAGGATAAAAATAATTCTGGATTATTTTATTCCTGTTTATGCAGTAGTAAAACGTTCAGGAGCTTGTTAACAATGTTTAGGCTGCAACTATAGAATTAAATACTGCAATGTCTGTGTGGACCCTGACCCTGAAACAATCTGCAGTTCCCATGTGACCAACTAATCTGAACAGAAGTATGAAATAGGCTGCAAATCAAGCTACAGAGTAGTTGTAGCCTTAATTAAATGCATACACTTGCATCTGAAGTTTTCACATGCATCTAATTATCCCACTGGGACACTTGTATCATAGTTCTAAACCAGGGAATAAACAAAACAAAAACACTGTAGCACTTTAAAGACTAACTGCTATATTTCAATGTGAGCTTTCGTGGATCAAGTCCACTTCATCAGACTGAATTAAGTGGACTTCATCTGATGGAGTCGACTTGATCCACGAAAGCTCACATTGAAATACAGTATAACTGTTAGTCTTTAATGTGTTACAGCGTTTTTGTTTTGTATATTCTCTGATATGCCTGAAACATAGAATAACATGGCTACTATTTAAAAAAAAATCCAAAAAGTTCTAAACCAGTTTCCAATCTTTGCCCCATACAAAGTAAAACAATCAAAGCAAAGCAATCACAGTTAGTACACTCTCTGGGCAGTTCACAAGTTAATTAGCATTTTGCCCCCAACATGCAGGGTACTCATTTTGCTGGAAGGATGGAAGACTGAGTTAACTTTGATTACTGATCAGGATTGAGCTCACAACCTTTGGGTTGTAATACAACAGTACAACCACTGCGCCACCGGGGTTCCATACAACCTCTTAACCTGGAAAGTTAAGTATATGAGTTGTCTCCATTCCCACCTATTAGATGTAACTATCTAAAGCAGGCATTCACAACCTATGGCCTGAAGGCCTAATCCAGCCCACATACCTCATTAATCCAGCCTGCAGTGACCACTAGGGCACCTCTAGGACCACCCCCACCCTTGGAAATTGAAATACATCTTTTACTGTGGTGGTGGCAATTGTGAAAATTTTGCAGCTTCTTGCACAGCCCCCACCACTTCCCAGGGTAGTGTGAGACTTTTTGGAGCATTTTTGCTCCATTTTGGGAATTTTCCGCCACTTCTCTGCTGCATTTAGACACCTAAACCACGGCAGTTGGCAACGTTCGGTGCCAGGTGGAGCCTACGTTAGTGCCTGGGTTCCCAGCTCAGAACCAGTCTCAAAGTGCCACAGATTAGCTGCCAAGATGCAGTGGAGAAGCAGCAAAAATTCCCAAAATGGAGTGAAAATGCTCCGAAAAGCCTCCAGATGCCCTGGGAAGTGGCGAAAGCTGGGGAAGAAGCCTCAAAAATGGTGTGATTGGCACCGCTGACACCATGCCCCACCACTGAAGAAAACATAAGCAGTGGGCACCAACACGCATCTGGCCCTCACAGCTGAACACAGTGGCAGGAACTGGCCCCTGCTGGGAAAATGTTGTGAACCCCTAATATATAGATACACACGAACCTCAGTTTATGAAGTATAAAGAGTAGAACCATCCCTGAATACAGTGATACCTCATGCCACGTCCAAACTTGTTTCCACAAGTTTGGACTTTATACGGATTTGGACTTTGTATGAGGCATGCAAAATCCTAGCCACGATGCCTCATACAACGTCCAAATCCTTGCCGCGATGCCTCGTACAACGTCATTTCCATAGAGATACATTGTACTGTAACAGCACAAGCTTCAGGACAAAGTCAAGGAAACAGACAGGAAACTGACAGAACTTTAAGAAATCATTGTCTAAAGTCTAAATACATTACAAAAACATGTCAAACAACCCTGATTGTCCAAGAACCTGAAGAATGCTGCAAAAAAATCCTGTCCCTCTCTCTCTTCCTTAGTGGGCTCATGGTTCAATAGGGAGAATATATCAACGTACTCCCCCCGCCAAATCTTCTCCCTCGTGACCTGGGACAAATGATCACCAAGGGGCAAGGAATAACCAGCTGTCGGCAAAGCCGTCACCGGCACATTCTGTATAGAGAGCATACGCAGCGGGACCTGGACAGCCCCTGCGATGCTCGGCACTGCCCCAGGGGCGGAAACCCCCGCCCTCAACGAGGTGCCATTTTGAAACTATGGGACACTGGGGTAGGCTGGTAACTGATGCCCACTCGCCTCAACTTGACGAGGCCAGGGCCACTGAACCCCACCACTGGAGGTGGGCTGTGATGTAGGTGCACTAAATTGAACCTGATACTCACTAGGTGCACCCCCGTGAGCCGCCCCCACTCGGGGTTCCAGCCCACGGCGGGCGTCGGAGCTCGTGACCTGAATCGAGCTCTGGGGCCACACCTGACAACTCCCAGTCTGCAGATCTGGACGAACGGGGAGCTGCGAGACACCAGCAGGCGCCGGCTGGAGCGTCTCAAGCAGCTCGACCCGGCTGGCTGCCCGTTGCAGCGTTGCGGCCATCGAGGTAGCCGGTGCCAACGAAGGGGCCCCGGCAGAAAGAGAAGTGCCCCCCTCTACAGGAGGCTGTGCAATGCCCAAGGATGCTTCCAGCACTGCTAAACGTGCTAGCAGAGCATCCACTGCCACAGAGCCCCCAGCATAAGGCGGGCCGGGTGGGCCGGACGGCCCACTAGGCAGTTGGAAAGGTACCCCGAAAGGAGAGCCAGGTCCAGAATAGGGCCATGCCCAAAACTCCGGCCCATGAGGGGCCGGAGAAGGAACGGGTTGTATGCCCACACCAGGCCCTCCCATGCTGCCCTGACCCATGGCCGGTAACGGCGGTCCAAGGGCTGAAGCCCCTGTGGGGCCGGCCTGTGGCCGGCCAGCCAGGCCCGGCTGCCAAGTGCCAGCCTGAGTAGCCCCACTGGTATCGGTAGGCAAGGCTGGCACAGTGCCCTGCCGCGGGGGCGCAGCCCTGGTCCTCCGACCCCCGTCCGGCGCAGGGCCAGTAAAGGTTCTCCCCCTTGGCCACGGCTTCATCGCCGGGGCCTTTCGCTTGGGAGGCATGTCTCCCGAGGAGAAGAAGAAGCAGGATCCCTATCCAGGGATTGAAAACCTAGCGCCGAAGCACGCGGTAGCCAAGCAAACCAAGGCTCTGCGTGCGCTAATCCTCCTTTCCCAGCCGGGAAAGCACCACAAAGGCTAAACAGCCGAAGACTAAATGACAAACAACGACGGAGAAAACTTCTCCTCTCCGTCGCTATTTCTAAAATGGCAGCTCGTCTGCCTTGTGGCCACCCCTTTTATAAAGGGGTGGCCATGCCCCCTAACTCACCCGGATGTCTGAGTCCGGGGGGGCGCGCGCAAAGAGCGCAGCGGCCATTTTGGCACCGCACTTTCATTCTGTTGCGATGTTGTTGGTTCCAAATGAAAAGGTGTATCTGCAGCTTTTGTTTAAAAAAGGACTGGAGACCTGCCTTGTTTGATGGAAATCATTCTCATACAAAGTTAAGTCAGAAAGAGAGGAAAGAAGAGAGAGATAACAGACATGTTGAATGCTTTTGATTCCCTAAGACAAAGGGTTCCAGAAATGTTATGGGAATGTTACCTCAACCCTTTCGGACTATAAATCAGTAAAAAGAGGTGCAACGAGGCCTGCATTACACAGAAAGTAGGCAAAGGAAAGTGGCTGCACCCACAGTTTGGAAAAGTTATTTTCCTAAGGTCCAGGTCCCAGTATTTTCCAGCCAACCTGGTGGAGGAAAACCAACCACCACCACCCCCTCCAAATGGACCGAAAGAAGTAAGGAAACAGAATTCAAACTTGTCTGTTTGTGAAATATCATTGCTGCAATACCTGCAAAGGAACCTGTCAACTATCAGGCAAGAATGCAAAGCCTTCTTTTTACAAGCTTATTCATCATTGCATAAGTGAACACTAGTTGCTTACCTGACCACCCACCACCCAAAACAGAGTGCAGAAAGACAGCACCAGTAATAGACAACAGGCGTTGCTTTGCTTAAAATGCTAGATTGTAATCCATGCTTGAAGTCAATGTTATAAAAAGGTTCTGGAGGTTTCAACAAGTCTCTTCAAGGATGCATTTCAGAAATCTTTGATCTCTTTGTCCTTCCAGTATTATGGTTAGCTGTAGACACTTCAGTTTGTTCCCATTATTTCATGGCATTTAAAATGAAATGTAAAATAAAATTATGTAATCATTTTTATCTGCAGCCATAATTGTTACTAGCTTTATAGGAAACGGATAGAATAATATACAGCATCATGATATTCTCTACTTTTGTTACCTCTCCATTTATGGTTTATATTTCATTTCACTTTTTATTTGTATACCGCTTTATTCGGCTCGAAGGCGACTCAAAGCGGTTTACACCAATGCATGCTGTCTGCACAGCAGACAGCAGCAGAAAAAAGCGAAAGAGACAATCAGGGATTCTCAACCTGTGGCCCGCATGTGACCATTTCATGTGGCTGCCCACTGCCTCCACCACATCAGGAAGTGCCATGTGGTGGAGGTTGGGCAAAAAGCCTCATCACCGCAGGAGGTCCGGCCCCAGCTGAAGCTTCTCAGGCAGTGGAAGTGGCTCCTGCCATCCTTCCTGGGCTCCACTTGCCCAGGGAAGGATAAAGGCAGTCAGAGCACTACTGCCCACACCTCCAAGCCTCATCTGTGGATTCCCCATGCCCTATGGGCATGCAACCGCCCTGGCAGAGGCCACTTCAGTCGAGAAAACTCCTGGCCCGTGGGCTCTGCGAGCACAGAAATTAAGGGGGGTGGATTAATGATAGGGTTTGATTCACCCACTTCTGACCTGACCTCCGGCTCTGCCAAGTAAGCAGATTGCTAACTCCCGTTAGATATTAGGCAATCACTCATCTCCGAGTAAAGCATAATCCCTGGTGCAAATAGTGGCCATATTTACCCCGGTCTTATCCCTAGACAATGGTGTTTTCCCCTGTCAGTGTTTGCCCAAGTTAATTAACTTCCCCAAGAAGGATTCCCCATTAACCCGAGTAAATGGGTGATGTGATTTTCTGTCCGATGATGGTTTTTTCCTGCCTTGCCTTCTGATCTATAAATGTAGATACTTTTCCTTCAATAAACCACTGATCTGATCCCGCTCCATACTGCCTCGTATCGTTTCTTGATCAGTCTCCTCCGGGACCTAAACGGCCGTCCTAGCGGCCCCGATTCCTACACTCATCACCGCTGGAGAAATGGTAAGACTGCCAGTGCCGTCTGCATCGCCGCTGCAGGTATTCTGGGGACCAGCCCCTCCCTGGCCAGGAGGACTTTGCCACTCCTTTCTGCAGCTCACGCCATCTGCTGTGGATGAAGAACAGCTGTGGTCACCGCCGCCACCCTCTGGGCTATGTTTGTCCAGAGGGCTTTTAAAAAGATGTGGTGGCAATGGGATGGAGGACTCTGCCACCTTTCCCCACAGTACATTGGACTTCCTCTCTCTGCCATCCCTGGCCTTGAGGGAGATGAGGGAGATGAGGAACATGGACTTCGTCTTTGTGGAAGTGAGGAGGCCCACTGGCACAAGCACCATGTCTCTCTGCCGGTGCTCTTGGGCCCCGCCTCCCCCTTTTTTTTGTGGAAAGGGCTTGTGTTGTGATATATATTGTGTGTTTTTGATATGCTATTGTTATTGCCATTATGTTTTTGTATTTTGTATTGTATGAATTTATATTTTGTATATATTGTATTTCTCACTATGTAAACCGCTTTAAGTTCCCTTAGGGGAAGGAAAGCAGTATAGAAATATAATAATAATAATAATTTTTAAAAATGGCCATCCGGCCCATGAAGTTGTCTGAGGCGAGCATGACCTAGCCCCTGGTTTAAAAGGTTAAGAACTCCTGGTTTATATGAAGAGTATTTTTATTGTAGTCTGGAATAAATACCCTCATTCATGTTTTCAATACACATTCTGAGCATCTGGGTGAAATGAACTTTTGAAAAAATTGAATTAATGAACAGTGCCTGGATTTTTTTTTAAAAAAAATATCTTCTGTTAGGCTGATTCTCTGCAACAGGAAATATACAATGCAATCAAAAATAATTTCAGGTTTTGGAAGCTTTAGTTCAAGAGATATCCTCCGTGGAAGTGCTGTTCATTAAGCACTTCCAGATGAGTGCTGCACAACACTGATGAAACAAACTTCATATGATCACACAATCAAACTGCAATGCTGGTGGTATAACACCAGATATATGTCCACAGTTGTAACTTTATGATAAATTGAACAGGATTTCAGCAATAAATATAAACCATTCTTCTTTGGTTAACAGTCTTGACAGCAATAGTCCTAAAAGAAAGCATGGTACAGTAATTAGAATATGGGATAAGTACTCAGGAGAATTGCATTCAAGGCCACCAAGTCATATAGTTGTTGTAAGGATAAAGTGGGGAGATGAGCCATATATATTGAAGAATATGACAGATTGATTGGGAAAATGATTGGCAAATATGACAAAGCAAGGAAAACAAGCAAAACAAATAAAGTGGTGTTCTTTAAAAACATACAAAAATCCCAGCATGAAAGAAAAGAACTAAACAGCTGCATCATTGTGTAACAATTAAGGTTTTCAATTTCACCTGATTTTGAATTCAGCAGCTGAATTGCATTTGTTTGTACCTTTTTAATGTTTCAATTTCAGTGGGCTATACATTTATATACAGAATCATTCACACCAAAAATTGGATTACTTTCAGATGAAGGAAGTGTGAAAAATGGTGGAAGAAACAGCATTAATTTAAAACATGCAGATGACAGCACTTTGTTGGCAAAAGGCAGCAGTGATATGAAATGTCAACTTGAAAATACAATAAAAAAGAGAAAGACCAAATATGATAAGGATTGACTTCATAATGGAGGCCACAGCCTTGAGTTTCGGAGGGTTGCCATGAGCTGGTAGTAACAGCAACAACACTTTGTATAATTTGAACAGAAAAGAATACTTAGTAGTATATAGAATAGAGGTCTTCCTGTCTGTTAAATAGGACAGGAGGCAGGGAAAAAGTTCTCTCTGTTGGAAGCTCCTAGATTGTATATTTTTTTTATTTTTACTACAGTATTATCATCACTTCAAAGCTGAGAAATGGAAAATAACTGACAATCCACTGCCTCCAGTTGATCTACGGACGGACCTCAGTCTTTGTAGCTTTTGGGATGGACCTCCCTACGTTCTAACTCAGTGCAGCCTGAGTTTGGGATTATGCAAACAAGCAACAAATTCACTAATACAAGTATAGTGTGAGTGTGTGCACTTTTCCCCATGAGGTTGTTAATTTAAATATATGTATGTCCTAAATAAGATTTGCATGTATTTTTTTAGCCACATTTTATAGACAAAAGAATCGAAGAGTCAATTTCTCAAACTTCTCAAACTCTTACCATGTAAGACTGCAATTCAAACCAGACTGAGAAAAGAAAAGAAAAACCATTATTTTTCATTGGTGGCAACTGCTACTCATATCTGAGCACACATTTTCCCTGCAGGTCTTTATTTATTTATTTTTAAACAAAGCAAACACACTTTGCAGGCGCACACCCCCCAAAGAAAGACTCAGACACCGGTATACGGATAAAGGCATTGGGCCACTTTTATTGAATAATGCCCTAGTCCGAATTATAACTTTCAATTGGTGTATTCATCCAATTGTAATTCTTAAGGCAAGCAGGCCGCAGTAACACTGGTAAGGTCCCTCCCAAAAATGCCAATGATAATTGGCTACAATGTAACCATTTGTATCAATTTGTTTGTTGACACAAACAAATTGTTGACCGGAGTCAATAAACTATCTACTGACCCCACCCTATGACGTGTATCCGTCAAATAACGAGGTGATGCATTCTGTAAAGCTCCTGCCATCACCCCTTGCCTGGTTCGTCGTTGACCGGCCAAAGCTATTACACCTGTACCTGTCCAAGTGTTGGCCAATCAATTGCGAACCTGCCGGATACCTATGGGTCATCAATCTTTACCTTACCAGTGCTACCCGCCTAAAGTGACCAAAGTCAAAGAACCCCTTTGCTCAAACACTAGCAACAGTGTGGGATGGGCAAAAATGCCAGAACCCAAGGGCCAATTGTAGGTTCAGGCCAAAAATTCCCACCCGGCCCCGAAGCAACCAAAATATCACATTGTTCACTAGGGAGGGGGTGGAGGGAAAAACTTCTCCTCTCCGTCGCTATTCTAAAATGGCAGCTCGTCTGCCTCATGGCCACCCCTTTTATAAAGGGGTGGCCACGCCCCCTAACTCACCCGGATGTCTGAGTCTGGGTGGGGGCCCCCGCAAAGAGCGCGGCGGCCATTTTGGCGCTGTGCTTTCATTGCAGGCGCACCCCCCAAAGAAAGACTCAGACACCGGTAAATGGATAAAGGCATTGGGCCACTTTTATTGAATAATGCCCTAGTCCGAATTATAACTTTCAATTGGTGTATTCATCCAATTGTAATTCTTAAGGCAAACAGGCTGCAGTAACACTGGTAAGGTTCCTCCCAAAAATGCCAATGATAATTGGCTACAATGTAACCATATGTATCAATTTGTTTGTTGACACAAACAAATTGTTGACCGGAGTCAATAAACTATCTACTGACCCCACCCTATGACGTGTATCCGTCAAATCACGAGGTGATGCATGCTGTAAAGCTCCTGCCATCACCCCTTGCCTGGTTCATCGTTGACCTGCCAAAGCTATTACACCTGTACCTGTCTAAGTGTTGGCCAGTCAATTGCGAACCTGCCGGATACCTATGGGTCATAAATCTTTACCTTACCAGTGCTACCCGCCACACAGGGAGGCGTATATGAAGACTCACTGCCCCCTCCCCCAGACCGTCAGCTCGGTCACCAGGCCTGCTTGCAAATCTTCCAGAACGAGGTTCATACCTCTAGCCGACAGGTGGACCCCATCCCCTGCATAGAGATCGTAATTTTGCAAACTAATCGTGGGATGCCGGATGACCATCCCCAAACCCTTGTCTGACAAGAATCGGGCAACTGCCCTGTTCACGAGTGGTGAGCGCGGTCAAGGGCACGGAGGTCAATACCTCCCCTGTATGTATGATGCGGCATGATGTCCGACCATAGCAGCCTTGTGGACGGCCACACATAATGCAAATAAGCTAGGTCACTGCAGATCATGAATTTTAAAGAAAGGCCAGTGACCTGGGCAAGGTCATTGCCCCCGAGGTGCAGTACAAGGACATCAGGCGGTTCAGCATCCCTGATGGAAAACAGGAATGGCAACAGTTCCTGCCATCTCATTCCACGCTTACCGTACCAACGTATACGTGCGGTTGCACGTAGTCCAAGCTGGGGTCCCCACTCTGTCACCGCAGCATACTGCGCTGCCCAGTGCACGTAACTGTGGCCCACCAGCCATACTGCCACCGGTGTGCGGGGACACACAGGGTCTGTAAAAGAAGAAAAGAGAATAATGACTTAACTGTTACTCATGCCTGAAGTGGGCGAACATACAATGCAAAACGCATGGATCCCCATCTCCCCATCCGGCGTATATCAGCCTCAGAGTACCCAAATACAGCCACAGTAGACACGGCGCCTATCCTAAATGAATGGGTGCTGTAACGAGCCCCAGGGAGGCCAACACTGGATAGTGCCATACCGGTCACTTTCCAAAATTGGAATTTAGTAAGGGGAGAACCATCCTGGTGGCAGAAAAATGGGCCAGGGTGCGCGCCACGCACTGCCAAAAACTCATGTAGGGCACCAACCGGACAGATGTCTGCAATGGAACATCGTAGCAGTCTAAATCTACTGCCTACGCCATGCTGATCAACTTTTGAGGACCGTATCCTCAACTGAGCCCACTCCTTAGTGACATAGACATCGTCGAGTTCCAGTGCCCTACGAGTCGCATCCGCCTTAGACAGTAGTACCAACTCACTGATGCGGAGCGCTCCAAAGAAGGCCACCGTGGTAGCCACGTGAAAAAGAGCCACCTCATACCTATCATAACACAAGTTATGCCAGCCTCGTGCAAGGTGGGTCAGTACCTCTGGTGAAATCGGGTGGCGAGCGTCCGGGCGGCGGCCACGTTCCCGTGTCCACCCCTCCAAAACATGACGTATGCAGAAATCATTAACGCAGTCAGCAAACCCCCGCACTTTGGCCATAAATGCCAGTGCCGACAGCCTGGATGCTATAGTACGAGGAGCCAACCCTGACTGTGTAGATAAACCATAAATTGTAAAACCTGTTCCACTGGAATGGGCCACACTTCGGGCAACTGTAGGTATACACAAAATATACTAAATTGTATAAAAGCATGTTGATACGCCTTACGCGTGCGGGGTGCCAAAGACATGCCGATCGCCCGGTTCACCTCTTCTCGCCAAATGTCCAAATCTTGGCCGGGAGTGGCGAGGGGAATTCCTCTGCTTCCGGAGCCAAGGCACGGAACCGGGGAATCTGCAGGCGGGATAAAGCATCAGCAATATTGTTATTAATGCCTGGGACATGTCTGGCCTTAAACAGCACATTTAGGCGTAGGCTTAGTAACACAAATTGGCGAACCAACGCCATCACCCTAGGCAATTTAGATGTCTGAGCGTTGACAATGTGCACCACTGCCGCATTGTCACATCAAAAATGGACCACTCAGTTGGCCCACTCCTCGCCCCATAGCATCAAAGCTCCCAGAATTGGAAGGAACACAAGAAAGGGAAGATCGCGAAGGCGATCCATGCCCCACCATGCAGGAGGCCATTGGCCATAAGCCCACCTCCCCTCAAAATAAATCCCATATCCCAGGGAGCCGGAGGCATCCGACTGTACTTGGAATCTAGGGGAAACGAAAAGGTCTGATCTCCAGAAAGAGACCCCGTTAAATTAACGTAGGAATGTGAGCCAAACCAAAAGGTCAGTCCGCATGCCCCTGGTCAGTCGGACCCTATGGTGGCGCTTTAACAGGCCAGACATGGCGTCACATAGACGCCGCGCAAATGCTCTGCCGGGTGTCACCACCCGGCAGGCAAAGTTAAGATGCCCATGAAGTACCTGAAGCTCACAAAGTGACACTTTACGTTTGGCCAGCAATGCCAAAATCATTGCGGAGATCCGGGTGACCTTCTCCATGGGTAACCAGGATGCCTGTGCGACCGTGTCAATTTCAATACCTAGAAATGTGAGCTTAGTAGATGGGCCCTCGGTCTTTTCGGGCGCTAAAGGGACACCCAGTTCCCGCATTAGCGTCTGAAATGTAGTGAGGAGACGCGTGCATGTGTCCGAGCCCCGTTCACCCCCGAACAAAAAGTCATCGAGGTAATGGGCTACAGACCGAGACCCTGATCTGTGAACAAAGGCCCACTGAAGAAAAGTGGTAAAACGTTCGAATGCCGAACATGAAATAGAGCAGCCAAAAGGCATGGCCTTATCTACATAGAACTTCCCTTGGAATCTAAAACCCAATAGCTCAAAGTCCCCAGGGTGCACTGGCAGCAATCGGAATGCCGATTTAATGTCACATTTTGCCAGGAGGGCACCGGGACCACAAGAGCGCACCATCCGTAGAGCTTGACGTATACCTGACCGAACAAAGGTCATCAGGAATAACATCATTGACAGAAGAACCCACCGGGTACGATAGATGGTGGATTAAACGGAATTCACCCGGGGTCTTTTTAGGTACTAGCCCCAGAGGGGAGACCTTCAGGTTAGGGAAAGGTGGTTCGGAAAAGGGGCCCGCTACCCTCCTGCCCTCTACTTCTTTGGCAATACTCAGGGCAGCTACCCCCTCCTTACCCTTCAGGAAAACTAAATTGGGGGCATCTTGGGGTCCCCGCACTCCTTCGAATGGGATACGAAAGCCCCGTGTCCTCCCTTCTTGGATAAGTTGAGAGCCATCGCTCCAACATATACACATTAACTGGGGAGGGGGCCTTTTGACTGGCTAGCTCCATCAGCGGAAGCCCTGCCCGCCCCCTGTCCACCTCTACCTCTGCCCCGTGACCCACCAGCCCGCGGGCACGCGGAGGCGGCGTGAGGGCCAGCGCAAGAGGGACAATCATGTTTGTACCGACACTGTCACTTATTGCACACGCCATTAGCTGAGAAGCTCCAACACAGCAAGCGGGCTGGAACCCCCTGCCCCGCCGGCTGGCGGGGAGCCTGTGTTGGAGCAGCTCTCTGCACAGCATGGCCACAATGGTACCTATCTCCAGGCGCCGGACGCGTGGGGGTCATGTACAAGAGCCACAATTTCTGGCAGGGCTCATCCCATCTCATCTCAGGGTGTAGGGCCACCCTCATTCTAAATTCCTCATCGTAAGCCAACCACGATGGGCCAGGGAAATCAACCATCGCCCTGTAAATATTGCCCAAGTATTGGACCATAGGAATTGTCAGATCAGGCCGGGCCCTAAGGTATACCGCCATATAAATAAGATATGCCGGCAACCAGTTGGCCCAGGTGCGTGGTGGCTTACGACGACGGGACAGCTCCTTGTCTCTGTCGTCCTGTCCCTCTCTCTCTTCCTTAGTGGGCTCACAGTTCAATAGGGAGAATATATACACGTACTCCCCTCGCCAAATCTTCTCCCTCATGACCTGTGACAAATGATCACCCAGGGGCAAGGAATAACCAGCCATCGGCAAAGCCGTCATCGGCACATTCTGTATAGAGGGCATACGCACTGGGACCTGGACAGCCCCTGCGATGCTCGGCACTGCCCCAGGGGCGGACACCCCCGCCCTTAACGAGGGACCATTTGAAACCATGGGGCACTGGGATAGGCTGGTAACTGATGCCCACTCGCCTCAACTTGACGAGGCCAGGGCCACTGAACCCCACCACTGTAAGTGGGCTGTGATGTAGGTGCACTAAATTGAACCTGATACTCACTAGGTGCACCCCCGTGAGCCATCCCCACTGGGGGTTCCGGCCCACGGCAGGCGCCGGAGCTTGCGACCGGAATTGAGCTCTGGGACCACACCTGACTGCTCCCAGTCTGTACATCGGGACAAACGGGGAGCTGTGAGACACCAGCTGGTGCCGGCCGGATCGTCTCAAGCAGCTCGACCCGGCTGGCCACCCGTTGAAGCATTGCGGCCGGCAAGGTAGCCGGGGCCAACGAAGGGGCCCCAGTGGAAAGAGTAGCACCCCCCTCCGCAGGAGGCTGTGCAATGCCCAAGGATGCTTCCAGCACTGCTAACTGTGCTAACAGAGCATCCACTGCCCCAGAGCCCCCAGCATAAGGCGGGCCGGGTGGGCCGGATGGCCCACCAGGCAGTTGAGGAAAAGGTAACCCAAAAGGCGAGCCAGGGCCAGAATAGGGCCATGCCCAAAACTCCGGCCCATGAGGGGCCGGAGGAGCAGCGGGTTGGATACCTGCACCAGGCCCCCCCATGCCGCCCTGTCCCATGGCCGGTAATGGCGGGCCGAGGGCCGAAGCCCCAGAGGGGCCAGCCTGTAGCTGCCCAGCTACCGAGCTGGAGCCCGGCTGCCAAGTGTCAACCTGAGTAGCCCCACTGGTACCAGTGGGCTAGGCTGGCACACTGCCCTGCCGCGAGGGCGCAGCCCTGGTCCTCTGACCCAATGGCTGGCCCCCGTCCGGCACAGGGCCGGTAAAAGTTCTTCCCTCGGCCGCGGCTTCATCGCTGGGGCCTTCCGCTTGGGAGCCATGTCTCCCTAGGAGAGGAAAAGCAGGATCCCTATCCAGGGATCGAACTCCTAGCACCTAAGCACCGCGGTAGCCAAGCAATCCAAGGCTCCACGTGCGTTAATCCTCCTTTCCCAGCGGGAAACGAACTACAAGGGCTCAATAGCCGAAGACTAAGAGAAAAAACAGCGACGGAGAAAACTTCTCCTCTCCGTCGCTATTCTAAAATGGCAGCTGGGCTGCCTCATGGCCACCCCTTTTATAGAGGGGTGGTCATGCCCCCTAACTCACCCGGATGTCTGAGTCCGGGGGCCCCCCGCAAAAGCGCGGCGTCCATTTTGGCGCCGCCCTTTCATATGTACTGCCCTATAGCTCTTAGTACACTCTCTGGGAGGTTCACAAGTTAATTAGCATTTTGCCCCCAACATGCTGGCTACACATTTTACCAACCTTGGAAGGATGGAAGGCTGAGTCAACCTTGAGCCCTGGTCAGGATCAAACTCACAACCTTTTGGTTGCAGGAGAGCAGCTTAACCTCTGCACCACCAGGGCTAAGAAAGCAGAAACATCTATTCAACATGCAAAGAACCAGCGCTTGGATGCTACGATATTTTGTTTTATTGCTGCTTGTAATTAGTTTCGCAAAGAGTTTGGATTCTTTTCAGCAGAAATGTAGTGAATAAAAATAAAGGTTTTGATAGGGACAGACCTGACATTCTTAAGAATCTTTCCATGATCCTTCTTTAGGAGGTAACTCAGCTGGCAATAAATTTCAGGTATAGTTCAGAAGTTTAAAGAAGAGAAGCTCCAGACCACCTATCATCAATATTGTTAATTTCATGGAGCTGGATGGATAACAAAGTAGTTTAGACATTGTTGGAGGTTTGATTCCCCACCTTGCCTGGAGAAGAGCCAGCCTTTGTAGTCTTGGGCAAGCTACTCAGTCCCAGGACAATCCCAGAAGGAGGGAACAATAAACCACTCTTGAGTACTCTTAACCTGAAAAGTTAGAATTGATATGATGGCATACAACTGTTATTACTAATTTAATGGAAATAGGATGCATTTTAATGTAATGCTTCAGAAAAATCAAAACTGACCTCTTTGCTCCTTTGTTTGGTGGCAGCATTTGTATAGCCTTTCTCACAACTTTAAGCAGTAGGCTACACATGTACCTATGATGCTTTGCATAACTGAAGTGGAAAGAGAAAACCGTAACCTGGAAATAGGTGTCAGCAGAACCTTCACTCATCATGATCTCTCCTTTTCCACATGGAGAAGAACTGTATCTTCAAGAAGGAAAAGAAAACCAATTCTGCATAGTCTAATAACAAGTAAGCACCTGTGATAGTCTGGCCCACAGCTGCACAGAATCAAGTTCACAGAGAAAACCAGAGACCATGATGCAGAGGGAGGGCAATGTGCATACATAGTTTGAAAGCCACACCAAAGGGAAGGCATTAATGCCAATTTGGGGCATTAGAGTTGAATGCCATTCTGGAAAAGGATCTTACATGAGTGTTTGCTTAAGGAACATAAAGGATTTGCATTCAAATTAGAGAGTGGAACATGAACAGTGACTCACTTAGCAATATTTTGAACAAACACAGGGCATTCATTCTGAAAACTGAGGACTGTAGCCTTTAGATGGTTCTCCCCCAACCCTGAAACCAAAGTTGGTGGGGAGGAGCTTTCATCTAAAGACCATATTTCCACAGGAGTAAGATAATGGTGGTGGTGATGATATATTAACATCATCATGTTATATATTATATTTCTATCTACTGTATGTATAAAGATATCTTATAAAAAATAAGAGTGTCAGGTTCCAAAAGAAATAAATATTTTAAATTTTTTATTTATTTCGTTTATGCTGATCATGGACTGTAAATTGAATTTATTTCATTCTATTTTTATACCACCCACTAGTGAACTACTCTGCATGGTGAAGAGCATAAAGTTAAAATCATAACAGGCATACATGCCCTCACAAACTGTAAAAAGAATAAGCATCCAAGATGTAAGTAAAACAATGGACTCAAATTAGAATTAGCGAGTTACGAACAAAGGAACAGTACATGACATAACTGAGGGACTGTGGTGGCTCAAGTGGCTGAGATGCTGAACTCGCTGACTGGAAGGTCAGAGTTCAATTTCCAGGTACTGCATGCCAGAGTGAACTCCCGGCTCTGTCCCAGCTCCTGCCAACCTAGCAGTTTGAAAGCAAGAAATTCAAAGTAGATAAATAGGGACCACTTTGGTGGCAAGGTAAACAGTGTTCCATGTACTCCGGCAATGAGGCATGCCTGCCACATGTCTATGGAAACATCTGCAGATGCAGACAGTGCTGGATCTTTGGCTATAAACAGAATGAGCACTAAACCCTAGAGTCATGTACGACAGGCTTTCGAGCAAGGATGACCTTTACCTTACATGACATAACTGGCTAAGAACAAACAAAACAAAACAAACAGCCAGAAAAAATCACAAAAAAACCAACCTTAATTATCTAGAAGTCAAGTCTCCAAAAGTCTTCCTTAAAAGGAATGTTTCTTAAAGGATGGTACTGACAGACCCACGCACAGTTCTGCAGGGAGGGAAGTCCACCAAGCAGAGCCTTGAAGCAGTCGAAAGTAAGCAACAGAAAGGAGAGGGAAATGGGAGTCAATTACAAACTGAGGAACAGGTTATTAACAAATACCTCAGCTTTACAGTAACATACAAAGATTTAAAGAGGAGGTTAAAAAGAAACATGCTCAAGGCCAGCAAAGCTTGATTGCTTTTGGCAGACATGAACCAGAGAGCAGAGCTTCCTCCTTACTTTCTCCTAACCCTCATTCAGCTGCTTTTCACCACCCTCCTTGGTTGACATATAGCCTATCATTGCTCTTCTCAGAAGGCATACTAGAGAATGAATGTGGGATAGCAGAGGGCCAAAGGCATGACACAAAAGCCCAGTGCAGGGGAGCTTGTTATTTGTCTTCTCCATAGTTAAGCCCTCCAAGTGCAGTTGGTAGGGTATCTGCTAGTGTTGATCACACACACAGGGACATGCTGGCAATGCTACAAGGGTGGTGGACAGGGAGGGAGGGGGTGACACCTATGGGGGGTACTGCATGACATAATTGATTGTGTGGTCCTAGATCCTGGCAACCTAGCTGTTCAAAAGCAAGACATTACAAGTAGATCAATAGGGACAACTTCAGTGGGAAAAGATCTTGGGGACATGAAAGGAGCCTCATTCACCTTCCTCGCCCACCCCTTACCATGGCTGGTTGGTACACAGCAATACCAACCCCACAGAAACAGCACCTCGCTGCCTGGAAGGTTCCAGTTTGGTGGGGGGCTATAGCATAAATCTTGTGTAGCCACCAGGTGATATACTTCTGCCCCCCTCTGGGGGCATAAGTAGCTGGGGTGCACCGGGACTTGTCCTGGTGTCCCAAATGGCCACCACAGGCCTGCCCACACAGAGGAGAACACCAGATCCTTAGCAGCCCAAATAAAACTAACCATTTGGGGAGTGTTGGACTAGGTTTTGAAAATATTACCTTTCAGGGGGATGCAACTGCTAGAATTCCCTTGTTCTGCACAAGCTCTTTTTCAGGGTCAGGAGAATCGAATCAGCCATGGAAGCCCTCAAGTTACATAAAGTGCTAGAAAGGATACGCAGGGAGAGGGAATTTCAGGAGGCAGCTAGAACACCCGGCAGACCTCTTACTCACAGACTATACGTAGTCCATGGACAGCCCACATATGTAAGGTGCAGACTTACTTGAGAGTAATTCTCACTGCTCAGAGCTTCCATGAGTTCTAAGCAGCCTAAGGTTGAAGACTATTCATAACTTCATGGTAATTACTTCAGCTGAGCTGAGAAGTTGTTATTTCTGTGTTAATATGGACAAAACTGGGCTGTGAATGTTTAATCTGCCAGAGGTACAAGAGGAAACTTGATTTTGTGTGGTGAAAAAAGAAGTTAAGTTCTGTTGTCATTGGGTGCAGCTTTGTACATGAGAAGGGATTTTGTGACAGGAAACATGCAACACCTTTGGATTTTTGAAGGAAAAAAGTCATTTGTGTTTCCCATCCAGAACGTTCAAAAAACAATTTCTTAACAAATCAGATGATCCATAAAGACTTTTACCTCTGACAAATAATACCGAGTAAGAAAAGGAGCTGGAGGGGAAAAGTTAAGATCTGTTGAAGAAACAGATTTGTTTAGATAGTTCTGAATCACTGGTGTTCAGAGCATATTATGGGATACATATGGAGGGAAAACACTCAAGGTTTTGATTTGAAGTAGCCACATCAAGCTAGCTTCATTAAAGCAGGCTGTGATATTTAGAAAAAAAATCCAGAGCATTTAAGAGATGTTAAAAGAAATGTTTCTGTAGTTTTCCCCCCAAAACAAAACTATTTGGTAATATACACCAACCAAGTTGTTGGAAAGAACCATTCACTCTGGGTTATAGGGCCTTATAAGAAATTATAAATGTTACAATCTCATGATGTTTACACACTACATAGTTCATTTATTTTTACTGTAAATTGCCCACAGGACTTATATTATTAGACTGTAAATTTGTATGTAAATGTAGCAAGAATATATCCATTTCAGAAATGTATTTTTCTCCTATAATAATGAGCAACACTCTGCAGTATTAATTGTGCTCCTTTTGGTTAAATTTTTGTTATCAGTAAGCAAGGCTGGGGCTGTCATGTAGAATCCTTGGGCAATGACTGGAACCCCAACATGTTTCCCATCACTGGTGATATCTAAGGTGTATCTCCTTTTTTAAAAAAAAATCTAACATACTAATTAACTAACTCTGACCTGGTGCTTCACAGCTAGTTGCCATCTAAATGTTGCCAACAGAACAACACTCTGGAAAAATATCCCTTATGCATTAAAATGGGATGTGTTAATTTCCCAGATGTCCTTTTTCTTAAAGCAGGTACACAGAAGTAAATATTCAATATAGGTCATTGTATGATATTGTCATATTTACATTAGTAAGTCATTTTTCCAATTCTTAGTGATTTGTCTGTCATGTATAGTGTTTTCTATAAGGGAAAAAAACAGCTGGAACAACAGAAACAGCAAATTAGAACAAATTATTCCCCCTTTTTTTTACCAATGTAGCATGTTGGAGCAAACTGGTTCAATAATACTAGACTTGGGTCAGTAATATTACACTTGAGAAGGATCTTGAAATTCTTGTAGATCACGAGCTGGCTATGAGCCAGCTTTGAGATAAGGTTTGCAAAAAAAGGCAAATACTATTTTAGGCTGCATTAACAGAAGGCTGCATTAACAGAAGAAGGAGACTGCAGTGGCTCAAGTGATTAAGATGCTGAACTCACTGACTGGAAGGTTGGCGTTCAATTCCCAGGTACTGCATGATGGAGTGAGCTCCCATCTCTGTCCTAGCTCCTGCCAACATAGCAGTTTGAAAGCAAGAAATTGCAAGTAAATAAATAGGGACCACTTCGGTGGGAAGGTAAACAGTGTTCCATACACTCCGGTGTCTAGGCATGCCTGCCCCATGTCTACAGAAATATCTGCAGATGCAGACAGCACTGGCTCTTTGGTTATAAACAGAGATGAGCACTGAACCCTAGAGTCAGATATGATTGGATTTCACATAAGGGTAACCTAATAGAAGTATAGTTTCCAAATCCTATGAAGTACTATTTTCCTTCCATCAGCACTGGCTAGACTTCATCTTGAGTACTGTACCCAGTACAGACAAATTGAAACAAGTTCAATGAATAATTAGGGACTGGAAACCAAACCCTATAAGAAGAGACTGAAAGAACAGGGCATGTTTAACCTTAAGAAGGCTGGTGAGAGTTTTGATAGCACTCTTCAAATACTTGGAAAGTTGTAATAGAGAGGAGAGGCAGGATCTGTTCTCAATCATCCCAGAGTTGAGAACAAATAACAGTATCAGATTTTGGTTGAATATCAGGAAAAACTTCTTAACTATTAGAACAATATTACAATGGAACCAATTACCTCAAGAAGTGATGAGTTCTCCAACACTGGAGGCATTCAAGAGAAAGTTAGATACCCCATCTGTCAGATGTGCCAAGTACTGTTTTGTTGACAGATGTTGAAAATATGGATTTAAACAATCACAAAAAGGAGTTATTGTCATTAATGTTGATGACGGGAAGACAGTGTATAGCTAGGAATTGGAAGAGTGATATAGTTTTGAAAATAGAAGATCGGTACAAGGAGATGTGGGATCTTGCGTTGAATGACAAATTAACTTGAGAGATGAATAAGAAAAAGGGTATTGTTAAAGAAAATAGATTTTGGAAAATTTGGCAATTGTTTGTGGATTATTCATTGAAAGGAGAAGAGAGGAATAGACTAGTACTGGGACAAATGAGTTTTTGGAAATGAAATAATTGAAACACTCCGTTTTCTCCAGGGCAATGTAAATAACACTGGGTGCAATGTTTGATAATTATATTTGAATGTTATTTTTACTGTGACTAAATAATAGTCTTAAGTGGATGAAGTTAAAAACAAAAAGTTGAATAGGTACAGATATGATGATCATAAATACATTATTAACGTGTTAAAAATTTGGAAATGTGATTATTGTTGTTTGGATGAATTTGGAAGTTGGTATAGTATTAAGTCGCAGTTTATATTATGTTTAGTTTTTATATATTTTTTATGTTTTGTTTGTCTTTTTAATGTTATGTATAATGTAATTGTCAGTAGATGTTTGTATTTTCATTTAATTGTATTTATGTTTAAAAATTTTCAATAAAAAATTGTAGAAATAAAAAAAAGATGTGTTTGACCTGGATTCTGGCATCGAACAGGGGATTGGACTTAATAGCCTTTATAGGCCAACTCAGTGGTTTTATTATATTATTTTAAATAGATTGCAATCCACAAAAAAGGTGTGGTGTTAAAAATAACTGGTGTTTAATTGTGACTGTCCTTGGAATCCAGGGATGATTTCGGTAGAGAAAAATTGGGATGACATATACATGAAATTTGCAAAGTGAGAAATACAAGGCAGCTGCAGCAATTTTAACCCAATTTCCATGCAGAAATGTCACCATGTTGTATAAATAATACAATTTAGAAGCCTGGATGTAGGTTTGGATTGACTTTGTAAAATATTAATTTCATTAAAAATCCATTGAGATATCTGGACTTTGAGTTACAGTGAATCCTTTTTCAGAGAGGTGTACAGCCAGAAATGTTTCTTTCAAATTTCGAAATCATATGGAGTAACAGTAAAACATTGTACCCCTTATTTAGGGCTTCTTCCAATGGGCAATGTCCTTTGGTTGTACATTTTACCTTGAAGGCAGAAGTGCCAAATAATAGTACTCACTGTGATCCATTTGCATCTAGGGTTGCAGTCAAAACAACTAACTCTGTGTCTTTGAGGTTTTTAAGAGTTACTTTTTTCATCTTCCAGATAAGGAGTACTTGACAGCTATGGGATGCAATTAGCTTACTCAGCCATCCAGCTCTATGGAGCCAGTGAACATCAACACCATTTTCTTATCAATGGCTTTATAATTTATAAACATATAAAAGCTGTGTTAAAGAGTCACATTAACCCAATCCTATGCAGGTTTAAGAAGAAATAATGCAGGTAAATAAGTTCAGGACTGCAGCCTTAATGGGGAGTAATAAGCTTTTCTTTTTTAAAAAAAATCTCATCCTGTTATTTAAAACCAAAGTGCCTGCAAAGCTCTTAACATTTTCCAGATCACATTCTTATCTCCTCTAGATTCTGAGAAATGAAGGTGGCTTATATATTTTATTTCATCTGATGCTTTCAAAATTATGCATCATTAGTTACTTGTGACCTGCCGCATATATTAAGGCTAAAATCATATGGGAGCTATTTTATTCTCCCCTGCCTCCCCAAACCCATCTCTCTATGACTTCCAATTGTTGATTATGGTAGTAAAGGTAAAGGTTTCCCTTGCTTGAAAGCCAGTCATATCCAACTCTAGGGTTCAGTGCTCATCCCTGTTTCAAAGCCGAAGAGCCAGCTGTCTGCTTCTGCATACGTTTCCGTGGTCATGTGACAGGCATGACTAGACATTGGAGCACATGGAATGCTGTTTCCTTCCCACCAAAGTGGTCCCTATTTATCTACTTGCAATTTCTTGCTTTCAAACTGCTATGTTGGCAGGAGCTGGGACAAAGATGGGAGCTCATTCCGTCCTGCAGTACTTGGGAATCGAACTGCTGACCTTCCGCCTCACAGTTAGCATCTTAGCCACTTCAGCCATTGCTGTCCTTGTTGATTATGGTAGAATAATCCTTTTTTTAAAATGGTAGAATAAGAAAAAACAGGTTTAAAGGGTTGCTAAATAAAATGTCTAGAACATTTTGAAATTTGATGAGATTAGCAGATAAAACTAAGGGGTGTGGAGAGATTGTGAATATTTCTTTAAAATGAAAATTATAATAAAGGGAAATAACACCTAACTAGCCTCTTGCTTAGTATTTTATAAACTTATGAAAGCTGTATTAAAGAGGCACACACACAGACACCCCTTTAA
The DNA here is from genome assembly GCA_035047345.1 of Bradypodion ventrale. NCBI lineage: Eukaryota > Metazoa > Chordata > Lepidosauria > Squamata > Chamaeleonidae > Bradypodion > Bradypodion ventrale. Next base: position 94,358,283 of record JAWDJE010000004.1, read on the forward strand.
CACACTGCCTACAGAGGACATAAGAAGTGGGTGAGACTATTGCTTCCTAGAATTAGTCCCTTGAAAGTCAGTGGGACCATATCTCCCAGAGGAAATGCCCAGGCACCTTTGGAAACAGTACAGTAGACTAAGACCTGATCCTGAAGGCCCTTCTGCTCACCAGAGTCTGAAGGAACTGTTCTTCTCCTTAACGCTCCTGAGCCTAACATACTAGAGGTACAATAGGATTCCATGAAACTCGCCTTGTGGAACATAGGAAGACTTGTTTCCAAGTAAAACCATATACCAGGAGTCGGCTGTTTTGCTGCTGCAACTGTACCCTCAAATTGTGCCTCCAAAGTGTGGCTCCCAGGGAGTTGTCAGGGGCTTCTGTGCAGCCCCTGTGGGATTGCCCACGCTTGTCATAGAAGCTACTGCCCTTGCAATTTCTAGTTACATTGACAGAATGTGATTCATCTGACCTTGCTTTTCTATAGGTCTATCACTAGAACCTTGTACTGTAGTTAGTTTTTGTTTCTCTGTAAGAAGCGAAGACTACGCACATGATAACAGCAGCTTTGAAAAATCCACTTGTACTCAGTGATCTGTAGATTGCAGCTTTGCCCTGATCAACTGCAGTGCTTAAAGCCTCTGCTCACCCAGTGGCTGACATTGTAAGCCTACTGAAACCAAAGAGGAAGTAACAGAGGAAAACAATAATATCATTGATGTCTAAATGTCATCTAGAAATAAAGAGGACACTTGAAGCCTTTCTCTCCACTGACAAGAAGACATCCAACCACAAGTCCCAGCTGCTCTGAGTCACTCAATGGCAATTATGTTTACAATGGCCATGTTAGTAATACTAAGCTCCAATATTCTGTTAATCAACTGTTGTGTAAAGAAACGTATTTATGTCTTTTTACTAGAAGCTGAGAATACAGAAATTACATCACTGCTGATTCTATGTTATTTTCTCAGATTAGTTCTTTATTCTTATCCACTTGAGACTGCTATGTGTCCACAAAAGTTGTACTTTGATTTTGTGCAGGGACCAATTCACGTACATTGGTAGTTTTCCCTAAGCATCAAGATTTGGGATAAAGAAGCTGACTAATTTAATGTATTAAAATTACCTCCATGGTTGTTTTTATCACCCAGCAAGCAATCATTCCCATCTTTCCTTGTGTTGGTAGAATCTGCTAATTTAGAACTGAGATGGAAAGCATATTCTTGTTTGTCAAATACTGCAATAAAATGTTAGACAAGTGTTTTTTTTCCAACATTTTTTTGTCCATGCCCCATTTAAGCATCTCTAAAATCCTGATCTCTCTCACACACACTGGTGACATATAATTCTTATTATTCAGAAAGTGAACTCCTATTCATGTGGAGGAAGCCTAAAAAGCCATTAACTTGGTCTAAACAAGCTCTAATTGTACCCCTTAAAAATCAACCCACCCACCCCTGTGGGGCATGTGCCCCACGTTAGAAACCATAGGGTTAGATAGTTAATCTGTTTAATGGTAAGAGCTATGTTAGATATTTATTAAAAGGTAGCAAGATTACAGCTTTAGTTCACCTGTTACAATAAACTAAGATAGTGGAGATCCCTTGTATATACTTATAAGAAGGGGGTTGGGCCACGCGTGGTCGGAATGCGTGTCCGTACCCATCCAGCCCATCCCGTAATGAGCTGGCCACACTTACCTTTTGTCATTGACACCATTGCTGCGAGGGTCCGGGAGCCGAGAGTGGGGCATTCGCCCCACAAACACCAATGAAAAAACTCCAAGTCCCAGCATCCTCTGTGCCATGGCATGTCACAGCCAATCAGGCTGGATGGCCAAAGCATGGAGGAGGCAGGACAGCCGGCACGCGCAAGGAAAAACAAATGGCCAACTTGTGCAGCTTTTCCCCCTCATCACCAGAATTCTTCTCTGGTGGCTCTAAAAAGCCGCCTCCCCACCGCTGCTGTTCCCATTGCTGTTGACCAAGCTGGGGGAGAAGGAGGTAGGGAGGAGAGACCACAACACCTGGGGTCTCTCTGGCGGCCCTAAAAAAGCTGCCTCCCCACTGCTGCCACCACTGTTCCCACCGCCGCTGACCCATTCAAATTGCTAGGTTGTTAGGAGCTGGGACAGACAACGGGAGCTCACTCCATCATGCAATACCCGGAATCAAACTCCGATCTTCCAGTTAGTGAGTTCAGCGTCTTAATCACAGAGCCACCGCAGTCCCTAGGAATGAATTAGGTAGCCTTTTAGAAAGCCAGGAAGAGTTGCTCATTACATAGAAAACAATTAATTCTCACAATTTTGTGCTTGCAAGAAATCTTATATAAGGAGTAAGTGGAACTTTACAATTGTAAGTGATTCGGATTTGAACATCAAGTGTACAATGCTGCCAAACACCTATAGTTTTTCCTGATTTATGGACCTGTGCTTTCTTGCATGGAGTTCCATTCTATGACATTTAGAAACTTATAAAATTGGGAACTGGATAGCAGTTGTGCAGGAGAAGAATGTCATATTTTTTTAAAAAAGAAAAAGGAAAGATCTTGTGGTGTCTTAAATGACTAACAAAGCCTTCTGCATGTTCTGATCTAATCAACTGCAGTCATCAAATGTTTACAACATAATAAATCTTTTATCCTCTAAGATGTCACAATACTTCTTTGTTTACTAACTAGCATGATTGCCTAATTGAAATTATTACTAAATTCAAGCTTATATAACAAAAGTTACTGTGAATTCCAACAGGAGGGAGGACTATAAAATAAAATAAATGCATGAAGTTTAGGGTGATACAACAGGCCTGCAGACTTCAGTTTATACTCTTATCAGTGCAATTTAGCATCAATCTTTGAAAAACCAAATTATGCACTTAAAGAAACAATAATCTTCCTACTATAGATTTCATCAAGGCCAGTTCTGTCCTTAGAAGGAGAGACGGGGCTGCCTCAGGATCAGATACCAAAGCACAGGGAACAAATAGACTACAGAATAGAGAACATTGCCGCTGCACTCGAATAATGAGCTGGACACAGTAATAGATTGAGCTAGGGCCACAACTTTATTAACTATTCAACTGATCAATTGATAACATCTTCCCCAGGTCTGCAGAGGGCCTAGCATAGAGTGGTTGTCAAAGATAAGGTCTAGGGTGTACAAACTCACCCCTCCTCCAGTGAGTCCAATGCCCTGGTGTTTTGTCCAAGCATTTATTAGTTATTGTGTGTCAGCTTTGCCAGAAGTCTAAGGCGAAGCTGTGTGTCATTCACACACGTAATTCAAAAAAGCAGCCTAGATCACTGATTCGCTGGATTGAATGTTCCCGCATCTCTGGAAGCCCGCCAAAATGTATCTTCTTCTTGTAATGGTCAAATCCACTGTATTTAAGCAGGTCTCCATGTACATATTCCCCAGTCCAAATCTTGAGCTGAATAAAGATCACTGTTGTTAACCCAATCCTGCTGGTTAGATTACTTCTTTGTACGGACTCAACACCTGGACAATGGCACTCTAAGACAGCTACCCCTGGTCAGCTAAGGCCCTACCAGTGAAGCATTCCCTGCCTCCACCCATCCACCTCCGACAGGTCCATGTGCTGGAAGGCAGTGAACAGTACCTGTGTTGCAACCCCCATTCCAGGCTGATGAAATGGTGTCAGCCTCCTAATAGCACCAATGGACTCACTGTGACATGATTCCATACTGCAGTTCTTTTCAGTTATGACTTATTTAAAGTCTACCACCCCCAGACCTGCCCCATACCCTCAGGCCTGCGGATTCCCCATGCCCAGTTGGCATGGAACGGCCCTCGCAGAGGCCACTTCAGTCGAGAAAGCTCCTGGCCCGTGGGCTCTGCGGGCACAGAAATTAAGGGGGGTGGATTAATCATAAGGGTTTATTCACCCACACCTGACCTGACCGACGGTTCTGCTGAGAGAGCAAATCTCTAACCTCCGTTACCCATTAGGCAATTACTGACTCACAGATCAGCCTAATCTTTGGTGCAAATAGAAGCCATATTTACCCTAGTGTAAGCCTCAGACAATGGTTTTCCCCTGTCAGTGTTTGCCCGAGTTAATTAACTTCCCCAAGAGAGATCTCCCATTAACCCGAGTAAATGGGTGATGTGATTTTCTGTCACATGACGATTCTTTCCTGCATTGCCTTCTGATCTATATATGATGATGCTTTTCCTTCAATAAACCACTGATCTGATCTCGCTCCATATTGCCTCGTGTCGTTACTTGATCAGTCTCCTCCGGGACCCAACGGCCGTCCTAGCGGCCCTGATTCCTACACAGGCCAGTACTGGATAGGCAACAAATTCTCAATCTGATTTAGACCAGTAGTTCACACCAATATATTTTAGAAATGTATTTATTCCCTTTGGATTTGAACGTTTTTATCTAATGCTACATTTTTAAACACCACACTTAAAGCTGGTAATTCACTAATGCTACAGAAGAACTGTTATAAAACTCAGAAAAATAATGGGTTGCACAGTCAGTGTAAAAGGCATTACAGAGGGTGTGTTATTTTTGTTATTATTATCAGCACCTTGCTTAAATCTTACTAGTATGCACTCAGTTGTTCCACTTCTTGCCAAAACAAGCAGGAAAGCACCACAACAAATACCTACACAGATAAGCTGAAACAACATATTATTTGAGCAAAGTGAAAGATACAGAATGAGAGTTCATGGTCTCCATGTGCTCTTCACCATGTTCTGTTTATTTATAGACTGACTCTAATGTGTTCCATCAAAGGCTAGCTCATTGCAGCAAGCTGCGAGATGTTGGAAGAAACTCTGATGTACATTGGGTGCCATATGTTTTTACAGGGGGACTTCAGATGTCTTTAGATAGCTGCTTCCGTATTTATCAGCTTGTGACCTTCAACTTCAGATCCAAACCATAAATTAAGAGAAGATAGATCGAAATGAAAATGCAACCCTATTTTATGTTTATGTTAATTAACTAGGATCTGCTTAGTAGTCTAACTCTGTAGAGCCCATTTTCATGCACAGATTCATTATCTTTAGCCTCTTAATTAGAACCCCACTTCCTGATACCACATGGTATCAAAAAGATCAACATCAAAAAGATAATGAAAAAGGCATAGTTGGTGGCTACAAGACAAGGATCCAGAGTGAGAAGCAGAGATTAGACACATATATATGATGGACACCCATCACAAAGGTTTGAATATTAGTCAAAGGTTTCTGGGACATTATCATATTCGATACACCACAACTAACAGGTTGTTATATGCTGCTTTGTTCTTCAATCGCACAGTGGATTCCGACCCTTTGTGACCCCATGGAGCACTGCCCGCCAGGCACCCCTGTCCTCCACAATCCTCCTCAACCCACCCAGCTCTGTGCCCATTGTGTCTACAATACCATCTAGCCATCTCACTTTTGGCTGCCCCCTTCTTCTTTTGCCCTCAACCTTTCCCAGCATCAAGGCTTTCTCAAGTGAATCCTCTCTTCTCATTTGATGTCCAAAGTACTTTAGCTTCATTATTATTATTATTTAGTATATTTATATACCATCTTTCTCACCCCAAGCAGGGCGACCCAAAGCAGTTCACAAAATAAAGTACCAAATATATAAAAAAATTACATCAAATTACAATATCATAAACGCGGTACCAGGACAATTACAAAACAGTTTACAAAATAAAGTATTAAGTAGACAAAAACATTTCATCAAGTTACAATATCAAAACCACAGTACCAGGGCAATTACAAAAAGCCAAAAACCTCGTATGGCTGTGGCGGCTTCATCTTTACTATTTGACCATCTAAGGAGCACTCAGGGTCGATTTCTTCTAAGATGGACCTATTCATTCTCCTTGCTGTCCAGGGTACTCTCAAAACTCTCCTCCAACACCACATTTCAAAGACATCTCTTCTTCTGCACTCAGCTTTCCTTATGGTCCAGCTCTCACAACCATACATTACCACTGGTAATACCATTGTCTTGACTATGGGAATTTTTGTTTGCAAGGTGATGTCTCTATTTTTGACAATGTTCGCAAGGTTTCTCATAGCTTGTCTCCCCAGAATTAGTCTCCTTTTTATTTCATGGCTGCAGTCACCATCTGTAGTGATCTTTGATCCTAGAAAAGTAAAGTCAGTCACTGCTTCTACTTCTCCCACATCTATTTTCCAGGGAGCCCCTGTATATACTGATGTTCATGACATCTCAAAAAAGAGAGAGTTGGGGATGGTGAGCTCTTGGGCTTATTAAATAGGAGTGGGAAGACTTTTGCCTATTTCTACAGTCTACTGGCTGAAAAGTGGTTCTAATTCCTCTTGTCCCGCCTTGCATGCATAATGCCACTAATGTCAGGAGGGTTTGCCCTAACAAATTACCTTTAAAGCCCTACATGGTAGTGGAAATAAAGACAAAAAACCGTTTGAGGCATTGCCTCAAATGGTTTTTTGTCTTTATTTTTTGATTTGGCCAAATTTTTTACATTACACTACATGGAAGTGGGTCAGGATACTTAAGAGACCACATCATCCCAAGGATATCTGCCCATTCCACTAGAGTGGACCGGAGGGGCTCTTTAAAAATACCAACTGCTAGAGAGGTGAGCCTCTCTTGCAGTTGGTATTTTTAAAGAGCACCTCTGGTCCGCTCCAGAGTTTTTAACTAGATTTTTAATTGGTGTGGGTGGGAGGTAGTTTTTCAGGGTTTTTAGAAATTTTAAGGCTTTCTATAGTTTAAACGTTGGGGATTTTACGTACACTGCCCAGAGTCGCATGTCGATTGGGGCGGCTATACAAATTGAACAAACAAACAATTTCAGCCCTGAAATGGGGCAATCTGGTAATGGCATCTATAATTAACTGTAGATGTAAGAGAAAACATTCCAAGAATAATACGTTCCAAACATGTATCAAAATAAGATCATGTAGGCGTTGTAAAACATGGTGTTGTACACTTTGGGGGCTAGGATTTTGGGCAGTTCCAGTTGGTGTATCTCTCAGTAACCAAATATCTCCATCCCATTCCTAAGATACTATACTGCCAAGTTACTGAGTTCCCACCACAGCTCTGCCATTTCATTCTTGCAAAAGCATTTTATCAGGCATCCATTCATTACTATAATGATCAGATTAGCAGATCAGCTCACATGAGTGTAATATATAGAATACTTCTCCTCAGGGTTGAGGAGGTCAAGCATCTTATGGGAAGAAAAGCTGCTATTATCTCCAGCAGTATATTCTCTCCAGGGATATATAGCAGCTTTGGCGTGACAGATTTTGTGGGGTGAGACTAAATGCAAATCCTGATTGCTCCATGTTACGGGCTGTATTAGAAAAACAAGGGAACAAAAAAAAAAGATGTAGTTATATGTAATTACCTGAAACCTCTGAAACCAGAGATCAGCAGGGATTTTCTGTGCTTCAGGCATACCAAAATCAGAACAAGTGGTTCAATAAAGCAAAAACATGCAGAATGTGTTGTTCAGAATCATATTTGCATAATTTCTCAGTTCCCATGGTTTCCACAAATTATGATAAATATGTTTCCTCGGTGCATATTTGGGCATTTTAGGTGAGAATAATTATTTTATTGGTTGGTTAAAACAATAGAGGAGTATGCACATAGCATCAAACTTGTCTAGGAATTTTAAATTTGTCTGAACTCTGGTATGCCCTTCAAAAAATTAAAAAAGGGAAAAGGAAAACCAACTAGTTTGTACATCTGAGTCATATTATGCACAAAGGTTGTTCTGGACATTCTAGAGTGTGCTTCTGAAAATCTGGCCTTTTGTTTTTCAGATGTGAAGCTTTAAAGAATATTTCATAAAAGCAATTAGGAAAGTTTATACAGATGTAGCAGTAGAATTCAAAGAAGCATTCCTGGAAAAACAACATCCTTAATGAAATATTATTCCTTGCATGATGGGATTGACATTTGACTTTGTAGTGTCTGTTAAATAGTGTTCAATTTATGCAATGAAATTCAGTGCTCTTTACTCTGAAGTTGTAATCTAGCTGTTCTATTAAAAGCAAGAAAAGGCTGATTTTCTTACACCAGTAGGACAACACATGCTGTGCATGCAAAAGATCCGAGGTTCAGTTCCAGTGTCTGATTTATTTATTTTTAAAGGCACCAGGGCTGAGACAGACCTTCATAAGACATCCTGGAGAATTAATGTCAATAATGTCTGAGCAGACATACAATCTAGTCTGGCCAGATTATCCTGCTATTGTAATAGAGTAGACCATACTGCCAACGACTCAATGCCATGTGTCAGGGGGCAGTTAACTAACCTGACAACCCTAAGGACCAATGGCTTGGGTGCTAAAGTCCACAGGGAAGAGTGATGGTCCCCAAGTGGATTAAATCCCACTTGAATCCATCTTGATGGAAGGCAGAGGCTTCATCAATACTGGCCTGGGGCTGATGAGACTTTTGCGTGCCAAAAGGGCTCAGGACCACAAAGTGACTCACAGAACTGGATCAGTGATATGGGTGTCATCCTGTGATGCAGAAGGCAGATGAAAGGCCACTGCATTATATTCTCAGGACAGTCCTCATGGTCGATCGCCAAGATGATTGCCAATATTCAGAATCAGATACAGCACAAGAAGAAGAAGAAGAATATTGACACAGTCGGGGATTGCCAATATTCAGATTTGGAAATAGCAGAAAAAGAAGAAAAAGACTTAGAGTCTAACCTGTCATAAGTTATGCTAGAAGTTGGAAAGATCCATAACTTTCCCAGCCAGTTTTTGGAAATGGTTTTAAATCTCTGAATTACCCCCATGTGTTCCATAGAGTCTAACTCTCTTCCACTGTGCACTGGCTTGTTGATTTAAAAGGTATATTGTAATTTTATTTTAGTTGGGGCAGTCAGTTGTTAAGACTCTCACTTACAGGTCTATAAAGATATCAGCTTTAAAGGCCAGCCATTGCTACCTTAATCAGTTGGGAGTATTGACCTCATCTGTGATGTAGGTTTGAAAACAAAACATAGTATGCCCATGAGGAATATTCTTATGGAAGCTAGGATGATATGAGGCAAAGTGGTGGATACTATTTTTGTACACTAAAAATTGTGGTGTGTTCCCCCCTTTAAATGTTGTTCAAAGTCGAACCAAAATAAAAGAAAATAAAAATTAAATTATCCCTCAAAGAGCATCAAAATGTTTTTTTTAAAGAAAAAAGCAAGCTATAAGCAATACCAAGGACAGTAGGTGAATAAATAAAATACACAGAGCCAAGACTAACAATAAGTTACAATAATAAATAAGCAACACCAGAAAAAGGATGTTTGAAAGGAAATGTTTTCAATTATAACAGGACACAAATGGAGAATAAAGGCAACCTAACCTCTTGGGGCAGAAAGTTCCATACATGGTGGTGGGAGGAGAATTCCTGAATGATGTTGCCATTCAAGCTCAGCTCAAGACTATTTGCTGTCTAGGGGAACATAAGAACAGCCTTGCTGGAACAGGCCACAGCCCATCCAGTCCAGCATTCTGTATCACACAGTGGATCACCATTTACTTCAGGGTATTCCCAAGCAGATGCCTTCACCTGCTTAGGATTCCCTGGAAATGGTGTTGAGAGATATCCTGCCTATCTCTCCAACCCGGAGGTTGTTCTTAGGTATCCATAATTATAGCCATTGATACCCTTGTCCTCCATGAACTTGTCTAATCCTTTCTTAAAGCTGTCAAGACTGACAGCTGTCACCACTTCTTCTGGCAGGGAGTTCCATAGACCAGTGATCCTCTGGGTGAAAAAGCACTTTCTCTTATTTGTTTGAGAACTAGTACCCAAAAGTTTCATGGAGTGCCCCCTAGTTCTAGTGTTGTGCGATAGGGAAAACAGTTTTTCCTTATCTACTTTGTCCACACCGTGCATGATTTTATAAACTTCAATCAGGTCACCTCTTAGACGTCGTCATTCAAGAGTGAAGAGGCCCAACCGTTGCAGCCTCAGATGGTAGGGAAGGTGTTCCAGTCTCCTAATCATTCTGGTTGTCCTCCTCTGCACTTTTTCCAGATCCATAATATCCTTCTGGAGGTATGGCGACCAGAACTCTACACAGTATTCCAGATAGGGCCTCACCATAAATTTATAAAGTGGCAAAATGACACCTGCTGACTTATTTTCTATATCCTTCCTAATGATCCCTAGCATTGAGTTTGCTTTTTTCACTGCTGAGGCACACTGGGTTGACACCTTCATTGAGCTGTCCACCAGGACACCAAGGTCCCTTTCCTAGTTTGTCACGGAGAGTTCAGACCCTATCAGTTTATAAATGTAATTGGGGTTCTTTGCCCCAACATGCATCACTCTGCACTTACTAATGTTGACGCTCATTTGCCACTGTTTTGCCCACTCCCCCAGTATCAAGAGATCCCTCTGGAGCACCTCACATTCTCTCACAGTTTTCACTACCCTGTATAATTTAGTGTCAGCAAATTTGGCTACCTTGCTATTTACTCCTACTTCTAAATCATTTATGAAGAGGTTGAAAAGCAGTGGTCCCAGTACTGAACCTTGGGCGACCCCACTCTTTACTTCCCTCCACTTGGAGAAGTGTCCATTTAGTGCTACCCTCTGTTTCCTGTCCCTTAGCCGGTTGCTGATCCAGGACAAGACCTGTCCCTTTATTCCATGACTGGCAAGTTTATTCAAAAGCCTTTGGTTCGGGACTTTGTCAAAGCCTTCTGAAAGTCCAGATAAACAATGTTAACTGGATCCCCCTTATCCACATGCTTATCCAAATTCCAACAGGTTAGTGAGGCATGATTTGTCCTTGCAAAAACCATGTTGGCTCTCCTTTAGCAGCACCTTCTCTTCTATGTGTCTATTAATTCTATCTTTTAGGATGGTTTCCATCACTTTTCCTGGGACACATGTCAAACTGACAGGTCGGTAATTTCCTGGATCACCCCTGGATCCTTTTTTGAAAATTGGTGTTACATTTGCTACCTTCCAGTCATCAGGTACAAAGCCTGATTTGAGGGAAATATTATATATTTTGGCTAGGAGATCAGCAATTTCATCTTTAAGTTCCCTGAGAACTCGTGGATGGATGCCATCTGCTCCTGGTGATTTGTTAGCATTTAGTTGAACAGGACATGCAAGGACCTCCTCCCTGGTTATTTCTATGTGGCTTAATTCTTTGGTTTCCCTCCCTACGAATATAGGCTCTGTTTTGGGCATGTGGTCTCTGTCTTCTTCAGTGAATACTGAAGCAAAGAATTCATTGAGTCTCTCTGCAATCTCTGTTTCCTCTTTAATAACCCCTTGCCTTCCATTGTCATCTAATGGTCCAATGGCCTTCCTAGTTGGGTTCTTATTTCTAATGTACTTAAAGAAGTCTTTGTTATTTCTCTGAGTATTTTTAGCTATACGCTCCTCAAAGTCTTGCTTTGCTTTCCTGATTGTTGCCTTGTATTTGTTCTGCCAGAAATTATATTTCTGCCTGCTGTCCTCATTCGGACAAGCCTTCCATCTTCTAAATGAGCTTTTCTTGCTTTTGATCACTTCCTGAACAGCTCCTGTAAGCCACTTTGGAGTCCTCTTGGACCTGGCAGTGCGCTTTTTCCTTTTGGGTATGCATTCCAATTGGGCCTCTGTTATTGTTTTTGTAAACAGCCTCCATGCCTCTTGGAGTGTTTGTATTCTCTCAATTTTCCCTTTCAGCTTCTTTTTTACTAGGTTTACTAGGGAAGGACATGATGTTCCCATTTCCCCATCTCATGTGTGGAAACTGCTAGTCAAGATCTTCACCAATGCTGGTGATGGGATGGTATCCTTCACTGCATCATTACTAAGAGCTTTCTTGCTTATTGATAGGTATGCCAAGACTGGTTAACATCTTTCTTTATTTTAAAGGATCTTCCTTTATTCCCAAACATGTAGCTTGGAAAAGTACTTCTTTGACTGCAGTACAAACTTTTCTATACTATGGCTCAGACCCAACTCACCAACGATGGCCCTGTCACTAACTATTTTGTTATAAGGTCTGAATAAAAACCTTGAAGTCCACTAAGTATTGATGCAAAGGAATAATACTGTTGGAGCCAAAGTTTTCTCAAGACACTTACCCATGTGATATAAAAGAGGGGTTGCCTTCTCCTCTCTTTACACATGTAGAAAATGCTGCCATTTTCAGGTGAAACCTAGTCCAATGTTAAGATTGGAAAAGTGTCATCTATGACACCTGAGAGCAGCAAGACAGTTTAAGAGAAGAGGACAGAATGTCTGACACACACAGTCATCTTCCAATAGAGAGGAATGGCAACAGGGCTGAAGAAGAACTCACAAAACATCTGCTTTTGCTGCCCCTCTAATATCTTTCTCCTGGCAGATGTTTCATTCTGGCAAAGCAAACGGATCACGTAAGAGGGCTATGGGGAATGAGGTTAAATGGCAGGTAGATTCACATATAAGGAGACAGACCTTGAGGGAGCCTGAGCTACTGATAGCGGATAACTGGCATCTACTGTAGAATTGTTCTTGGATGTGAAACAAAAGTTGGTGCTGCTGTATCAGGAGTCGGACCACAAAAGAAAGCACCCTTTAATTCTCCCATTCCAAAAAATGCACACATATACTATTTTAAAAAACCTCAATTGGCTAAGACGCTGACTGGAAGTCGGGAGGTCAGCAGTTCGATTCCCGAGTACTGCAGGACGGAATGAGCTCCTGTCTTTGTCCCAGCTCCTGCCAACCTAGCAGTTCGAAAGCAAGAAATTGCAAGTTGATAAATAGGGACCACTTCGGTGGGAAGGTAACAGCGTTCCATGCACTCAGGTGTCTAGTCATGCCTGCCACATGACCACAGAAACATCTGCAGAAGCAGACAGTGCTGGCTCTTCGGCTTTGAAACAGAGATGAGCACTAAACCCTAGAGTCGGATACGACTGGCTTTAGAGCAAGGGAAACCTTTACCTTTAATGTGTATGGAACTGACACTGAACAGACGAAGTAGCAAAATGAGCTCCACCAATCAGCTCATCTTTGTCCTAGTCTACCAGATCCAAAAGCCGGCAGTAGCAGTACACTGAGAGGCAAAATTGTGTAGTAAATTGAGTGTCAAATTAGGACTCAGGCAACTTGGATTTTGTTCTAACTTTGTGGGAGGGTGTGTGGGAATGTATCTGGTTTCTGTCTGCCTGTCTTCTACACATTTTGTAAACAAAGGCCCCTTTGTTTACATGAGAGACAACGCTTGAGTTTGGGCATGCGTAGAAAAGTGAGAAGAATTCTCCTTATTTGGTTCGGACATTCTGATTGGTTGTGTGTGCCTTAGTTTTGTTTCTGATATACTCTGTTTGAATAAAGAGACGCCATGATTATTCCTTTGTTCAGCCAAGACTGCAGTCGTGTGTATGTTTTCTCTCTATCTCTGTTTCTTCCTTACTCTGCCTAATGAAGCTGGACTCCATTAGACTTCTTAACTCTTCCTTTGTTTATCTGGGGCTATAAACTGCTCCTTATGAGGTTGATTAGATCTTACATGGATCGGATTTCTACAAGTGGCGCTCCGTGGGAGGCTTTGAACTACAATGAGAGCCTTCTTTGAACTCTGCTTCAGCAATTAACACCTCATAATTGGCGACCGGGGAGGTCTATTGTCATTCACTCCGACCGGAAAGGTCAGAAAAGCGCTTGAATCATCCAAGGTTTATTTTGGATCCCACAGGGTGAGTGAAAGATTTATTATGGGGTGTGTGCTAGCTTCGCCAGAGCAGGAGTTTTGTAAAGATATCTCATATCTTCTGAATAAGAATGGGCAACGGGCTGATATGAAGGAAGTACAACAGCTGGTCCAAGTTGTAGGAAAACACTGTCCTTGGTTCAAATATGACTGTCTGGACTTAAAAGATTGGGATAAGGTTGGGAATGAATTGCAGAAGCATGATGGGGTTTCTGTCCCAGTGCAATATACCTGGAATGAAGTCAGAAACTGTCTTCAAAGACTTACTCCAAGAAATATTTTGTTGTCCCAGAGGCTTGCTGGTCCCCTTCCACAGCTTTTGCCCCCAGCCAAGGGAGGGACTCTGGCGACGGCCCCTCCATCATATGAGAAACAACAGCATGAGCCCCCTGATGGAAGTGGGGGTGGAAAAGGAGATGGGACATTATATCCTGCCTTGCAGCAATCAAGCACTTTTAGCCCTACAAAAGACCTGTTCTCTGCTGCTTTAACTGCAGCTGTGCTTGATATGGAATCTGTTGCTGTATATCCAGTGAACAGAGAGGCTCTTGCAAATGGGACTGCTGCAATACTGCCTGCCAAGTCTAAAAAACAACTAGTGCCAGCTGATTGGGAACAAATGGTGGGGACCTCATCACAGATTGAAGCTATTAATGCATGCAAAGTGGCAGGAAGCAAGGAGTGTGATTCCAAGGGAAGCACAGGAGACCTCAGCTCACCCCTGAAGCAACCCTCATCACAAAAGCAGGAGAAGCTGAGTAGTAAACTTGATTCCTCACGTGTGGCCAGGAAGTGGAAGGATGGCCCAGAGGAGGAATGCAGAAAACCCAAGCCCAGAAAGGGGTCTTCTTGCAAGTACAAACTAACAGGTGCAGTTTGTCATAAAGTTGAGATTCAGATGCTGCAGATGAAAGAAGTCCAGAGGAAAAGGGGTGTGGATCCTTCCTCTATGGACAGCAGGCTTTTGCAAAAATACAAGGAGGGAGAAGACATACTCCAGTTTTTGGCTGATTTTGAACTGCCCAACCCTCAAACAAAGAGATCCAGAGTGGGCTGTTCCAAGTTTGCTCATACCTCATCTGCCTGCCTTAATACAGATGGGTGTGGCTGGAGCATGAAGAAATGTGTGTTTGCCTGAAAAGCTGAAAAGGGGGGTTGTCTAGTTGTCTTGTGAATTCAGTGAGAATTAATTTATGGCCTAATTTCAACCTTGCCATGCCAAGAACTGTGCTGGAGAGAAGATAGTGTTTAAACTCTAATCTGAGAAGAAGAAAGCTTCAATCAACATCTGGACTTTTAAATTGGACATTTTAATTGGACTAAAAAGTTTGTGTGGACTCTAAAGAAGAATTGGCTTTGTTTGCATTATAAAACCTGAAAACCTTTTTTAAGAAAAAAATTGTCTACCTGCTCATGCTATGAGTGTGAAATGCTCTAATGATATTTGTACTGTATTTGATTTACCATGCTATGCTGGTTTTAAGTTATTGAATGCCTCTTTCACTTACACTTAGTGAGAGACGAAGAAATGTAATGCCTTACTCATGTAATTGGGGAGTGATAAATGCTTGCTAGAATGCAACAGAGACCTCCTTCATGTAAGGAAGAAGAGAAATGTTCATGTTTTGTTCATGCTTAAATGTTTTGCTTATTCTCTTACAGGGGAAAGTCCTGTCTTTACTTATGTTATATTTTGCCTTATGAAACTGCATATCTTAAGGTACCTCCAGAAGTACATGGAAGAGTTTTCAGTACCCTACACATGTAAATGGGTTTGTGATATTGCATTTGAGTTAAATGTCAGGCATGTTTCACATCTAGTTACATGGTGCTAGTAATAACATAGCACTGGTCATCAAACAGGGCATGCTACTGTTTCTTAGGGGAGTGTCTTCCTAAGCCATTGGTCGTTTATTGGCAACAAGGGGATCCTGAGTGTGTGGGTTCCTGCCCGAGCGATCCGCCCATGGAGAGAGAAGGTTACTCAGCTCCAGGACGGTGGTTCACCAGTAAACTAAATTTGCTGACATTTGTTCTTTTCTTTCTTACTGTGCTTCCAGCTGTAAGAACAATGACTCATGGGGGCAACCCCAACTTTTGGCTTCATCATGCTAACTATATGTTTGAGGTTCATGGTAAGAATGCAACGTTATACTATGAGCATCCACTGGCAGTGTCTCAAATGGCCTTTCTTCCGGCATTGTTCAACACGCCTGAGTTGGTTATTGGACACTTGCAACATATTGACAGGTCTACGCTCTTCTCCAATCCCCCAGAACAATTTAACAACACCCGCTGGCGAAGCATGACATTCAAGAAATACACTAAAGGGCTTTGTTTCTGCTGTCATAGTTCTGGGGCCTGGAATAGTAAATGGAAGCACTGAACTCAAGCAAAACGGGTTTTGCGGAATGTAGGCAATTATACGGGTTGTGATGATTATTTTTGGTTATGGGGTAGTTATAACAGTTCTTATAAGCTTAATTATCCCTTGTTTAACACTACTATTGAAGATATATATGATGTGTTTCCTATGTTTACTCCTGATTATTCTGCTATAGATAGTGGTTCAATTTGCAATGGATGGCAAATTAAGGATCCCAACATGTGGTTCTTTTTTAATGGAGTTGCCACGAATTTCCATCCAGGACAATATCAATGTGCAGCATTGGGTTATTTTACCTTACCCGTACAAGTGAAAATGCCGCTTCAGGCAGATGCACGGCGCCGGAGAGCTGTTGCCGGCCCGATGGGTTCTGGTTGCAATGATGAAGTGATAATCGATGTTCAGCTTTCTGATGGTAGCTCCTGGGGGAGAGCTATAGGGAGTGTTATCACTGGAGCACTCACCTTGGGATCATACCCAGGTGTCATTTCCCAGGAGAATAGAAGGTCCATTTTGGGACTCACCTGTAGGCTGGAGAAATCAATCAATGCCACAGGGAGGGTCATACGGGATCTTCAAATGGAAATCACTGAGCTCCATCAAGACCAAATGCAGGACAGACTGGCCATAGATTACCTGTTAGCAAAATCCGGAGGATTTTGTAAACTGGTCGGGAATCAGGGATGTCGGGTAAAATTCCAGGATCTGAATAATACTATTGAGAAAGAACTTCAGAATTTACAGGAGAGCATTACTAACAATGTACGTACTGATGTTAATCTCTTTGATTGGATGACTTCTTGGTTGCCTGATTTGTCTGTCCTTAGACAAGTTTTCTTTTATGGGGTCATTATTATTATTTGCCTTATATCTTTGTGTTTTTGCATTTATTGTATTCCTAATCTTATTTCTATGTGTAACACATGTCCACTGCGTAGAAGGGAGACATCGAGTTTTGCACGACGGCAATTGTACTCAATGGGGTATCATCCTCCGGAACAAGGTACCAGGAGTCAGGAGGGGTACGATGTCCAGGAGGACAGTGATGATGTATATGGAGGAGTAGTTATGGAGTATGATGACATGCAGGGGTATGATTAGCCGTCCCTCTCTCAAATTTAAATGAAAAAGGAGGACATGTGGGAATGTATCTGGTTTCTGTCTGCCTGTCTTCTACACATTTTGTAAACAAAGGCCCTTTTGTTTACATGAGAGACAACGCTTGAGTTTGGGCATGCGTAGAAAAGTGAGAAGAATTCTCCTTATTTGGTTCGGACATTCTGATTGGTTGTGTGTGCCTTAGTTTTGTTTCTGATATACTCTGTTTGAATAAAGAGATGCCATGATTATTCCTTTGTTCAGCCAAGACTGCAGTCGTGTGTATGTTTTCTCTCTATCTCTGTTTCTTCCTTACTCTGCCTAATGAAGCTGGACTCCATTAGACTTCTTAACTCTTCCTTTGTTTATCTGGGGCTATAAACTGCTCCTTATGAGGCTGATTAGATCTTACATGGATCGGATTTCTACAAGGGTGCAGTATTGGACAGAAACTAACATGTGAGACAAATAAGAGAGATTTTATTCTGTCTTCCTCAGTTGCTCTCTTCCACAATCAAGTCCACTCCTTTGGATTTTTTCTGCTCCCAGTACTGAAGCATGCAGTTCTTCTCATCCTCCTCTTGAGACCTCTCCTGGCAATGAAGAATAAAGCAAAACACTAACTATTCTACAGGAACAGAGAATAATATTAATTAAATTAGCTAATGGTTAATGATTGGTAGAAGACAGGAATAAATTAGGTAAAGGTAAAGGTTGCCCTTGCTTGAAAGCCAGTCATATTTGACTCTAGGGTTCATCCTCATCTCCGTTCACAGCCAAAGAGTCAGCGCTCATCTGCACACGTTTCCATGACTAGACATTGGAATACATGGAATGCTGTTACCTTTCTCACCGAAGTGGTACTTACTGTATATATCTACTTGAAATTTCTTGCTTTTGAACTGCTAAGTTGGCAGGAGCTGTGACAGAGACAGATGCTCACTCCATTGTGCAGCACTCAGGTCTCAAACTGCTGACCTTCCGGTCTTCCAGTTGTCAAGTTCAGTGTCTTAACCACTAAGCCACTGCAGTCCCAGGAACAACTTAGCAGGTAAAGGTCACCATTGCTCGAAAACCAGTCTTATCTGACTCTAGGGTTCAGTGTTTGTCTCTGTTTCATAGCCGAAGAGCCAGCGCTGTCTGCTTCTGCAGACGTTTCTGTCGTCATGTGGCAGGCATGACCAGGCACCAGAATGCATGGAATGTTGTTTATCTTCCCAGCAAAGTGGTCCTTATTTGTCTACTTGGAATTTCTTACTTTCAAACTGCTAGGTTGGCAGGAGCTGGGACAAAGATGGTAACTCATTCTGTCTTGCAGTATTTGGGTATCGAACTGCTGACCTTTTGCCTTCCAGTCAGTGTCTTAGCCACTTGAGCCACTGCAGAGAACTAATTAAATTGAACTAGCTATTTTCAAAAGTGCATGTTAGAATTTTTCCAAAAGTATTTTGCAATATATATTGGGCTGTGGTGGCTTAGTGGTTAAGATGCTGATCTTGATGACTGGAAGGTTGGCAGGTCAGCAGTTCAAGGCCTGAGTGCTGTGTGACAGAAGAATGAGCTCTTGTTGTCTGTTCTGGGTCCTGGGGAAAAATTGTAAGTAGAAAAATAGGTACCACTTTGGCAGGAAAGGTATCATCATTATAGTGTCTAGTCATGGCTGCCACATGACCATGGAAATGGTCTGCAGTTGTAGACAGTGCTGGCTCTTTGGCCATAAATGGAGATGAACACCGCCCCTTAGAATCAGATATGACTGGCTTTCATGCAAGGAAGACCTTTACATTTATCTATATAGAGCTTAGCTGAATATCGCCTTAAGAATTTTCGAAGTGTCCAAGTAAATGCATGAAGCATAGAAATAGAGACTTAATTCTAGTTGTGCAGTGATATATTTGGAAGTACAGAAGCTTATCAAACACAGCCCAAAGAGTAGCAATACATTGTATAGTACACAGTTATTAGGAACATCATGACCACAACCCTGTGCACAATTATTTAACAATTTGCTCTACTGAATATATACTGTTTGCATACTTTCAGCTTCTAAAACATACTGAACTTTATCTTTATCTTGCTCTATGAAAGCATAATTCTCATACATTTGTTGTTGTTCAGTTGCACAGTGACCCCATGGACCATTGCACACAGGCACCCCTATCCTCCACCATCCTCCTCAACCCGCCCTACTCTGTGCCCATTGCATCAACAATACTATCTAGCTATCTCATTTTCTGCTGCCCCCTTCTTTTGCCCTCAACCTTTCCCAGTATCAATGCTTTCTCAAGTGAATCCTCTCTTCTCATTTGATGTCCAAGGTACTTTAGCTTCATCTTCACTATGTGACCTTCCACGGAGCAGTCAGGGTTGATTTCTTCTACAATCGACCTATTCGTTCTCCTCGCTGTCCTGGTTACTCTCATGCACAAGTACTTTGAACACTGCGTCAGTATACTGTGAAAGAAAAGCATTCAGGAAAAAAAATGTAGGCCATTACCATTTCTCCAGAAATCCTTGGTTATTTCCACACTGCGATTTCAAGTGCTTTGTTGAGCAGGACAAGTTGTTAAATTTAATGACTAAACCTAGATATTTTGTTTCTAAGCTCTGGTTAAAAGTAATCTTTTGTACTTCTACCATGCTATTAATTGTAATTATCATTATTCTTCAAGAAACAATGGTGACAGTGTTGCCTTTTGTCAAGTATTTGCCAGAGCTCTGACATTGGACAGCTCAGGAGGTCTTAATCTGACGGGTTTCAGAGGTCTTTGAACAAAGATCAAAAATGGTGTGTCCGTGTATATATGAGTCATTCTGAGCCTTTCATCAGATTCTCAAAATGGGGGTGCGAGATTGAGAACTAACTAATGAGCTAGAAGAATCATGATCTGACTCAGTCCAAGGTGGATTCCTGGATAATCCAGTTATATACCTGCAGAGGAAGATAATCATAGAGCAGTGATGGCAAACCTTGGCACTCCAGCTGTTCTTGGACTTCATTTACCATAAGCCCAAGTCAGCACCCCTGCTGGTCAGGGCTTCTGGGAACTGAAGTTCAAGAGTACCAGGAGTGCCAAGGTTCGCCATCACTGTCATAGAGCAGCAGTGGCTGGGAATCAAACTATAGTACCTCATACAATGTACCTCATACAATGATTTTAATCTGTTCCATGGGGCTCATTGTTGTACAAAACAATTGTTATATTATATGATGCATGCATCGTATAGCGATTTTCCCTATGGGATGCATCGTACAACGATTTTTTTTGCTAAGTGGTTTTTCCCATTGGAAAATTGTTGTATGATTTTTTCCATAAGGAAAATTGTTATGCAGGATGCCATTTTTCCCCAAAACCTAATTGTTATGTGATTTCATTGCTATACGGGGTGATTGTTGTATGAGGTTCCACTGTACTTCAAAGACACCTTGACTTTGAATCCTTCTCACAACAAGTGAGGGGATTCTAATGTTCAAGAACTTTGAGTATCTTTCAAGACTACCTATAGCTAATTATTCCAAGACAACTAACCTTCAGGAAGCAGGCAAGGCAATACAGTGCTGTTGTTTATTTTATTCTTCATTCAAAAGAAACTTCATTTAAAACAATAGGCTATGAATTGCAGCCTGATAATCTAGCCCCTATCCAATTAGAAATGTCAGTCATATTGTTAACACTCAGATTGTCGTGAAGTTAGCAGCAGCTTTATGTATTTTTCTAAATCCAATTTAGACTCAAAATATGTTTTATTAGCTGCAGACAAGAATATTTAAATTCAAAATATTTTTCTTTTTAAAAAAAGGTTCACCTTTGAAATGGCAAATGGCCATATTCAAGCCACATGTTGGCTACTAGTTTCTCCTCCCCCCTTCTTTTTTTCAAAGCTTGTTCAAAGAAAAAAAGAAGGAAAAAGGAGAAAGTTGACACGGCTCAATACAAACCTTTCTCTGTTACTTGAGAAAACAACAATAAAACACCCTTTGCCTTTTATCCACATCTGGCTGCAGCAAAAACAGTGACCCGTAGAATTCGAAATTTCATACTTCACTGCTGCAGGCTAGCATCCAGAGGTTACTTTTGCCCATGTTTATGAAAGATCGAGTCCTGTCAGGAGGAGAAGTGCTTACTGAGAAAACACATGGAGTTCCTGTTTCCAAAAATCATGGAATTAGACAGTGATAAGAGGTTCTCTATCCCCAGTGGATGCTTGTAGGATTTAATGGGGAATAACTGTGTGGTTAAATGCAAACACAAGTAAACAGTATTAAGCTTCTTTCTTTGCCACATCTTCCTAGGAGTAAAGCCAGCTAAATTGTAGAACTTGCTTTCAAGAACGCATGGAAATTGTATTAATTAGTTCTGTGCTGAAAACATCTTCCATTTTGCACTTCCGGAACAGTCATTCAATTTGTATGAAATAAATTGTTCTGGGAGAGAACATGAAAAGGATAATTAAAAATCACAGATGAGGAGTGAAGTTCTTACCTTTGTTACAAAGTGTCTGGAGGGACAGTTTTTATGATTTTATTCATCTCTCCAGTGGTTTGCAATCACCTTAGCCTCCCACATTTCAGTTAAGCCTTAGAGGAAGAGGTCAGATAGTAACTCCACCCCGTGAGGCTTTTTCAGGTCAAGAAGCAGACAGTAGGAAGACTGTAGAGTGACAGAGAGATGTACAACCAAAGAAAAATATAAGGAATCTAAAAGACAGATTTTGTGATACAAGGTCACGTTTCTTCTTTGTAATGGGGCATCACCTATTATACTCCTCCCTAATTGTCACGGGGGTAACAGGAGACTAGTTGAGTAAAGCAGGGGTCCCCAACCTTTCCTGCACCACAAACCTGCTTCATGCCAAACAACCTTTCCACAGACTGTCAAGTGGAGTAGTGGGACCAGACAGTGCAAGCGCAAAACAAAACACTACGCACAGGTGGGGGAGGAGCCCTGCTGCAGCCCAAAAAACAAAGAGGAGGGGCCCAGACTGAGAGGATGAGGGAAGCTGCTCCAATGAAACAGAGCTATTTCCATTTACTAACTCACCAGTTATTTTTCTCAGGGTGATGAGGAAATGTCAAGCATTTAGGCCTTTGTATTTACTCCTTCTCTCTCGCTACCACTGCCATTATCTTCCTCCATTTTGGGTCCTTATGTTGTCCAACAACAAATGTCAAAAAAGATGATCCTTAGTTGTTAATTCCAAAATCAGAATGGGTGGGAGGATGGATGCTGTCGTTCAAGGATGTAATCCTAACATTCACGCTGGGAGTAGTAAATCACACTCCCAATAAATTCAGTTGAATTAACAAATTCATGGTATTAATGTTATCAATATTCAATCCATGTCATGGGACCAAGACAACATTGCTTGGCCTGCTAGATGACCTCCTCTGGGAAGCCAACAGAGGCAATACATCTCTGTTGGTTCTTCTGGCTTTTGATACCAGCAACCATAGTACCCTCCTGGACAGGTTGTTGGGTTGGTCTTTGAGAGTACAGTTATGGATTAAGTCCCATTTTTCCATGATGACTATATCCAGAGGGTGCAGCTGGAGGAAGAATGTCAGACCCATTGGGAATGACAGTATGGTGCCACAGGGGTTACTTATCTCCCCATGCTGTTTAGATATATCAAGGGACTTGATGAGGTAACATGGAGATTTGGAGTGTGCTGTCACTCACCAATATTCAGATGACAAGCAATTCACCTTTTCGTCATCATCAATGGATGATGAATTATGGACTGGACAAGGGCTAACAGGCTGAGACTGAATCCAGATAAGATGGAGACCATTGTTTGGAGGGACTCCTGTTTGGTTGGAGATTCCTGATGTTGTTTTCTCACTCCTGCAGTAAAGGAATTTTGTTTTTCAGACGGATATCTAGTAATGCCTGGCACATGACCACAGAAATGTCTGCAGATGTAGACAGCACTGAATATTTGGCTGTAAACATACATGAGCACTACCCCTTAGATTCAGACATGACTGGCTTTTGAGCAATGGGGACCTTTACCTTTACCTGTTTGTTTGTTTTTTACTGATGTATTTGTTAGCCTTCCAGAGTAACTGTACAATTAGATGGGCAGGAGATAAATTGAATTAATTAATTAAATTAAATTAAAAATTGGTTTTTGTAGTACAGTGGAACCCCGTATAACTAACAATCCATACAACGAAGCATTTTTGCGCTATTGCCAATGCACCGTATAACGAAGAAAAGTTCATTATATGAATCGTTATTGGCAATACCCTGTACAATGATTATTATTTTTTTGGTATGGGGTATCGCCAATAGTGATTCATATAATGAACATTTTTTCGTTATACAGTGCGTCAACCATAGGGATCCGTATAACGAAAAAAACCATGTAGCGAAGAGCTCTGTGGAATGGAGTTTTTTCATTATACGGGGTTCTACTGTATTCTACTACTAGAGAGCATTTTCCTGTACTTCTCAGTGATGTAATAAGAACAATAGCAATAATGCATTTTCCAAAACAACACAACAAATTATTTTCTTTGGGCTGCAGAAATATCAACAATAGTAGCCTAGTGTCCAAGTGAGGTAATTAGAAGAACAGTAAGTTCCTTTTAATAAGTAAATTACGAGCACTCGACAATACAATTCGGACATCATTAGAAGCAGAGTTCCTTTAAAAGGAAAGGACTATTTATTCTAAGATACACATGCCTCAATCCACATTTGGTAAATTAGCTTGCTTTTGCTTCATAACTGGTTACTCACAGATAAGCATGATTATTTCTGCATGTCTGATTTCCCAGCCATATACCATAATTCTGAAAGAAGGGATAACAGTTGTAAGAGGAGGAATACACTTTTGCCTTAGTACAGTATACGTTCAGAACCTTAACCTGGTGAGTTCACAGTGGAAGGTCGAAGATATAAAGGATTTCTCCCCATGCCCATTTTCAGGTATAGTACAGCCCCCCATCTGAGATTTAGTTTCCTCAGTTTCAGTTATCTGAGCTTTATGATCGAAAAATCTGAGTAGTATAAGGTTTGTTAATACCCATAGTTTTGAACATCTGTGGTAAGCCTTGGAAAGTATCATCCACAGATACAGTACTGTGGACAAAACATCCCTTCCCATTGATCCAAACAGGGGAAGGGAAAACAATGATTTTTCCAGGAACCAATTGAGCCCTATATCTAGCAGTAAATTTATTTATTTACATTTATATTGCCACCCACTCGACAAGTGACTCTGGGCAGCTCACAAATATAAAACACCAACCAAACATAGAATTACAAAAACCTTAAAACTTTAAAAAGCCATTAAAACCCACTAAAAATACCCTCCCCACCTCTGCTAATTAAAATTATTACTTAAAAACATGAACGGCCTTCATTATATAAGACAGCAAGGAGGGAGGGGGGCTACCACATCACCAGTGCCCCACACCTGCTTTGCCAGCCAGGTCTTTAGAACTTTCCTAAAGGGCAATGCTACAAATACCATACACTGTCAAGCCTTACATTGTATTGGGTTCATTCATTCATTCATTCATTCATTTATTCAATTTATACCCCGCCCTACTCGACCAGGGCCGACTCTGGGCGGCTTACAACAAGTAAATCAAATACAGTATACAAAAATTACAAATGGTACAGTGTTACAATACAGCAAATTAAACAATAAATATTAGAAATACAAGATCCATAAAACACAGTATAACAGCAATGCAATAAAGACATAAGCAGCAATAGTAATACAATAATTAATCAAAAAATACAGTAAAAACGATCAATACAAAATACATACATAGGCCAGAGGGCACGAAAGGAAAGTCCTCAATTCCAACTGGACAACAGTTGCAAGTAGCCTAAAAAACCCCAGAACAGTGTAAGAGTTCCAGGGTAGGCAGGAATCCCTCCTCGCACCGTCATATCCACCGGCGGGGAGAGCGCGGCTGCGGCTCCGGCGGCGTTTTCGGAGCCTCCCAGGCCACGGGAGGCTCCCTTTATCTCCCCGCCGGTGGTGGGGGCGGGGAGAGCGCGGCTGCGGCTCCGGCGGCGTTTTCGGAGCCTCCCGGGCCACGGGAGGCTCCCTTTATCTCCCCGCCGGTGGTGGGGGCGGGGAGAGCGCGGCCGCGGCTCCGGCGGCGTTTTCGGAGCCTCCCAGGCCACGGGAGGCTCCCTTTATCTCCCCGCCGGTGGTGGGGGCGGGGAGAGCGCGGCTGCGGCTCCGGCGGCGTTTTCGGAGCCTCCCGGGCCACGGGAGGCTCCCTTTATCTCCCCGCCGGTGGTGGGGGCGGGGAGAGCGCGGCCGCGGCTCCGGCGGCGTTTTCGGAGCCTCCCGGGCCACGGGAGGCTCCCTTTATCTCCCCGCCGGTGGTGGGGGCGGGGAGAGCGCGGCCGCGGCTCCGGCGGCGTTTTCGGAGCCTCCCGGGCCACGGGAGGCTCCCTTTATCTCCCCGCCGGTGGTGGGGGCGGGGAGAGCGCGGCTGCGGCTCCGTTTTCGGAGCCTCCCGGGCCACGGGAGGCTCCCTTTATCTCCCCGCCGGTGGTGGGGGCGGGGAGAGCGCGGCCGCGGCTCCGGTTCAAAGGATGCTGGAGATGTGAAGATGTAGATAAGCTGTCCCTCATCTCATGGCCTATCCCAACTGGACTTTGTGCACACCTAGACATGTTTAGTACAAAAGTCTTCATAGGCATTGGAGACATGTCCATCTGAATGCACTTACAGTGTTTTCCTGATTAATGACCTTGATAAAGACCTTCCCTAGACTTTTCAGACCAGAATGTGTGGGCAGCCAAGGAGACTGCCCAGAGATAGAAATATGTGTAACAGGATATATATATATATATATATATATATATATATATATATATATATATATATATATATATATATATATATATATATATATATATATATATATATATATATATACCGTATTTATTCGTGTATAACGCGCAAAATTTTATACCAAAAAAAGAAATCAAAGTTTGGGTGCGCGTTATAAACGAGGACTGGTGTCCCACCCCCGTCGCGAGCCTCTTTTACTTCCTTTTTAGAATTGGGTCGGCTGTCTATTGAAGGGGAGGCGGGGGTGTGGCTTTGAAGAAATTGACGGGATCTGATTGGGTGGCGCGGGAGACGAAGCAGTTCGAGCGAGGCTCCTGGGGGTCGGAAGTGCTCGTTTCGGATTGCATTTTCTTTACCCTGCAACAGGTGGGTCTGATTATCCCCCCCTCCCTCAATGTTTTAAGGCGTGCTCTTATGAACAAGCTTTTTCACCGATATAACTGGTACCCGTTAGATGCGTGGTGTGAAACAAAATTTTATACCGAGGTTTCATGGAAAATTAGGGGTGCGCGTTATACACGAGTGCGCGTTATACACGAATAAATACGGTATATAAATTTTTATTAACTTTTTCAAAAATATACAAACATACATAAAACAATACATCATAAAAAAGAAGAAAAAAACATATATTTCATAAAAAATAATCTCATACATGATAATTGAACTATTACCTTTTATAGCTGTCTATAATGTTAAACATCCCCTAGAAAAACAACTAACCTGTATCAAAAGAAAACTGCACAAAATTTCTTTTTTTTATCACTACAACTATAATCATCTCATAAAACATTTCAGTAATACTGTACTTTAAGTACAACTATCAAAATCAAAATTTCCCTTGAATTCCACCCAGTGTTTATTTACATTGCCCTGGAAAGCTCGGTCCCAATATTTACCTCCAGAAACTACTTTGAATTGTTACAGGTCTACTACTTTCATCACCCGTGAGGCAGTAATCTACAAAAGGCTTCCAAATACTCCAAAATCTATTTTCTTTCAATTTATCCCTTTTTACTTTTATCTCCCATGTCAGTTTATCGTTCAATGCTAAATTCCACATTTCTTTATACCATTCTCTCGTCTGTATAATTACATCATTTTTCCAATGTCTAGCAATACATTGTCTACCCATTGTTAACATTATTTCTAGTAATTCTTTTTCCTCCTTGTTTAAACTCATACCAGCCACATCTGTTAACATAATGGTACCTGACTCCAAGTTAATTTTCTTACCCATTATTTCCCCAGCCTCTTTTTCTATTCTTCTCCAAAAACCATTTATCATTTTACAACTCCGCCACATATGTTCATAAGTTCCAATAGTGTCTTTACATCTTCAACATAAATTATCCTTTTTATTGTCAATCTGATGTAACCTCAGTGGTGTCAGGTACCATTGCCACAGCATTTTATAATTATGCTCCTTAATTCTTACTGACATTACTTAATTCTTACTGAAGATATTTTTGTCTGAGAAAAATTCTATACTGTAAAGCTATTTTTTTTAAAAAAAATCTTAGGGGAAACAATCAGGGGGGGGTTGAGAATCCCAGAAGAATCAAGCCCTATTCACTTTTCCATTTTTTAAGGATACACTTGCCTTTGGGTGGATACTACATTCTCTTCTTCACTTTTCATTAGAAGGACAGGTGGGAAATCATATGGCTTGCCTGAGGTGCAAAACTTACTAGATTTACTAGATATAGCTCCCCCACTTTTCATGGATCTTATTGTATATGATGATTGTGTACTATATATGATGTTTGTGTATTGTATTTTTTGCTTCTGCTGCTGTGTCGGATATTTTGATGGTATTAATTTGTATTACATTGTGATGCTTTTGTGTTGTTTTTAAATTTTGTGCTGCTGTATTTTTATTGTATTGTAGTTTTTCTATTGTATTGTAGTATTTATTTGCTGTGAGCTGCCCTGAGTCGGCGAAAGCCAAGTAGGGCGGGATATAAATAAAAACCTATCTATCTATCCTACCCTAGGAACACTAGTAATGATTGAAAATTCCTTCTCCTCAGCCATTGTTATAATTCAGTGATGGTGAACCTTGACACTCCAGCTGTTCTAAGACTTCAATTTCCAGAAGCCTAAGTCAGCACTCCTGCTGATCAGAGCTTCTGGGAATTGAAGTTCAGGAACAGCTGGAGTGCCAAGGTTCGCCATCACTAGTATACTGGCTATGCATCTGGCTAAAGGAGATTTGGATCTAGCAAATGTATCTCCTCTCTTATCCTGCCATTTTTCTACCCCCTTTCTTTATTTTCTGCTAACAGATCTTTGAGATCAACCAGTACAAGAGGTGTCTACTTGTTCCAAACCCATTACAGTTGGCACATATTTTGGTTAAGACTGCAGTGTCTGTGAATGAAATATAAAATCCTCCACAGCAGCTTTCTCTTCCTACCATTTCAATCCATATGAATTCTAGTCATCTTTCCCCCAATAATTAATTCTTATTTACAGTTTTCTCTTTTTAAGCTGGCCATCAGCAGAAAGATTTCTCTTTCAGAGTAGGTTCTCCCTCTCAAGCTCCATATATATGGATTATATGAATGACAGTCCTGTACACAGAAGATGTATTCTTCCCTCATAATTTGAATATGTTCCTTGGTGAGCCAAACGGGCTGCATTAAACAATGGAAGCAAGTGAGCTTCACTAATACCCCCTAGGAAATTATCCAGACAGCCCCACAATTCATTAAAGTAGAGAGTGGGCCAAGATGAAGAAAAGACAGTTTCTTTTCAGTTTCTGCCTACATTCCCGCGTTGCATTTGATTCAGTTCACAATTTGCTTAGAAGGTTCACATTTATGATGTGCCTTTTTTTAAAAAGGAGTGGTGGCTCAAATGTATGTAATGTTTGGATGTCATAAAACTTACCTTTTTTACTTCATAGTATTCCCACAAAATATCATAGTGAATGTAAACAAACTTGAATATGATTTGTAATTAATAGACTTTGCAGCTTGAGTTTGAAACATTTGACTTAATATTTTTATACTTTTTGTCTACATTTTCTTTTAAAATATTTATACTGTTTTTAGATTGTTTAAACACAAAACTATAACTACTGTCTATATTTCTCAAACAAGAAAGGAGTGTACATCATCTTTCATCAAGAGCTGCAGCTGAGGTAGAAGTGGGAAACCTGTAGTACCCCAGATGCTAATGCAGTTCAAATCCCATTCTCCTTAGCTAATATGGCTAATAGCCAGGAACGATGGGATCTGGTATAAGAGAAACAGAAAGTCAGTGTCTTCATAGAATTAATCTTTTATCCTCATGTCACTATGTTGGGCCAGACTTGCTAATACTCCCCAAAACTCATGGTTGCCTTACTGATGAATCAACCTTTACTCTCTTCTCAATCATTTTTACTGTTGTAACTGAGATATGTATCTGACAAACAATGTAAATTATCAATACTATAATTCTCCCATTCTGGGCAACAAAACAAAAATGCACATGAAGCACAACAAACTGATTACATATTCATCTGCTAGTCCCTAATTTAACAAACAGACTCTGCTGTTTGGGACTTCAATCTAGTAAATCACATGTTTTTCCCCCTAGAAGATTAAGAAAATGCTTTTTTTTTTAAAATAAAAAAAGGTATAAAAAGAGTGTATTGAAACACCCCTGTTCCATATCTACCTATCAAGATGGAATTTTTTTGAAATATTTTGTTGCCGCTGCTTTTTATAATAAGCCTAATCTGATGCACTTGCTGAAATCCTGTAGCATGAATTAAATTGTGTAACTAGTAAAGGACAGTATGTTGCAGTGAAAATTAAGTAGCTCCCCCAATGGCTTAGTGGTTAAGACACTGAGCTGGAGACTGGAACGTCGGGTTTCGATACCTGAGAGCTACACTTTGGGGACATGAAAGGAGCCTCATTCGGGCATCCCCTGAGAGAAGTTTCTCCAGCAAAAAAATCAATTTAACCCAGACTAATCTCTGACATGAAATTATTACTACAGTGAAAATTAATAGATAATATATCAGAAACTTCATCTGTGAGACTGAAAAGACACATTTTGGTCCAAAAGCAAGGGTAAACATTCTCCACAGAATGTAGACATTCTCCCCCTCCATGAAATACTGGAGACAGGCAAGCATCTGACCATACACTGTTTGCACAACCATATGCATCAACCAATCCAATCATTTTGTCTGTCTCTGAGGATGCAATACTGGATGAGGTCATCAGATGTATTGGTTGAAGGAGTCTGTTTCAGCTAGAGCAGATGGTATATTCACACATTCATTTAGTTAATATGGTTCAACAGTCCAACCTAAAACACTTAGTGTTGATCTGTATTATAGATAAGATTTTCATATTTCTCATGGATACAGTTACAGCAAAGTTAATTAGTAGTTAGATGTGATCATGTCTCTTGAGGACGTCTCCATAGAAGAAATTACTTTGCAAACCAAATGATGTGCAAAATACCAGTTTCTCAAAAGAGGCTGTGAGACTTTTACTCTCAGACTCATATCCATGGGGCATGGAGTGACCACTGTCTCCTCCTCTTAGGTTTCCCCTGCCTTGTGGAAGGAAGAGAGAACTATGATTGCAGCTTTCAGGACTGAGAGGAGCACAGCTGTGGTTACGATTGCAAAGTGTGGCTGTGAGACTCACTGTCTCTAGATCAATCCTGAGGCTCCATCTCAGGTTTTAGACATGAAATCTCAGGGCCAGCAAATGCTGCTCTGCTTGGAAATCTTAAAAAACTGAGTTAATTGTCATGGCTTTAGGATATTTTAATGATACTCAGAAGTATGGAGCACAAAGGTATGCACATTTATGCCTTGGATCATGACTCCCAGAGTTCCCCAAATGGACAGTAATAAAAGGAGTGTACAAAATATGTATGTGTGGGAAAGCTGCATACAGGGGGGGAAATAGACATTTTCATGCATCAGAAAATCCACAGAATGATGCAGGAAGTGCCTGACACAAACTGAGGGTTGATCACATGACACTCTGGCACAGAGGACATTCAGACTCATTCATCCCTCCCCACGTTGACCAATGTTCAAAGAAACCATTCATAATCCTCTATTCTTCACTAACCTAAAGTGGCAAAGACCTAGTACTTAGGGTTTCTGGGAAGATGAACTCCCCTCTAATACTTTTCCTCCCCAGGCCCAGGGCATAGCCTGTTCCCAGAGTGATTTGTCCAAGTTCATTTCAACATTCCTTCTTTAAATGGCTTCCAGATCCCTCTTTTCAGATAGGGAGGTTTGTCAGTGTTTCCGGGAGATGTTAAGGGTAAAACCTGTGACCAAGGAGTGGGTTCTTGTGATGCCTGAAAGATGTACTCAGAAGCTGCAGTACTTGCCAACATTTCTGCCTTGGTTCACACCTTGCATGGACTGATGGACAGCATAGGTGGCACACGTGGAGTTATGCCAGTTAAGATGCTGAACTTGATGACTGGAAGGTCAGCAGGTCAGCAGTTTGGGACACGAGTGCTGCATGATGGAGTGAGCATCTGTCTCTGTCCCAGCTCCTGCCAACCTAGCAGTACGAAAGCAAGAAATTGCAAGTAGATAAATGGGTACCACTTCAGTGGGAAAGTAAACAGCATTTTGTGCACTCCAGTGTCAAATCATGCCTGCCACATGCCCACAGCGCTGGCTCTTTGGCTATAAACAGAGATGAGCACTAAACCCTAGAGTTGGATATGACTGGCTTTCAAGCTGCTGGTTGGGATGTGTAGAAGGCTCATGGGTGACCAGCAGGGGAATTTTTCCTTCCCAGATCGTACACTCTTGCTGCCAGGCTTCTGCTTGTGAATCTCTATACTCCACAACTTGCCATGAATGGCACAATGAGCATAAGCGGTTACATCTGCTGGCTCTCTCCTCCATTCCTTCCTTTCACTTCTAGCTTTTAAAAGTGTACCAACATTGTGTGAACACAACACAGGGTGTGTGATTAAATAATTTTTTTTAAAAAAAAACATCTCTGTGGGTCACAATGGCTGCCTAGCTTTAAAGGAGGAGTTCTCAACCTTTTTAAGCTGGGGGTGGGATCATGTTCCCTCAGATAGCTTTGGGGGCTGGATGGCCATTTCGCTCTTCCTCCACCACATGGCACTTCCTGGCATGGTGGAGGTGGTGAGAGGCCACATGAAATGGTGCCTCAGGCCGCATCTGGCCCACGGACTGCAGGTTGTGAATCTCTGCTTTAAAGTTTCTCACACAAAAAAAAAAGGAAACTTTTTCCTTCTCTGGCATCCTTATTTTCTTTCAGGTGCTCACTCTCCAAATACAGTGAAACCTTTCCCAACCTTTTCAAGCCGGGGGTCGGGTCACACTCTCAGTCAGCTTCGAGGTCTGGATGATCATTTTTTCCTGCCTGAATAATGGGGGTGGCCATTTTGTCCCAACAGCTTCAAGGGGTTTCCATTTTGTTTCTTGAATGCCTTTGGAGGGGTGGGGGGGCACATGAAATGGCACTGTGGGCTGGATCTGTCCAGTGGGCCTTAGGTTCAGAACCCCTGCCTTAGATAGACGATCACCACAATGAATGGCTTGCATTTCATTTACATTTCACATTCTGCTTTCTTTTCTATACCTATAAAAAGGCCTCTTAACTGTTGGGTTTGTTCAAATGCTCCCACACCAGGCCCAAACATCCCCGACCTAGCCCTCCGCACTCATCATAACCCCTGCCTTCCAAACGCCGTGGGGTTTTGGTGGTCGCCAGTGGAGCAGACGCCCCATGAACGCGACCAAAAAAAGAAAAAAAGAACTATGATTCCCAGAGTCCTCTGTGCTGCACAACCCCTCAGCCAATCAGGCTGAGGGATGCGAGCGCAGAGTAGGCATGCTGTCTTAAAAAAAAATGCCGGGAGCAGGAGGGAAAGACTTTGAAAGACCCAGCTGGAGCCAGGAAAAGGTAAGTGCGGTCGGTGGGGGCTAGGGGGTGGGTGGGTGAGGCATGGCCCCAGTAACCATGCTGCCCCTCCACCTAGCCCCCTTCCTAACCCCCACCGACTGCACTTACCTTTTGCTGGCTCCGGCTGGATCTCTGAAACTCTTTCCCTCTCAGCGTGGCCTTCTGCATAGGGAGAAGCACCGGCCTTTCCTTCTGTCCCTGTGGGCAACTTGGCCTCGACGCCCGCATGGACGAAGGAGAGGCCGGAGCACCTCCTGGCCTACCGGAGAGAAGGACTCACTTGTCTCTGGGTTGGCTGGGAATGAAAGTTCTGTTCCTAGCCAACCCAGAGAGAAGCAAAGCCCCTCCATGATGGGGATTCCTTCTCTCCGGGAGGCAAAGGTGCTGCAGAGAGGGGACCCCCCCCTCCGGCAGGACACCCCACTATTAAAGAGAGGAAAGCAAGCGGTTTCTTCTCTTTAAAAATGGAGAGTTTGGAAGGAAGGGGGGGAATCGATCCCCTCTCCCGGGTCTCCTGGGTCTAGAAGAGTTCGGGGGACAGACCACTTTTGTCCCCACAAACCTCCCATACCCAGGGGACCAGGGAGAGGGGATCGAATCCACCCCCTCCCAAACACTCCATTTTTAAAGAAAAGAAACCGCTTAGTTTCATCTCTTTAATAATGGGGTGTCCTGCAGGGGGATCCACTCTCTGCAGGGTCCCCTGGCTCTGGAAGGTTTGGGGGGACAGACCCCTTTTCCCCCCCCCAACCCTCCCGGAAACAGGAGACCCGGAATCGAATCCACTCCCTCCCAAACACTCCATTTTTAAAGAGAAGAAACCACTTAGTTTCTTCTCTTTAATAATGGGGTGTCCTGCGGGAGGGATCCCCTCTCTGCAGGGTCCCCTGGCTATGGAAGGGTTGTGGGTACTGCTTGGTTTCTTCTCTTTAATAACAGGGTCTCCTGCAGGGGGATCCCATCTCTGCCTGGTCCCCTGGGTTCGGGGGGGGGGGGTTGGGGGACAATACACATACACACTGCTTCTCTCTCTCTCTCTCTCTCTCTCTCATACACACACACACACATACACATACAAACGAGACACTCCTGCCTTGCCAGGAATTTTTAATGTGTGTGTTGGTGGTTGGAGTGATATTGTATGGGTGGTGGTGGTTGTGCACACCCAAAACCACCTTTAACCACCAACACACACTTTAAAAATGCCCGGCTGGCCGGGCACAAATATGCTAGTCAGCTTATAATTGTGAAGTTGCTTTCTAATGGTGAAAACACCATTTCATCTGTTTCATCCTTAACATAACTAGTCTTATCCTTTGCCCAGAAACGTCTATGCTTCATAGGATCCTCTTGGCTTTTCAGCACTTTCCATGGAATTCTATAGAAAGAAACAAGAACCAGATTTCATTTCTGTCCACCTTTAATGGCATCTAACATTACAACAATTTCTGGAGGACAAAAAATCTGCATGGATCATTTGCTGGTCCCTGATTCGTCATTATGTTCTTGTACCACAGTGGCCTAGAGAGCAAAAAAGGCATTCTTGGGTCATGGGTTTTTTAGAATGTATTCATTCTGAATCTAGCAAAAACCACACAAGACTGTGGTTTTGTTGTTGTTCAGTCACACAGTTGAGTCTGACCCTTTGCAGCCCCATGAACCACTGTCCTCCAGGCACCCCTATCCTCCACCATCCTCCACAGCCCACTCAGCTCTGCGCCCATTTCGTTAACAATTCCATCTAGCCATCAGATATGTCAATAAAAGGATCCAGCCCTCACAAATGAAAGATTAATAGGCCTCTGTTTATTTATACAGCATTATCCAGTCTGTGTTTCATGCTTAAATTCATATGAACTACAAAAGAAATACTTGAAACATATGCCAGCCAGTTCATATAAGAACTCAACATCCTCCCCACTCAGATTGGAAAGAATGGGCATGCTTCTCTCTCTCTGCACCCCCTCCCAAGAACCCACTTGCAACCCACCCAGATGCTCCAAATTCCTCAGCTTTCCAGGGATTTGTGGTGTTTTGCTGTTGTTATTTTGTTTCAACATTCTTCCTTTTTATTCATTTAGGAACATTCTGTACTTGGGGAAAATATCCTGCTAAGAGGTGTGCTGTGACCCTACAAGTGATTTCTGTTTGATTTCCTCCTCAGACACACAAACTTCTACCTCTTAATGGAAGGGTGGCCACTTCTACCTTGCCAAAAAAAAAATGAGTGCATGCATTATCAGAAAAGAGAACACTACCTTGTGTAAAATTGCATGCGATAGTTTATGTGTACAGATGCAAAAACTGGAAATGATTCTGATAATGTGAAACAGAATTACAACACAGAACATATTATTTGAATGGGGAAGACTTTTGGGTATGTGATGACATGTGTCTGTTGTCCAGGCACCATCTGTGGATAAGCAACTTCAGCATTTCATCTTTGAACCAGGCTTGGATTTGACAGCCCTTCAGACAGAGGGTAGCTTCAAACAGAGAGCACTTCCCCTGCTTCTCTGCAGGGAGGAAACAAATTGTTGTACAACTGCATTATTTAGGGAGGTTTAACGTATTTTTTCTTGTTTTTCTTGAGAAACTTCTCACAACTGCAGAGGAGCAAGGGAACTCTTTAAAATCAATATATAATGTGCTGAAGTAGCTAGTATTAGCATAGTTGTTGCTGGAAGCAGCCTTTCGCAACTGCAAAGGTTCCATATACTGTACATCATTCCCAGTGTCTACCTATATGGGAGTTCCCGCCAATAGTAGAACTCCCTGATGGAGATTTGAACAGAAGCACTCAGGGGAGACTGGGGCACTCCAGCACCCACAACTTGTGGATGCTGAAGGGAGGAGTGACCCCAGAGAGTGCCAGTGAGTGAGCTATAGCCCCTGTGTGGACATGCTCTAAGGCAGGAGTTCTCAACCTTTTAAAGCTGGGGCCCAGGTCATGCTCCCTCAGACAGCTTTGGGGACCGGATGACCATTTTTGCCCTTCCTCCACCACATGGTACTTCCAGGTGTGGCAGTGGTGGTGGTGGGACACATGAAATGGCACTGCAGGCTGCATCCCGCCCATGGGCCAAAGATTGAGAATCCCTGATTTATATAAACCAAGGTCTTCCACCTTCTCCTAGGCATAATCTGGCCCCTGTCAGATTAAGCAAGGGAAAAAAAATCACTGCTGTCATCTCTGATCACTGATAGCCCTGGTAGTGCAGTGGTTAAACTGCCGCACTGCAGCCCAAACTGCTGCAGACATTGTAAATTCGATCCTGACTGGGATCGAGGTTGACTCAGCCTTATATCCTTCCAAGGTCAGGAAAATGAGTACCCAACATATTGGGAGCAAAATGCTAATTACTTTGTGAATTCCCCAGAGAGTGCACTAAGCGCTATGGGGTGATATATAAATGTACAGTAATACCTCGGATAACGCTAAAACTTGGTTGCACAAGTTTTAGCGCTATCCGATTTTTAACGTTATGCGATACTGTACTGCATAATGTTAAAATCCTGTGGGATAAATTGCATAATGTTAAAACTCCATAGAGATACATTGTAACCAGCGCAGGCTTCAGCGAATGTTATGTGATGCATCCTATAGGATTTTAACATTATGCAATGCAAATTTTTTTTTCAGATTGCTTAACGTTATGTGGTTTTAACATTATCAGGTGCAAACATTATCTGAGGTATTACTGTAATTGTTATTACTCTCCAGATAATGGTAAGGCTATCCAGTTGTACTTTATATCTCTCTTCACCTACCTTACTTTGTTTATGTTTATGTTTGTTTATGTTTATTCGATTTATACCCCACCCTATTCAGCACAGGCTGACTCAGGGTGGTTAACAACATATAAATAACCCCAAGGTAACCCAAGGGGTTTATATACAGGATATAAAATACAAAGCAATTTACATACAAAATATAAAATACAATAAAATACAATAAGATACATAGATATACAGGCTGACACAGGTGCTCCCACTCCCCCCATCCAACAGGACTGGGGGAAGGAGCTCAGTGTCTTGGCTGGAGGCAAGGCTAAATACAAGATATCCAAGATACAAAATATCCAAAATGCAGTTCATTACAAAGTTGCACAATAGCAATACAATACAGCCAGTAGTGGGCTTCCAAAAAAATTTGCTACCACACTGTGGGTGTGGTATGGTGGGCGTGGCTAGGGGAATGCCCTGCTTTGCACCCAAATTACGACTACTTTATTTCAAAACTTGTGTGGGTGGGGCCAGCCAGAATTTCTGCTACCGGTTCTGGTGGTCTGGTGCAAACCTGCTGATGCCCACCACTGAATACAGCCCCCTCCTGACCACAGTAATTCCAGAAGAGCAGTAGAATCGGCTACTCCCACTTCCCCTGCAGCCACACCAGACCGGGGAAAGGAGCCGGGGTGGCAGCCGCAACCGGGGTTGATTTTAAAGTCCATGCCACCCTCTGCACCTGTTCCCACTTCCCCCCGCAGCCATGCCTTACTGGGGAAAGGAGCTGGGGTGAAGTCCATGTCCGGGGATGGTTTTAAAGTCTCCACTGAAACTGGTGCTTCAGGAGTCTTAGAGCTGAGACAGAGCTACATCTGTGATGTACCTTTCTATTATGGTCTTCCTGTGGGGTGAAGGCAGCTCCCACTTAGGCCAGAATTTGATTGTGTCTATGGAACAGGCACACTGTAAGGCCTGGGGGCATAGCTGTCAAGTATCCTGTTTTTCCTGGGAAAACCCCTTATTTTTACCCCTCTTCCCACCCCCTCCCGTTTTATTAATTTCCCTGTAATATCCTTTATTTTTTTTAAAAAAAATAAAATCCTGAACGGAGGCCTCACAGGTGATGCTGCATTATGTTTTTCCTGCCACCAGAGGCCACTGTGGCTTTTCGCTTGTGGAAGTGGAGAGAGAAGGTGGGGGCTGGTGGGGGCATTCTCTTTCATTTCCTTGCCACATGGTCATGGAGGCTTTGGTTTTGCTGGTGGTGGTCAGAGCCACCATGGGACGGGAGTCTACTCTAGGTGAGCGATATTTCATATATGCAGGGTCAAATCAGCTCTTGGTCTGGGGCAGAAACTTCTCTCTCACAGTTTATTGAGTTGTTTCTGCCCTGCCTCCTTCGTTTCTGTTCTAGAGTTAACTTGGGAGGGGGGGATGTTGCTTGATCACTATATGAGAGAGAGAGAGAGAGAGATGAGGTTTATTTTGCTTGCAGTTGCGTGGCTGGGTTCCTTTTACAGTAGGAAAAGCTGCTGCCGAAGGTTTTCCCACCCTGCCCAACAGGCACCCCAACTTCTAACAAACCATCTGGAGGGAGATTAACTCCTCAGCTGCTGGGAGGCTTGAAAACTACAGACGTTGCTTTTTACTTACTAATTCCCTTCCTTAAGCTGGATCTGACATTCTCAAGTGTTGGTGCTTCAATTGGTTGCAGTGAGGAACAAATAGATTGGTTAATTTGGGAGAATTAATCCCTTGCTCCTCCACCCTAATTGGGGTGGGGGGGTGGGGGTGTCTAGCCATGTACAGGGTTAGTTCGTTAACGCCAAGCTGCTTACAAGCAGTTGGTAACCCTAGGGGGCTGGTTTACTATTCTGCACTTTGCTTCCCAGGAAAAATAAATAAATAAAAATGAGTAAACAAGAAAGAAAACAAAACAAAAGTCCCCCAAGAAGATGGGAAAAGGGTTCTTTGGCCCACACAGCTTTGTGCCCATTGCATCTACAATACCATCTAGCCATCTTCTTTTTGGCCACCCCCTTCTTTTGTCCTCCACCTTTCCCAACATCAAGGCTTTCTCAAGTGAATCCTCTCTTCTCATTTGATGTCCAAAGTACTTTAGCATCATTTTATTATTTGACCTTTAATGAGCAGTCATGGTTGATTTCTTCTAGGATCGACCTATTTCTAACACAACATTTCAAAGGCATCTATTTTTCTGCGCTCAGCTTTCCGAATGGTCCAGCTCTCACACCCATACATTACCACTGGGAATACCATTGCTTTGACTATGCAATTTTTTGTTTGCAAGGTGATGCCTCTACTTTTAACTATGTTCCCCAGGTTTCTCATAGCTTGTTTCCCAAGCATCAGTCGCCCTTTTATTTCATGGCTGCAGTCACCATCTGTAGTGATCTTTGATCCTAGAAAAGTAAAGTCAGTCACTGCTTCTACTTCTCCCCCATCTATTTTCCAGGGAGCCCCTGTATATACTGATGTTCATGACATCTCAAAAAAGAGAGAGTTGGGGATGGTGAGCTCTTGGGCTTATTAATACCAAAATCAGAACAAGTGGTTCAATAAAGCAAAAACATGCAGAATGTGTTGTTCAGAATCATATTTGCATAATTTCTCATTTCCCATGGTTTCCACAAATTATGATAGATATGTTTCCTCGGTGCATATTTGGGCATTTTAGGTTAGAATAATTATTTTATTGGTTGGTTAAAACAATGGAGGAGTATGCACATAGCATCAAACTTGTCTAGGAATTTAAAATTTGTCTGAACTCTGGTATGCCCTTCAAAAAATTAAAAAAAGGAAAAGGAAAACCAACTAGTTTGTACATCTGAGTCATATTATGCACAAAGGTTGTTCTGGACATTCTAGAGTGTGCTTCTGAAAATCTGGCCTTTTGTTTTTCAGATGTGAACCTTTAAAGAATATTTCATAAAAGCAATTAGGAAAGTTTATACAGATGTAGCAGTAGAATTCAAAGAAGCATTCCTGGAAAAACAATATCCTTAATGAAATATTATTCCTTGCATGATGGGATTGACATTTGACTTTGTAGTGTCTGTTAAATAGTGTTCAATTTATGCAATGAAATTCAGTGCTCTTTACTCTGAAGTTGTAATCTAGCTGTTCTATTAAAAGCAAGAAAAGGCTGATTTTCTTACACCAGTAGGACAACACATGCTGTGCATGCAAAAGATCCGAGGTTCAGTTCCAGTGTCTGATTTATTTATTTTTAAAGGCACCAGGGCTGAGACAGACCTTCATAAGACATCCTGGAGAATTAATGTCAATAATGTCTGAGCAGACATACAATCTAGTCTGGCCAGATTATCCTGCTATTGTAATAGAGTAGACCATAATGACCAACGACTCAATGCCATGTGTCAGGGGGCAGTTAACTAACCTGACAACCCTAAGGACCAATGGCTTGGGTGCTAAAGTCCACAGGGAAGAGTGATGGTCCCCAAGTGGATTAAATCCCACTTGAATCCATCTTGATGGAAGGCAGAGGCTTCATCAATACTGGCCTGGGGCTGATGAGACTTTTGCGTGCCAAAAGGGCTCAGGACCACAAAGTGACTCACAGAACTGGATGGGTGTCATCCTGTGATGCAGAAGGCAGATGAAAGGCCACTGCATTATATTCTAAGGACAGTCCTCATGGTCGATCGCCAAGATGATTGCCAATATTCAGAATCAGATACAGCACAACAACAAGAAGAAGAATATTGACACAGTCGGGGATTGCCAATATTCAGATTTGGAAATAGCAGAAAAAGAAGAAAAAGACTTAGAGTCTAACCTGTCATAAGTTATGCTAGAAGTTGGAAAGATCCATAACTTTCCCAGCCAGTTTTTGGAAATGGTTTTAAATCTCTGAATTACCCCCATGTGTTCCATAGAGTCTAACTCTCTTCCACTGTGCACTGGCTTGTTGATTTAAAAGGTATATTGTAATTTTATTTTAGTTGGGGCAGTCAGTTGTTAAGACTCTCACTTACAGGTCTATAAAGATATCAGCTTTAAAGGCCAGCCATTGCTACCTTAATCAGTTGGGAGTATGGACCTCATCTGTGATGTAGGTTTGAAAACAAAACATAGTATGCCCATAAGGAATATTCTTATGGAAGCTAGGATGATATGAGGCAAAGTGGTGGATACTATTTTTGTACACTTCTCATTTGATGTCCAAAGTACTTTAGCATCATTTTATTATTTGACCTTTAATGAGCAGTCATGGTTGATTTCTTCTAGGATCGACCTATTTCTAACACAACATTTCAAAGGCATCTATTTTTCTGCGCTCAGCTTTCCGAATGGTCCAGCTCTCACACCCATACATTACCACTGGGAATACCTTTGCTTTGACTATGCAATTTTTTGTTTGCAAGGTGATGCCTCTACTTTTAACTATGTTCCTTTAGTGTATGAGAACCAAGACAATCGAGACAGCCGAAGGATTGGCTTAACACATCTTTATTGCATGATGGTCCAGGGGAACATGTGTTAATGGTGGATGAACAGCTCAATATATACTTTGACTATACATTTGAAAGTGGCTCCTCGATAGCCCATTGGCTACTGTCCGCGTGACGTCATTCCCCATCACGCCCTTCTTGTCCAGGTGAGGTGGAGGCGGGAATCTTCCCGAGCTGTAGTTGTTTGGGGAATCGGAACCATGTGAGCTGGGCGCTCGCTATTGCCCCCTAGAGGTCACTAGCTCGCGTCCCAATACAGCAGGTTACAGTGTTACAGTTGGTGGTTATTATATCTACTCATTCGAGTGTTACATTACTTAAAGGTATACTATTTCAGACACAACATCCCTCCCCCCTAGGATGAGACGAAGTCTTTCATCCAATATGGTTTATTGCAAGCGCGTTTTGGGCGCAAGGCTGGCTGGCTTGTCCTGGGGGCGCTATCGCTTCTGTGTTCCCTGGCCTCTTGTCCTGCAATGGGAGAGGGAGACTCGTTAACGACTTGCCGCGGCTCCGCGGCTTTTGGGGAAGGGGTAAACTCCATTGTGGGTAAACCGGGGGCACTGGGGGCTAACGAAAAACCCCACTTCTCGCTTGGATGGGTGGGCGACCACTCCGAACCCCCCCGGTTTTGTAACTCAAACTCGAATTCATCTACTGGGGTATCTGTGGGGGTGTCCCTCAGGATATCGATGGGGACAAACTTATTCCCTTGCCCCCCTGGTGGGGGCCCTTCCCCCCTTGGTGGGGACCACTGGGCCCCCTCTCCTCCCCCTTGGGCTGAATGGGTGGGGG
The DNA here is from genome assembly GCA_035047345.1 of Bradypodion ventrale. Classification (NCBI taxonomy): domain Eukaryota; kingdom Metazoa; phylum Chordata; class Lepidosauria; order Squamata; family Chamaeleonidae; genus Bradypodion; species Bradypodion ventrale. Next base: position 94,400,244 of record JAWDJE010000004.1, read on the forward strand.
AGAACCCTAACGTTGAATCCTGTTCTGCGCTGTCCGCGCTCTGGTTTCCGGAGACCCGGCGCCGGAGTTGGTCTGCGTGCCGCCTCCAGAGTAGACCTGTGCTGGTCTCTACGCAATACGACACGGGACCTGTCTGCCCAATGACTACGCCCGGAACCCAGGCTGGCCCTGCGCTAGCGTAGTTTCTGCAATGAACCGGAGCGCCTATTTTGAAAATCTTCGTGCCCGCTAACCCAATGTTTCTCCCAGTGTCCTCCACCCTCGAAGGGTCTAGTCTTGTCAGTATCATAGTCAGCTTCCTGTGCATTAGGAGTTCCGCGGGCGAGTATCCTGACGCTAGGGGGGTCACCCTGTATCCCAGCAAAAACTGACACAACTGCAGGTTTAAATCCCCAGGGCCCATGCACCTCAGCGCGTCTTTGGTTGCACGCACGAGGCGTTCTACCTGGTCGTTCGTCGCCGGGTGGAAAGGCGCGGAGGTGATGTGCCGGATGGCGTTGATTTCGGTGAATGCCCTGAATTCGGCGGACGTGAAATAACTAGCGTTATCGCTAATAAGGGTGTCAGGTATGCCGAACGTGCTGAACACCCTGCGCAATTGTTTAATTGTTGCGGCTGAGGAGGTATTCGCAACTGGGATAACCTCCAACCACTTGGAGTAAGCATCCACTATGAGGGGGAAAAGCGACCCTCTGAAAGGGCCCGCAAAGTCAATATGCACGCGGGACCACGGCCCCTTTGCAGCATCCCATTCCCTGTGCGGAAGTCGAGCCTCTTCGGGCCGGGAGCTTTGGCAACTCACGCAAGTGCCCACCATGTGCTCAATATCGGCGTCCAACTGGGGCCACCAGAAGTAGCTCCTGGCCAATGCCTTGGAGCGGACAATTCTAGGGTGGCTGACGTGCAGCAGTTTAAGCACCCTAGCTCTCAGGGATTCGGGGATGATTACACGCTGGCCCCACAGGAGGCACCCCCTCTCCAAGGACAGTTCTAGCTTCTTCCTGAAAAATGGGGCGAACTCCACCGCCGGGGAGGACGTTGCCCACCCTTTCTGCACCCAAGAACTGACCAGGGCCAACGTCTTGTCCTTGCCTGTCGCCTTGACAATCTCTGCGGGCACTATGGGGGGTGAATCTAAGACCTCTATCATGAGCACTTGGTGGTCTTGTTCCACCTCACACACGTGGCTGCTTGTGAGGGGGAGGGGTGACCTCGACAGGGCGTCCGCGTGGCTTATGTCCTTTCCAGGGCGATACACCTGCGCGTTCTGGTACGCGTTTAAAAAATGGCCCACCTGAGCATCCTAGGGGACAGGATCTGTGGTGTGGGCTTGTCTGCAGTAAAAATGCCTAGCAGGGGCTTGTGGTCAGTCACAATGGTAAAGGGGCGGCCATAGAGGAAGTCGTGGAACTTTTTGGTCCCAGCAATTATCGCTAACGCCTCCCTGTCTGTCTGTACGTAGTTTCGCTCTGCCTTAGACAGGGACCTGGAGTAGAATGCCACCGGGGCCTCCCACCCGTTTTCCAACACGTGGCACAGAATCACCCCCACCCCCACTGGGGATGCATCACATATCAGAACCACTGGTCTCTTGGGGTCAAAATGGGTTAATATGGCGTCTGAGGATAGGAGTTGCTTTAGCTCATTGAATGCCCTCTCCTGGCTCTCGCCCCATTTCCACGCCTCGTCCTTTTTAAGTAACTTATGAAGCGGCTCTGCTACCGATGCCTTCCGAGGAAGGAAGGAATGGTAGAAGTTTACGAGCCCCAGGAACGACTGCAATTCGGGCTTGGAGGTGGGGCGAGGAGCATTTTGAACAGCGGTCACCTTTGATTAGGAGGGTTTGATGCCTGCAGGGGTTACCCGGAAACCCAAGAACTCAACCTCTTTTGTGAAGAAGACGCATTTGTCTTTCCGCAGCCTTAACCCCGCCTTTTCGAATACTGTCAGTACTTTGTCTAGCCTCTCAGCTAATTCCGACTCGCTCCCCCCATTATCAACACGTCATCAAAGTATGGTAAGACCCCCTCTAGACCCTTTAAGAGGCGTTCCACGAGCGATTGGAAGATGCCTGGCACCGAGTTCACGCCAAACTGTAGGCACGTCACCTGGAACGCCCCCTTATGAGTGACTATTGTCTGCGCAGCAGCTGCAGCTGGGGTTACTGAGAGCTGCTGGTATGCCTGCGCCAGGTCAAGCTTTGCGAAACACTTTCCCCCATGTAACCTGGCCAACAGGTGGCTGACTACCGGCACCGGATACGCATTTGGGCGTATCGCCTTATTAATGGTACATTTGTAATCAGCGCATATTCGGACCTCCCCATTGGCCTTCAGCGCTGTTACAATCGGAGTTTCCCACTCCGCGGAATCAACAGGAACAAGGATCCCCTGGCCCACCAATTTGTCCAGTTCCGCCTCTATTTTGTCCTTGAGTGCAAAAGGCACTCTGCGCGGTTTGAGTCTTATTGGCCGGACCTCCGGGTCCAGGTCGAACGCAACTGGGGGTCCCTTGAATTTTCCGAGTCCCTTCTTGAACACTTCGGGATGCGCATCACACACCTCCTGTATTGGGTCAGTCCCAACGGCATGCACCCCCCCCCCAATGAACAAACCCAGGGGCTTAAACCATTGAGTCCCAAGGAGGCAACAACTCCCCCCCTTGAGAATGACCAGGGGAAGTTCCGCGGTGCGTTGCTTGTATTGGACCTTGAATTTTCCAACCCCCAACACCGGAATGCTATTTCCCTGCACGTCCCGCAGCGTGGACCTCAGTGCTCTGAGCTTGCGCCGCGCGTTGGGGGAAATTCCCAAAAACTCCCCCTGGGAAATGATTGAATAAGAGGAACCCGAGTCTATCTCCATCTTAACGGGGGCCCCTTGCACCAGTACCTCACAAAAAACGGGGGTGTCCTAAGGACACGCTGTGGACTGCGGTGTCATCGCCGCTGTCGTCGGAGATGTGGCCCACGCTGTCCTGCTTCCTCGAGGGCCGGACGCCTTCCTGGATCCTCGGTGCGCAGTCTGTCGAGCCTTTCTGGTCTCTGCGCCGCCGTCTGCAAACCTTGGCTATGTGCCCTCGACGCCCACAGTTGTGGCACTCGGCCTTCCGAAAGGGGCACTTGATGTGGTCATGGGCCACCCTGCAGCCGTCGCAGCGTCGGCCATCCTTCCGCACCTTCCGGACATCCTCGTCCTCGCTGCTCTCTGTGGAGGAGTGTGGCGCTCGCCTGGCCGCTTGCACCAAGCCCGCCGCCTTGTCGGGTTGTGGGGGCCTTGCTCTGAACCCCTTAACTCCGGCCCTCGTGGCTTCCGCCGCCTGCGCCTCCTTCACGAACTCGTGCAGCGTCGGGGGCGGCTCCTGGTTCATCAGCTTTCGCTGAACCTCCTCGTCCCACAGGCCGCACAGCATGCGGTCCCTGAGGGCGATTTCCAGGTTCTCCCATTTGCATGGGCCGGCGGCCAACCGGAGGGCCGCTGCAAAGGCAGCCACGGACTCACCCGGCGCCTGGACTCTCTTCCAGAATGCGTCCCGAGCCGAGAACATCGAAACCGAGGGCTGGAAATGGTCGCGCATCGCTTTCAGGAGCTGCTTGACCTGCACTTCGTTCACCTTCTTCGGAGACACCAGGTCCACCAATACTTTCATGGCGGGGAACCCGAGCATTCGGATGAGAATGGCCCTCTTCTTCCCCTCGTCTGAGTTGTCGGACACCATCAGTGCGCTTTGGAAGTCCATTTCGAAGAGCTCCGATTCTTCCGGTTTGTTGATATCGAAACCGGCCTGCGTTGTCTTGATTCCGTGGGGATCCATTATCCCACCTTCGTCGCCAGTTTAGTGTATGAGAACCAAGACAATCGAGACAGCCGAAGGATTGGCTTAACACATCTTTATTGCATGATGGTCCGGGGGAACATGTGTTAATGGTGGATGAACAGCTCAATATATACTTTGACTATACATTTGAAAGTGGCTCCTCGATAGCCCATTGGCTACTGTCCGCGTGACGTCATTCCCCGTCACGCCCTTCTTGTCCAGGTGAGGTGGAGGCGGGAATCTTCCCACGCTGTAGTTGTTTGGGGAATTGTAACCATGTGAGCTGGGCGCTCGCTATTGCCCCCTAGAGGTCACTAGCTCGCATCCCAATACAGCAGGTTACAGTGTTACAGTTGGTGGTTATTATATCTACTCATTCGAGTGTTAGATTACTTAAAGGTATACTATTTCAGACACAACAGTTCCCCAGGTTTCTCATAGCTTGTTTCCCAAGCATCAGTCGCCTTTTTATTTCATGGCTGCAATCACTATCTGCAACGATCTTTGATCCGAAGAAAGTAAAATCTGCCAGTCATATCCAACTCTAGGGTGCAGTGCTCATCTCCATTTACAGCCAAAGAGCCAGTGCTGTCTCTGTTTGCAGACATTTTCATGGCCATGTGGCAGGCATGACTAGAACCCAACAAGTCACATGGCTATATTTGGCCATGCCCACAGATTTGGCCATGCCCACAGAGGGGTGTAGCCAAAATTTCCCTTATTTTCAAATCCAAAACTTGACAGGTATGCTTGGGGGGGGGGAATATGTCCCCCAAATAAAGTTTTGTTTGTTTGTTTGTTTGTACTTGTTGTTATTGTTCAGTCACACAGTTGATAGTACTATCTGCAGTGGCCTAGTGGTTAAGATGCTAAACTTGACAACTGGAAGGTCAGCAGTTCAGCAGTTCAAGACCCGAGTACTGCACAATGGAGTGAGCTCCCATCTCTGCCTCAGCTCCTGCCAATCTAGCAGTTTGAAAGCAAGACATTGCAAGTAGATAAATAGGTACCACTTTGGTAAGAAGGTAAACAGCACTTTATACACTCAGGTGTCTACTCATGCCTGCCACATGTCTATGGAAATGTCTGCAAATGTAGACAGTGCTGGTTCTTTGGCTACAAACAGAAATGAGCACTGAACCCTAGAGTTGGATACGACTGGCATTCGAGCAAGGGCAACCTTTACCACCTTTACCTAAAACACCATAATCTTCACATGTTGTTTGGTAGTGATACGTGAGCCAGAAAGAATCATGTGGGTGCTACATGTATAACATTGCTTAATGTTCTAATTACATATTATGTTCACTTTTATCTTTATAACTTCTGTTAAGATGCTGAACTTGATGACTGGAAGGTTGGTAAGTCAGCAGTACCCGAGTACTGCATGACAAATGGGCCCCCATCTCTGTTGCAGCTCCTGCCAATTTAGCAGTCTGAAAGCAAAAAATTACAAGTAAACAAATAGGTACCACTTTGGTGGGAAGGTAACAGTGTTCTGTGCACATTGGGGCCTAATCATACCTACCACATGTCCATGGAAACTTCTGCAAATGCAGACAGCATTGTCTCTTTGGCTGTAAACAGAGATGAATACTGAACCCTAGAGTCGGATACAACTGGCTTCCGAACAAGGATGACCTTTATCTTTACCTTAGGAAGGTTGGGGTGCATTTTGGTTTGTTGTATTGCGTATAAGTCACATGCACCCCAAAATTGCCAAAGGGAGCCTTTAATCAGGGGCAATTTGTCATGGCTGATGGCATCATTCTCATTGGGTACATAAGAAGCACAATAGGATTTTCAGCTGACGTAAGAGCTTGTGCTTTAATTTAATTTAATAGTCATATTTATATATGCCGCCCACTCAGGCAGAACCCAACTCAGGGCGGCATTACAACAAGTTCTAAAAACACATAAAAACACTTTAAAAGACCCACATCCCACCCACTTTAAAAGACCCATATCCCACCCACCCATCCCACCCACTATAAAAAGAAGAAGAAGAGAGAGTTCTTAATTGTTTACATAAGCCAGCAGGCGGGGACCGTGTTCCCATTCGGGCCCCACACCTGCCCTGCCAGCCAGGTCTTCAATCCTTTCCTGAAGGGCAGCAATTCTCTTTGAAGTCTTAGATCTGTTGGCAGGAGGTTCCAGAGGGTTGGTGCGGACACGGAGAAGGCCCTCCTTCGGGTGCTGGATAGATGTGCACCCCAGCTGATGGCACTATTAGAGAGCCCCTCTGGTCCGCTCTGGTTGGACGGGCAGACACTCTTGCCAGCCATGTATCCCTGCTTGCCAGCCATGTATCCATGCCATGCTTTCTAATCTTGCTTTTTAGTCTTTTTTAAGAAGAAGAAAAAATTAGTCCATCTCACATAATGTAGGTCACATTCTACTTCTGTTTTTATAGAGAAATGTATAGTAAACACTGCATAAGAAACACAGCAGAGAGTGTTCAAACGTGTTCTGACAGATGTCTCTTTGTAATGATAGCATTCTGTTTGCTTTCATATTTAGAGACTAGAGTGGTTGGCATGTAGTTTTAAAGGATATCTGGGTGGCAGATGCCTTTTTCTGTTTGCTTATGGAAAACAAATGAACTTAGTAGTAATATACTGCAGGCATTTATTTAACTATAGCTGAAAAAGCATATACACTACTGGATGACCTTAAAAGCACTTGTTTGCTTCCCCCCCCCCCAATCATTCCCAAGTTTCAAGGAAAAAGGAATGTAAATCCTGCTCACATCTTCTCTTTGCCTGTGAAGTACTGAGATATTTTCTATTGGTCTTGACAAGAGACTTTGCATTTGCAAGAATAATTCTTGTGCAAATTGCCCACGCAGCCTAGGTAAGTAAACTGGAGCAAGCAGCTGTCTTTTTGCATGAGTTCATAAAAATAAGGCACAATCAGTGGGTCTCTTACATCTAGTTCAGTGGTGGCGAACCTACGGCATGTGTGCCAGTGGAGGCACTCAGAGCCCTCTCTGTAGGCACCTGTGCTGTCGACCCAGTACAGTTTTCCCTGTCCCTCTGCCCAGCAGCCCAAAGGGAATGCTTCCTCCCTCCCCCATCACAGAGTTTGACCCACCCCTCTGCCCAGCAGCCCAATGGGAATGCTTCCTCCCTCCCCCAGCACAAAGCTCACCCTGCTGTGTTGGCACTTTGTGATAAATAAGTGGGTTCTAGCTTGCAGTTTGGGCACTCAGTCTCTAAAAGGTTTGCCATCACTGATCTAGTTGATCAATTTTTCTGTCTTTCTGTGAATGCTTGACTTTGCTTCACAAGGGGAAAATGCACTGGTTTTGCACCCCCTGATATGCAGGGGTCCATGGGGTCACAAAGGGTCGGACTCGATTGTGCGACTGAACAACAACAAATCTGTGCAAATATTATGTATTGAGGCACATTTGCAAGTAGCGTAGGGGAGCGCTCTTGCAAGAGGAAAATGGCAGTTTCCCGCCATTCTAACCAGAAGCCCAAAGTGGCACGAAACCCCTGCAAAAACGGTGTGCTTGTTAGGATAAACCAAGCCCTGAGATTGATTCCAGTTTGGGATCCTGTTCTCCATTGGTTGCCTACATATATTCCCTGTTATAATTGGTTAGTTACATTTGTCTGGCGGGTCGCTACCTTGTATCAAGGAGCCACTGCCGGGGAGACAACATATAAGCCCCACGGGTAAACAAGGATGGGGCCAGACCAGATCTATACTTCCTACTCCATACAGGTAGCTGGGTAGCACTAAGCCTGGGTTCCTCCATTATGCTACGCTTCTGTGGTAGCTAGTTTATTACCCATTGCCGGGTAAGAGTCCAGAGGGACTGACTCCGCTAGGATTGTATAGCCACTTCAGGATCCAGAACACCTTGTAAGCTCTTCTCTAATTGACTGTTAAATAAAGCCTGTTGTTGTTTGTTCATCGTTGTCCCAGACTGGTACTTATAAGGGCTGGATCTAACAGCAAATCTCATTAGAAAAAGAAAAGCTAAAAACCTATAGCATAAGTTACATGGAATAAAGCTAATTAGCTGTGGCAATTTTTTTGAAAACAAAACATTATCAGTTTCTTACATGAAGGCCCTAGGGCAACCGTGGAATCCCTTTCACCAATGGGAAGCCACCAGTGTGTGTGTGTGAGAGAGAGACAGGACAAAAGAAGGAAGTCTTTAAATACTAAAAATCACTGCCACAGCTGAAGTCATCCCCACAGCAGTGACCCTTGGTGATTAATAACACCCACCTCCTGTCCCACACCACCCCAACAGCTTCTCAACAATGAAAGGCAATCCATGTGAGTCTTGGTTTCCTTGAGGTGGGAATAGAAAATGTTTTATTTCAGCAATATCACTGCAGCTGATGATGTCATCAGCCTTACAATGCACAATTTACAGTAACAGGATTCCAAGCATTCTCTCATTTGTGTGCTGGAACCCAGAAATCTGGGAATTAGTGAACTTTCAACAGGCTATCTCAATAAGAATCAATGCATTTCTTCACACCTCTGTCCAAGATCAAGCCTATTGTGGCAGTAGTGCTGGCTGCTCATTTCCAACCATGGTGGAATTCTTCATTTAATCCACCCAGTTGACTGTGCAATGAAGACAAGGCAAAGTGAACCAGGAATTGGTGCTGCCAGTACCAGGGCCAAGAAAGAATGGAAATGGAACGGGTATGCAGCAGTAGCCAGATAAAAAACAAAATAACAGGTGAGAAGATTTCATTTCATTTGACTTGTATGTCACCCTACTCGATGGTGTGACTCAGAGCGGCTAACATACCATGAAGCAGCAAATATTACAATATCAAATATAAATAAAGCATCTTAATAAAATACAATTGATAGAGTCAATAAATCTAACATAAAAATAAAAATACAATGCAGTCAGGTGGCTCTTTATTCCTTCCTGGCTTGGGAAGGGCGGGGCCTGGAGCAGCTGTGGCAGTGGCAGTGGTCTTCGGCCAGCCACGAGACCCAGCAGTTTTTTATGCCTTCCTGGCCATGGAAAAGCAGAGCCTGGAGCAGTGGCGGCGGCAGTCTTCGGCCAGCCGCAAGGCCCAGCAATTCTTTCTTTCTTTCTTTCTACCCTGCCCTTCTAGTGCAACGCACCACTCAGGGTGGCAACAACATATCTCTCTCTCTCTCTCTCTCTCTCTCTCTCTCTCTCTCTCTCTATATATATATATATATATATATATATATATATATATATATATATATATATATATATATATATATATATATATATATATATATATACATACATACATACATACATACATACATACATACATACACACACACAATACAAGAAAGATAAAACCATTACCAATAAAACCATTACATAAAAACCTCAGCTAAAAGCAAAATTAAAACACATAAAAACTAACATCATCAACACTAAAAACTACCCTAACCCTCCCTCCACCCACAGTAAAACAGGCTTATCAAAGAACAAGAGAGGAGGGGGGCTCAATCCCACAACAGGCAGGCTAAATAAGCCAACGGGCTTGAGATGTGGCTTCTAATGTGCCCCACAACCGTTAGCAGAGCCAGGTTTTCAACATCTTCCTGAAGGGGAGTAGCTCCAACTGGAGGCACAATTCTGATGGAAGGAAGTTCCAGAGGGCTGGAGCAGACACGGAGAAGGCTCTCCTTCTGGTCCCCATCAGAGATGCCTCTTTTACTGATGGGACCACCAAAGCACCCCTCCTGTCTACCCTTGTCGGACGGGCTGTTAACCTTGGGGTGATGCCGTCTCTTAAGTACCCAGGTCCAATGCCATGAAGGGCTTAAAAGGTCAAAACCAGCACCTTGAATTGCACCCAGAGGCATACCGGTAACCAGTGCAGCTCCTGTAGCAGAGGTGAGGCATGGGCATATCATCCGCACCCCATCACCGCCCAGGCAGCCACATTCTGGACCAGCTGAAACCTCTGAACAGTCTCCAAGGGCAGCCCCATGTAGAGCACATTGCAATAATCCAATCTGGAGGTGACCGAGTGTGAATGACCATGAGCAAGGCATTACAATCCAGGAGTGTATGCAATTGGTGAATGACTCGAAGGTGTGCAAAGGCCCTCCTGGCCACAGCTGCCACCTGCTCTTCGAGCAGTAGCCACGAGTCCAACAGGACCCTCAAATTGCACACGGGATCTGTCTGAGGCAACACTGCCCCATCCAGAACCAAAGGTGGTAGCTCCCTGAATAGCACGGGACCCTATACCCACAGCCACTCAGTCTTGCCGGGATTCAGCTGAAGCCTGTTGTCCCCCATCCAGACCCGAACAGCCTCCAGACACCTGGTCAGGACTTTGACTGCATCACCTGGATCCTCACGGGCTGAGATGTACAGTTGGGTATCATCAGCGTACTGATGATACCTTACCCCACGGGAACGAATGATCTCACCCAGCAGTTTCATGTAGATGTTAAACAGTAGAGGCGAGAATACCGAGCCCTGAGGCACCCCAAATGGGAGCGACCTAGGGCTGGACAGCTCACTCTCTAAAGACACCGACTGAGATCGGCCCCTCAGAAATGAGCAAAACCAGGACAGCACCATGCCCTGGGCCCCCAAACCTCAGAAAAATAGAAAACAAGGCAGGACGGAGCAAGGAATCAAAGACAAAGAAGAAATTCCATCCAACAAGAAAATCTTTACTGCAACAAAGTAATAGCCTCACTGGCTGGAAGAAAACGAAGCTCTCCGGTTTACAGCTTTTCGAGAATCTTCCACTGGTTTTCTATAATAATACAACATAACAATATTTACAATAGTGAAAACCCAATTTTCAAGCATATATGTACATATTTTACACATTTTGCATATTATTACATAAAAGAAGCATGTTACAAACAAATGAATGTAGCTTACCTCAAAGTTTATTGTTAATGAAAATATAATTATTCATAGCTTCAATCGCGTCTAGTTTTCTGGTAGAGTTCTAAAAGCCTTAGACGTTATAGAGGCAGTAAGACAAACTGCTTATATTCTCACTCTACCTGATTCAGGTGTAATCATGCTGGAGAACACTGAGCATACTTAAAGCTATAAGATGAAATTCTCAATGTAACACTCCCAAGATGATGCAACATTTTTACAAAAAGCAACTAAGGTCCTGATCCGAATTTAATCCTAACAGTATTAATGATTTGAATAAATGAATGAAGTGAGCTTCCCTCTGAAGTAGTCGAATATTCATATCAGTTTTGTCATACATATTGGGAAGTAACTTCTCTAATGCTATAAATTTTAGATCATCCTCACTATGGTTAGTATCAAGAAAATGGGATACTAGAGGCACAGAGAGTAAGTGGCTCCGGATCCAGGAGCGATGCTCCAGGATCTGAACTTTCAGAGGGCGACTGGTGCAACTGATGTAAAACTTAGCGCATGGGCAGAGCATGGCATATACTACATATTGAGAATTACAATTTGTACACCCCGTAAGTACATGTTCTCGTGATTCCCCTGGGATTTTGATAGTTTTAGCTTCTATAGCGAAGCGACATGCTGCACAGCCTCCGCAACGATAATGCCCTCGGATGATAGAGGGAGGTGGGCTATGTAAAGCATCAGCACGAACCACAATGTTCCCAATGTTCTGAGTTTTTTTTGAAGCCAATAAAAGGTTTCTGGGAGCACCCTGGGATGTCTTCAATAACGTGCCAATATTTGGAAATGACATTTTTAATCTTTAACGCAAGAGGCGAATAATCAAAGGCACAATGAATAGCATGTGAAGATTCCCTAGTCTTAGGGGTAAGAAACAGTCTTCTGGGTGTATTGCAAACACGCTGTAATTGGTTGTTAATAATATGGGAAAGGTACCCTTTTTCTAATAAAATTTTTTTAATAGAGGCAGCTGACTGAAGAAAGTCACCGTCCCTAGTAGAATTACGCTTGGCCCTAGCTAGGAGACTAAAAGGTATATTCCTCTTAAGGTGTCCTGGGTGAAAGGAGCGGTAATCCAGGTAGGCGTTCCTATCGGTAGGTTTTCTAAAGAGGCGCATATGCAGTTTGTTATCTTGTATATACACAGATATGTCCAAAAAAGGTACCACCACAGCATCATAATGCCCAGAGAAACTAAGATTGCTGTTTAAAGTATTCATCCACTTGATAAAATTAGGAATCACAGAGATGTCATCAAATACAAAAAATAAGTCGTCGATGAACCGTTTGTATATTAACATGTTACGATGGAACGGGTTAATCACTCTATTGAAAACATGTGTGGTTTCGAATTTAATCATATAGAGATTCGCCATGGCTGGCGCGAGAGCACTCCCCATGGCGACTCCTTGCACCTGCAGGTAGAATTGATTTTTATACCTAAAATAATTATTTTCCAATACCACATCTGCTAAATCTAGTAGAAAGTGAGTAGGAGGCACAGATGAACTTCTAGTGTTTAACTTCTCCTCCAATATGGGTCTTACACTTTCTAAAGGGATGTGCGTATATAAGGATTTAACATCCAGTGTTAACAACCTGGCACCCCTGGGGACAACAACATTCTCCAGCTGGTTGATAAAATCCAAAGAGTCCCTGACGAAAGAAGGTGTATTCCTAGTGAATGGATTTACAAAGGAATTAACAAACTTAGCGGATCTTTCGAGTACAGAACCTGTATTGACCACAATAGGTCTCCCTGGGATGAGTGGATTGTCTATGGACATTTTGTGAATTTTAGGTAATGTGTAAAAAACTGCTACCTTATAAAAAGGATAGGCTAGATACTCATAAGTTTTATCACTGATGAAATTAAAGGAGTACGCTTCATATAGTACTGTTTTCAAAATAGTAACAATATTCCTGGTAGGGTTACATTTAAGGAGTTTGTAAAACTTAACATCACCCAGCTGTCTAAAGATTTCATGATCATAGTCAACAGTATCCTGTATGACAATGCCTCCACCCTTATCTGCTGGCTTAATGGTGATGGAAGCATCATTAGCCAATCCAAAAAGTGCCTGTTTTTCAGCATAGGAGATATTCCTGTAGAAATGCCCACTCTTTTGTTCAATTTTAGTAATGTCCTTAAGTACTAATTTGTGGAAAACCTCGATAGACGGGCAGTCCACATGCGGCGTGAAACGCAAATTGAGCCTAAATTCCTCTCTATGACCTGAGTCCAACCCTTTGAAAAAATATTTGAGTTTTAGCAATCTTATAAGTTTAAAGAGGTCCACTCTAGTTGTAAAGGAATTATAACCCGGTGTAGGGACAAAGTTTAAGCCAAGAGAGAGTACCCGGTGTTCAATGGGAGACAGCGTTCCAGAAGAATAATTGAAAATTAGCCTCTGGATCCGGAGCCACTTACTCTCTGCGCCTCTAGTATCCCATTTTCTTGATACTAACCATAGTGAGGATGATCTAAAATTTATAGCATTAGAGAAGTTACTTCCCAATATGTATGACAAAACTGATATGAATATTCGACTACTTCAAAGGGAAGCTCACTTCATTCATTTATTCAAATCATTAATACCGTTAAGATTAAATTCGGATCAGGACCTTAGTTGCTTTTTGTAAAAATGTTGCACCATCTTGGGAGTGTTACATTGAGAATTTCATCTTATAGCTTTAAGTATGCTCAGTGTTCTCCAGCATGATTACACCTGAATCAGGTAGAGTGAGAATATAAGCAGTTTGTCTTACTGCCTCTATAACGTCTAAGGCTTTTAGAACTCTACCAGAAAACTAGACGCGATTGAAGCTATGAATAATTATATTTTCATTAACAATAAACTTTGAGGTAAGCTACATTCATTTGTTTGTAACATGCTTCTTTTATGTAATAATATGCAAAATGTGTAAAATATGTACATATATGCTTGAAAATTGGGTTTTCACTATTGTAAATATTGTTATGTTGTATTATTATAGAAAACCAGTGGAAGATTCTCGAAAAGCTGTAAACCGGAGAGCTTCGTTTTCTTCCAGCCAGTGAGGCTATTACTTTGTTGCAGTAAAGATTTTCTTGTTGGATGGAATTTCTTCCCCAAACCTCGGAGCCAGCCCAGAAGGATACTGTGGTCAATGGTATCGAAAGCCGCAGAGAGGTCAAGGAGAGGGAGGACAGAGGGGGCGCCCCTGTCTCGCTCCCACCAGAGATCATCCAAGAGTGCGACCAATGCAGTCTCAGTACCATAACCGGGCCTGAATCCTGATAGTCTGCCGCCCCAGCAACATCCGTATAATCCGTATAATCCAAAAACCCCTGGAGCTGCTGTGCCACTGCTCTTTCCAACACCTTCCCCAAAAAGGGAAGGTTGGAGATTGGTCTCAAATTTGAAATAACTGTGGGGTTGAGCGATGTTTTTTTTAGAAGGGGGCGCACCAGTGCATGTTTGAAAGCCGCTGGGAACACCCCCTCCCACAAAGAAGCATTCACCATCGCACCGACGCAGCTGCCTGTAGTAGCCCAGGCAGGGCAGCTATCTAATAAGCAAGTGGTAACACGCACAGCTCCAAGGAGCCTGTCCACTTTCTCAGGGACAACTGGATCGAACCGATCCCAGATAACATGGCCAGACTCCGGCCCTCTTCAGGCAATCTAGCTCCACATCTGGATTAAACCCCGCACAGATGCAAGCAACTTTCTCTGCAAGATGGTCAGCAAAATTGTCAGCTGAGCCCTGCCATCCAGGCCCCGGCCCCTCCCTGCCAAGGAGGGACCTGGTAACCCAGAACAGAGCTGCTGGATGATTATCAGCAGAGGCAATGAGGGAGGCGAAATATTGGCCCTTCGCCCTCCTCATTGCCACGAGGTAGGCTTTGATAGTGGCTCTAATTCATGTTTGGTCACACTCGCACCGGGTCCTTGCCCAACGGTGCTCCAGGCGTTTCTTCACCCGCTTCTTCTCCCTCAGATCATCTGTGTACCTGGGAGTGCTACGCACTCTGCGGTATAGGAGAGGCCGCATTGGCACGATTGTATCCAAGACCAAAGTTGCCTCCTTTACCCAGAGAGCGACCAAGGCCTCAGCCAAAACGTACAGCCTGTCTGGAGGAAATTGCCCCAGCTCCTTCTGAAATCTCACGAAATCCATAAGTCGCCGGGGCCGGACCAATTTAATGGGTCCTGCCTCCCTGCGGTGTGGCATCACTCCCCCAAAATCAAGAGAAACCAGATAGTGATCTGACCATGACACAGGTGTAGTATCTATATGCCGTACTTTCAGATCACTCAGCCACTGCTCCGACAGTAAACCAAGTCAGGAGAGTAGCCGCTGTTCCTGCTGGGGCCCTCAATTACGTGAGTCAGGCCCATGGCTGCCATGGAAGCCATGAACTCCCACACCAGCCCCAAGGCAAGTCCCAGTAAAGGCAAGTTGAAGTCCCCCAGAACCATAAGCCATGGGAGCTCCACAGCCAACACTGCGACTGCCTCGAGCAGGTCGGGCAGGGAATCTGTTACACCGCAAGGGGGCAGGTACAGAAGTAGGATTCCCAACTGGCCCTTAGGGCCCAACCGAAGAAGCAGCAGCTCATAGCCCTGCACCTGAGGTGCGGTGACCCTGGTAACTCCAAGAGACTCTTGGGCTACAATAGCGCTGCTGCCGCCCTTCCCCTTAGCCCTCGGCTGGTGCCACACCCCGAGCCTGGCTGGACACAATTCTGGGAGAGGAACCCCATCCTCTGGAGTCAGCGAGGTTTCAGTAATGTATGCTAGGTTGGCCCGCTCCCCCAAGATAGAGTCACACAACAGGGGAGCCTTATTGCAAACCAATCTGCCATTTGTCAGGAGCAGCCTGAGGGAGGGGTCACTCCATACCTGCTGTCCAGGTACCAGAGAACGAACAGAAGGGCTGGAACAAGGCACAGATAACAATCATCGGCCCCTTGGTGCGGCCCACCCCTCGGTTCCCGCCATATCGCACCATACCTGTCACTATCAGAATATAGGCCCCTGGAACCTCAAGAGTGCCTCCAGGATAAATAAGTCCCCCCCTCCACATGGCCTGACAAAACATCATTATTGCCCTCAACCTCCCCTGCCCCCCCACCAGCTGAGGTACTACAACTGCTGGAAAAAGCGAAGGCAAAACTACCGGTGGCCCCTGCTGTTCCTTTAAATCCCCCACCCATCCTGCTGAGGGGAGTGCCAGGGAGGGAGCTATACAGCTCAGTTCTCCTCCCCACCTCTTCAGCCCCCATGGTGTTGCTGGAGGGTGACAGAAGAAGCGGTGGTGGTGGCGGCGATAATATTGATGGAAATGCCACCTGAGGCCAAGCCCCCTGACTGTGTGTCTTTGCCCTCCTCGGCCATCTCACCGGGGGAGTGGGGGGTTGGAGAGATCTGGCTCAAGGAGGAGGTAGCGGCAGCCATGACGTCAGTGGTTTTCACCCCGCCTGAGTCACCCAGGTGACCAGAGTTCGAGCCGCCTCCTCCTTGCCTCATTCAGCCCCAGTGATGTTGCTGGGGTGGCAGAGAGGGCAAGCGGCGGCAGGGAAGGTCAGGGCCTGGAGCAGCTGCGGCAGTAGTCTTCCTTTTAAACACAGAAGTCATGGCCCACACATCTACCATGATTTTTGGACTCTTGTTTATATTAAATTTTCTTCACCATCCATGATTACCGTATTTACTAGCCTATAAGATCCACTCCCCCCTTCAAATACACTGGAAAAATGGAGTATGTCTTGTACTGTATATAGTGGCCTATAGTGGGTTATTTTGGTAATAATGGGGTGTGTCTTATACTCTGGTGTGTCTTATACACCAGCAAATGTGGTAATGAATTATCTTGAATCACTTCTGCTCACTGCTGATTTGATATTTTTTAGTGTTTTGACAAATGTATCACCTCCATCTGCATTTGTATTGTATAAAGACCTCACAGCTGTTTTTGTTTTTCTGAAATCCTGGTACCTGTTCCCTTATTCTATGCCTTCTCTGTTTTTGTTTTTCTGAAATCCTGGTACCTGTTCCCTTATTCTATGCCTTCTCTGTGGGCCACTGAATTTCTTTTTTCCTCTGTTGCCTTAAATTTCCTGCTAAATTTCATGTGCATTGATTTAAAAGCTACCTACCTGGGCAATCCTGTACATATTTTTCCACTCTCAAGGCTTATTTTGCTCAATAGGGCTTATTCTTGGGAAAGTTCTTAGTATGTTCCCTCATGAGATGTACATATTTTGCTTTATATTCATATTTAGGTTGGATTTTTACAAGAAAATAAACAGAAAGGGCAGAATCCTGTTAAGAAAATCCACACATGCAATAGTTTTTTCTGTCCTTTGCTCAGTCCATTGCGCAACTGATTGCACATCCACTTTCATCACCAATTAGTGAACAGTCATGCAACTGGGAAGTCATCTGAGCAGGAAATATCTGCATGATTCCATTTGTGCTCTACCTTTCCATGCGATATTCTTAACATATCCATGAACATAGGACTTAATCCAATTGTTAATCCTAACTAGGGTAGATGCATTGAATCAATGGATTTTGGTAAATCAACCCTTGAAAGTGTTCAGCAGATTTAGTGGAGGTACTCCTGGCAGGATTAACAATTCTTTTATTTCATATAAATGTACTAAAAGTGGCCATCCGATAGGTCCCACTAAAACCAACCCCTATCCATCAAAGGAAAACAAAAATGCTACTACATTAAAGCTATCAAATACTGTACTTGGGAAATAGAGGAAAAATATTTCTCTAATATTCTAATATTCCCTATTCTAGGGAATAGGTCCTACTGAACTCAGGCAAATGTGCTTCTATCAATAAAACATACTAAGATTGTCATTGTAACTTTCAAAACTACCAATCCTTCTAAAAATATAACTATTAGGGAACTGTTCAATGTACTCATTGTTTTACTGAAATGCTGGCATGTTATTGCCTTTTGTTTGTACTTTAAAAAATACATTTTTCAGAACATATGCACATACTCTTCTTCTACCAATCCCTTTTGGGAGCTGTTAACATATCTTCATATGTTCATTTTGGACTCTATACCATTTTTTACAATAACTTAATAGTGGGAATTTTGCACATACTGCTTTTCTTATCCTGTTCTACTTTATCACCAATTGTTTTTAAGTCTGATTAGTTTAGGGAATTTTGGTTCTGATAGTCTTGTGATTCAATTTTTATCACATAAGAGCCATACACAGACAAACAGGCAAATATATTTTCTCATTTATTTTGACAGGTGTCAATGAAAAACAGTACTCTCACATCGCCTCACAGGTTTTTGTTGTTCAGTCGCATAGTCGAGTCCGACCCTTTGTGAACCCATGGACCATCGCAAGCCAAGCACCCCTATCTTCCACCATTTTCCTCAACCCACTCAGCTCTGTGCCCATAGTTTTTGTATATGAAGTGGCACTACTAGCAATACTTTGGCATGAACTCTTCAGATTAAACCATCTCTCCCATTTATCCCTGGCACCAGGTCACACTTGTGAGTTAGTATATTGATTTTTTTTCTTTTCTTGCTTTCTTGTGGAAAATGCCAGGACAAGTGAGATTTGATTTGTAACATGTTTTCTTTCAGTTTCTGTTTATGAGGTGGGATATGAAACCCTGAAAAGTAGCCAGCGGCTGTCATGGTCAGGTTCTTCACATCGTTTATAAGTGATTATTACCTCCCACTATATTTCTCAGCTCTCTTCGTTTCTTCTGGGAAATCATATTTTTCTTTCCTTTCCTCATGCCATGGAGTATCTTCACAGCTCAGCAGTCTCCTTCCATCCACCTCCACCCCTCCCTTTCCGCTTTTAACATTTTGAGCCAAAAGCAATCAAGGAGCTATGCTTGTTTTGCATCTGACACTACCAACCAGAACTTGCTTCGAAGCCTGGTTCAAGTATAAGGGACTTGGGCTAGGATAAAACACTTGTTTTAAGTGGAATTATGTCCTGTGGTGATGAATTGCAAAGATGTGTTAGAAGGGGAATGAAGTAGCACAATGCAGATTTTATTTAACATTTTCCAAAGTGAAAGTCTTGGTGCTGTGCTATATATAATCTCCAGGAGGCAAAGATGGAATACTGTGAGGAGAAATATATCACTAGCACTTTGTAAAATATGAATATTGCCTAAAATATATATTCTTTGTAAATGTAGAGCCAGGCATGAATTGACATAGACCACCAAGAAGAATAAAACATAGTAACCTCCACATGTATTAGGTTTCCTGGCTACATCTTGAGTTGCCACCTGATTCCATTGCCTCAGCCAATTATATATCCCCACTAGCTACTCTGTGAGTATTTAAGATGGTGGAGGTAGGTGCCACTTGTTACATCTCACTGTCTCTTCATGGATCAAATTCATCATAATCTCTCCTTGGCATCATAGTCAAACATAGTTCCCAAGGATGGTGATTGTTTAAATGTGCACACAGCCCCAATTTTAACATTTGTTTTGAATTCATCATGGAGATTGTGGGGGGGGGGGGCTCTTTTAGCATGCAGTTACTATCCTTCTGTTGGCTTAATACAGAGGATAGTATTGTGTGGAAACTTGTATGACTGAATGAATGACATCAGAGTTCATGTTTTTCATTCTAGATTTGAAACTGCATCATGATGCATGAGGAGGAAATTGTTCTTTTACTACCACGTCAAGATTTTTATCATCAGGCATGCTGCAAAATATTTTGTTTTAGGACCATAGATTTTTGGTGGTGATAAAACAGGCTGTGTGGTAAGGATTTACACTTGAGAAAATGTGATAAATGAAAGTGTTAAGCAAGCTGTCCCAGGACACCCATTCTTGCTTTAAATTGTATCTTTCCAATACTATTTCATGAACAGAAAAAAGTGTGGTCTCAGATTTGTGAATCCCTCTGAGCAACGTTTAGGAGGAAAAAGACACTAGCCTACAAATGGTACAGTCAGATGGTGAGGAAAGTGTCTGTCTGCTTGTAACGGAAAGGATCGTTTTACCTGGAGCAATCTCCTTTAAAGCAACTGTTCCATCTGTCAGGGAATTGCTCCATCTGGCCCTCAAAAGTAGTAGCCTTACTGGTAGATTAAAAAGGTCCAGTTTAGGCACAGATTGGAATCAAGGTGAACAACTATTCCCCATATGTTGTGTAATCACTGGGAAATAAACAAGCAGCGCTTTCTCCTTTCTGTCTTCTGCAGTGGATGCAGTCTGGTGCCTTGAGGGTTGCTTGGTTTTGATAATGGAGTGGACAAAAGCAAATAAGATGAATCTGAGTCATGACAAAACAGTGGTCCTGTTGCTGGGAGGACTCCCTGACTGACTGACTGGAGGGCCTGGCCTCTTCTTTAGAGAGAGTTACACTTCCTCTTATGAACCTGTATGCAGCTTAGGAGTTATTCGGTATCTGGTGCTTACAGTGGACCCTCACATCATGCAGTGATCAGATCTTCTTTTTTAAAAAAATCTGCATCAGATTGCCCAGTTGTGCTCCTACTTGGACAGGAGGGCGCTGATGACACTGATCAAAGTATTGGTAGTCTCAAGAAATGCCTACTGTAAAGCTGTAAAGGGGCAGAGATTTGCAACAGGTCCAGAATGCTGTGGCCAGGTAGATTTTGGGATTGAGTAAATTTGATCTAATCACTTCAACCCTTGCCCAGCTACAATCAGTGTTGCATACCGTATCAGGTATCACATATTTATTTTAATTTTTAATTTTAATTTCCAATTTGTATAGCTGCCCAACTCAAAATGACTCAGGGCGGCTCACAGCATTAAAAACAATACAACAATACAAAAAAACACATTAAAACAACATCCATAAAAACCCAAATTAAAGTACTGTACTACAAAAATTAAAAGACCGAGGATTAAAGAATGAGGATTAAAAGAGGGAGCTATGTTGTTGCAATTTTTATCAGGCAGCAGGTGGGGTCACCACCTCACCAGTGCCTCATACCTGCTTCGCCAGGTTTTTAGTTCTTTCCTGAAGGGCAGCAACTCCATCTGGAGTTGGAGCTCAACTCACACCATTGCCAACCTGTACGGCAATTACTGTGCGGTACGGTAATTTGGCCCTCCGTATAATGTACGACTACCATACAGAGATGTATGGTAATTTTCAGTAGTTTTTGAAAAAAACAATTAAAAAAAGATTATTTCCGGTTCCATTTTTTGAAAAATAATTTTAAAAAAAGATTATTTCTGGTTCCGTCCTGGGTCAAAATGAAAAAACAGATTACCTCCGTTTTCTTTCCTCATAAATATTCAAAAAAAATGCCTGCTCAGTCTCCGCCCAGGCTCTGCCCATAGCTCTGATCAGGCTCTACCCATAGCTCCGCCCAGACTCCACCCAGTATGCACATGCAGAAATGGGTCTGCACATGCGTAAACCCCATAGGGTAATGCACGGTAATTATTGCGCAGCTTGTACGGTAATATACAGTTTCTGGGTTGGCAATGGTTCCATAGGGCTGGAGCAGACACAGAGAAGGCCCTCCTTCTAGTGCTAGAGAGGCTCGCCTCTCTAGCAGATGCCACAGCAAGAGAGCCTCTCCGGTCCACTCTGATGGGACAGACAGATGTTAAGATAAAAGTAAACTTAAGGGCTGGCAGGAGCTGAGACAGATAACCTAAGTCAGTACATTTGCTGATCAGTGCTTTGTGGAATTGTTGGATCTGGCCCTTATAAGCACTAATCCAGGACAACGATGTAACAAACAGCAGCAGACTTTATTAACAGTCAAATAGAGATGAGCTTACAAGGCGTTCCCAGATCCCAAGATGGTTATACAATCCCAGCGTATTCAGTCCCTCCGGACTCTTGCCTGTCTTTGGACAATATATGTGCTACCATGAAGTGCAGCAGTGGAGGGACCCAGGGCATAGTGCTACCCAGCTACCGGACTGGTGTGTGGGAAGTATAGATCCGGTCCGGCCCCACCCTGGTGTACCCGTGGGGCTTATATAGTGTCTCTCCAGCTGTAGCTCCTGGATACAAGGTAGCAACCCGCCGGATGGATGTAACTAACCAATCATAACTGGGGATATATGTAATTAACCAATGGAGAACAGGATCCAAAAAGTCTAACAAGCGTGCTCTTTTGTAAGGGTTTTGCGCCACTTTGGGCTTCTTGCTAGAATGGTGGGAAACTGCCATTTTCCTTTTGCAAGAGTGCTCCTGTGCTACTTTGCAATTGTGTCTCAATACACAACAGGAATTGGCTTAGGTTTCTGGGAACTGAAATCCAAAAACCAAAGGTTGGGAAACATTGCCCTAGAACTAAGGGAGGGAAGGTGGTCCAGGCAAATGGCCATGCCAAAATGATCAATGCCAAATGAAAGGCCTTGTATAGATGATAAATATATTATTTCTTTGATTTCTGATGTTCTGCCCACAATTTTTGGCCTGAAATGCCAGGATTGCTATGGTTACCAGTGATAGCAAGATCAAAATCTATTTTACATGAGCTTGACTTGGCATCATGAGGCATTCTGGTAGAGGGCTTCTGAAGTTAAAATATGCATGTTAGACTTAGGGTAAAATATCTGACGCAGTATATGGAAATCTTTGTAAATATTTTAAAAAGGACTATATTTTTTAAAAAAATTGAAGACAGAAGCACAAAATATATACTCCATAACTATTTTTTTGACAGCAGTTTTGTAATTATTTATCTGCTGTTACTTCTATGGTTTTAAACTCTTGAATTATAATTTATAAAAGGAAAAGGTTACACTGGACTGGCTTTCTGAATTTATTAAACACATTCATTAATGTGTTTATCAATACAATCAATACAATACAATACAGAACAATGCTAGGATATGCTTTGACTCTGAAATTTCAGTCATCAGAAGTCTTCAGAGTACCTCATTTGTTGTCTTTTCCAGCAAAGTCCTATGCAGCTGAGATTGTCAGTTCTTTTTTAAAAAAACACCTTTTTAATATTCATTTTAGCATGAAACTCTTTTAAGTTGTCTATTTTGACAGAAAGATACATTCTGCATGCTAGACTTTCTTCATTTTCTATCAACTAACAGCATTGAAGCTGACTGAATTAATTTATCATAACCTCAACTCGGCAAAGTAAGAAAGAAAGAAAAATGCACAATTGGATGTACATATTTCATTTCATATAAAAAGATGCCAAGGAAACCTAAAATGTTGACCACAACATACTTGCCAAGTCCTTTCCACATCCTGGTATGAACATTGCCACCTCAAAGTAAGAAATGAATACAAAGAGATCAATAGGGTTCTTTGCATCCATATCCATGCTCTAGTTTTGTAACATTATAGTTGGGGTTTGCTGGTTGCAAAGTAAATGGAAAGGATAACCTTTCTAAGCACTGTTACCCCATCAGGCAGCATTACACTGCTTTCACTCTCTATTTGTCGCATCTACCTTGGGCTGGAAATCTGGGTACTGATTCAGTTATTTTCCACCCATTGCCTAAAAGAAATGAATAACACTTCTCTCTGGTTATGCAGGCCAAAAGCCTATTTTACAAGCCATTTCTCACCCTTCTTTCTTTTTAACTGAAAACTGATGGCCACATTTACAAACCAACCAAGAAACTGCTTCAGAATTTTATTATCTGTATCTGGTTTTTCTAAATACAGTATTAGACTTTGTGTGAGACCTTCCTAACTCTGACTCTGGTAAACATATTCCACAAATTACAACTAACAAATAATAGTACAGTGGTACCTTGCTTAAAGAGCATAAAGCTCTTTAAGCGAGTTGCTCTTTAAGTGAAACACTTGGAAAAAGCACTGTCGCTGCCATTGTAAGTGACCGATTGTGACTTCTGGTGGGGGGAATTGCAAACCCTGATTTAGTTAAGTGAGGTTTTGGTTGTTTTTAGTTGTTAAGTAAGGGTGACCATTCAGAGAAAATTCTGCTCTTCAAGTGAGTTAGTCCCTAAGCGAGGCACTCTTTATGTGAGATTTTACTGTATAGGTCTGGGAGATGTTCTTCCTGGTTTTTAAAGAAAACTCTGCAAATTTATAATGGATTGGTTTAATTTTCAACAAAATAGCTGATTACCTGGCTTCGCTCGGATTTTTCTTTTCTTTAAGAAAAGGCTGTTGTTTAGGCACCCCTACCCTAGACAAAGCTTGCCTGGAGGACCAGTGGAAAGCGGTTTTCAATCTGTTTCACTAAAGGAGGATATCAAGAGAGCTTTAAGTTCCTCTGGCAATCTTCTTTAGGACCTCACTAGCTGATTACCTGGCCTCGCTCAGGTTTTTCTTTTCTTTAATGTAGGCCACGGTCACTTACAGTGCTGATCTCACATGCCCATTTGCCTTGCACCTACTGTGAAAACTATAGCTGAGCTCAGAGGGCTACAGCTGAGCTAGTCAGATGATGTCACAATCTCAACCTATCTGGGACTATGACATCAGGTCAATTACAACACTGGGAAGCACACACATTGTCTAGATAAATTCTGTCCCAATTTGGGGGATGTATGCCCCCCATGGGTTTCAGGACCGCTGCAGTGCTGATCTCCCCAGCCCAAGGTATGTATGTGCCAAATTTCAGCGGGATCGATCCAGGGGTGCGGGAGCCTATAGACCACATACAAACAAACACTTCTGTTTTTTTATATATATATATATATATATATATATATATATATATATATATATATATATATATATATATATATATATATATATATATATATATATATATATATATATATATATATATATATATATATATATATATATATATATATATATATAGTTTTGGTTCCTTGTCAGTCATGATGAACTACTATTTTGTTTCCGATCTTACTTTTACCATTTGTGATTTACACAACACTCAATACTTTTATTAATGCTAATGAGGTAATTAATTATGTATTGATTGATATTTAGAATATTTTAAAGGAGTGTTTTCTGGGTGAGAGCCTTGTCAGGGCACAGGTGCTTGAGCAATATAACTAGGCAATGTTGACCATCTCTTGTCATAAGAACATAAGAACAGCCTTGCTGGAACAGGCCACAACCCATCCAGTCCAGCATTCTGTCTCACACAGTGGCTCACCATTTGCTTCAGGGTATTCCCAAGCAGATGCCTTCACCTGTTTAGGATTCCCTGGAAATGGCATTGAGAGATATCCTGCCTATCTCTCAAACCTGGAGGTTGTCCTTAGGTATCCATACTTATAGCCATTGATACCCTTGTCCTCCATGAACTTGTCTAATCCTTTCTTGAAGCTGTCAAGACTGACAGCTGTCACCACTTCATCTGGTAGGGAGTTCCATAGACCAGTGATCTTCTGGGTGAAAAAGTACTTTCTCTTATTTGTTTGAGAACTAGTACCCAAAAGTTTCATGGAGTGCCCCCTAGTTCTAGTGTTATGTGATAGGGAAAACAGTTTTTCCTTATCTACTTTATCAATGATGTTAGGCTGGGACTAAAATTCACCAAAGCGTCCTCTGTCAGATCCCTTGGGCAAGGTGAAAGTGGAGAGCACATGTCATAGTCTGCCTAGC
This sequence comes from Bradypodion ventrale, assembly GCA_035047345.1. Taxonomy (NCBI): domain Eukaryota; kingdom Metazoa; phylum Chordata; class Lepidosauria; order Squamata; family Chamaeleonidae; genus Bradypodion; species Bradypodion ventrale. The sequence continues at coordinate 94,425,489 of JAWDJE010000004.1, forward strand.
CAGCGGGTGATTTGATATCCAAATGACTAAAAAAACCTGCATGCATACAAGTCCATTTGCATGTGTGGAATGTCATCATGGAGATGTCTACCAATGCACGGACTCCTTGCTGAATAATGACTCCAATGTATCCAAAGTAAGGTTGTCTGGATAATTCAGTGAATTAGGTTCCCTCTGTGGAACCAGAGGTTAGGATTTCAGTTCCCCAGAAGATGGATCCAAGAAGATCTGTTCTGTGTAGTCAGGGGCAAGCTGCAAAGTCTCTGGATGCACCCGGAAGAAGAGAATGTTAAATCACTTTTGAGTACTCTCTACCTGTAAAACCCTGAAAAGGATCACCATAAGTTAGAATTGACTTGGCATCACACAATTATTATTAATAATGGTCTATGACAGTACTAGCAGATCTAACAAGAACTAAATATACTGAATACAAACACCAGCCAAACTGAACTTCAACTCATGATGACTTTTTTCCTTTGAAATCAGTATAGCCTAATGTTTCCCTTTAATTTTTACATGGAAAGTTAGGCAAATCAAGGGGAACTGTGTGTATGTGTGCCAGGAAATGCTTGAATCTGATTTCCAGCTTTGAAGTGGGAGGTTTATGCTTGATAGGGTTTAACGTTGTAGACCTGCTCTTACTGCTACTGCCTTTTACTACATGGCATCATTCTGGGGGTGCTGCTCGTGTATTAGCTATACAGGCAGGCCATCAGAATGGCTGGCACATCAAGTATTTATGAAAACATATTTAAACTACTGACTGCAGATACTAGCACACACAGTAGGGTTGTGATGAGTAGTTGCATACCATTACACGGCTTTAGCTTTTCCTCACACGGGTCATGTGCAAATCTTGTCTTTTGAAATTGTTTCAGAAGTGTCAAGTGCCAGTGTGTTGAGGGCATTTATGCATAGACAAGGTCTGTACCTGAGCTTTAATGTGTACCTTTGATATATTGCAAACTACTTCAAGCTTAATAGATGTGCTTTATAATTATTTGCTTCAGAAAGTTTCATGGGCAAATTTTACATTCCACTATGCAATACAGTAAAACCCCAACTTACAAATGCCTCGAGTTACATAAAATTCGACTTACATAATGATTTTATGCTAAAATCATGTCCCGATTTACACGTTTTTCTATGGGTTTGCTTTGAGTTACATAAAGATTATTTTTCCTATGGGTTTACTTCGAGTTACGTAAAAATAATTTTTCCTTTGGGTTTGCTTTGAGTTACAAAAAAAATGATTTAAGCAAAAGCCTACGGAACTGATTTTTTTTCCTAAGTAGGGGTTTTACTGTATTGCCTTCATAGAATTGCGCGGGCTGGGTGAATTCTCCTGTGATCAAATGTGGAATCTGAACATTCAATCCTTTCTTAGGAAATGAAGGCACTGCTTTCTGTCCATATATACTGTATTTCCATTGTTCAGGAAGGCTATGCAGTGAAGCTGCGAGCTGATGTTTCAGCAATGACACAAATCGAACTGATTGCTTATGTAGGAACTGGAACATCTATCATTTTCTGGTCCACAGATAGTCCCTGTTCTGGGCAGATGCTTACATACATTTCTTCATTCTCTTTCCAAGGAGACTGAAAATTTTCTTCTCTGTCCATAATATATCAGGCGTGGTAAAAGTAGATACAGTGTCACCTTCCCTACTCCTCAAACCATTTGCATCAGGTGTCTACGATTCCCCAGCTATATGAAAGTCCATTTGTTGTGGTAAAAGTGACAATTTCCTTTTCCTGCCTTTTACAATTCAGCAAGAAATTAGAGAAAATAATATAATTTTCTCCCTTCCTGAAGCTGCACCATGGATGTTCATTCCTCCATGCTAATAGTTAAACAGATACTGGCTCAGCCTTTTTTAACTCTTCTATTCTGAGATGGAAGTAGACTTTGGCACCTTCTACCCTTCTTCTTAAGTGAAACATCACTTTCCTTCCACAGCCCAGAACAAGGGTTGGGGACCATAGAGGTGATCTTGACTTATTTGAATGAGTTCACAGCTCAGGACTAGTCCCCCCCTCCCCACATTGTTGCAAATTGGGAGATTGCCAAGTTTTCATTAAACCTCTTATAAACTCAGGGCTCCTGTGAGGCTCCATATGGCAAGGAAGCCATCTGTGATTCGTATAGTCTTGCTCCAACAAAACGACAACAGTGTGAAAAACTCTTTTCTCTGGTTGGCAGTGAACTGTTAAAGTTATGTTAGTAATAGCTTCTGCAGGCTCAGGAATGACATAATTGACATTGGCTTATGGCACAAGCATTAATTGCAAACTTCTGCCAAAAGTTCTGGATTGATTAATATCTTCATTTAAAAACAGAGGCCATAATGATCAAGGGCCTTCTTAAGAGTCAACTTTCCATTGGAGCATAGCATGGAGTTTCCAAGTTTCTTGAGGAAGATGGTTTCATAATCACTCCCATGATGCTGTTCTTTTTCACGAGGGGAGCCCATTTTGTTTTACCTGTGACCAGAGCTTGTATTTCTAATTGTTTGAAAACTTCAGCACCACTTGAGCTGCCTCTCAGTCATATCAATAGCAACTTGATCCAGTGTCTACTTTTTAGTGCAGAGCTGAAGTGAGGAGACTGGGCTCTTTGCCATGTGCATATGTTTCTTGGAAGCCTGGTATTTTCATTTTGTTTCCAATGACCTGAACTGTGAAGAGCATCCATTTAGGGTATCTGGGGGGTTTCCAGAATGTGTTGCTTCCACCCTCATTCCATCTTTCTCACCCCCCACTAAAACTCAATATAGAATTCAGCAGAGGCCTGTGTTTAATTGTTGCAATAAAGGAAGGGTCCTGATTTTAAATGAATACAGTTGTATGTGAGAGAAGGAGGGGGGATCTTTTTCAATTCATTTGAATCTGGAATCTGGAGCTTTTTTGTTTTAAACCAGGGTTCTCAACCTTTTTTGAGCTGAGGGCCAGATCGCACTCCCTCAGACAGCTTTGGGGGCTAGGTGGCTGTTTTTCCCTGCCTGCCACACATGGCACTTCTGGGTGTGGCATAGGAGGTGGGCAACCACATGAAATGGTGGCATGGGCCACATCCAGCCATCAGGCCGTAGGTTTAGAACCCCTGTTTTAAACCATTCTCCCTAAAGCATCTTCTGGACATAGAACTGGGAAGGGATATATGTTGGGATTATTGCTTGAAAAATTCCCCAGCTAACATAGCTGACTGGGGAAAGTAGTTTCCAAAAAGTACCTTGTGGCACTTTTAAGACAAGTAAGACGCTGACTACATGGGTGTTTTGCTATTGTTTGGAGTGTTGCAGGGACAGACCGGTTCCCCCTTAAAGAAAGCAATGAAACAATGTCTTTGTTAGAGCATATCATCCTGGTCCCTAAAGCATTCAAACTCTGCACAATTCAGACCATTTGAAGGGGCTTTTACCATATAAAGCGGCCAAGGGTCAGGGAGGGGTGACTTCACGCCCCTGGGCAACCCCTGCTGCTGCCCACCACCACCCACCACGGGCGGGGCTGAGACCGACCTCGCTGGAGCTTCTGCCCCCGGCCCTTCCCCCCCCCCCCCGCCGCCAACCTACTGACGGAAAAGACAAGGCAAGAAGCACACCACGAAGAAGAAGAAGAAGAAGAAGAAGGCACAGCTCCCGCCTCGCGTTCAAACGGCCACCCCGCCCCCAGGCAGGGGGACCATGCCCCCTCTATGGGCTGATTGGGCCCCAGCCGGTGATTGGGGGCGGGCCTTGGGTGGCCGGCAGGGAGCTCATCCTGTGGCCAGTGTATTGTAAGCTGCGAGGGGTCCCGCCTTCCCTCCCTGTCCCATCGGGAGGGATAAAGGGCCGGGGGCCACCGGGGCCAGGCCGAAGACTGCCGCCCAGAGCACCGCACAGGTGTGAGGGGTCCCGCCTTCCCTCCCTGCTCCACCGGGAGGGATAAAGGGCCAGGGGCCACCAGGGCCAGGCCGAAGACTGCCGCCCGGAGCGCTGCGCAGCTGTGAGGGGTCCCACCTTCCCTCCCTACCCCATCGGGAGGGATATAGGGCCAGGAGACACCGGGGCCAGGCCGAAGACTGCTGCCCGGAGCGCCGCGCAGCTGTGAGGGGTCCCGCCTTCCCTCCCTGCTCCACCAGGAGGGATAAAGGGCCGGGGGCCACCAGGGTCATTCAGTGAAACTGTTGAGCTGATGGCTCCATTACCTGTGGAATTTTGTCCTTTGCAATTTTGGTATTTTTGATATTGTATGCTTTGATTATTGATTATATTGTTGCTATTGCTATTATACTGTATTTTATGGATCTTGTATTTCTAATTTTGTTTGTTTTCTCTTGCTGTAATTGAAGTGTATATTTTGCGGGTTGCGTTTTTGTAACTGTACCTTTGGAGATGGGTTACTGTATTATTATTGTGTTATTGTATTATTATTATGTATTTATTGTCCACTATGTAAACCGCCCTGAGTCGGGTTGTACCTGAGTGGGCGGTATATAAGCGCAAAAATTAAATTAAATTAAAATTTAAATATATACCATATATATAAGCTGAGTTTTTAGCCCCAAAAATGAGCCACAAAAAGGGGACATGGCTTATACTCACATCATTGACCACAAGGGTCCCAAGACCATGCCAGATTGAGACATGCAAACAATTTTATCAATTTCACCATATTTTCATGTACTGTATTTTGACTATTGAAACTCACTAGCAACTGCTGCATTTCCCACCCTCGGCTTATACTTGGGTCAATCTGTTTTCCTGGGTTTTCAGGTCAAAATTAGGTACCTCAGCTTATATTTGGGTTGGCTTATACTCAAGTATATATGGTACTTCTCTGGTATGGGTAGGATTGCTCTGGTTTGTATTGGTTCCAGTACATATAATCACTGGAACTGATCCAAAGTAAGCCTTTCACTTTTAATTTGTCAATATTGTAAAGTTGTGTAATAAGCAAGCCCTTTCTAGATATTGGCAACTTAATCACTACCTCTGCTCACTAGAGAGCAGAAGAAATGGGGGTAAAAATCACTGTTCTATTGTCCATGCAGCATGTCAGATATATTTTTTCATTGCCTAACCCATCAAGTAAGCAGTTGTAGTCAAATCCATGGCAGTACCTTCAGTGATAGTCCTGAATACAATAATTTTTCCTTACTTCTCCTGCAGGGGAAGTGATTAAATTGCCAACATACAGAAGTGGCTTGCTTATTAGACGTTTCACAGCTAGGGAGGGCCAAGTTATATTGGCTTTGGAACAGTCGGGCTTGATTAGAATGATCTAATTAGAATGATTTATTCAAACCTTACCATTCCAGAATGGTTCTCACTAACTTGCTCCCTGCTGCCAGTGTAACCACACTATAAATTTCATTTGGTAGAAGCTTTCTCCCCCCCCCCCCAAAAAAAGGGGGGGGGAATAATACTTCCAAGCTCAGAACTCACATAATCTGTAAAATAAATCTATCCTAGATAATTCCTTGCAGAACTATTAAGACCTCGGTGGGGCCATGCCACATTCAAAGGCTGCCTACTTACTAGATAAAATATTTAGAAAAACAACACCTAAGACCAGCAAAATTTCCTTTCCTACCTCACCCATTCTACTGTTTTTATAGATAGGCTGAGCTGAACGACAGCAGAATTTCATAGTTTATTTAGATAGGTAAGTTATAAAACAAATTGGATCAGTTCCTAGAGATTTCTTTCTTTCTTTCTTTTACTTTCTTTCTTTCTTTCTTTCTTTCTTTCTTTCTTTCTTTCTTTCCCCAGGTGTCATTGGAAGTATCTCCAAATAAATGCATGATTAAAGTGTGTCACTAGAGTCAAGGTTGACAGATTTCCATTTATGAGAGGCTCACAGGGTTGCCATGGAAAATCATTTTTCTGTCCCTGACTGAGCTGAGTGTTTAACATTAAAATAAAGTTATAGCGTGATCCACAGGCTCCTCCAGTTTGGCTTGCTTTAGTTTTTACTCCAGATTACACTTCAGTGAAAGCTGAATGTTGAGACCATAACCTCAAAACTCGGAAGACTGTAAATCAGTCATAAGTGTGGAGGATAATTCTGGTAGTTATCCTTTGCACCACATAGGACCAGAATTCCCAGGATTCCCATTGGGGAAAAGACACTGATATTTGAAACTGATTTATATGTATGGCTTTGACCCTAACCTCAACTGATGGTGCATGGCAATTGGAATGAAAATGCCTGGATGATTATTTTTCCTTACTGCAGGGATGTGCAGCCTTCAGAGATCCAGGGACTGCATGCACACACAAACACACATACCCACAAAACCTGGAGGGTTACATCCATATATCACATGTAACATGTGAAATGGCTCAGTTCTTGGAGTCATCTGGAATGATCCTCTCTGTGAGTTTGACAACAGGGGTGTATGTGTGCTGAATCACTTAGAAAACTAAACTGAAAACTATAATGTGAAAATGCTAGATTTTAGACACGTACCCACCCTGCTGCTTCATCATAATGAATTGCCAGCAATGGGATATGGCAATTTGGACTGAGGTCATAGTGGAAGCAAAGGACTGGGGAAAATCACAGCTCATATGCCATGCTTTCTATTGGCTATTAAGATAAAAATCAACAACAATGCTATGCAATACAATGCTGTGCCATACAATGTGGCTATACAAGAACATGGGGCAGTAATTTATTATATTAATCAGGGTTTCCCAACCTTTTCAAGCCGGGTGCCAGGTCACACTCTCTCAGTCAGCTTTCAGGGCCTAATGTCCAATTTGCCCGGCCTGCATGATGGGGGTGGCCATTTTATCCCAACAGCTTCAAATGTGTAGCCATTTTGTTTCTCAGATGCCCTTGGAAGCGGGGGGCACATGGGTCTTAAGCTGCACCTAAGGATGTCCCAAGAATGCAGTTTTAGCTCTCCAGAAGAAAATAAAAGAATGAGCAAAAACTGCTCATCAAACAGGAAAAGGAACATTACTATCAATCATACTGTTATTTGCACTAGGTTCATTGTTAGGCCTTCACTAACACCAGGAGGAACAAATTACAAGTGACATTGTTATTTCCAAGGTTCTGCAAAACAATCACATCTCGCTTGGCCTGTAAAATAGAAAGATTATGATGGTCTGTGCCTTCTTTCTCTCTGCTTCTTTAATCTTTTGTTGGTTTTAGAATGTTAATGATGACGACATCTGTGGCTTGAGGTGCTCTTCTGTCACAGAATCGTAGGACTATCTGAGAGTTAAGTGGCTCTTAGTGGCTTACATGTCTCTCTGAGACTATTTCTCCCACTGACTGTGATTCGTGTCTTAGAGAGTAATAGGACAAAAAGAAGGTCTTTGAAAGAAAGCCATAAGGGAGGCAGGAGCAAAGAAAGGAATAATTCAAAGCGGAAGATAGCAGTTTAGAGAATGTAGGGAACCCCTAAAAATCTAAGACCTCTTTGGACCTTATCACACCAGATATCCTAAATGTGACAGTCTGGGAAATACTGTATATACTTTTCTCTATGTACTTTGAAGTCATTATACATTTCCTTGAGGATAAAGGTGATAACAGCCTAATTAAAAATTTCATAGTTTTGCTTCTTCAGGAAGAAAATATTTTGGCATTGTATACTGGAATGAAAAGGAAGCTTAGGCTCAGTCTTGAAAGGCTGGTGTTTTGGTGGCCAATAATAAAACGTTTTGGCTATCTTTTCACATAAGAGCACCTAAGAATAGATTACCTACCTACAGTTTGTGTAAAAACAATGAATGGATGGGGGGCGGAGATGCAAAAGCACAGAGATTGATTTGTCAAAGTACAGTAATACCTCGCATAATGTCTGCATCGGGTAACGTCATATCCGCATAACGTCGTGGTTTTTATGCACATGTGATGCCTCGCATAACATCTAAAACCGCTCAAAAATGGATGTTATCCAAGGTATTGGTATAGGAACCTCGGATAACGTCTGTTTTCAACCATTTTTTGGACTTTATGCAAGGCATCTCCCCATAGGAACCGCATAACGTCCAAAATCACATAGCGACCAATTCTGTGGAGTGGAATTTGGATGTTATCCAATGTTCTACTGTATTCAGGTTTTAGCTACTGCTGGGGAACATCACACCAGGGATAGTTTGCATTTTGGATCACTTGTAGCATTGTCCAGAGTGAGCTATTGCCTAGACATCACACAGTGTATGTGAGATCACAAACCAGCCTTATCTCGATTCATGCCCATGCTGGATCTTTTTGGTGCAGCAAAAGGGTTAATCTCTGGAAGGTGGGGTCAGGCTGGAGAGATTCATCCATAGATTGAAGGGTTACTTTAGGAGGGATTATCCCCAACAGAGCAGCTCTTTTGGGTGCAACAGAAGTGTTCCTTTCTTGTCATCTGATGACATTCTAAGTAGCCTGTGAACACTTATGTCACAATTACTGTCCAATCTGATTGTGACACTACAGTTATACAATTTCTTGGCTTTCTGTTTAGGACATTAGACCAAGACAAGTGGAACACACAATTATGTTGACCACTAAACTAGTTTCTGTCATTAAAGTCTTAGGGTTTCACAAAACTCTTGCTTTTGGGGGGTGGGTGGGTAGTAAATAAATACCTAGTACAGCTGCTGCTATAAATGTGAATTCATATGACCTTTTTGACATTCTGGTAACATTGGCTGAATGTTCAGACTAGAGTTATGAAAAAATCTCATTGCTGTTATGGTTCTACTCAAGAACGGCCATCTCAAATCACAGAGCAAGACTGCATGTGAGACCCATCTTCCATTTGTGACTCATCTTCCAGATTGGGATAAGCTATCATTTTTACTTCTATAAGATTCATAAAAGATATCTCTTTATGACAACTGCAAAGTGTGCATTGAAATTATGCTTGTTACCTTTATCTGATTCTTGCTCCAAGCTGTTCTTGACACTTTGCAATGATTCACATGCTATAGATGACATTTCATTCTGTCTCTAGATTTAAAAAACAAAACAAAATCCATCTTGCTACACATTGGAACTTCAAATAGCTATTAAAAGCTAAGAAAAATAGCAGCAAAGTTATGCACAAGCACTGAATAGTCTCCAGATTGTTTATGGTTCTGGGTTCATGGTTAGGAGCTTTGATCCACATAGATCAACACATTGCCCAAGTTGTGTAACGCAGCAGCATGTTCGCTTTGGTTCTTTGGCTGGTCTTGTTTGCATTCAGCTGACACAGGAGGCTGAGCAACATAATAAACATAAAGTTAGAAAATCAGCAGAACAAATACCAGAGAGGGAAATATAAAGTGGCAGAACACCGGAGACATAAAAAGCTCAGTGGGAGAGCCCATCAAAATATGAGACTTTTTTTCCCTTCATTGACATGAAATGTTCACACTTTACATTTTGCCAGATTTTCTTAGCCTCTCTAGGCTCAGGTGCAGCTTCATACTGGTGGCAATCTCCACCTTTGATGCTGCTCCATTGAAAACAACAGAATGGTGCCAGAAGTGGCCAGACGTTCAGTGCCCTTTCCCCCAGGGTGTTGCTTAGATGTGTGTAAGAAATGCCGTTACTCCAGCCAGGGCAGTGGCTCATGAATGGTGCCACATCTGGTTGGGGGACAGCTCAGGAGGGAAGAAAGAAAGACATTGCAGAAAGTTTAGCCCCTACTTTTCAATGAAGCAGTTGTTGCAAAATTCCTGGAAAGTTATGCAAATAAAATAATACAAGCTTTTATTCTTGAGGAGTTGGGAGTGAAAAATCCATATCCAGAATTTTATAATGAATAATCTTGCTTTTTCTGCACCTAAAGGGATAACATGATATTCACAGTACACATGTTCACTGAGATGTAAGTCTCAATGAGGTCAATGATAACTTACTCCCAACATATATATCCAAGACTGCAACCCTATTTTCTTTTTTGCAAGTTATTGCTATTTATATGTTGCAGTTTTGTGATCCATAAGGACAAATTGTCATGGTGACCTTTTTAGGTGTAAGCCAGTCATATCCGACTCTAGGGTTCAGTGCTCATCTCTGTTTCAAAGCCGAAGAGCCAGCACTGTCTGCTTCTGCAGATGTTTCTGTGGTCATGTGACAGGCATGACTTGACACCGGAGCACACAGGATGTTGTTTACCTTCCCACCAAAGAGGTCCCTATTTATCTACTTGCAATTTCTTGCTTTCAAACTGCTAGGTTCGCAGGAGCTGGGACAAAGATGGGAGTTCATTCCATCCTGCAGTATTTGGTTATTTGAACTGCTGGCCTGCTGCCTTCTAGTCAATTTGTTAAACATTGCAAAACACAATCAAGGAAATCTTCAACTTTCCAGAAAATTTGAGACAAGTCTTGAGTATAAATGAAAAGAATTAGCAATATCTGCTTATGGAAGAGGAAAGGAGGCTTATAAAGATGACAGAGTGAAGGGTAGTTAGGTCAATGCAGAGAAGGGCAGTTGCAGTGATGTCTGAAGAACTAAAGTGCTGAAGTCTGAATACTGACTATCTGGATCATCTCCAGTTTGGCTTTTTGCTTGGATATGATACAAAATCAGTTTGGTCATTCTGGTGGATGATTTATGTTGTGAAATAGAAATGGCCACGTGTCCTTGCTCAGGATAGTCCTCCTTTTGAGAATGTTCTACATCTGAAGGGCTGTAAAGTCCAAATCTGATATAAAGATGAAAAACCAGAAAGAAAACCATTTCACCCACTAGATTAAGGATGCACCAAATCTCTGTTACAAACTATAATCTGACTTTGTGCTTATGCATTAAAATAGCATATAGAATAGTATATACATCAGTATTATGTTTTATCCTGATTTTTGGGGATGCATAATTTCCTCTACTGTATAGAAGGGACTGAACTGTGCAATCCTGTTAGAGGCTCTGCTAGACCTCTCAGAGACCTTCATTTCAATTCCCATGTTAACCTTCAGTTGTCTGATTGTAATGGGATTAGGGGGTGCCATGTGCCATAACAGACAATTCCTTTATGCCATTAGATAGCAACATGTGTAAAAAGTTCTATATCATGTTAATAGGATTGCAACATGCATGCCTTAAAAGACTGGAAAGAGTTAACATCCTAGGAGAAAAGCAGACTGTAAAATCAATTGTGATGCTCTTGATCAATCACATGCATCAACTGACGCTTCACAGGAGCCAGCCAATCAGGTTGAGGAAGAGCTCTTTAAATTATCAGCAATACATCCCTTTTGTTCTGGTGGCTTTTGATCTCTTTAGTTGACCATATGAGAGAGATTATCCCAGGACAAGGGGATAATGGACTTTTCCACCTTTTTCATAGGAAGAAGATAACTCCCTTCCTTCATGACCCTTGCTGTGTTTTCACCAGTGTGCGATCAAGAAGCGCTGCCATTACTGTTCTCACCTTCTCAGAAGCTCAGTGTACATGTATCATTACTAAAGATGCAGTTGTGCCACCACTTGCTTTTTGGGTGGAAGGAAACAGTAGAAGCAAGGATAGCAAGGATATCATGTCATGTCCTCAAGACTTTAGCCAGGATTCTAGATGATGATGATGATGATGATGATGATGATGATAATGATGATGATGATGATGATGATGATTGTTGTTGTTGTTGTTGTTGTTGTTGTTGTTGTTATTATTATTATTATTATTATTATTATTATTAGGGGGTTTCAGGAGGGGCAAAACATTCAGGAGGGGCAACAATGTCGCACTCACATATATAACATCGGCATCATGGGGTGGGAGGGGCTGTTAGCTCGGGAGGGTTTTTGTCCCCCTCCCCCAGGCCCCCTGGCTACGGCCCTGCATATCCTCTTCCTTTCGAGGAAGGGCAGAAGCTGCAAGGGCCGTTATTGGTTCTTTTTAGGTAAATGCATAGATATGAGTGCAGTTCCTGAGACCTAATATCTATTCCTACAATTCCATGCCATACAGTACAACTGAGGATACACAGCCCAATCTAACATTCTAAAGCCCAATTCTAAGGTGTTTCCCCCCCCCCCCCCCCCATGTTATACTCTTTATCATAAAGATGTTCCTACAGGCCACCTCTGTTCTTGACTTTTATTGCATTGCTATGATCATAATATTCATTCAAAGAAATTTCACTGTTCTCATATTTGTCAGCACACTTACAGTTCCATTTTGGAAATCTAATTATTTTACTGATCACCGTGAACTCAGTTTTCTTTACTTTTATTTTGAGGCTGTTCTTTACTTACTTCGCTGACTTTATTGAAGGACCTTTACAGTCCATCTTGTGTCCTCTGCATATCAGATATTCTTGATGGCCTCATCTTTGATAATGATACCATGATTTGAATCAGCAAGTACTTCTCTAAAGATGTTGAATATTTACTATTATCAAGGTCAAACTGTCAAGAAGAATTTATTCTTGCTACATCTATTGGCAGCTGAAATAGACAAAGAAAAATGCAATCCAGTGATAGATGGGGCATCATCTCAACACTGGCTGAAATCTCAGGGAATTTCTGAGCTTCTCCAGATCTTCAGGTGAGGATACAACCTAAGGATAAGTGGTGTTGGGGAAAAAGAAAGGTTGGATTTTCTGTATAAGGAGGGTTCTAATCTTAGCTGCTCATCTCCACCAGTTTCCAGGTGGTGCCAGCACTCATTTATTTAGTGCTCAGGTATACTTTATGTAGAAGGGACTGCAGTGGCTTAGTGGTTAAGATGCTGAACTTGATGACTGGTAAGTCGGTAGGTCAGCAGTTTGAGACCTGAGTGCTGCATGACGGAGTGAGCTGCTGTCTTTGTCCCAGCTCCTGACAACCTAGTATTTCAAAAGCAAGAAATTGCAAGTAGATAAATAGGTATCACTTTGGTGGAAAGGTAAACAGCATTCCGTACACTCTGGTGTTTAGTCATGCCTGCCACATGTCCACGGAAACATCTGCAGACACAGGCAGTCCTGGTGCTTTGGCTATAAACAGAGATGAGCACTGAACCCTAGAGCAGAGGTTGCAAATCTTTTTAAGTTGGGGGCTGGGTCATGCTCCCTCAGACAGTTGAGGGTGTTGAATGCTGCTGCAAAATGCATCCATGACTCATAAATGTGTTTACAACAGTTGTGGATTCATTTATGACTATTTACGGCTGTTTACATCACTTCCAGTCGTGGCGGCAGTGGTGGGAGTGAGGGCGTGAGGGCCTGGATGATTTGGGTCCACAGGCCAGATCTGGCCCACAGGCCATAGGTTGCTGACCCCTGCCCTAGAGCCTCAAATACAACTGGGTTTCAAACAATAGCAGCCTTTAACTTTACCTTTATTTTTTATTAATTTTTATTTATTAATTTTTAAAAGTTACAAATTAAGTGTTTAAAATAAAAAAGAAAGACACATGAATAGATACATAAAATAAGGAATTAGAAAAAGAAAAGAATTACATTGACATAAACATATAACAAGGAAATGATATGGATACTAAAAAGCAAATACATAAACATTTGGTTATACTAAACTACTGTAGAATCCTTAATTGTTTATTATCAACAAAGTAATAAACTGTGTTAATCAGTCTGGCTCTCGTCTGCCATTCTTTCTAATCTAATTGTTAAATTTCCATTCTAGATTGCAAGACCAGTCTTAACTTTAAACAAGTATTACTATTCTTAATTACCCTGTTTACCTATTACCTAACCAAGATAATAAAACAATAAAAAATGATTACTAATTCACCACATGTGACTGTACAATGCCCTGGAGGATGCAGTGGACACATCATTTCACTATTTCCAGAATCTGAGAAGTTCCGGTATTGGGCTGCTCCTGTCTCCTCTTATACCTGTAGAATCTACAAATGGTTGCCAAATTTGCCAAAATCTATTCTCTTCTGCCCTTTTTCTTGTTCAGCTCCCATGTTTATCGTTCAAAGTGAGGTCCCACATTTCCTTATACCAAACTTCCAAATTTAGAATCTGATCATTTTCCCACTGCCTCGACCTTTGTTTGGAACAAGGTGATGGGATCGCAGGGAGAATGGATGCATACATGTGACCACTTAATGCTATTCAGAGCAATTGAGAAAGTGGAGCTCTGGCAACATGACATTTGAGCAGTGTTGTACAAACCCTCGTAGCTGAGACAAGAGGGATGGGGGTAAAAAATCCCCAGTGATATGATTCTGCCAAACTCTTCAATAGCAACACTGCAGGTGGGTGGGTGGGACCCATGTGTGTTGTAGATAAAGCCATACAGAACACAAGCTCTATAGGGAACGGCAGCTACTGCTGCAGCTGTTTGGCACATTTTGTACCTGTAAAACCACTAAAAATTTATAAACACATGCCCTGATCCTGGATTGCAATAACACACATTGCTTTTTTATCAGAATTCTGCTCAGATTTATCTGGAATATCACAATTTACTCCCAAACCTTGACTACCCCCATCTCTGAGATATCACAAGGACTTATCTTTCATTTTCAGATTTTGGCCATGAAATCTGACAAAACGAGACCCTACACACCTAGTACCTCTAGAGAAAACTCTTCCAGGTCACCATTTATATCATTATTGTTATTTGTCTTAGTTGAAAATTTGTTGTCATTTGCCTAGTTAAACAGTGGGGCAGTTCGTTTAAAAGATAGCCTGCATAAGATTTATTCATTCATTTATTATTTCAGCTTCTATACTGCCCCATTAGTGTGAACATGCTCTGGGCAGTTCACAGTCCATCAAAACATAATCACAAATGATACAAACAAACCACAAATACAATACAAACAATAAAAATCCTGTCTCTAGCTAAATTGATAAAACTTGCATTTAAGTAAATTATAAAATTTAAAAGAAATTTAAACATCCCTCTTAGCTAAAACACTAGTAAAAGGTCACTTTATATAGCAGGGGTTCTTGTACTATAGCCTGTTGGCCAGATCTGACCCATGATGCCAAATAATCCAGCCCCTGCCCTTGCTCCAGCTCTCGCCTCCACTGTTGGAATTGGCCATTGACTCATTTGCAGCAGCCATAAATGGTGGTATATAGTTTCGTTTTTAACATTTCCTAAGAGTTGCCACTTGACACATCCCTGTAAGAAGGTTATTGCAGGGGGAAGGAGACACAACTGAGAAAGCTTGGTATTAGCTCCTTTGGTATCCTTAGATGCCACAATTTTTAACAACACTGTGAGGAGTGGATGGGATGGTTACCTCTTTTGTGGGAGAGACAATATGAAAAATCTCAAGGTCTCAAACTGTTAAGGTTTTATAGGTCATTACCAGAACCTTAAACTGGGCACTGAAACAAACAGGAAACCAAAGGAGGCATATCAAGACAATGCAGATATGTAATCAGTCTGGGTGCCTCATTTTGGACCTGTACATACTTCAAGGTCAATCCTAGAGAGCAAGTACTCTACTAGAGCAATCTAGAGGCTGCCAATGCATGGGCCACTATTGTGAAGCATTTATGATCCAGGTGAGAGCACAGTTGTGCAACCAGCTGGAGTTGATAAAAAATATGCTTGACCACAGCAGATATTTGCACCTTCATAGAAAGAGCTGGGTCTAAGAATACCCCCGAGGAGAGTGAACCCAGTCTTTCAGGGGGAGTGTAAAGACTAGGTAAATTTCCCAGACTGGGTAAATACAAATGACCAAAATATTACTAACACACATACCCAGTTCTGGATTCAGTACAGTTTTGTTGGCCATGATCTAGGCAATAATTGAGGTCAGGCAGCACTCAAGAACTTGCACAACATTCCCTGCAGATGAAGAAGAGGAGAGAAAGAGAGAGAGAGTTGTGTGTCACCTACATATTGATGACAACACACTCCAAATCTCTTTATGACATCCTCAAGATGCTCAGATAGATATTAAAAAGCTTTAGTGAGGTGAATGATTCCTGAGGGACCCCATGACAGAGGTCCCAAAAGGAGGACACCTCATCCATAAGCTGTGTCATTTTAGATTGGCCCTTAATGAAGGGCTGGACTGACCAACAAAATGGAGCCTTCAAGTCCTAAACTTGATAGTCTTAGAAGGATACCATGATTGATGGTATCAGAAGCCACAGATGGATCCTGGAGGAACAGCAAGGTTGCATTTCCCCCATCTGGCTCCTACAGGAGATCATCTTACTTAGCAACCAATGCCATTTCAGTTCCATGGCACAGTGTGAATCCTAACTCAAATGGATCTAGGCTATATGTTTCCTCCAAAAACATGTGCAGATTTGTATTCTTATTAACTCACTCAATGAGGCATACTAACCATGTTCTAGTTTAAGGATGATGTTTCAGTTAAAGTGAAGTGAGACATTGAAGTAGAAACCAACTCTACTTAAAAGTAGAAACCAACTCTATTTAAAAGCTATTTTATTTCTAGGAATTTTTTAGGGTTGCCAAATTCTTAGACTAAAAATCCATAACCAGTCCACCTCCTATGGATTACTGGAGAGCTGTGCCAGTCAATTACTGGAACTAGAGAATTAAAAACCCATTCACCTGCTGTGGGTTCATTATTTTTGCCTTATCCTTTGCAAAGACTATTTGAATACTGTTCTGCAGAATTATTAACAAGCTTCCAATTTTAACTGTGGCAGATGTTTAATCTTAAGAACTAGTGTTTCATTTACAAAGTGCGACCATTAAAAGGCAGGAGGAAGAAAAATCACATCATGTCTATTTCTCAACATCTAGATAGAAGAACAACTCTCCTCTAAGCCACAACAAGAGTGAAATTGAAGGAACAACTACATTCAGATTCAAAATTAATCCAGGAGATGAAAATCTGCCCAGATTGACTTTGCTTTTACTGAAATGGATAAACTCTGCTGCCTCTGTTCCAAAATAAGTCCAGATATCCACTGAATATCCAGAATAAGTGTTGGCAAATCTTCTAGTTTTGCATGCTTCCACAGATTTTGGAGATGCTTATAACATCTAGTAAAAAAATGAACAATAATGAAATTCTCACCCATCCCCAGCAGAAATGAGCATATCTGTGACTTTCATTTTCACCAATATTTATTAATTTATTGTGCATCTGGGAGAGCATTCCACTCGGGGTGGTTTACAACATTAAATTATGACAACAGCCATAAAATAAAGCAAAAATTAAGTTATTACAAATATTTTGGCAGCTAAATATTTAAAATATTTTTTAAAAAATTATAGTACATAAAAATACAATACAAAAAAACCCAAGATACCTATATTACAACACACAAATACATTAATAATCATGCTCCCATCACCATTTTAGGAGATATTCTATTCTACATTTTACATTTGTGTTATTTAGTTTATTTTGTTATTCTATTGCCCTTAATTACCAAAACCATAAGTTTCTTGTCCAGAATTAATGAATTCTCCCTATATACAGTAACTCCAAAATCATTTTCTTTTATCAGACCTTTTTTAAAATATATTTTTATTAATTTTTATAAATGAACAGTACATAAAACAATACAAAGAAATAAAACATATACAAACATACCTAAAATCCAAAGTAATCAAAACATATCACGACCTATCCTAATACATTGTTCCAACTATCTTTGTAAATTTAAATACTACTAACTCCTTCACGTTACCCCACTTCAACTGCATCCTCAATATTCTGGATAGGAAGCCACAACAAAAAGAAAACTTATAGCACCCCGTGTTTATATACAATGCCCTGAGGACTCCGAGTGACGCATTATATTATCTCCAAAAACTACTTTGATCTGGTACAGGTCTGTTTCTTTCACCTCCCATAGAAGAATGATCCAAAAATGGTTTCCATATCTTCCAAAATCTATTCTCCTTCAGATCGCCCCTTTTTGCTTTTATTTCCCATGTTCATTTATCATTCAATGCTAAAGTCCACATTTCTTTATACCACTCTTCAATCTGTATATTTAGATCACTTTTCCAATTTCTAGCAATACATTGCCTACCCATTGTAAGCATTATTTCTAATAATTATCTTTCCTCTTTATTTCCACAAATAGATTCCACATTTGTTAACATGGTGGTACTCAGCCCCAATTTAATTCTTTTACCCATTATTTCACCCATCTCTTTTTCAATTTTTTTCAAAAAACCCTTTACCACATTTCAACTCCACCACATAAAGTTCATATGTCCCTAATGTTTCTTTACATCTCCAACACATTCCATCTTTTGTATTATCCATTTTATGTAACCTCACTGGGGTCAAATACCATCTCCATAACATTTTGAAGTTATGCTCCTTTATTCTAACAGACATAGTTTTCATTTTTCTCTTTTTCCATTTATTTTTCCAAATATCTTTATCAATCTTTATTTTTAGATCTTCTTACCATATCAATTTCAAGTCCTCCTGCAGATCATCCTCCTTATTCATCAATGTATATAATTTACTAACCAAGCTTTTAATATTTTTAACTCCCTTCCTGATTTTTAGAACCAGCTCCTCAAATTCCGTCTTTTCTCTTTCCAGGTCAAGTTCTCTCGTATATTTACTATTCCAATTATTAACCCTCATAATCTGTAACCAATTCAATTTCAATTGATCAAACAAGTTTGCCCTAGCTACATCATCCCTACAAGCACATATCCAATCTTTCAACAAAAATGTTTCATTCTTAACCAAAGTTTCTTTTACCACTTTATCAATCTTAATCGGAAAACCCGCCATATCTGATAATTCTACAATCGGAGACAAGTTTGGGACCAAATCCTTCTTTACTTTCTTCCATACATTTATTAAACATTTCATCATGACATTTTTGGTTGCTACCTTTCCAATATTAGCTCCCAAGAAAACCAATTTACCTATATGTCTAAATTCCTTCATCTTGATTTCCTCCCATATTACCTTTTCTCTAGCCAAGATCTTCACTACATTCTATATTTGAAATGCTCTATAATAGGCCAACAAATTTGGTATACCCAATCCCCCTTCCTTCTGAGGCAAGTACCATAACTTTTTAGATATTCTAGGTCTCTTTCCAGCATTGCAAAAATTATTAATCAACTTTTGAAACTCCCTGATTTCTTTAATTTTCAAATAAATTGGCAATGCATCAAATAAAAAATTGAATCTGGGTAGCAACATCATTTTAGTAAGCGCAATTCTCCCGAACCATGACAACTTCAGTTTTTGAAAAGTTTGTATTCTGTTTCTTATTTCGAATTTCAAGCTGTCATAGTTCAAACTTTTGAGTTCAGCCAAGCTATTAGATATTACTATTCCCAGATATTTCAATTTGTCTTTAATCTGAATATTAACCATTCCCTTTATTTTCTTCTGATCATCCTCTCCCATATTACAGAGCATCATTTCTGATTTATCCCAATTTATCTTCAGGCCCGTGATATCCTCAAAATCAATTAATTTTGCTCTAATTCTGTCCATTACCCTCTCTGGATGTTTAACAATTATCATAGTATCATCTGCATACATACTTATTTTGTTCTCCATAATCCCCTCTATTTTTCCATCTTCTCTTATAGCTTTTGCTAATAATTCCATAGCCATAATAAATAAAATTGGGGATAAGGGACAACCCTGTCTCGTACCTGCCTCTAACTTTATCTCTTCGGTAACCTCATTATTAACTCTAATAGTCGCTATTCCTTGCTGATATAATTGGTCGATTACTTTTCTAAATTTGTCCCAAATCCATAGGCTTTAATTATTTCCTTAATTGAAATCCATTGTAAAGAGTCAAAAGCCTTAAATATATCCAAAGATATTAATCCCGCTTTTACCTTTGATTGACTCACAACATCTATTAAATCTACCACTCTTCTGGTTAAGTCCGCCATATGTCGTCCTTTCAAAAACCCCACCTGGTCCATATTTATATAATTACCCATAAAATTATTTAAACGATTAGCCAGTATTGCTGTAAAAATCTTGGCATCTTGATTTATCAATGAGATTGGTCTATATGATTCCACTTTTTCTAGATTTTTTCCAGGTTTTGGCAACAATACAATTGTGGTCCTATACCATGAAGTCGGAATTTGTCCTTCATCTAATATATGATTGTATAACTTTACCAACTTAGGTACCACTGTATCTTTAAATTCCTTATAAAAATCGGCAGGTAATCCATCTTCACCGGGAGCTTTTCCCAATTTCAAACCTGCAATTACCTCTCTTACTTCCTTTTCAGACACTTGGTCCTCCATTCTATTTTTGTGTTCCTGTTCTATACCCCTGGCGATTAACTTCTCTAATTGTTTTTTAAGCTTCTCCTCATCAATTTCTTTTCTCGTATATAACGATTGGTAACATTCCTTCACAATCCTACATTTATCCTTAATCTTATTGCATCTTACCCCATGTTTATCAATCAAAACTCCAATTTCCCTTTTTTCCTTCTTATCTTTCGCTGCTTTTGCTAATAGTTTCGAGTTTTTATTACTATACTAGCAAGGGTTGCCCGGCATTGCCGGGCTTTTCCCCCCGTGTTTTTTAATTTGAAATGAGCCAATTTTATTTTTGCAATAGTTTTACATTGTGTTGGAAGGTTAAATTGTGTTGTTTTTTTTAAAAATTGCTTAGTCTGTAATTTTAATTTTTTAAATGTTTATTTATGTTAAATTTGTTTGGCTTGGCTGTTATTAACTGTGATCTGCTTTTTTGGGTTTTTTTGAGGAATAATAAAAGAAGAAAGCATGATATAATAACTCAGCACAGGATTTTTTAAAGTTTCTATTGTATTTTATTGACATATATTTGTGATTTGTGTGAAAGTGTGTTTAGTGTAAATTTTTTTACTTGTTTTTGTTGGTGTGACCTTTTGTGTATAATTATGTTTTGTATAATTGTGTTTTGTTTGGGGCTGTTGTGTGTTTTTGAATTGTTTGTACTATTGTGGCCAGCAGGTGGTGCTGGTAGGGGTTTTTGTATTTTGACTTTTGTTTCTCTCCTTGCCTCTGGGTGGAGCTTCTTCTGGTAAGTAGGGTCTTTCTGTATTCATTTCTTTTCCAGTCCTGGTGGAGGTAGCACCTGTTTTGGTACGTTTGCTTGTTTTCTTTCTTTTGTGTGTGTGTGTGGGCGGGGGGGGGGGAGTTGGAATTTGTATTTTTTGTCTGTTTGTTTTGTTTTTGATTGTGTCTTTGTTTACTTCTTATTGTTTTTGGTGTTTTTGTTTTTGTGTATTTTTGGCTGTGTTTGAGTGTTTTTAGTAATTTTTAAAAAAGTATTTATTTGGTGGTGGGGAAGGTATGTGGTCATTGGGGGTTTGGATGGGTGGGCTAGGTGGTGGGGAGGGGGCATGGTCTTTGGGGGTTAGGAAGGGTGGGCTAGGTGGTGGGGAGGGGGGCATGGTCGTTGGGGGTTAGGAAGGGTGGGTTAGATGGTGGGGAGGGGGCATGGTCGTTGGGGGTTAGGAAGGGTGGGCTAGGTGGTAGGGAGGGGGGCTTTATTGTTTTATGGTGCTTTGTTTGTGTGGAGTTGTGAAAGTAGATCGGGGTTTCCCCTTTAATATCAGTGGGTGGGGCTTGCGACCCCCCTCTCCGCTGGCTTTTCTAGGGTTGGGAGGTTTGTGGGGAGAAAAGGGGAATGTTTCCCAAACCCTTCTGGTCTCAGGACACCAGGGAGAGGGGATCGATTCCCTCCCCCCCTCCTTAAAACAACTCCGTTTTTAAAGAGTAGAAAAGACGGAGTTTTTTTAAGGAGGGGGGTGGGAATCGATCCCCTCTCCCTGGTGTCCTGAGTCCAGAAGGGTTTGGGAAACATTCCCCTTTTCTCCCCACAAACCTCCCAACCCTAGAAAAGCCAGCGGAGAGGGGGGTCGCAACCCCCACCCACTGATATTAAAGGGGAAACTCCAGGCGCCGTGGGTGAGGGAAAGGAAGCCGGCTGGTGTGTGTTTGGCTGTGACGCAGTGAGTTGTTTTTCTTTTTAATTTTTCGGGCGCCGTTTTCCTCAGCGTTCTGCGTGCTCATGGCGCGCAGGATGCTGGGGCTTGTAGTAATGGGTTGGTGCTTTCTGTTTGTGCTGCGTTTTTTTAAAATGGTTTTGTTTTGATTGGCTGCGGCGCGATTCCGAATGCTGTGCCGTGCGAGAGCTCTCAGCCTGATTGGCTCTGGTGAGGCGTGGCGCAAGAAATGTTGGGAAGTGAAGTTCTTTCCCTTTCTTGCCGTTTGTGGGGCTGAGGCCCCCGTGCCAGATTTTTAAATCCTTCGTTGACCTGCGTAGGCAATTCGGCCGTGCGCACGAAGGGTGGGTGCGGGTCAGTAGGGCGACGCATAGCAACCTATAGCCAGTTCCAACAGTGAACACTTGGATTTATAGGTTAAGATTCAAAATATTCCCTTTTTAAATACACCAAATCTCTCTTAACCTTTTCTATGTCTTTACCTATCATTTCAGTTTTTAAACTTTGTAATTTTGCAAAAACCTTATTATCTTTTGTCTTGGCGTGCTCCCCCTGTAAAGTTTTTATCTCCTCTTCAATTTTGCCGTGTGCCAACTTATACTTTTCGTGTCTATTACTTGCCATTTTTATACATTTCCCTCTAAAAACCGACTTCATGGCATCCCAGACCATATTAAATTTTACCTCTTCATTATCATTCAGTTGCCAAATTTCATTCCAATATTCTAAGATTTGAACCTTAATCTTTTGATCCTTGAATAAATCAGCATCATATCTCCAATTCCTTCTCCCTCCACTTTCACTCTGCATTCTTAAGTCTAACACAACTTTAGCATGGTCGGACTCCTTAAAAATCCCAATTTCCATTTCATCCATATTTTTGACCATGTTTTCAGTTAGGAATATATAGTCTATTCTGGAATATGAGTTGTGAACACTTGAAAAATAAGAATATGCCCTTTCTGAACCTTTAAGTTGTCTCCATGAATCTTTCAAACCTAATGGTAGCATCCAATCATCCAGAATCCTTCCTTTAATTCCTTTTCCTCCCCTTTGTATATTTGTACAGTCCAAGTTCGATCTTACTAAATTAAAATCACCAGCCATAATCATCCTTGTTGTTTGTTTGTTTTTTAAATTTTACGCATTTTCCCTAGAAATTCATATTGATGTTCATTTGGGGCATATATATTCACCAAGGTTAACTCATCATCATCAATTTTACCTTTTACAATCAAATATCTACCTTCTGAATCCACAATAGACTTTGTTATCTCAAACCCCAGTCTAGTTGAAATCAAGATGGCGACTCCTCTAGCTTTTGATGTACCGTATGATTTCTCATAGTGCTGCATCCATCCTAAAAAAAGTTTGTCCGTATCTTGAGATTTTTGGTGGGTTTCCTGTAAGAAAAGAATATCCGGTCTACCTTTCCTCAGGGCTGATTCTAATCTCCTCCTCTTAATCAAAGAACCTGTACCCTTTACATTCCAGGATAACACCTTAATTGCTCTCCTAATTCCCTATCTTTCTTCCATTTCCACCACATCCAAGTCCTCCAAATACCTAATACCCAACAATAATCAAAATAAAAACTAAAAATAACAATACTACAAAAATAACAAAAAAACATTCATTTTTCCCTCCCCACTTTCATCACAAAAAGATCGCCTTTGTCCACCAAAGGGGGGAGGGGGGAAGCATGGAAGATGCACATGTTACTTACTGCTCTAGTGCACCTTAACCATTCTTAAATTGCCCAATTTATCTCAATGGAGTTTTTCCCCAATCTCATCCAACACTGTCAGTGACAGCTCTTCTTCCCCTGTACCTGGTTGTTCTCCTCCTGCAGCACCACCCTCATCCATTCCATTGAATTCCCTTCTTATTGCTCCAGAGTTCAACAAGTCTTTTCTTAACTCCGACCATTCATTTGAAGACACCTTAACCAAATCAATTAAAGTCAAAAGTTCCAATGCATCAGTATCTGCATCAATCACCTGCATTTTCTTATCATAAAAAAATCTTAATTGTTGCGGAAAACGCCAATTGTATCTTATTCCTTTCTTTACCAACAGTTTTGTAACCCGTTTCATCTTATATCTCCAACCGCGCTCATTAATTGAGATATCATTATACACCTCCACGTCACAACCATCAATTTTGAGAGCACCAGAATCAGCTTGTTTCAAAAAGGCCATTACCCCCAATTTATCCCCCCAATTTGTAAATTTAACCAATACATTTCTTTGAACAGCTTTCCCCTTCCTTGACCCCACCCTATAAGCATTCACAATGTCCTCATTAACAAAATCTTTCCCCAATTTAAGACTATTTTGCCAAATAAACTAATCTGTCCCTTAAGCTGTCTGGCGTTCTCTCCAACAAATGACGAATGACAATATTTTGTTTTCTCATCGACTCTTCCATAGCATCTATCCTTTTTTCATGCTCATCCATTGTCTTCTTATTCTCCCTCACTTCCTTCTTAACCTCTTTTATTTTTCCTTCCATTCCCTTCATTCCTCCTTGCATAATTTTAACATTTCCCTCCAACTTTTGAATACTCAAATCCACTTTTTTAGATAAGTCATGAAACATTGCAGCCAATTTATTTTGTCTTCCCAAAATCTCACTTCTGTCCTTCACCCTTGCCTCATCCATACTTTCAAACTTCTTAAACAATTTGCCAAATTCTGCCATAATTTGAGACTGATCAAATGCCGTTGGTTCCGGAGATGATGATGTTGATGATGCCATTGATGGTGTCTCCACAGCTGCTGTTTTATCCTTCTTCTTAGCTTTCACAACCTTTTCCTCCTCCTTCTTACCCTTTGCAATCTTATCCATGGTTATATCACATAAAAGTTTCAAAGCTGACACTGTTTTAGCTCTTCTTGGCCTCTCCCCTTGATATTGATCCAGGGCTTCATCCTCCAAAATCCTTTATCCAAAATTTATATCCAAGGGCCCAAAAGGCCAAAAACTCCA
Source organism: Bradypodion ventrale (assembly GCA_035047345.1). NCBI lineage: Eukaryota > Metazoa > Chordata > Lepidosauria > Squamata > Chamaeleonidae > Bradypodion > Bradypodion ventrale. The sequence continues at coordinate 94,450,280 of JAWDJE010000004.1, forward strand.
GATACAAAAAAGTTTGGTTTCACTTACCAGTGATAACTTTCGTTCTTCGAGTATATAGTTTGTGAATACACACTCATGGCCGTGGATGTTGCAACCGCTCTGGTAGAGTGCGCCCTGACATGCGGTGGAGGGGGCAGCGATGCCGACTCGTAGGCCAAGTAGATGGTAGAGGTGATCCATTTGGAGAACCGCTGCGCAGAGATGGGTTCACCTTTGGACTTGCCCCCATACGCCACAAAAAGGCGTTGCGACTTCCTGAACTCCCTTGTCCTGCTGGTGTAAAACAATAAAGCTCGTTTGACATCCAGCGTGTGCCAAGTCCTTTCTTGGGCGTTAGCGGGGTTCTGGAAGAATGTAGGCAAGGAGATAGTCTGTGCCATATGAAACTGGGAGACAACCTTGGGGAGAAAGGTGATGTCCGCTTGGAGTACTACACGGTCATTGAAGAATTGAAGAAAGGGTGCGTCTGCCCGCAGAGCAACCAGCTCACCAGCTCGTCGAGCAGACATGATGGCCACAAGAAAAGCCGTCTTCCAAGTGAGGAGACGAGCATCCGCGGTAGCCATGGGCTCGAAGGGAGTCCTGGTGAGCGCGTTGAGGACGGTAGAGAGTGACCATTGGGCCATCGGAGTCCTGACCGGAGGGAAGGCATTCCGCAACCCCTTGAGAAAGCGCTTCACCGTTTGGTCGTGGAAAGGGCCAGAAGCGGGCGAGCCAGCCCGAGAGTGAGCCACCACCGCTGCGAGGTGTACTCGGATGGAGGTGATGCTGAGGCCAGACTCCGCCAGATGGAGGAGGTAGGTCAAGACGTCCTGCAGTCCCACCTGTGAGAGGGACGTTTGCTGGGATGCCAGGAAAGCACAAAAGCGTCTGTATTTGGAGGCGTAGGACTTCCTTGTGGAAGGGCGCCTGGCTAGTTCCAGGATCCTGGACAGCCTGGGGTTATCCTCCACGCGGTGAGGTGGAGGCTGGGCAGGTCCGAGTGATGAAGCTGGCCCTGCTCCATTTGGAGGAGCGTCGGTGACTCCGGCAGCGTGCGATACTGAGATGACATGTGTAACAGCAGCGGAAACCATGGTTGGCGAGGCCATGCTGGGGCCACTAGGATGGCCCTGGTCCTGTGTTGAAGCATTCTGGTGAGAACCTTCTGGATCAGAGGAAACGGAGGAAAAGCGTAGAAATAGTCCTGATCCCACCGTTTCCTGAAGGCATCGCCCTCGGAGTTCATCCCGATGCTTGCCCTGGAGCAGTACCTGTGGCATTTCGCATTGGACTCCGACGCGAAGAGGTCGATGTTCGGAGACCCCCAGGCCTCGCAAAGCAACTGAAAAACCTCGTTGTCCAGTTCCCATTCGTGGGTCGTTGAGGTGAGGCGGCTGAGATGGTCGGCCAGGACATTCAGCTTGCCCGGAATGTGCACTCCAATCGGGAAGATGTGCCTCTCTAGGCACCACTCCCAGAGTTGCACAGCGAGGTAAAGAAGGGTGGTGGATCGTGTTCCTCCCTGCTTGTTCAGATACGCCACAGCCGTGGTGTTGTCCAAGGCTACTTGGACCGCCTTGCCCGTGAGCAGGCTCTCGAAGGAACGTAGGGCCTTCCAGATGGCCAGTAGCTCCAAGTAGTTGATATGGTGCACCATCTCCTGAGGTGACCAAGGGTTGTTGACCGTGAGAGTCCCGCAGGCAGCCCCCCAGCCGAGGTTGCTTGCGTCGGTCAGTATTTGCAATGAGGGTTGCGGGGGGTAAAAACTCTTCCCCGTTGTCACGTTGAGTGGTGTCGTCCACCACAGTAGCTGGTCCCTCAGCTCCGGAGATGGAGTTAGCCGTTTGGACTGACTCTCCCGGAGCGCGTCGAATTCGTGCAGAAGCCATGACTGCAGGGACCGGAACTTTAACTTGGCGTGAGGGACCACCGCCGTCGTTGAGGCCATGAGGCCTAGCAGTCTTTGAGCCTTTTTCGCCCTGATGCACGGTTTGGTGCGTAGGTCGTTCACTCCCTGCGCGATGTCCTGCAAGCGCTTCTGGGGTGCAAAGGCTCTGGTGGCAAGCGAGTCGAGTACCGCTCCAATGTACTCGACGCGTTGAGAGGGAATCAACTTCGACTTGGAGAAGTTGATCCTGAGGCCGAGACTCTCCATGAGGTGGACCGTGAATTGCGTGTCCCGAATGGAGGACGAGCTGGTGGGGGATACGATCAGCCAGTCGTCGATGTATGGGAAGACCCTGATTCCCCGCTGGCGAAGGAAGGCAGCCACTGGAGCCATGCACTTGGTGAAGACTCGTGGTGCCGTGGCCAGACCGAACGGTAGGCACCGGTACTGGTACACGGAGTCGCCGATGCGGAATCGAAGGAACCTTCGGTGCTCCTCGAGGATGGAGACATGGAAGTAGGCGTCCTTAAGGTCTATGACTGTGAACCAGTCCCCTTTGTCGATGAGGGGAAGGACGGTCTGCAGGGTCACCATCCGGAACTTCCTGGTGTGGATGCACTGGTTGAGGCGGCACAGGTCCAGAATTGGGCGAAGTCCTCCGTCCTTCTTCTGAACCACGAAGTACCTCGAGTAGAAGCCGTTGTCCCAGTCAGACGGCGTCACCCGCTCGATGGCTCCCTTGGACAGAAGAGTTGATATTTCTTCCTTCAAATGGGGGGACGAGGTGGTGAGACGATGTCTTCCTACCCGAGGTGCCCGCATGAACTCGATGGCATAGCCAGAGGACAAGATCTTTAAGACCCACCGGTCGTCCGTGATGCCTGACCATACCTGGAGGAAGTTCCGGAGGGGAAGGTACGGGATGTGGAGCGAGAGAGACTCGGCCATCGAAGCTTCGAACGCGGGACTTGGACTTAGCGTCCGAATGCTTGCCGTGCCCGTAGGGTTGATAACGGGGCTTGTGCTGGCGCCATTGCTTGTAGGAGCCAGACCTGGGCTGCTCCACGGGGCCACCCTGTTGTTGCGGGTTTCCCTGGTACCGCCGCGTGAAGGGCTGGAATCTCGGCCTGGCAGGCGGAGCCGGCGTGGTGAGCCCCAAGAACTTGGCGGTGTAGTTAGTTTGCCGCATCTCATTGAGGACCTTGTCCGTGTCCTGTCCAAAGAGGCCTTGCCCGTCGAAGGGAAACTCCTCGATGAGCTTCTTCATAGCATCATCGAGGGAGGTGCCCCTAAGCCAGGCGTGACGACGGAGTAGGATAGCAGACGCCATGTCCTTTGCCGCATAGTCGTTGATATGCCTGGCCGTTCTCATTTGCTGCTCCGCTAGGAAGTCCCCTTCGGATGCCAGCGCGTCGATCCGTTTCTGGGCGTCAGCGGGCAGCGTCGCCGTCTCGGCCTTCACTCGCTCCCAGAGGTGGGACTGGTAAAGGCCCATGGCAGCCGAGTAGTTGGCGGCGCGGAGGAAGAGGGAACCGGTGGCGTAGAACTTACGGCCCACCGCGTCCAGCTTCTTCCCTTCCGGGGTCGAAGGCACTGGGAATCCACTGGTGGCCATCCTGTGTTGGAACGCCTTGACCACCAGGGAATTTGGCAAGGGGTGAGCCTGCAGGAACTCGATGTTCTCGTCCAGGACTCTGTACATGCCATCGAGCCTGGACGAAACGGAGTGTGCTGACACCGGCTTCCTCCATGTCGCCTTCGCCGACGTCAACATGGACGGAAGCATGGTGATATGGACTGGCCGTACCGCACGTCTGTCCAGCTTTGCGGTCATTTGGTCCTCACCTTCCAGTGGCGGCTGGTCCACCTTCAGGTTCAGAGCGGTTCCCAGGCGCGACAGCATGGCCGTAAGCGAGCGTTGATCCTCACCACGCGGTGGGTCAACCGCGCCGATGGCTTGGTCTGGCGTCCTTTTGGCGTCGACGTCTCCCTCGTCCTCCTCCGAAGAGGCGCTGGAGTCATCGGAGGATGAGGGAGGAACTCTTACATCCACGTCGGGACCGCGCCAGTACGGCCTGGGCGGGCCGACGGGATGGGAGTCCACCGCATCAACGTCTGGACCAACCCGCGACGATGTGGGTGGGCCAGCGGAGCGGACACTCGACCCTCAGGAGGTCAGAAGGGCCACAGCAGGGCCAACATCCTTGGGGCTTGCGGTGGTCGGTACCGGAGCCGCAGAGGCTGCAGGCATGGAGGTCTTGAACTGGCTGGCAAAAGTCTGAGCCATGACCTCAAACATCCCCTTCAGGAGCTCCATTTGGGATGGATCCGGCACCGGCGGGAGCAACGAAACGGTGGCTGACAAAATGGTGGCTGGTAAAATCGGCGACAAAACGGTGGCTGGCATGGTGATTGCCGCGTCGTCAAGCGTTGGAGTCCTGGGCCTTGGGGAGACAGAGGCCTGTCTCATCGGTGAGCGGGCCCTCCCACGAGGCGGCGATGGGAGAACCTGAAGTGGGCGAGCTGGAGCCCCAGCCCTGCGTCCTTTTTCAGGCGGTCCCGAGGAGGACCGTCCTCCCCAGATGGAAGACCCGGGCGAAGGACATCTTGCGACCGAGTATGGCGGCGAAGGTCCCTGAGAAACAGGGGTGCGCGGAGTAGGCAGGAGCGATCGCTTCTTCTCCGACCCGTGTTTCTTTTTCTTCTCTCCGTTCTTGTCCCTCTTCTTCTTCTTCTTGATGGGAAGAGCGGAAGAAGAAGCCGAAAGCGGAGGAGGCTGAGAGACACTAGCCGAGGTAGAAGCGGCCGCAACGGGAGCCAGAGAGAGTTCCATCAGATGGGTTTTGAGCCGGTAGCTCCGGTTCTGCACTGCCAGACGGGTGAATTTCTTGCAGTGAGGGCAAGACTGGCTCTGGTGAGACTCTCCCAGGCAGAAAAGGCAGAGGCTATGCCCGTCGGAGGCCGGAAACTTTTTCAGGCAAGCCGAACACTGTTTGAAGGCCGCAGCCATCAAAGAAAAATTCTTCCAACGGAAGTTTCTGGAACGCAGATACCCCGAAGGGCTGGCCAGCCGCCACCCCCTTGAGGGGGGAAATGGTGACCGAAGCGAGTAGGTAACTGAGTCCACCAGAAGGAAGAAACAGCACCGGGGTGGTGATCCTGCCCGAACGACAAGATCACCGAAAAAATTGAAATGCGAAGTTAGCCAAAAGACTTTCCCTCAGAAGGGCGAAAAAATTGAGGAAGCTCTCAACGATCGTCCTGCTGCTACGGCGGAAAGAAGAGAACTGAGGTAAAATGGCGTGCGGGCGCCTCAGGGTGGGTGGTACGGTGGGCGGTCTTACCGCCAAAACTTTTTGACCAACAGCTTTTCAAGCCTCCGATCGACGTTCTGCGCAGGCGCATAACCCATGAGTGGGGATTCACAAACTATACGAAGGAGAACCAATTCCCCACGTTGCAGCCTTGCAAAATTTAAAAAAACACTGTAAAGTCAAAATCCAAACTGAATTGTAGAATGATTTATATTTATAATCCAAATGTAGTTTATAATCCAAATGTAATCCATTTGTAATCCCAAAAATAGACCTTTTTTAAGTAACTTGTCAATTTATCATTTAAAGCCATATCTGTTGTGTCTAGAGCTTGCAATGAAGAGACCAACAAGCGGTGAATCAAACAACGAAGTAACGGTTTATTCACTACTCTTGGACGAACAATAATACAGCTTAACTGGACATGAGTTGGCTGCACCCGTTCCAACTATTCTGCTGTCCGGGATCAGTTCCATGCCTTTGCCATTCTGGAAGTAGCCCACGTGTGTGTGTGTGTGTGTGTGTCTGTGTCTGTGTGTGCGCGTGCGCATGCGCGTGCGTGCGAACCAAGAGCCAACACCTTTTTGCAATTGGCGCTTTATATAGCATTCGAGCAGCAGTTACCCAATGATACAAACTAGCAACCTTTTCGGATAACCCTACTAACCAATCAGAAATGCAATATTCAAGTATTGATGAATCCCTGAAAGGATCCAAAATAATAACCAATCAGATATTACACATTTACAAAAAGAGCGCACCTTGAAACCGGGGAAGGGCGCGCTAAATTTAGCCTTAACCAAAATGACGTGAATCACCATTTTATCTTGCAATGTTAAGCAATAATAATACTAGATTTTATTCCAATACACAACAATATCCCACAATTCTTTACACCAGTCCTCCAATCTAAAGTTTGTATATATTTTCCAATTTTTAGCTATCAACAATCTTGCAGTTGTTATTATTGTAATGATTACATTTCTCTTCTTCTTATCCACTATCATATTTCCATAATCTATTAATAAAGCAGTTCTGAGACACATCTGCAATTTTAAATCCAATATTTAATTAATTTCATTACAAATTTGTATCCATATTTTGTTTACTATCTTACATTCCCACCACATATGAAAACATGTCCCAATGCCATCTGTTCATCTCAAACACTTCTTATCATAATTTTTATCATATTGATTTAATCGAGCTGGTGTCGCATACTATCTTCATAGCATCTTATAACAATGCTCTTTTATCCTCACTGACACATTTTTCATAATTCTTTGTCTACAAATTCTCTCCCAATCCATCCCTTTAATACAGGGGTTCCTGTGGGCCTAATACAGCCTGCACATATCATTAATCTGGCCCATGGTAGCCACCTGGGGACTTCTAGATGTTGGGAAAACCTGCTTTAATAGTTACTTTTGATTCTTGTTTCCATAGCTTTTTCATGCGATAAGCTTTTATACATTTTAACTAACTACTACCTTCATTGTTCTTTCTTTCAGTTCCAATTGTCTTATCAGCTCCTCAGATCTCATCCGTTCTCTGCATGGACTACACTTGGCAGCTAAATCTTAACTTAGGCACTTTAACAAATCTTAGACAAAACCTAAGATCTGAAGAACAAATAAACAAAAGAAATCCTGATGAACATAGTGTAAATTAGCTTGGGGAAAGAACAGTCTTAAAATTATGTGCATTTTCATAATTTGTTTAAAATTGAACAGCAAGAAAATCCTTATCTTTCCCTGGTCCAGTAAGAGGCTGGTTGGTCCACTGCAGCCTGACCCAGTGGAATTATGGCTACTTCGGTAAAAATAGCAAAAGAGGCTAGTAACATTATCTGGTGATCCTCATCTAAATCAGTAACATCTAGGTAAAGAATTTCCCACCAGAATTTCACACTCTCTTTGTTTTGGTAACATTCATAGTTTTGCATTCTTATTGCAGAGTTTGGAAACATAGGCCATGATCAACATTTGCAACAAAGCACAGTCTTAGAATGATAGAGCTGGAGGTTGTTCAGAGGTGATTTTCTTCCCAAGAACCTCAATTTTCATATAGTTATGTAAATATTGTAGTAAGTTGCTATTTAGTAAACAAAAGGATGGATAAAATATATATTTTTAAAAAATTAAAAATCAAATTTGTTTAATTTAAATTGGATTTTTAAAAAATTAAATTGGATTTTTTTAACCAATTTTTTTTAGTAAAATCTATCTAAAGATAATTTCTGTTTAAGACACATTATATTCCAAAAGCTATTCACCATGAAATGAGGGTTTGCTTTTAATTATGTTTACATTTTTTTGGTAAATAAATTCCATTAATCCGTTCACAATACAGTATTATGCTTTTCCGGAGGTTTCTGTAAGATTATTGGGCAATTATTCTTTCTTGAACAGGGGTTCCCAACCTTTTTGCGCCATAGGCCAGACCATGTCCCCCAGACAGCTGAGTAGGCTGGTCGCGTGGTTCCTGCTGCTGTAAAACATGTCTGCAGTTGTTGTAAATGCATTTCTGACAGCCGTGGGTGGATTTATGACCGTGTTTATGGCAGGCGTGGGTGCGTTTATGCACATACATTTTACAGCTGGCGTAGATGCATCCACTTCTGCTTCTGGTACTGGCAAGGGTGGCAGCAGGCAATATGAAATGGTGACCCAGGCCATGGCCAGCTCATGGGCTGTAGGTTGGCCACCCCGGTCTAGAAGATATTATCACAGATGCTTGATTTTACAGTTCTCAAAACTGCAATTTTTTAATCTGCAGAGATCAGATGCCTCTTTCTCCCAGCAAAAATGTTATTGGGGAGAAACATGCAGAGTTGAGAAAAAGACCTTACTTCAATTGATCCATTGCAAATCTTTATACACAGAATCAACCTCTTGCCTCTTAAGTGCTAAATTTAAAAAAAGTCAATAAATAGAAGAAGATTATTATGAGTAGACTAGATCTGCACAATTAGCTAAGTGTGTAAAAGAGGGGGAAAGCAGGGGGAATGAAAGTGAAACCTTTTGAGCCTTTATGAGTCTTTATGTAGAAAACCATGATTTAAATTAAACCAAACATCCATCATTATTCATTCTCACAGTGCAAATGATCTTCAGCCTCTCAAGATACAAACAGAGCATATTATGTGAACTAAACATGAGTCTTCAAAGTGCAGATGTCCATAAACATTATTTCTTATTTGCTGAAGCCCCCTTTAATGTTTAAAGGGGGTGGGAATATGTTTTCTAAAATCCAGATAGCAGAGTGAGAAAATGTGCTGTGAAGGTCAAGGCCTGATTCATATATTGTTGTGTCCGAGCCCTGAAAGGATTACTGGAGCAGAGCTGCTTCAAACAACAACACGGTTTATTGCAATAAGCAAAAGAGCAGAGGAACAGGTGCAGGAACAACAGCTTTTATACAGAACATGATGGTTACATTTAGCGAGGCTTCCGGAGGAGCAGGAAAACATTGACGAATCAGCATCAGCAAGAATGGCGCCTCTTTTGCAAGATGCCTTTAAGCATAAGTAAGCATAATACACAACATTCCTCCCCCCTAATGGGGGGCTCAATCCCTGTATCTTTCGGGTGGCCTGCAGGCCTGTTTTGCGCACCCCATCTGAGGGGAACTCTGGAAAACCAGTATGGGACACCTAGTGTCACCGGCGGTCCTTGTGAAAACCCCTGGGTGACCAGGGCTTGGGGAGGGACCCCTGAGCTTCTTGAGTTGACACTAATCCCAAAAAACTGGAAACTGTTTCCCCCTCCACTCCGAAGACTGCCAGTTCGGGGGTGGGTGGGCTGGAGAAACATGTGCAGGCAATGTTTTGGAGGGAAGTGGCTGGCTAAAGAAATCCGAGCCCACTGGCGGCTCCGAGCCTTCATTCGATTGACTTGAGCTAAAGGACTCATCAAACTCTACCCCCGGGGGAACATTTTGCCCCACAACCTGGGGACTCATTTGGTCCACATGCCTTCTCCAGACCAACCCATTATCCATGAGCACTTTATACGATATGGGCCCTGTCTGTACTAGGACTACTCCCCCTAACCATTGGGACCCCTGTGCATAGTTACGACAATACATGGCCTGCACCACCAAAAACCCTTTGGAGTTGCACACATCAAGGTTCCATCCCCTGACCATTATGCAGTGTGGGTCTAAACAGTCAAAAACTGTAGATAACTTCCTCTTCATTAACAGGTCCACTGGGGAAAACTTGGAAGCTAAAGGGGTGATCCTGTGGGTGAAAAGGAATCGATATAACTGCAAGTCTAAATCACCAGACCCCATTCTTTTAAGGGCCTTCTTAACCATTCGAACCTGCCTTTCTATTTGCCCATTCATGGCAGGATGGAAAGGGACAGCCGTTATGTGACAAACCCCATTTTGTTTGAGAAAATCCTGGAATTCCATTGACATAAAAGTTGAAGCGTTGTTGGAGATGACAATGTCAGGCAACCCAAAGGTGCAAAACAGCCTCCTTAGTTTGCAAATTCTGACAGCTGCTGATATGTTTGAAACTGGGACCACTTCTAACCATTTAGAAAATGAATCAACAATCAATAAGAATAAAGCACCATGGAACGTCCCCACAAAATCAATATGAACTCTCGATCAGGGGCCCTTGGCACCGTGTCCCACTCCCTGGTGGGCTGGTGGGTCTCCTCCGCTCTTGAAGACTGGCACTCTCGACAATGCTCCACCCAGTCCTCAATATCCGAATCGAGTCTGAGCCACCAAAAGTAGCTCCTAGCAAGCGCCTTAGAGCTGACAGTGCCAGAGTGGCTCAAGTGTAGCATACGTAAGACCTTACTTTGTAGAGCTGGGGGGGATGACCACCCTTTTCCCCCATACCAAACAACCCCACTCTAAATACAGTTCATGCTGTTTAGTACAATAGACCCTAACTCTTCAGCCACAGGTGGTGATGGCCAACCCTTTTGTACATACGACATCACCTTGGACAACTGGGAATCTTTTTTGGATGCTGCGGCAATGTCCTCCACAGACATGTGTGGGGGAATCTAACACTTCGATCATTAGTACTTGATGATCTACAGCGACCTTGCTCACACACTTGATGGGGGACCTGGAGAGGGCATCCACATTTGATATAGAAGCCCCGGGGCAATGTTGCAAACTGTACTGCTAGACCTGCAAAAACATTGCCCATCGAAGCATCCTTGGGGACAAAATCTGTGGCATTGGTTTATCTGGGGCAAAAATGCCCAGGAGCAACTTACCAGCTTGCTGGGGTCAAAATAAGTGAGGATAGCATTGGAAGTAAGGAGTTTCTTAATCTCCCTAAACGCCTGCTCCTGCGGGGGACCCAAACACCAAACAGCCTGTTTCCACAACAAGCTGTGTAGGGGAGCCGCCACAGTTGCCTTTTGGGGAATGAATGAATGGTAGAAGTTCAAGAGTCCCAGAAAGGACTGTAGCTCAGACTTAGAAGTCAGCCGCAGTGCATTCAATACTACCAAGACTTTCAAATCGGCTGGTTTGACACCTTCAGGGGTAATTATGAACTCCGGGAAATCCACTTCCATAGCAAAGAAACAGGACTTCTCCTTTTTTAGGCAGAGACCCGCATTTTGAAAATGCTCCAGTACATTTCCCAACTTGACAGCAAGGTCTTCCCTATCCTTTCCCGATATGAAGACATCATCGAAATAGGGCAAAACTCCAGGGAGACCCTTAAGCAATCTTTCCACCAAACCTTGGAAAATACCCATGGCTGCATTAACCCCTAACTGGAGGCAATTGACCTTAAAAGCACCCATATGTGTCGTGATGGTCTGGCACAACACCGAGGCGGAAGTAACAGGCAGCTGCTGATAAGCTTGAGCTAAGTCGAGTTTTGCGAAACAGTTCCCACCATGGAGCGAAGCCAGAAGGTGGCTGACCACCAGTACAGGATAAGAGTTCAAGCAAATGGCCTTATTAATAGTACATTTGTAGTCCGCGCAGATGCGGATGTCACCATTGGATTTGATGGCTGTAACTATCGGAGTCACCCATATGGCAGAGTCCACCGGCTCCAAAATGCTCTGTGCAACCAGCCTATCGAGCTCCACCTCAATACGCAAAGGGCACCCAGTGGGGCTTCATCCTGACGGGGGCAACATTAGGGTCCAAGTCAAAATGGACAAGGGGCCTTTGTATGTACCAAACCCCAAGCAGAAAACATCCGGGAACTTATCACAAGTAGACTGAATGGAGTAAGACCCCATTGAATTGATACCCGAAATGGCAAACCCAGGGGCCCAAACCACTGAGTCCCCGGGAGGTTGCTCTTACCCACCTTGACCAAAACAAGGGGAAGAAGGCTAGACCATACCTGTCAACCTTCCCTATTTGGCCGGGATTACCCCGTAAATTGACATCGGTTGACGTCATAACCCGGCCCCTGCTGCCAAAACCCCATAATTTGGCAGCGGGAGAAATGCTTTCTGCGCATGCGCGGAAGGGTTTTACCCCTTCCACGCATGCGTGGAAGCGCTACATCGCTTGCGTAAGGGCTGCGCAAGCGGCGTAGCACTTCCGTGCATGCGTGGAAGGGGTAAAACCTTTCCACGCATGCGTGGAACACGACCTGCGCACAAGCGATGTGCGCAGGTCCCGTTTTTCCAGAGCCGTGGGTTGACAGGTATGGGCTAGACATGTGACAGAAATGTACATAAAAGTTCCCGACACCCATCACAGAAATATGTCTGCCTTGCACATCACTCAACCTGACCTTCAAGGCCCGCAGCTTGGGGCGGGCAGATGGGGGCATACGAAAAAATTCCTTCTGCTTGATGATAGAGAAGGACATCCCTGAGTCCACCTCCATGTTGACTGGACACCCTTGGATCTCGACATCAAGAAAAAACTTTCTGGAGACTGTCTGGACACCAGAACTGGAGTGACGGCCCTCGAAGACTTTAGATATCACTCCTGATGAGTGCTGTCCTTATGCGACCCTCTTGAATCCTGGCAGCAAACCTTGGAAATGTGCCCTTTCTTTCCACACCGGTGGCATCGGCATCTTTAATTGGGCAGTCAGTATGGTGTTGTCATCTCCCGCACCCCCGACACGGCGCAATGGCATCCTTGCACAGAGTTGCAGACACAGTTTGCTGCCTCCGGACCTGACCAATGTCATCCTCCCCTATTGAGCCATAAGAGGACGATGACGAGCTAGAAACTTGATGCTTGTGAACAGCAGAGCTTCTCTGGACAGGGTTGACAGGCCTTGACTGCAGGAACTGAACCTCCGCATTCGCAATTTCTGCAGCTTGAGCCTCTTCCAGTGCTGCCGTGAACGTTGGAACATGCCATTTAATCAGACGCCGCTGTGTGGCCTCATCCCTGATGCCTACTACCAGCCTGTCCCTCAGAGCTATGTCCAAATTTTCCCATTGACACGGGATGGCGGCATGATGGAGTGTCACAATGTATTCAGCAATGGATTCCCCGGCCTTCTGGTCACGTCTGTAGAAAGCTACGAGTGCCAGAATCACAGCAACCTTGGGCCTAAAGTGGTCCTGTAGGATGGTCAGGATATCTTTAAGCATAATGTCTCTCAGCAGCCTTAACAGTGCAACATCATTGAGGAGTTCTAGCGTCGGCAATCTGCAAAACGCGAGGAACATTGACTTTTTAAGTGCCAGGTTGATCCTCTGGGAAGTACAATAATTTTCAAACTGGAACTCGTACATTGTCCAGGACCCTGGTTTCGCGATGTCGAAGGAGCCCATTGACACAGGGGCGGCCACCGCCATTCTGATCCCACCTTCATTGCCAAATGTTGTGTCCGAACCCTGAAAGGATTACTCGATCAGAGCTGGTTCAAACAACAACATGGTTTATTGCAATAAGCAAAAGAACAGAGGAACAGGTGCAGGAACAACAGCTTTTATACAGAACATGATGGTTACATTTACCCAGGCTTCTGGAGGGGCGGGAAAACATTGATGAATCAGCATCGGCCAGAATGGCGCCTTTTTTGCAAGATGCCTTTAAGCATAAGTAAGCTTAATACACAACATATATCCAAAGTTTTGAAGAGCTATTTTTTTAGACTGCCACTTAGGGAATCTTACTGGCAGCATGGCCACCAGCCTTAATGACAGGAGGGTTTAGAGAGCTTTGTAGTCGAAGAAAGTATTTATTTCAAAGCTCCGTACCTATCCTTCTATCACTGTAATCTGGCTACAAGCCTAATGTTTCTACCCAAGAGAACAAGAACCACTGGATATTGGAATAAAATGATCTGTCCAGTGGTGTTGTGTCAGTTCACCAACTGACAAGGTCATCTGTATCTGAAACTCTATTTGTCTTTCAGAGAACTTTTCAGAGTGGGTGGGGTTGCCTGAAACAAAAAAGAACAAGGGTTTTTCTTTTATTCGGAGCCAGAATCAGTGTCTCTCTCTCTCTGCAGAGAAAAACACCTGCTTACCATTTTAATGAATTTGACACTCTTCAGATAGATTTCCATACAGTCAATTGCTCAACAAAAGAAAGACTGTTCCATGTTCCCCTCACATCAAGAAACTGAAATGCACGATTTGGGTCAATTTTCATGATGAATCGACGTGAAGGGAATAACCAAACCAGAGGTATTTAATTAGAGTTTCATTAATATGCATGCAGTGCTCTGAAAGCCGTTGGAACAAAATCTGCTTTCAAGCAAGCAGAGATAGATGGTGCAGCTGCCCAGTCCTGTGAGCTGAATGATTCCACTGAGAAGCTCGTTATCCTTTTATATTTCAAATATGATTCAATCCCTGAATGAATCTTTAACATATGCTAATGTGCATGATATGTTAACCTATATAGTGGTGCCAGGCTTGAACTACTTGACATATATTTTCTTTACTATATGTATTCTTGCTAGAAAGTTCTAATTTGTATATTTGTGAATTCTCTCCCCCCCCCTGCCCCCAATACATGTATTGTGTACATGATTTCTCTTAACATACATGTTTGTTTCACTTACTGGGCAAAATTTTTGCATTACAATTTTTTTAGTGTTGGAGGGAAGCAAAGAATAATAGAATTCCTGAAGGGTACATTAATGTCGACTTGCATGAAAATGCAAACTGAGCAAATGTCTGCGCCATCTCACGACATCCCATCCCATCCCATCCTTGCCTTGCATTATTTTTAACTTTTATGGCTGTCTCCATCTTCCTGAAAAGCATTTCAACAGAGCTTGTATTACATAATCTTCCCTTTCTTTGTGTTGGCTGTGGGAGTTTACGTCCTCTGCCTTTTCCTTCTCACAAGTCTGTTCCATGAAAGTGCCAAGGCATACGAAAATAACATTAAAACAGGAGAACAAAAGGCATCTTCATGTCTTGAAGAGTGTTGGGGTGGGGTATGGGGAAGCCACAAGGTCTAAGTCTTTTAAATGTGCATGTTTATTGCACAAACATCTGTGGGAAATGAATATAAACCAAGTTCTGTACACCTACCTGTATTCCAATAGTGGTTCATGTGGTTAATAGCTTTCTATCTCTTTGAAATACTACTAGTAGTCATGCTGCAAAACAATCCAGGATGACACACAGCACCATATACAGTAGAATGTCCATGAAACAATCACATTCCCTTCAAAATCGTCTGCTGCTGCCTCAACTTCATTTGGATTAAATCGTTTTATTTACTTTTTAGCTTTTGTTACCAGAAAATTAGCCCCAGGGTGATGAAAGGGCAACAGTGAGTATGAACACAATGGTGGATGGTGGAAAGAGTTGTGAACGATGGGTTGGGAATGATGTTAATGAAGAGTTCTCTAATTTGTCAAAACAACCCAGAGAGGCGAGCCAGGCTGAGAAAAAGTGCGTAGACCAAAGGCAAAATCAAGTCTTTGCACAAAATGGTAACCACTATACCAAAGTGACTTTTCTTTCTCTTCTTTATCCACCCTCTCTGGTCAATGCTCTCCACTCATGAGGTCAAAGGGCAGATGGGAGGGGAGGATCAGTAGATGTGACTAGGGAAGCCCCACTGCATGTTTTAGTAGTTTCTCCCCCAATTTTGCCAACTGAAATTTATTCCCCTGATTTTTTCTTACCCTAAATTGGAGAGTTCTTGACCTGAGATGATCCCACACCTCCCAGTTACCTTCTTCCTGGGTAAAAAAAACACATGATAATCTGAATGCACAAAAGAAAGCTGTACATGCTTTATTTGTCTAAGCCTGGCAGAGAAGAAATGACAACCGTTTCTGCTCTCCCGTCTTTTCTAGTTGGTGATAAGCATCATTTCTGAAGTTTTCAGTACATATGATTTTTGCTGACAAAGTTTGAAATAACTAGTTACAAATTGTTCAAGTGATGGACGATGAAACTGACAAACTTTGAAATAAACTAGTTACAAATTATTCAAGTAATGGTGATTTATTTATTTATTTATTTGTCCAATTTATATAGCTGCCCAACTCGAAACGACTCTGGGCAGCTCACAACATTAAAATCAACACCACAATCCAATACTTAAAACCCATAAAAAACCAATTAAAAATACTACAAGAGTTACCCCAAACAGCTAAAAGAATGAGGGGAAAATATTGCTATATCAGCCCACAGGCGGGAGTCACCGCATTACCGGTGCCCCATACCTGCTTTGCCAGCCAGGTTTTTAATTCTTTCCTGAAGGGCAGCAACTCCATCTGGAGTCATAACTCAATTGGCAGGAGGTTCCATAGGGCCGGAGCAGATACAGAGAAGGCCCTCCTTCTGGTGCTAGAGAGGTGAGCCTCTCTGGCAGATAGCACAATAAAAGAGCCTCTCTGGTCTGCTCTGGTGGGATGGACAGATGTTCTTGGGGTGACACGGTCTCTGAAGTATCCTGGCCCACTACCATGTCCAGCTTTAAATGTCATTACCAGCACCTTGAATTGCACCCGGAGGCACACCGGTAACCAATGCAGCTCTCGAAGCAGTGGAGAGGTACGGGCATAACGCCCGCACCCCATCACCACCTGGGCAGCCACATTCTGGACCAGATTTTAGTTGATGCTTCAACTAAAATCATACTCCCTCTTTGAAAAACTAACAGCCTTTATTTTACAAAGGAAACTACAACTACTTGGTGTGTGTGTGTGTAACTATAACTAACCAGTTATGTTTTAAGAATCTTTGTCTAAGAACATTCAAATTCATATTGTTGGAAGTATTGCTCCTATCAAGCTGAATATCTCCTGTTTCAAAGGGAGTTGGGATTCCATGCAGAGTTTAAAAGGGGCCCAAGAACTTTGCAATTATGGAAAGAATTCTACATTATGCTTTTGCCCATATGTATGTAAGCCAAGATTTGCATTGTTTTTGACTGCAGTTCGAGAAACCTGCTTCTCCCCAGGCAATTAAATGTGCAAATCTGATATTTCTTAATGCATCTTTGAGAGTTAAGCGCCTAAGCATGCAGCAAAATGAAAACTCAAAATGTTATGGCTCTTGTTCTGTCATTCTGCTATATTATATATTCTACATTAAGACCTTCTTTCAAAATTAATAATTTGCACAACAGCCTTCTTTAAGCTGGTGCTCTCTGGATGTACTGAACTACTATCCTGGATAAGGGTAATAGGAATTGTAGTGAAACACTAGAAAAACCCCACATTGGTCACAGTTGATCTTCAAGCTCCAATACAGAGAAAGTGTCCAAATATGATGACTATATACACAGCTTCATTCAGTGTTGGGGGAAAGTGGAGGGGGCTAAATTTCCCTGTGAAACACAATTTTTAAAGGCCTATGGTGTTCATTGATGACTGCTAAAATGTTAACAGAAGTGACTCAGAGCCTCTGCGGGTTCCTATGCCGACACAACCACATGGAAATTGGGAAGCTATGAGAGCTGGCCCAGCAATAGACATTGCCTTCCGATTATATTGATGGCATTGGCATGAAACCTAGTTTGGGAGTTTGCTGGGAGCACAGCCAGGAAAAAGAATGAATTGCCTGTGCTGAGACTCTTCATTAAGTGCAAACTGAGCCCTGTATCCTAAACATGGTCACAATACCATCCCAGGCTGCAGGATTCAGGACTTTTTCCTATACAGTTGAACCCCGTATAATGAAAGAGCTCCATTCCATGGAGCACTTCATTATACGAATTTTTTCGTTATGCGAATCACTATTGACGATACCCCGCATAACGGAAAAAAATTCATTGTGCGGAATATACCCCGTATAATGGGGGGAAAGTTTGTAATGCGGGGTATACCCTGTATAATGATTTTTTTGTTATGCGGGGTATTGCCAATAGCTCAAAAACACTTTGTTATACGAATTTTTCATTATATGAAGTGTTCGTTATGTGCAGTACCACTGTATCAATATTAACCTGTCCTGAGCAATAAGGCATGCAGGACAAAATAAGAGGACTCTGCCAGACAGTTTTGGAACTAGCCGTGGGAAGGGAACTAATTGAACTCAGCTTGGAAAAGTTACTTTTGTGGACTACAACTTCCAGAGTCTTCCACTCCACCTGCCAAGTTGAGTTGCTGAATCAGTGTATCAGCTATCAGGAGCCAATTATATGTAGCCAGTGAGTAGTTGATCCTCACCAGGTCAGTGTCAAGACTTATTTTTAATAAGCAGGGATGTTTATCTCACCTGCAACCTACTATTTCAGATGTTTCTGTTCCCTCTCAGCATAGCTGCAAAATAATAACAGTAGTTAAGATGAGTTCTCTCAGCAAGACTCTATCAATGCATACTGTCCTTCTGTATGCAAAGGGTCTTGTGATGACTTAATTTTGAATGGTCAGTTAAGACTTATTAGTTTTATGCAACATCTGCTGCAAGAATTTGATATGGATCAAGGCAACTGGCTGGACTTTTGCACCTTTTCTTGGAGGCATAACTATGGAACTGTCATGATTGCCTACATTTCCACAGTTACGACTGCAATATTGCATGTAGCCTCTCTCAGGTTTGATGCAGCTTTCTCTTCTTCAGATTGGTCTCCACTTCTGATTCATTATTTTATTTATTTATTAGTCCCATTTGTATTGCCGCACACTCAGCAAGTGACTCTGGGTGGCGTACAACAATTACATCATGAACTACATAAATCCCATTAGAGAACTATAAAAAAACCTTAAAACCAGTAAAAAAAACAATTAAAAATACAATAAAAATATTATGCCAACAACTAAAAAGAGTGAGGGAGTGATATTACTATATCAGCCAGCAGGTGGGGGTCACCGCATCACCAGTGCCCCACACCTGCTTTGCTTTGCCAGCCAGGTTTTTAGTTCTTTCCTGAAGGGCAACAACTCCATCTGGAGTCATAACTCAATTGGCAGGAGGTTCCATAAGGCAGGAGCAGACACAGAGAAGGCCCTTCTTCTGGTGCTAGAGAGGTGAGCCTCTCTGGCAGATGGCACAATAAGAGAGCCTCTCTGGTGTGCTCTGGTGGGATGGACAGATGTTCTTGGGGGACGCGGTCTCTTAAGTATCCTGGCCCACTACCATGTAGGGCTTTAAAGGTCATTACCAGCACCTTGAATTGCACCTGGAGGCATACCAGTAACCAGTACAGCTCCCGAAGAAATGGCAGCCTCTGAATGGTCATCAAGGGCAGCCCCATGTAGAGTGCCTTACACTAGTCTAGTCTGGAGGTGACCAGAGCATGCGTGACCATGAGCAAGGAGTCCCAATCTAGGAGTGGGCATAACTGGCGTATGAATGAAGTTGTGCAAAAGCCCTCCTGGCCATGACTGCCACGTGCTTATCGAGCAGGAGTCGCAAGTACTATAGGACCCCCGGATTATGCACCAGGTCTATTTGGGGCAAGATAGCCCCATCCAGAACCAAAGATAGTAGCTCCCGAGATAACATGGGGGCCCTAACCCATAGCCATTTAGTCTTGCCAGGATTCAGCTGAAGCCCATTGTCCCTCATCCAGACCCAAACAGCCTCCAGACACCTGGATAGGACTCTGACTTCATCGCTTGAATCACCATGGGCCAAGACATAAAGGTGAGTACCAACTGCGTACTGATGATACCTCACCCTGTGTGAACGGATTATCTCCCCCAATGACTTCATGTAGATGTTAAATAGGAAAGGTGAGAGCACCGAGCTCTGAGGTACCCCATATTGGAGAGGCCTAAGGCTGGACATCCCATCCTCCAACCACACCGACTGGGTCCAGTCCATTTGAAATGAGGCAAACCGGGACCACACAGTGCCCTGGATCCCCAATACTTGGAGCCATTCCAGAAGGATACTGTGGACGACGGTATCGAAGGCCACTGTGGTCAACAGTATCAAAGGCCACTGAGAGGTCAAGAAGAGCAAGGATGGAGGGATGACCTCCATCCCACTCCTGCCAGAGATCATCCAACAGCATGACCAATGCAGTCTCAGTACCATATCTGGGTCTGAATCCTGACTGAAAGGGGTTGAGAGAATCCGCTTCATCCAGAACCCCCTGTAACTGCCGCATCACTGCCTTCTCCAAAACCTTCCCTGAAAAGGGGAGGTTGGATACCTGCTGATAGTTAGCCATTATTGATGGGTCAAGTGCTGACTTCTTAAGGAGGGGGCGCACCAAAGCACATTTTAATGGTGTAGGAAACCCCCTCCCGCAAAGATGCACTGACTATTGTTCCAACCCAACTGCCTGTCACTGCCTTGGACACTTTGACCTACCAGGCGGAACATGGATCTAATGGGCAAGCAGTGGTGCAAACAGATACAAGGAGCCTATCCACTTCCTTAGGGACAACTGGGTCAAACCGATCCCAGATAACATGGCAAAACTGTGAACCGGTCAACTCTGGACCCATAGTGTCCATGTTAGGGTCAAACTTTGAGTGAATCTGAGTGATTTTCTCCACAAGGTAATCAACAAAGTCTTCAGCTGATCCGTGCCAACCAGGGCCAGATAGCTAATCCTATTCCTTGGTGACTTCATTATTCTGTATTCCTTAGAATCAGCCTATAATCAATCATCATATAAAAATGAACTTTTTAACATTTTGAGCTGCTTTTAGAGACTCCACATCAAGAGAAAGGAGATTCATAAGTGTAGAAAATAATTAATAATAATTAGCAGCTAAGGGCCAAACAAGTGCTAAAGGAAATATGCATTCTCTACAATTAGCCCATTTTGCCTCCTGCAATGGAATTTTTTCAGAGGTGTGTGTCTCAGCAATCAGACTTGCAGACACATTTGTGTTTGCTTTAAAAAGACCAATCACAAAACAAATCATGCTGAACTTCTGGATAGCTCATTGGTTTAGATCAGTTCTCCACTATGCCTACTTGACAGTGGCTGGATTTGCTAACCCATAGGGTCAGTTCTAGTTCTGCATTTTGACAATGACGATGATGAAAGTGAGGTCATTCATGAATATCAT
The DNA here is from genome assembly GCA_035047345.1 of Bradypodion ventrale. Lineage (NCBI taxonomy): Eukaryota > Metazoa > Chordata > Lepidosauria > Squamata > Chamaeleonidae > Bradypodion > Bradypodion ventrale. Next base: position 94,470,834 of record JAWDJE010000004.1, read on the forward strand.
CTGCTATGCCAAACAGGTTTCTTTCACCAATTGAGGGAGTTTCACTTTTATGTATATGCTAAGCCTACTGTTTTCATTGACCTCCAGCTTCTTATGCATTGCATTACTTTGTTTACTCTCTGGTCTAGTACCAGCTTTGAGTAGCTAATTCCTCTGGCCCTTTTCTTTGCATTCCAGAGAGCTTGATGCTGTTTCCTAGCTAACGTCAGAGGCAGTTGGCAACAGCTCTCATAAAGTCCCATGGACTGGTCTACTAAACCTTGTAAACAACCTTGCTCCCACCACCCGCTTTGCTGCCTTATTAAAATCCTGGAATTGCAAAAGGTGTTTGTTTAGATTCAGATTATATAAATCCACAATCATAAAACTAATATATCCTACAAGACCTTAGTCTAATTTCACCTTCCACTGTGAAAGTGCTGAGAATAGCTTCCATTTCCTGATAAAGAAGGAAACTGTGCTTTCCTCAACTGTTATAAATATTACTTCCTTGCTTATATTTTTCCCAGTAATGGAAACAGAAGAAGAAATATTCCCAGCTGTAATGTTTATTGGTTTTTTTAAAAAAAGTGAAGCTGAACTACACCCAACTTCCTTTGGTCTTACTGGGACTGTTTACAAGAGAGGGGCCTGAGATGTAATCATCTCCCTCTCATTATATTCATTAGCTGAAGTAGCACAAGCTGTTCCCCACCTAAGGTGGGAAACAAAGCACTATGTTTACACCTCTGTATGGCCTGCATGTAGCTACATTCGTGTTGCCCTATTGATAGGTATGTGGCTGGACTGTCTGGTTTCAGAAGGCATGATTCAACATCAAAAATGGTCTTGCAGCTTGAATAAGGAGAGGAAAATCAGTGCAGTAGTGGTACAGTGACAGCTTCCTCTACTGGGGTACACAAAAGGAGCCTTCTCAAAGATTGTGGTATTTATGAATCACAATCGGGCATATGCTGGTAAGGGCAAACTTCTGTTGCTAGCTAAAGCAAAGCAACCACACTTAGATACCACCCCATAGCACTTAGTGCACTCTTTGGGTGGTTCACAAGTTAATTAGCATTTTGCCACAACACTTTACTGGATACAAACACAATGTACCGTTTGTGTATGCCCAAAAATGATGAAGATAATAATAAACGAATCTTCTTATAAGGTCTTTGTATTCTTAATGTTATTTTTATTTTGCAAACTCTTGTATATTAACTTGTAATGTCATCAAACAGAAACCAAACTCAGATACTTCTCTGCACAAAAAGTCTTCAAGTTCCTTTTGTAATCTTGACAATAGTAACCAAATTCAAATATGTTCTCTTCAACTTCTTCACTATGTCCTTTATAACAATATGAAACAATGATTCATTCCTCTATTGCACTTTCTATCTCTCATCCAAAACAGCTCATAAACTCGTATTCAGTTGGGAAGTCAAACTCCCATATATATTGGCCCCAAACTCCCGACGTCTATCCGGTTAATTAGACATTTCATTCAATAAATTTCATCAGGGGAGTTTTTGCAATATCTGAAAGGTTACAAAACACATGTCTGTTACAATATTATATGTTCAAACCAGCTGCAAGCCCCCATGCTCATTATCCAGTCCAAGCTTACCCAAACTTACCACTCTTGTGTTTCGCGATATTGCAAAAACTCCCCTGATGAAATTTATTGAATGAAATGTCTAATTAACCGGATAGACGTCGGGAGTTTGGGGCCAATATATATGGGAGTTTGACTTCCCAACTGAATACGAGTTTATGAGCTGTTTTGGATGAGAGATAGAAAGTGCAATAGAGGAATGAATCATTGTTTCATATTGTTATAAAGGACATAGTGAAGAAGTTGAAGAGAACATATTTGAATTTGGTTACTATTGTCAAGATTACAAAAGGAACTTGAAGACTTTTTGTGCAGAGAAGTATCTGAGTTTGGTTTCTGTTTGATGACATTACAAGTTAATATACAAGAGTTTGCAAAATAAAAATAACATTAAGAATACAAAGACCTTATAAGAAGATTCGTTTATTATTATCTTCATCATTTTTGGGCATACACAAACGGTACATTGTGTTTGTATCCTTTTCTCCGTTTGGCCATTTTTTGCTGTGCTTGGAATTTGATACAACACTTTACTGACCACAGAAGGATGAAAGGCTGAGTCAACCTTGATCCTTGGTCAGTATCAAAATTATAACCTTTTGGTTGTGGGACAGCAGTTCTGCTGCTGCATCACCACGGCTAATCTTTCTCACACCAGGTCTGGTGGAAGGAGGTGCAGAATGAAGTCACCAAAACGTACCTTCGTTTTGTTAGTTTCACATCATGGAGGAAGAAGAAGAAGAAGAAGCTTCCTCTACTCAGCACCAATGAAAGATGTTAGGAAGGAAGAGCAACCACTGGACCAAGATGGCCCTGGTTGGTCCATTCCATTCCCTATCTGATGGCTGCTTTTAGGAAGCAGATTACCAGCACCACCCCATTTTCCCTTGACACTAATAATACTTTTGTGTCTGAAATTATTTTGGGTTGAAAGGATTTTTGCTGGAGGAACTCTGTTCAGGCGGCACCCAAATGAGGCTCCTTTTATGTCCCCAAGATCTTTCCCCACCAAAGTGGTCCCTATTTATCTACTTGCAGTTTCTTGCTTTCGAACTACTTGGTTGATAGGAGCTTGGACAGAGATGGGTGCTCAAACTGTAATGCAGTACCTGGGTCTTGAACTGCCAACTTGCCGGCCTTCCAACTAACAAGGCAAGCTTCTTAACCACTGAGTCACTGCAGCCCCTCTTGACACTAAGAAAATAACTGGGCAGTTATTGAAAGTGGCCCAGAGCCACTGTGGTGGTGAGAGCAGCTTCTCTATGTGCAGTACTCCACCACTTGAGGTGATGGCCTCACTTCAGGGAAAGGTAGGGCTGTTCTTGTCTATACATGAAGCCAAACAGTGACATTATCCCTACTTTGTGACAATAGAGGCGACAGTTTTAGGAACCAGATAACATCACACCAGCTTTTCCTCCTGATCTTCCTGGCCTTTCCCTTCTCTGGGAGGACATTTTACCATTGCAGCGCTCTGAAATGAGGCACACCTGGGGTTAGTGGTAACTCCAGTGCTGATGTCCTAACATTGGTTGTATTCTGCTCTCCATATGCTTCATGCTACACAAGGCTGCTCCAAGACATTTTTCTTACCTAAGGCAAAGGATAGTTCGGTTTCACTTACCAGTGATAACTTTCGTTCTTCGAGTATATAGTTTGTGAATACACACTCATGGGTTATGCGCCTGCGCAGAACGGAGATCGGAGGCTTGAAAAGCTATTGGTCTAAAGTTTTGGCGGTAAGACCGCCCACCGTACCGCCCACCCTGAGGCGCCCGCGCGCCATTTTACCTCAGTTCCATACTTAAGCCAAGCACAGGATAAACCAATTGATCTCATCCGTGCAGCTCAAGAGGGGAGGCAGGGTGGGTAGTGTGTATTCACAAACTATATACTCGAAGAACGAAAGTTATCACTGGTAAGTGAAACCGAACTTTCTCCTTCGTATAGTTTGTGAATCCCCACTCATGGGAGATTAGCAAGCTCACACTCACTTGGTCGGTGGGCAGTCGGATGAGATGTTCCCACGATGAGATGAAGATGTCGTAGGTTGACCCGTCAGGGGCGATGAGTCCGGAGCCCTCTGGCGAGGACGACACGGCCAAGCCTGGCGTCCGCAGTGGCTCTGGTGTCCACCCTGTAGTGCTGGACAAATGTAGAAGGTCTGGACCATGTGGCAGCCTTACATATGTCTTCAAGCGGTGTGCCCTCCAGGAAAGCAGTGGATGTGGCGACCGCTCTGGTGGAATGCGCCCTGACATGAGGTGGAGGTGGCAGTGATGCTGACTCGTAGGCTAGGTAAATGGTAGAGGTGATCCATTTGGAGAACCTTTGAGCAGAAATGGGTTCACCCTTGGACTTTCCCCCATAAGCCACAAAGAGGCGTTGTGACTTCCTGAACTCTCTTGTCCTGCTGGTGTAAAACAATAACGCTCGTTTCACATCCAGCGTGTGCCAAGTCCTTTCTTGGGCGTTAGAGGGGTTCTGGAAGAACACTGGCAAGGAGATAGTCTGTGCCATGTGAAACTGGGAGACCACCTTGGGCAGGAAGGTGATGTCCGCTTGTAGGACGACGCGGTCGTTGAAGAATTGGAGAAATGGTGCATCTGCTCGCAGGGCGACCAGTTCTCCTGCTCGTCGTGCAGACGTGATAGCCACAAGAAATGCCGTTTTCCATGTGAGGAGGCGAACATCGCTGGTGGCCATGGGCTCGAAAGGGGTCCTGGTGAGCGCGTTGAGCACGGTAGACAGTGACCATTGAGCCGTAGGAGTCCTGACCGGGGGGAAAGCGTTTCGTAGTCCTTTGAGAAAACGCTTCACCGTTTGGTCACGGAAAGCCCCAGAAGCGGGCGATCCAGCAGGGGAGTGTGCCACCACTGCTGCGAGATGCACTCGAATGGAGGTGATGCTGAGGCCAGCCTCCGCCAGCTGGAGGAGGTAGGTTAAAATGTCCTGCAGTCCCACCTGCGTGGGGAGTGTCTGTCGGGAGGCCAGGAAAGCACAAAAACGCCTGTATTTGGAAGCGTAGGACTTCCTTGTGGAAGGGCGCCGCGCTAGTTCAAGAATCCTGGACAGTCTGGGATTATCCTCCACGCGGTGAGGTGGAGGCTGGGCAGGTCCGAATGGTGCAGCTGGCCTTGCTCCATTTGGAGGAGTGTCGGTGATTCCGGCAGTGTGCGATACTGCGACGACATGCGCAACAGTAGCGGAAACCAGGGTTGGCGCGGCCACGCCGGTGCCACCAGAATTGCATTGGCTCTGTGTTGGTGCATCCTGGTGAGTACCTTCTGGACCAGAGGAAACGGAGGAAAGGCATAGAGATAGTCCTGATCCCACCGTTTCATGAAGGCATCCCCCTCGGAGTCCAGTCCGATGCCTGCTCTGGAGCAGTACCTGTTGAGTTTCCTGTTGGACTCCGATGCAAAGAGGTCGATGCTCGGCGTCCCCCAAACCTCGCACAGGGACTGGAACACTCCGTTGTCCAGTTCCCATTCGTGGGTCGTGGAGGTGAGACGGCTCAGGTGGTCTGCCAAAACATTCAGCGTGCCCTGAATGTGCACTCCAATTGGGTAAATGTGCCTCTCCAGACACCATTCCCACAACTGCACTGCAAGGTACAGGAGGGTGGTGGACCGTGTTCCTCCCTGCTTGTTGAGGTACGCCACCGCCGTGGTATTGTCCGAGGCCACCTGAACCGCCTTGCCGGTGAGCAGAGTCTCGAAGGAACGTAGAGCCTTCCAAATGGCCAGCAGTTCCAAGTAATTTATGTGGTACACCGTTTCGTGCGGTGTCCAGGTGTCGTTGACCGTGAGACTCCCGCAAGCAGCGCCCCAGCCGAGGTTGCTCGCGTCGGTCAGTATCTGCAACGAGGGTTGCGGGGGGTAGAAACTCTTCCCCGTGGCCACGTTGAGTGGTGTGGACCACCACAGCAGTTGGTCCCTCAGTTCTGGAGATGGTGTCAACCGTTTCGATTGGCTCTCTCGAAGTGCGTCGAACTCGTGAAGGAGCCACGATTGAAGGGACCTGAATTTCAACTTGGCATGGGGGATCACCGCCGTCGTTGAGGCCATCAGGCCTAGAAGTCTCTGAGCCTTCTTCGCCCGGATGCACGGTCTCGTGCGCAGTTCGTTCACCCCCTGCGCAATGTCCCGTAAGCGTTTCTGGGGGGCGTAGGCTCTCGTAGTGAGCGAGTCGAGTACCGCTCCAATGTACTCGACGCGCTGGGAGGGAGTCAACTTCGACTTGGTGGAGTTGATCCTGAGGCCGAGACTCTCCATGAGGTGAACCGTGTATTGTGTGTCCCGAACGGACGACGGTTTGGTGGAGGAGACGATCAACCAATCGTCGATGTATGGGAAGACCCTGATGCCCCGTTGGCGGAGGAACGCTGCCACCGGAGCCATGCATTTGGTGAAGACCCGCGGTGCCGTGGCCAGTCCGAACGGTAGGCACCGGTATTGGTACACGGAATTGTCGATGTGGAAGCGGAGAAAACGCCTGTGTTCCTCGAGGATGGAGACGTGGAAGTAGGCATCCTTGAGGTCTATGATTGTGAACCAGTCCCCTTTGTTGATGAGGGGGAGGACGGTCTGTAGGGTCACCATCCGGAACTTCCTGGTGTGGATGCATCTGTTCAGGCGGCGTAGGTCCAGGATAGGGCGCAGGCCTCCGTCCTTCTTCTGGACCACGAAGTACCTCGAGTAGAAGCCGTTGTCCCAGTCGGACGGTGCTACCCGCTCGATGGCTCCCTTGGAGAGAAGGGTTGATATTTCTTCCTCCAAATGGGGGGACGAGGTGGTGAGACGATGTTTTCCTACTCGAGGCACCCGCACGAACTCGATGGCGTAGCCAGAGGACAAGATCTTTAAGACCCACTGGTCGTCCGTGATGCCCGACCATGCCTGGAGGAAGTTCCGGAGGGGGAGGTACGGGATGTGGAGCGGGAGAGACTCGGCCGTCGCAGCTTCAAACGCGGGGCTTGGCCCTCGCGGTCGAGCGCTTGTCCTGTCCGTAGGGCCGGTATCGGGGTTTGTGTTGTCGCCGCTGTCTGTAGGAGCTGGATCTAGGCTGCTCCGTCGGTCCCTGCTGCTGAGGGTTGCCCTGGAACCGGCGTGTGAAGGGCTGGAACCTCGGCCTGGTGGAGGTAGCCGGCGTGGTGAGCCCCAGGAACTTCGCCGTGGAACTGGTCTGGCGCATCTCATTCAGGACTTTATCTGTGTCCTGACCGAAGAGGCCCTGACCGTCGAAGGGAAACTCCTCGATGAGCTTTTTCATAGCGTCATCGAGGGAGGTGTCCCTGAGCCAAGCATGGCGACGGAGGTAGATAGCGGAGGCCATATCTTTTGCCGCATAATCATTGATGTGCCGGGCAGTGCGCATCAGTTGTTCGGCGACGAAATCCCCCTCGGTGGCCAGCGCGTCAATCCTCTTCTGGGCATCGGCGGGCAGTTTAGCCGTCTCAACCTTCACCTGCTCCCAGAGGTGAGATTGATACAGGCCCATGGCGGCCGAATAGTTGGCGGCCCGAAAGAATAGGGAGCCGGTGGCATAAAACTTACGCCCCACCGCGTCCAGTTTCTTTCCTTCCGGCGTTGACGGGACCGGGAATCCGCTGGTGGCCGTCCTATGCTGGAAGGCCTTGACCACCAGGGAATTCGGCAGGGGATGTGCCTGCAGAAACTCGACGTTCTCGTCCAGGACCCGGTACATGCTGTCGAGTCTGGACGAGACGGAGTGCGCCGCCAAGGGTTTCTTCCACGTCGCCCTCGCCGTGGTCATCATGGAGGGGAGCATGGTTATGTGGACCGGCCGCACAGCACGCCTGTCGAGCTTCGCGGTCATCTGATCCTCACCCTCCAACGGCGGTTGGTCGACCTTCAGGTTGAGGGCGGTGCCGAGCCTCGTGAGCATGGCGGTCAGTGAGCGCTGGTCCTCACCACGCGGTGGGTCCACTGAGCCGATGGCCTGTTCCGGCGTGCGCTCGGCGTCGACGTCTCCCTCGTCCTCCTCCGACGACGAGCTGGACTCATCGGAGGACGAGGGAGGCAGTCTGTCGTCCACGTCCGGACCGCGCCAGTACGGCCTGGGCGGGCCGGCGGGATGGGCGTCCACCGCATCAACGTCCGGACCACACCATGACGGGTTGGGTGGGCCGGCGGAGCGGGCACTCGACCCACGGGAGGTCGGTGGGGCCGCGGCAGGGCCGGGCTGCCCGGGGCTTGCGGTGGTCGGAACCGGAGCCGCAGAGGCCGCAGGCGTGGAAGTCTGGAGCCTGGTCGCAAACGACGCCATGACCTGAAACATCTCTCGGACGATGGCCATCTGGGACGCGTCCGAGTCCGCTGTTGGTGGAGCTCCGGTGGCCGGGGGGATGGTCCACGAAACGGTGGGAGCCGAAACGGTGGCCGGCGTCGGTGTCGGCGAAACGGTCGCCGGAACGGTGGAGACCGCGTCGTCCGTCGGCGTCCTGGGCCGTGGAGAGACAGAGGCCTGCCTCGGCGAGGGATTTCTGCCCCGAGGAGGAGAGGGGAGCACCTGAAGTGGGCGAGCTGGAGCCCCAGCCCTGCGTCCTTTCTCAGGTGACCCGGAAGACGACCGTCCTCCCCAGATGGAGGATCCCGGAGAAGGGCATCGGGCAGTCGAGAACGGTGGAGAAGGCCCGGGAGAGGCGGGTGTGCGTGGAGTGGGGGGGAGCGACCGTCTCTTCTCCGACTCACGCTTGCGCCTCTTCTCACCGTTCTTGTCCTTCTTCTTCTTCTTCCTCATCGGCGGCACGGAGGAAGAAGTCGACGGTGGTTGAACGGCAGCGGCGGCCGTGGAGCCGGAAGCGGCGGGAGCCAGAGCGAGCTCCATCAGGTGAGCCTTGAGGCGATTGCTTCGGTTCTGCACCGCAAGGCGCGTGAACTTCTTGCAATGCGGGCAAGACTGGCTCTGATGCGACTCTCCCAAACAGAAAAGGCACAGGCTGTGTCCGTCGGAAGCTGGAAACTTCTTAAGGCAAGCCGTGCACTGTTTAAACGCTGCAGCCATCAACCGCGGAAAAAATTCTTCCAGTGGAAGTTTCTGGAGACTAGTACCCCGAAGGGCCGACCAGCCGCCACCCCCTTGAGGGGGGAGACGGTGATCGATGCGGAAAAATTGGCTACTGAATCCACTCACGAGCAGAGACAGAGCCGGGGTGGTGATCCTGCCCGGAGGACAAGATCACCGAAAAAAATTGCTAAATTTGCCAAAAAGACTTTCCCTCAGAAGGGCGAAAAAATTGAGGAAGCTCTCAACGATCGTCCTGCTGCTACGGCGGAAAGAAGAGAACTGAGGTAAAATGGCGCGCGGGCGCCTCAGGGTGGGCGGTACGGTGGGCGGTCTTACCGCCAAAACTTTAGACCAATAGCTTTTCAAGCCTCCGATCTCCGTTCTGCGCAGGCGCATAACCCATGAGTGGGGATTCACAAACTATACGAAGGAGAAGCAATAGTACCCTTCCCATTCCATATGAAGAAGCTAATGAAAGTCACGTCTGAGCCTTATGTCATTGTCGGTGTGAAAGCAAGGCTCAGATGTGACTTTAGTTAGCTTCTTCATATGGAATGGAAAGGGTACTATTACGTCCTTTGTCTTAGGTAAGAAAAATGCTTCCCTCTGCTTCTCCCCTCTCCCCAGATCCCTCGTCATTGGCCGGGGATGAGAGACAGCTGTGCGCCTCCGCCCTCCAAGCCTTGCCTTGCTCAGAGGGCTTGAAAAGGCACCCTGGAAGCCGCCACCACCGCTGGGACCCTCTGCTTCTCCCCTCTCCCCAGAGCCCTCGTCATTGGCCAGGGATGAGAGATAATTGTGCGCCTCCACCCTCCGAGCCTCACCTTGAAAAGGCACCCTAGAAGCCACCACCATCGCTGGGACCCTCTGTTTCTCTTCTCTCCCCAGAGCCCTTGTCACTGGCTGGGGATGAGAGACAGCTGTGCGCCTCTGCCCTCCGAGCTGTACTCTCCAGGGTTTTGGGACTTGCTGGATCCCCGCCCTTGGTGGGAGCAAGGGCAGGGAGAGCGACTGGCCCCAGCTGTAAGAGAGACTGGCCCCCAGCTGTGTGGCAACCAGCATGACTATAGGACCTTGCTGCTGCTGGACTCACCAGACCCCCACCTTTGCAGACTGGTGGCCACTTGTGGCTGTGGTGGGAGCTCGGCTTTGGGACTGCTGCCATCACCATGGACTGCCTTCGTAGTGTGGTCTGATATTTTGTTATTTTCTCTCTTGTTATGCCATTGTACTGTGTTATTTACAATGATATTTGCTGTATTTGTTTAGTACCATATTTTTGTCTGTAAGATACTGTATTTTTATTGATCTCATTGCAATGTGTATTTATTATTACTTTTGTATTATATTGTTATATTCTACTTATATTGTCTTGCTGTATGGATATATTGATTGTTTATTGTATTTTTATTGTATACTGTACCCTTAATATGTTTAAATGCTGCCCTGAGTCGGCCATGTGCTGAGTAGGGTGCGGTATAAATTAAAATTGAAATTGAAATAGGTAGGGAAAATATCTTGGAGCTGTCCTGTGCAGCATGAAGCATATGGAGAGCAGAACACAAACAATGCAATTCACCTGACCATGATGCACTGTTATGCTGCCTTGGAACTGAGCATAAATCATGACAGCTGCTCACATACATCCTGCAGAAGTAGACTCATTAGTAGAAAGTGATAGTTTTGCCTAATAATGACTCTACCATGCATTTCTAGGACTTTCAGAGTGGTGATATTTCACATCAGTGAAACTCACTCATTATTCCTAGCTTAGCTTACTTTAACTTTACATACTCTGCTGTCCTTCTACTGGCAGGCAAAAACATATTATTCAGTTAGGCCTTTGGTATGTAAGATACTTTGCTGTTGTAGGGAATTGCTGGCTGTATCTTTTTTGTTGTGTTAATAAATCTGTTTATGTTATATTTGTATCAATGTTTTGCTCTGATTTTTTTATTATTATTCTTGGCTTCCTTGAAAGTCTTTTCCAGCACAAAGAGATCATAAATATAACTAACTAACTCAAGGCTTATCTACATATGGTATTAGGAGCAGTCTGGGATGGTTACATCAGGTAATGTACCATTTGGAGCATACAGATGGCAAAGGCAACCCAAGTAACCCTTTTGGGGCCAAAGCAGGCTGCTGTCAATCTGCCAGTATTGTGAAATGATTTAAGAAAATAGCCACTTCATGATAATGGCAAATTAATTGCTTCCTCAGCTCCATGGAGGGGCAAAGGAAGTTTACAAAATTCAAAGTTTGTATTAGGGTCATACCTGTCAAGCGCGGATCCGGACAATACAGGACCTGCACTGAACCCTTCTGCACAGGTCACTTCTGCACATGCGTAGACGTCTTCTACGCATGCGTAGAAGGGACCCGCACAGAAGGTTTCTGCACAGAACCCTTCTACACATTTGTAGAAGCCTTCTGTGCATCCCCTTCTGTGCAGAACCCTTCTACATGCGTAGAAGGGTTCTATGCTGAAGAGGATGCGCAGTAACTACTTTTCCCCCACCGTCAAATTATGGGATGGTGGCGGCTCCGGGCAGGAAAGTAGGAAAAGCGGCGCTGAATTATGGGAAATCCCAGCCAATACGGGATACTTGACAGGTATGATTAGGGCTGTGAATATGAGCTGCATCAATTTAAAGGCCTAAAAGACTAATTAAAAGCAAATGTGTATTAGGAAAGCAAAAGTGTATTTTGACAGCAGGCGGTGCTGCTGTAATATACATTTTCTTCTATTAATCTTTTAGGTCTTTAATGTGATACAGCACATATTTGTTGTCCTAATACATACTTTAAAAGAAATTTCACTGCCTTGGGTCCTCCATGGAGTTGAGGAAGGGATTACTTTGCCAATATTGTCAAGTGGCTCTCTTCTTAAACCACTTCATAATATCAGCAAATTAAGGAAGTCTCACTTTTTGGTCTGTTGCCATGCATGCTGGAAATGAACCAGACCAGAGGAATACTACCCACACCAAAACAACAGAAGCCTCTGATGAGACCCAGAAATATGGGATTAGGAATGCTCTGGTGATGCTTTGGTTCACTCCAGAGCTTACATTGTGTAATCACTGTCAAAAGGAGTGAACCAACCCATCCCTGTAGCTGACCAAACAACAAGATAAATGCCCCATCTGATCACAACTTCACTTGGTTATTTAACAAAAAACTTAAGAGAATAAAATACAGACTTAACATTCAGTATATACTTAACACACATGAAAGGAAGAAATACAAAAGCAGGTGATCTTTCTAAAGAAAAAGAGGCATTGTCTTCAGAAGCAGTCTTCACAAAAATGGGAAATGTTACTTGGACTACCAGTCCCAGAATATCTCCTACAGAATAACACCTACAATGTATCTCCTGTCAGAAAGGACACAAAAGCAGTATCAAGAGAGAATTAATATCTCCTGTTAAGGAAGACAGTTTACTTTCAGTCTGCTTTCACCATGGAGTCATGCAAATTAACAGATTACAGCTGTGTGAAGGGAAGAGGGCAGAAGGTGCTTTTGTCTTGATATACATTAAAGTAATCCAGATATTGATTAGAAAGGTCTGGAATGAATGGAGTTTGGTGTATAAAAAGAGGTTGGAAATCTGGTTAGAGGGCTTAGCCTGATTCTAAGGAGAGAAGGCTTTGCTCAGATGCTGTCTTGTGATACCTCGGAAAGCTGCCACTTGGTATATGCCTCAAAACTATTCTGACTGTATACTATGGTGTGAGTATCAGCTTGACTGGTTTAACTTTGTTGTTTTCTGGTGTATCTCTTAATTGTCTTATCTTTACTGCAGAAATGTATTTTACTCCAAGTATTTTAAAATTATTCTCTGAAACCTTTTGAAAACTTTCACCTTTTCTTGCTTCTTTTAATAAAATATAAAAATGTCTTCAACCAACTATCTGGAGGTTTGGTTCAGAGGATTTGGGGTACTAAAACCAGATTTTGCCTTGATCACCTAATAGGAGTTTTTGTATTTGGCAGGATGTAGTGGCAGCTCTGCCTCACAAGGTAGGTGCATTATCTTTAAGTGTCCAGCCTTGTGGATTCTTGGACCCCCAGGAGCACTGCCAAGTCTGGGTAGACTGGATCATTGGTAGCTTCCAGTGCCAGGTTGGCTCCAAAATCTTTACCACAATTAACTCTCCTGGGTTCTCCTACCTTAGGATAAGTGGGGTAGTGTGACTGAGTTTCTAGAGAAAGATAAAATTTCTGAGAAAATACCAGGTAACTATCTCTCCTTCTTTCCTTTCTTTTCCCTCTCTCCAAAAACATCTTTGAAAATAAAGTCCCATTAAAATATGTAGGTGCTCTTTCTCTCTCTCGCTCTCTTTTTAAACCTGTGCTTCAATAAATTTTCTTCAGACTGAGATTTCCGTGAGGTATGCATCTTAGCTACTCTGAGTTTCCTGGCATCTCTGGGGAAGATTCCAGGCAGAGGATGGATGGAGTGCCATGAATTTTGCATTCCCTTTCAAACTCTTTGTGGAACCAGGTGACAACATATTTTGCAAAGGCTTGTTCTGTAAAGAAAAAAGGCTGAGGCAGAGATTTAGGGCAGAAAAGCTGAAGACTTGGTGTAGTAGCAATGACAGCTTTTAAACATGTCCAGGACAAGTGCCAAACTTTGGTAATTTTATTCCAAAATTGTTTCTCTTACAAATAGGCCAGGCAAAAGTACATTATGTTCTGAGCATTAAAATACATCTAATATCTCTTACATCATTTTAGATTACTACAAGAAAAAACTCTGTTTACAACATTACCTCACTTGACAGCAAAACCTTTCTCAGCCCTCTAAAATGAAGTTTCTTCACGACATTTGGAACTTTCCCAACCTTGGCATGAACCTATTTGTTTTCCACTGTAAAACCATGCTGGCACATTTCCCCTGCATTCCCCTGATCCTCTCATAACATAACAAATTAAATTACATTTATCAAGCTTCAAAATACATTTGTCATAAAAATGAAACCATCCTGGACTGTCATTCAGATTCTTCAAATATTATTTAGTAATATATCCTGGGTTTTAAGCCCGTTTATCCCTACACTATGGGATATAATACCCAGAGTTGGGGAAAGCGGAGCCCTGCGCTGTATGCAACCCCTGCCCCCAAGCTGCCAGTCCAGTTTCCAGTCTCTCTTTTTCAGGGATAAGGTAGGAAAGGAAAGGTGAAGTGAAGTGAATTGTTTCTCTAGCAAGTCTCCAGGAGTTGTAATTCACTTCTTTTCACATGAACTTTTAGTATCAAGTCGCATTTTTAAAAAATGTTCATCATTCCAAATTGGAAATGTTATATTGTTGTTGGCTGCTTGGAAGTCTCCTCAACCTCCAGAGAGTCATGGCACCTGGGGAAAAAATGAACTCTAGACATACTAAAGATTTCTACTAATGCTTTTAAAGAATGAGATCAATCTGTAAATTCAACAATCATGATCATCTTAATTAGAAAAAGTGACATAGTCACTTTAAACCATAACTGCTAGAAGACACTAATACAGCTTGCCATGTAGTTCATGCTCATTTCCCACTCATATATGTACACCCCACACAGGGAGAACATATCACATGATGTGATATGGGACACAGATCACTATTTTGATGTCTCACATACTTAAGCCTCATAAGAGGGAACTCCGGAAATAGAAAACTATGGGTAAAGGGTATTTTTACCCAAAGGGAAAAAAAGGGAGAAAATTTGTTGTTAAACACCGGAGAATGCTGTTTACATTTCCACTGAAGGGGTACCTATTTACCTACTTGCAATTTCTTACTTTTGAACTGTTAGGTTGGCAGGAGCTGGGACAGATACAGAAGCTCACTCTGTCATGCAGCACTTGGGTATTGAACAGCTGACCTGGCAACCTTCAAGTCATCAATGACACAAAATCCTACTAATGACACAAAATGACACAAAATCCTACTAATCTCATTGTTGACACTCCTTTTCCTGATTCAGTTGTTGGCATAAATGACAAACAGCATCCTTTACACAGCTCCAACAACTGAGGTTCTACTGCACAAGAAAGCAGGGGCAACAGGAAAAAAACACTGCAATTCACAACAATCTCCCATGACTTTTCTACCACCCCCCTGCACATCTGTTTTTTACTCTGAGGACCCTGGCCGGTCACTGATCACATCAGTATTTTTCCTGTCCTCTGCATAAGGTGACATCTTCCAGCAGAGATGCCTCCACCAAATTTTAAAGATTCGCTCATTACCGATGAGGAGGTGTTTCAAAGGAGTGGCTCATGCAAATTACATAACATTGTTGCATGTAGAAGACTCCAAATGGCAGGCCAAATTTTTCGTATGGAGAAAAACAGGATCCCTTTGGTGAAAATGATTGGACCTCTCTTAAAGCCATTTAAAGGCAATGTGGATACCCTCGAAATACATGGTGTAGAATTTTTATGGCAGATTTATAGACCCTGAAAATGACATGGGAGGATGCTGAAGCACTCACCCAAGACCAAAACTAGTGGAGATCCCTTGCTGCCCAATGGGCTGCATAGCATGGGAGGATCTAAGTCTAAGTAAGTCTGCATAACATAACATAAGGCTTGTCCCTGTTCAAACAGTGCAAAAACTAATGGATTTGTAAGCATTTTTGTCCCTTCTTGGGGATGCTGCTGTTGTTTTTGTTGACATTAATGTTCCTTGCTTTGATTTTGTTGTGTGATGGTGGCAGAATTTATCATGATAGGAGATGCTGCTTTTTAGTTCCTTTAGGTAAAGGTTACCCTTACTCAAAAGCCAGTCATATCTGACTCTAGTGTTCAGTGCTCATCTCTGTTTATAGCCGAAGAACCAGCACTGTCTATGTCTGCCAGCATTTCTGTGAATATGTGGCAGGCATGACTAGACACCAGAGAATGCTGTTTACATTTCCACCGAAGGGGTACCTATTTACCTACTTCCAATTTCTTGCTTTTGAACTGTTAGGTTGGCAGGAGCTGGGACAGATACAGAAGCTCACTCTGTCGTGCAGCACTTGGGTATTGAACTGCTGACCTGGCGACCTTCCAGCCATCAAATTTAACATCTTAACTGCTGAGTCACTGCAGTCTCTTTCTTTGTTTATCTTTTAAGGCTGTTTCCTCTTTCCCTCCTTCCTTCTTCACCTGCACCCAGAACCCAAGCAGCCTACCTGCTCTGTTTCTGATGCTTGTCACTGTCTGCTTAAACTGGCAGTGCCACTGGCAACAACAAGCTGGTTGGTATTGGGAGGTGAGGTTGAAGAAGCTCTAGCTAGCTTTTATTTACTAAATGTTCCAGGAGTTAAACTTGAGACTTTGCCTGTGCTTGACTTCCAAGGTGAGAGAGGAGTAGAAAAAGTAGCACCAGTATGTTCAGGGAATAAACTGTGAGGAAGTAGGAAAACAAGGGGAGAGATTCACCATTCTCACACTTGGAATAGCTCAAAGATGCAAATCAGAAAATAAATGGTTGTTGATTTCAATTTGGAGGCACAGTTTGTGATACCATTCAGTTAGAGTTAAAAAATATATTTCAGACCAAAATACTGCATTATATTCCACTATTAGTAGTGAAGTCTTGGAGTAATATGAGCTAATGAGAAAATTTCCTTGAAACATAAAGTTCCGTTTCACAGCATCCTTAATTAAAATTATTTTTGCTGCTTCTCTGTGTCTATATGTTTTTACTTACCAATTAGAGTAATATACAGTCAAAAGAATATAAACATTTGGACTGTCTTGGATATAATAGTGACCTACATGTTATTTCAGGGTAATATGAGCGGTGCTATAATGAGACTTTCCAGTTTATTCATTGCTTCAGTCTAATGGTTTCTTAACTGCCAAATGAATGATATATTTATCAGAACTTCCATTACAGTTGTGTGCTTTTGAGAAGAATTGCACTATGGGATAAATGTGATTTCAACCATAAATCCTGCTAAACAACAGTTGGAACTTAAGAAAAAAATTAATAGAATCTTTGTTGTTGTTTAAGAGCAGGGGTTTTTCCTGTTATTGATGAGACCTGTTTTTTTAAATTATTTTTTCCAAAACAAACTTGAAGACAGGCATGGGAATTTCAAAACTTTATATGAAAAGGATGGATTTAGATCCAATTACCTCATAGTTTATTTAATAGTGTTGGGGCAGACTCATCTACCCAGCTGACACCACAGCTACAGTAATGGCAGAATCTAAAGAAGCTATATGATCAAGATAGCATCTGTGCTCTGGCCTTCCCACACTACCATTAGATTGCAGAGTCAATAATTTCACAGAATGTCTGAAGTCACAAGGACAGAAATTGTACCAAGGATATTGGAAGCTTTGGTTGCAATGGGCTAAAGCCAGTTGTCACTCACAATTACAATAAATGTACTGAATCAAAGAGATTTATCTAATTGTTGCCTTAACAAGTTCCATTCATTCACTTGATCTACTCTAACAGACAAACAACTATATTTAGCACAGTGAAATTAAGGATTCAGTAGTAATATGTGCTTCAGTTAGAAAAACTCTTATTGCTAACAGAGTATATCCATCGATCATCAGTTTCCCTGCAACTATGTTAGCAATCAGTGATCTTGCTATACAATTAATATGAGGAATAGATAATTTACTGAGTCTTTTCTTACCTTGCTCTGTTTAAACTGAGGTTTAATAGGCACAGTACCAATCTTATCTTTTAACATTTCCTCTTTATGTAGCATGCTATCAAAAAAATATCATTTGGTCCTTGTGTACTTCCTTTAGAATGTTAGTATGAAACATTTAGGGAACGTCTAGGTTTTTCCCTCCATTGAACAGTCTAAAGATATTAGAAGTCTTTTAGTATTTCCTCTCCTCCCAGGAAGGTATATCTGAAATCTAGGTTGTGCCCATCCTGTTTGCAAAAATAAATTGTTTGTTAAGCATAGCAAGAACAGCATCATCTGTCATGTGTCTCCAGATAGGTCTCCAAGTAGACCCTCTGACTCCATATCAGTTTCCTTCATAAGTATTTTTAAAATATCTAAACGATCAACTTTATTTCCTTTATTCTTTAGGGACAATCATCACATTCGTCATTCTCACTTCTTCAGCTGTGGTAAGTACAGTCCATGGTTCATTTTCAAGGTTATCAATATGGAGGGAAATCAACAAGGAGCCATTCCATGGTAAAAGGAAAGGTAGACAATTTAGTATAAGCATATTGCAAAATTGTGGTTTCCATTGCAACTGTATCCTGGCCCTTGGCCATACTCTCAATCCACCAATTCTTTTTAACACATCACTCTTCAATGGCACTGGACAGTTTAATTATTTATATTTCAGTGGCTCTGTAGGTCACTTGTTGTTCCAGGTACAGGAAACATCAAATTAAATACAGTAAAACCCCAGGTTACAACAGAGGTCCGTTCCAACAGCCTCCATTGTAAACCGGAAAAATTGTAAACTGAAACATCCATAGGGATGCATTGAAAAATAAAAAATGGTCCTGGATTGATCATTGTAAACTGGGGGGGAAATACATTAAAAATTTGTAAACCGGGACGGCATTTCCATACGATTTGCTGTTGTAAACCACAGCAAACTTAAACCGAGGCAGTTGTAACCCAGGGTTTTACTGTAATTACATTCAGAAATTTTAGCTAGACAACTTTGCTTTTGTCGAGTGGTATGGTGAGTATGGGACTGTAGTGGCTTAGTAGTTAAGATGCTGAACTTGGTGACTGGAAGGTTGACAAGTCAGCAGTTCGAGACCCAAGAGCTGCACAACAGAGTGAGCTCACTTTAGTCTCACTTTAGTTCCAGGAGGAAGAAAAAACATTTTGTTATTAATCAAGCTTCAGGATATGGGCATGCCTCATCAAGCACCAACCTACATTTGGAATAATCTAACTTTACAGAGCCTGCGACCTAATATGAAATGGACTTAGCCTTGTCCTAAATAGGTGGGTCTTTTTTTAAAATCACCAAACATAAAAAATGCTGCAGCTGGTTTCATGTTAAGAGCCCATCTAAATTAACACTTCTTTTTAAAATAAAAATAAACCACTTTATTCTCTAAAATCCTACAGGAAGGCTACAAGCAAAGAAGTTGCTACAATCCAACAATTGGTACTTCTTCTGAATATCTGTGTTTTAGCTATTATGTCTGATGTTCATGGCTACCCTTCATGACTTAGTCTAATTCCTTTTAAAAATTACCAAAGACAAGT
Organism: Bradypodion ventrale; assembly: GCA_035047345.1. Lineage (NCBI taxonomy): Eukaryota > Metazoa > Chordata > Lepidosauria > Squamata > Chamaeleonidae > Bradypodion > Bradypodion ventrale. Next base: position 94,489,667 of record JAWDJE010000004.1, read on the forward strand.
AGTGGCTATCAGTTTGTCTAGTGGCAATGGATTCCAGAGTTATTGATTCATGACATGAAACCATACTTTATTTTACCTGTCCTGAATCTACTACTATCCATAAAAATTATCACATGGGAAACAGATTTGCTGGAAGAACTTTTGAACTCGGAATTAAGGAATCTGTAATTAGGTTGTAATGCGACCACAGTGGCTTAGTGGTTAAGAAGATGCTGAAGGTTGGGAGATCAGCAGTTCGAGACCTGAGTGCTGCACAATGGACTGAACTCCTGTTGTCTGTCCCAGCTCTAGCCAACCTAGCAGCTCATAAGCAAGACGTTGCCATTAAATAAACAAGTACTACTTCAGGGAGAACGGTAACAGCATTCTGTGCACTTTTGTGTCTAGTCATGCCTGCCACATGACTATGAAAATGTCTGCAGAAACAGACAGCACTGGCTCTTTTGCTGTAAAATGGAGATAAGCACCACCTCCTACAGTCAGACATGACTGGCTTTTGAGCAAGGGAGACCTTGAGTTCAACTAGATTGGGATTAGTGGGCAGTCAAGACTTTTTTAATCTACCAGGGTTTTAATGGGTTTTAGCTACCCTAAGTTTGCTGGCAGTTTCTTTTATGTTGCTCAAATGTGTCATGCTTTTACTGTTTCTTGTAGATCAGAATTGTACTCTTCATGAGAACTACTGTGTGGATTCTTATGAAGGTTGAAAGATGTCCCTTAAATGCTTCCATAAATAAGTACAGCAAAAGTAAAATTTTGCTGTTCTAATTTTTACTTCACTTTATTTGAATTGCAGACACACACACACACACACACACACACACACACACACACACACACACACACACACACACACACCGTTGTCACATATTGAACTTGCAGAATGAAGTTTTTGCCATCCTTTGAATCCTGGGCACTTACCACATTTTAGAGCTTGATTCAATACATGCAACTTAAGGAAGTGGTAAGATGCACTGTTCTTCAAGTCCAAACTGGGGATACTATTACAAATAACTCTTGGCGTAAATCAGGGGTTCCCAACCTACAGCCCACAGGCCTAATCCAACCTACGGAGCTCATTAATGTGGCCCACGGTGGCCATATAGGCACCGCCAGAAGCTACCGCCACCACCAGAAGTCCAAAAACATCACTTACCGCCACAATGATGATGACAATTATGTTTTTTTTCAGCTTCTTGCAAGCCTCCACCATGCCCCACGGTAGCGGGAGACTTTTCGGAGTATTTTCGCTCCATTTTGGGAATTTTTTACCACGTATCTGCTGTATTTTGTCAGCTAGAATGCAATCTTTTGGCACTTCTGATACTGGGTAGAGCTTCTGCCAGTGTCTGGGCTCCCATGCAGAACCAGGAAGTTCCCAAACGTCGCATTCTAGCTGCCAAAACACAGCAGGTATGGCAAAAAATTCCCAAAACGGAGCAAAAATGCTCCAGAAAACCTTCCGCCACCATGGGGAGCAGGGGAGGCTCCGCAAAAAGCTGGAAAAATTGCACAGTTGCCACCACCACCACCAAAAATGTAAGCACACCTCTGGCCCTCACAGCTGAGTGTCAGGGTGGGAAAACATTGGGAATCCCTGGCATAAATAGTTCACTACAGGCTGTAGACAAGTAACATCTCCAAATGTAGCACTTTTGGAGAAACAGATTGCTCTCCATTCTGCATCTTGCTATGCTGGTTTCCTGCTTGAAGAACAATTTTTACAGATTTAAATGTTTCAAGAATTGTATTATCTTCTATAGTCAGAAGTGGTATCTTTAATCTAGTAAACAGGGAGAGCTACTTCCTCATTCTGTTCCTTGCTTACCTGGCTTGAGTACAGGACTCAGGGAATTGTAGTCCTGCAGGTATTGCTGGACTACATTTCTTACCAGTTCCAGATAGGCTGGCTCCTAGAGTTAATACAAGTAATAGTTCACTCTAGTTCAGGGGTTCTTAAGCTATGGCCTGTGAGTCGGATCTGGCCCACAACACCAAATAATCTGGCTTCTGACCTTGCTCCAGCCACACCTGCCTCCGGAATCAGCAACTGGCTCATTTACCACCACCGTAAACACGTTTACAACAGCCATAAATGAGTCTGGAGCCATCATAAACACATTTACTACAGCCGTAAATGAGTCCGTGGTCATCGTAAACACATTTACAACAGCCGCGGATGTGTTTTATGGCAGCGTTTACAGTCGGGGAACCACCAGTCTGGCCCACTCAGCTATCTGAGGGGGCATGGTCCGACCCATGGCTGAAAAATGTTGAGAACTCTGCTCTAGTTCTTTGATGGCCATTCGTTTTCCTGCCTTGCTCCACTTTAACATTGTGGGGAAAATAGTTTTATATATAGTATGATTAGTTTTTCTGTACACTTTTTTAAAAAGACAGATTCTGGAGATCTGTACATCTTGAAACAACATAATTATATTTATCATGGAGGGAGGGGTTTAAGTGGTGGGCATCAGCAGGTCCGCACCAGTTCGCCAGAACCGGTCGCAGAAATTCTGCCTGGCCCAGCCCATCCAAGTTTTGAAATAAAGTAATCCTAAATCAGGTGCAACACAGGGCTTTCACCCTGACTATGGCCACCACACCACGCCCACAGTGTGGTAGTAATTTTTTTTGCAGCCCACCACTAAGGGGTTTGATCAATTTACTTTTATCACTGATGCATTTCATTGTGTGTCATTTTTCCAATCTTCTCAGATGGAAAAAGAATTGGGAGGAAACCACAGTTCTTTAAACTCGAATTGGCATGCCAGCCTTTCCAATCATTTATAGTCATGTCTTGAAGAAGTCAACATAACAGAAATCATAAGATTTCATAAGAACTGTTTGCTTTTGCAATTACACTTTTTAAAGACTTTAATCAATCCAGCAGATGCTATCTCATTACAGTTGCTAATGCAGCACCCAGCAAAAATCAAGGAAGGCAAATCAAGCATTCCTCTATGGTAGCTTTTATAAACTACTTTTCAAAATTCCCAGACAATATCAGTTCCTGGTTTCCACTTCTGTTTGTTCCAAGTAGGAGATATTGATGGAAGAGGCCAACTCTTTGTGTATCTGTGTAACAGGGTCAGGTAAAGGAAACTTTGAGTTTGACATTTGACTTTTAAGTGCTCTTAAATGCCAGCTTTTTATTTCTGCCTGAGTTTGGGGGTTGGGGATGGTTAGATATGCAGATGTTTGCAACATAATCCAAAAGGGGAAATTCACTGGATGATGCCAGTCATTAGCATTCAGTCAAAAGCTCCATGCATTTTGTTTAGTGCCAGTGCCTAACAATTTATTCAGGTATAGATATGGAGGAGCTGTGACCTTCCTGGTTTTGCTGACCTTCACTTTTAAACTGTTCCAGCTGAGCTGGTCAGCAGTGAAAGTTGATGTAAATAATAGTTTATTGACATTTGGAGGGCTACATGTCCCCCACCTGTCCTTAATCATTGTATCTTGAAACCTTGGAAAGCAACAGATGGGGAGACTTTGGTCTTCAGTGTTTTGGACCACATTAGCAGTCCTTTACTATTAGCCACACTGGGTGGGCCTGTTTGGAATTATAGACTAAAAGGCTAAAGGTTTCCCATCTTTGGCATTCCCATTTGTAAAAGTTTATTCTGCTCCATCCTCTAAGGAACAGAGTGATCCTCTACTTTCCCCCAATAATTTCCTATGGCTATCTTTTTTTCAAAGTGTACTGTTCACAGTGAAAATGAGATTATACAAGTTAGTTAATTATAATGTACTAAATTGAAATCATATACTGTATTGTTGAATATAGGACACATACACAGAGAGAAATCTAGGTGGCAACTTCACTATAGTTTGTATGATTCAGCATATGTATAAAATGTTGGGCATGGATCTGAAAATGATTCCCTTGTATGAAGCAGTTAATATTTTTCACATAAATAAACTAATTTCTAAAAGAAGGAACATACAGCTCCTGAGTAAAATGAGCAAAGGCATGAAGTCATTGCCGGTCAAGCCTTTTTGAAAGGACTTTCCAGTCCATGCAAATGTCACCAGTCCAAGGTTCTTTTTGTCAAAGTGCTTTGGCTTGGCAATGTAATTGGAAGATGTAACTGAAAGTTCATAGTGTACATAAGTACAGTGTATATTAGGAAAAAATTCAGGAATAAAACTCCTGAAGCCATTTTTGTCCATCTGCCATGGGCTTTAGAAACCCTACATAATAAAACATGAAGTCTGTTTAAGTTCAGGTTTATTTTTTAAACAAGAGAACATAAAAGCCATCTCCTTCTGACAAGGAGCAACAATCTGTTTTTATTCTGTACAAGAAGGGATACAGGGGCCACACAGAATGAAGGGGCTTGATTTCCAACAGTAGTATATATTATTGGCTACTCCAAAGGTCTATTTGTGGAAATACATCACTTTCATGCTTCTTTAGTATTTGCAGAAAGGTGGATATAGCCCAAGAGATTTCGTTGCTCAGGGTGAAGGATATTGTGGCACCCTTTTCCTTATTCATGTAGAAGCAGACAGGAGTAGCAGTTAAATTGTACATCAAACTTCTCAATGGCTTGGCATCCTGGATTTCTCTGTATGTAGCACTAAGGGTGCTTTATGTACTAAGGGTGTAACTAGATCCCCAATTATCCTGACCTGTATTGGTCTAGATCATGGGTTAGCAAACTTGGCTTTCCAGATGTTCTTGGACTTCAATTCCCGGAAGCCCTGATCAGCAAGCATACTGACTTGGGTTTCGGGTAACTGAAGTCCAAGAATACCTGGAGAGCCAAGTTTGCTGACCCCTGGTCTAGATCATTGGTTCCCATCCTTGGGGTCCCAGATTGGACTAAAACTCCCAGAGGCCTTCATCATTGCCTGTGCTAGCCAAGATTTCTGGAAGCTACTGGCCAAGAGCATCTCATACTACAAGGTTGGGAACCACTGGTCTAGATCCTGCTAAACAGTGTCACTTTGACGTGTGGTATGTCATTTGGGATAATCCTCTCCTGGCATGAATTGTACATCTCCTGATGTACAATTTAACTGCTACTCCTGTCTGCTTCAGCCTCTTATTCCAAGTCCAGGTTACAGGTTATGAAATAAATCTATACTAACTTCTTCAGGTTGGTATTTACTTCATCAGCCCTTGTGGTTGGTCAAAATGTCCTGACATTGTGAGAGACCCATTTACAATTTTTGTTTCTGTTAATTCTATCCCCTCTTTGGCTATAAGTCTTTTGTTTGTTCTTCCTGCATAGATATTTGTATGCATATTCTATATACAGTATATATATTGTTAAGTATGCAGCTTTATACATAATTTCCCTTCTGACAATTTTTTGCATAACACTTTCCCTACTGTGGAAAATGTTGTATTGTCTCATGATGAGTGTTAGATTATTTGAAAATCCATCCACCTCAGTTGCAACTGCTTCTTATGTTCCAACTTTACGGGGCATAATTAACAAGAACAGTACAGCCTTTCATTTCTTTAAGAATGACCTAAAGAATAGCTAAAATGGAGCAATATGGACTCACACTAATGAACTGATTGTGCCTAGAACATTTATTTATAAAGCACATTTATTACAGCAATATTTTTGCAAATACAAATTTTAATTCTGTATTCTACAAAACATCCTGCATATTCTTCTTTTTACAAAAAAAAGAAACATTACAAAAATACAGACAATTTAATATGATTTTATACAATTGTCTTTAGTTGTTATTTTCATTCAAATATTGCTACCACAGAACTACAATATTTTAGTTGACTATAAAAAATTAAGTCAATGCTTTTTTAAGCAGCAAAATGTAAATAACACAGGTCAAAACACAGTTTATAATCATAGTGGATATATCTAAAATTGTTTCAGAAATAATACTTTACATAGTTAATTTTTAATGTTTTATACATTATTTATATAATATATATATTTATATTTATATATTTATAAAAATCATAGCTTGCTAGAATTGAAATGATAGGACGGATTTTGCATAACACAATGAGCACAGGCCAATTAGCATGATCAGTTCTCAAAATGTTTTAAAAACAGAGTATAGATCTGTGTTTCTGGCTGCAAGCCCCAGAATTCCCAAGCCTGAGGAATTCTGGAATCTATAGTCCAAAAATCACAAAACTGCATGCCTTTGTTTAAAAACCTTTTTTTTTTTTTTGCAATTCCATCTGAATGCCTAGCACAAGACTTGCTCTTTTCAACTTTCTTTACAGGCTTTTGGTGTTCCTGAAAATGGAATTAAGTCTATTGTGTAATGCAACATTCCCTAACCCATGTGTTTTGCATAAGAACTTCCCTCATCCCAAATGAGAATGGACATGATGAAAGCTTTAGTTCAATAAGTCCAGAGGACAATGGGTTGGAAGGCTGGACTAATTAATATGTAAGAATGATCCCTTTTTCTTCAGGCCACGGAATATACAAGAGGGATTTGAATCAATATCAGGCTAGGGAAGTCCTGCCCAGCAGTCTGCCTCTTACCTGGAGGAGTCACTTTCTGAGACTCAACCTCAGATCCCATAGTGCTAACATAGATCAATAAGAGTGACCACAAACAAGATAATACATTGTGAGTCAAAAATGTGGCAACTATCAGGAAAATACTTCTTCAATTTGTTTAGGTCAATGGTATGAAAGGGGAAGATGGTACTAGGTCATCACGCAATGCAGGCAGAAAATTTCACACAGTACTGAATACAGTATATATGAGAAACATATGAGGTTTTATACCTCTTCAATGTCCCTTATTTGACAAATTCAATCTGCTCTCTAAAGTATTAGAGATGAGAAGATCGTGGAAAATGTCACACAGCTTGTGAGGGAAACCAGATATCAGGAAAGAAATATGGAATAACCTTTACAGTCAGGGGTAGTGAGAAGGAAGCTGGGTTGAATTTAATAAGTAGGTTCAAATATGCTTTATGAGATATAGAAAAAAAATATCTATTTCAGGGTTTCTGCAATGAAAAAGTACACCTTTCCACCATTTTACCCAGTATGAGTCTCCTTAATCAAAGATAAGTCACAGCATGGAAGAGAGTCACAGAAAACCAGAAAAGAAGTTGAAAAGTGATCACAATTCATTAATCAGTGCTTATTTCTTATACACAGTGCCATAACCTAGTTGGTCGGCACTATATTCCCCCATCCCTGCCTGCTGGAATTGGAAATCTTCATAGTTAAAAAAAAGCACAGATGGCCCATTCCCTAGTAAATGTTTAGCGTTCAATAAGCTATGAACAATGTCATATCCAATACAATATGAACACTCAGCCAATTGCACATATAGAGTTTCTCTAACATGTTTTGATTCATTTTGTAATTGTTGCCTTTGTCTCAGACTCATCTTATGCAAATGTTGTATGAATAAAAAAGGCCACAGCATAAGACCTTACAGGTCAGGCAAGAGTCTCTCCCTACATTCTACTGTCTGATGAGATTTTGAGCAGCAGGCAGTTGCTGTCAGCAGTCATTTTGCAAAACAAAACAAAAAACCCCAAACAATTAAGCCCCCACATCCAATTTCTACACCATGTTGTGGTGGTTGTTCCGCTCAATGATGTCCACAGGTGAAAGCACTTCCCTCCGGATTGGAGGGGGAGGAGAAGTCTTTATTTTCTGCTTGAAGAGGTCTGAGACGTAAAAAACCTGTACAGAAAATAAAATTTGGAGTTTTTAATCCCTGAATCATTTTTCTTTGCAAGTTTTACATTAGCCATTAATACACAAAACAAATTATACAGCAGCTAAGAAGTCATAATGCACATCTATAGTGGAGAACCTGATCAGAGGACTCCCAGTTCTGTCCACCAGAGATCATGTTACATATCACAGAAGACACAATCCAGGAAAGTTTAAATTGTGAACCTTACTGAACTACTCAGATTGTTACTGACATGGAAAACACCTCTAAATTGCTTAGGACTACTCTACCTGAATATGCACCTTCTCCTATACATTCCTCTCCAATCATTGGCTCATCCATTAAGAGACTTCTCTTGGTGCCACTGATGAGTAGCTACTAGAGAAAGTCTTCTCAAGTAGTGCCCTGATACATGTAAAACATATACTTATTTCACACTTATAGCTAGCATTTACATTATAGCATTGTAATACATAATATTGCATACTTATTGGTAGCATTTATGTGTGAAGCTAAGACCTTCCTCTTCCAGCAGGTAATTAATTCTTGATTTTATTACTAGTGCTACTGTTTAGATTGTATTGCTGGCTCATGACATAATTTTAATATCTTGATAATGTTTTAACTTGATTCTATTTCAGCTGTTTTACTTTTTTTATTGTAATTTGTGATCTTGTAAACCGCCTCGAGTACTGCCAATTGACAGCATATAAAACTTTCAAGTACAATACAATGTAATAAAACCCTTCTTCCTCACCCCTATTGCTGATTTTCAATTCCTTTTTCAGAACTGTGTTAAACTTTTATTACTATTTGAACACAAGTATATTCTCTGTGCGTATGTACCGGGAGGCGTAGGAAGAGGAATTTATCCAACATTGGACAAATTAACTTTTAGATTTATTTGTTTCTCCTTTTAATGCCTGTGTTATTGAAAATATTCTCCTGACACAATAAATAAGGGGTAAACACCACAACGAAGTTCACACAGCTACACTTCCTCTGGCAATTTAAATCTTGCTATTATTAAACTTCCCTTAAAAGACAAAGCTGTCCAAATATTAGCCAGGGTAGCTTGATATTTCCTAACTTTCCCACTCTCCTCCCACTTCCTCGCTACTAGTAAATTGAAGCTTGGTCAGGATGACTACTGAGTAGTTCCTAGAAGAACTGCCTCAAGGAAAAGCTATTCCCACCGTCTTTTCCCTGAAATAGCCAATGACATATCCACTCTTACGGATATGAAAAGACTCACACTTGACGATTCAGAGGGGGAGTCACACAATGAGAATGCCCTAAGAGGAAACTTTGACATCCTCCCTCAACTGGGTGAGTCTAAAGTCTTATCAACCCAGCCTGACTGATGAACTTTCTCCCTTACAAAACATAACACTAATCAGCCAGAAAGGAAAAGAGTCAGAATGCACTTGGGCTTCACAGACAACCTAATTAGCCTCACATTCTTTATTCTGCACTAGAGGTTTGATACTCAGAAATCCCAGTCATTAAGGGCAGTCATCAAATGTATATGCATACAGCCACGTGAACTCAATTAACACCAGCTGGATGAAGATAGGATTGCAGGGAAATATTTTGCATCTTGCTATGGCAAGATGAACAAGCATTGTGAAGTTACAGTGGCATGAAGACATCAATGTGTTGTCGAGAACTGAGTTGGTGTGAGTGCTATGTCAGTCTTTCATAACTTTGTGTCTTCAAGATATATTGGGGCTACAACCTCCATACTTCCATACATCATACTGTCTGGGGATAAGTGGAGCTGTAGTCCAATACAATCTGGAGAAGGGAACATGAGAGAATGTGTGAAGACTGAACACTTTAGTTCAGATACTACCTCTTGCAGCCCCACTACTCGAAGTTATACTGGGGAAATAGTTGTTGTAAATAATGTTACACTTATGGGACACAAAAGAAAGTCCAAGATAACTGCCTCCCACATTCCCCATAAGCTACATTGGGCCCAAACTAATATAGAAGTCATTTATAAGTACATAAGCACCCATCACAATGAAAGGAAATTAACTTGTATATTGGAAGGTGCAATATACAGTATGTGGCCACATCATTCTGATCCATGTTTACAGAGTTGTGGCCTTATAAATAAGGGATCCGATAATGGAGGTCTTTGTTCTCTTGTTCAGCATGTCCCATCCCAAAACAAATACCACAAAAAACATTCTGAGGGATCCAAACTCCTCAGCTTCTGCATTTCACCAGAAAAGAAAACTGAAGCCAATGTGACTGAAAACAAGAACGCTGCATTTCCATTATTATAGATATAATTCCCCTTTTCCATCAGCCTGGGAATGCTGTATCTAACTTTCCTTATTATAGTAATTATGTCCATCATACAGAGATACAGGCATGGCAAACATATACTTTGACAGATGGGTAGGATGGGTATTTGAGTATTCACAACATTTCTCATTCTCCTAGATAGTCCATGTCTCATCATTGCCAAGAGTCCCCACTGAGATTCTCGCCTCCGTCAATGAAATTTCAAAATTTACTGGGAAAATGAGCCTCATGACTCATGCTCCCTTCTATATATTTGTCTCCAGTTTCTTCTATTATTCTGGACAGAAAAACTGCTAAATTCAGTAAGGCTTCATGTCTTTTCTGGAGAATCCCATGTAGGAAAGGTGCTGTCCTATTCAGGAATTGTAACAGCTCTGCAAAGTTAGGTGTTTCTTCTATTTTTGTCCTGGTCAATCAGGTTCAAAAAAGATGCTATTATGGACAGAAGTTGTAACACTCGTGTACAGCTTGGCATTTCCAGGGGGAAAATGGCTAACACCTTCAGAGATATCCTGGATAAATTTCCAAGAGATTTATTGTGGGGAAAATCTTATCCAGAGAAATCTCACTGCAAGAAATAACTTTTCTTTCAAATTTCTCTTTGACAGTGAGATGCTGTGCAATTTACATATTTTATTGCGAGACAGGGAAGACACCATTAATTACAGCTGCCCCAAACCCAGGGGACTCCTAATGATAGGCAAAAATAATTGTTAGAACATTTATTGTTGCTTGTGAACAACAGGTATTCCACAGAGTACAGCTACTTCCCGTTACAGGTCAAATACTTATGACACATATTTCCTTGTAGTATGAGGATTCCTGATCTACAAATGAGGATTCCTGTTCTACGGGTGATGGTGTCCGGGAAGAGTATTCTTATTCAGATGTTACTATTTAATGCCATAGCTTTTATACTCTTTTGAAAGTGAACATTGCAGAAAGATTAAGTTGCGTTTCTAGCTTCAGATTCCCCAGCGTTTCATCAGCCAGAACAGGCCTTTCAGAGTGCAAAACCGCAAAGCATATGATTGTGAAGAGATGTTGCTTGTTTTACTGGATGCAGATGTTTGCATTCAGGCTTCCAATTGTCATGCTATGTTCTCATATCAGTTAGTTTGACTCCTAAATACTGGCATTGAAGCATATACTTAATTCACTAAAGAAACAAAACTCTACTCAGAAAAAATAGATGCTAGGCTGAGGCCAAAGAAAAACAAACAGAAGCGACTGCTTCCATAGGCTTATTTAGATTTTAAATTTTCTTTGAACCCCAAGTTGGGCGGCAGTACTATGGTCCCTGAACTAAATCAACAGTTCTAGTTTCCCCCACATCATTAGCCTACAACTCTCTTCTCTTCAATAAGATTATATTAGAAATGGGTGGGCATTCTAGATTCTCATTTTGTCCTGGGAAATAAAAACACCAAATTAAACATTACACTTTGGTGCAGTTCTGATTAAGCCCATTAGAAACCAATGACCAGATTAATTCATAACTCCATTTGACTCTTTCCTTTTCTTAGATTACACGTAGTTATATTTATAACTTGCATTTGTATCCACCTTTTCCTTCAAGGCACATGTTCTGAAAATAATAATAATGATAGCTGCTTGTTTAGCACTGAAACTCCTCTGGTATCACTCCTACAATACTAAAATTGTTCAATATGAGATGCAGTAAACTCAGATGCCCATTAGAGACCAAACACTGGAATAATTTCTAAAGAGTGCTTGGGTATCAGAAAAAAATGAACAATTAATAAAATCTTCCACTATCATATTGTCCCAAATCCTGTTGCTCATTGTAGGAAATTACACTGGAGTAGGCTTACTCAATCAATGGGGATTTGAGAGACAACTCCTTCATAAATTCATAAATGAACCTACTTTGGGAAAGTCTGTGAGCATAGTAAATCACAGTGTTAGTAGGTCCATTTGAATCAATGGAATTTACAGAGGAATTGACTCACTAAATATACACTGATTTAATGGATCTGCTTAGTGTGAGAGAATTTCTGCCTTTCTTTGAGGTATATATTTAATCTTCCTTGGATCACTTGTTAAATCTATAAATGTTTAAATGCTAAATCTTCATTGAATTTAACACACATCTACTGCCATTAATTATTCATCTGCTCAACTATTTCTATGACTTTAATTGAGCAGGGGGTTGAAAGACAATTCCAAAGCTTTGTCTTTCACTTACTACTTATGAAGGCTGGATTCAATCACAACTATATCATAGTCTACATTAGATCTCCATGACCAATTTATGGTAGGAGCAAGTGGTGGCGGCATGCTGCAAGTGGCAGATTAGGGGATTAGGTTCAATCTGGCCCAAATTTTCCAAATGTATGTTATGGATGGTGTGTCATTTTGGTTTTCTTAGCCTTTGCTCTGTAGTTCATGGTGTGTGTGGTTTTACATCAGATATTTGGTAGAAGCAGTAGCATTAATTCCCCTTTAAACTGTATTTCACTTGAGTGGAGGCTTGAGGTTATAAAAACACTTGGAGAAATCATGAAACATGATCTTCTAAAGTTAGAAAAGTGTGTTAAACCCTCCTAATGCTTCAGCTGCTTAACACAAAAACAAAGGGTAAATGTATGAAGTGTTTTCACTTGGATTTTTTACCATTTCCTGTGGAAGGTGCTCTCCACCTATAAAGAGAACTCAGCAGCAGACAACTGGGAATATGCAATACAGCCACTGCAACCAATCAATGTCTTTTTAAAAAATTAATGATTTTTGAAAGGGATCACTGAGTCCAGAGAACTTTAGTAAACATCTAACATGAGATGAATGTGAATAGGAGGAAGGAAATGGGCTTACAAATCCTTATCTATCTATATGTCACTGAAACTGGCCACTGTACCTAAAATATATTTTAATTTCAGCAGCTCATAGTGTATTTAAAACTTCAAATAAAGAAGGACTACTTCATCAGTTGAGAGGACCAGAAATAAATGTTTGGTGTTTGTCTTTCCAGGCAATATATTTAGTAACTCTTGAAGATGGAACTACAGTAACTGCATTTTCCATTGTATGTTTCAACCTAATGGTGTTATTGAGACTATGGAGCATCATAGCATTCTTCTAGTGCCGGGGTTAATACTGCTTTGAAGGAATTATTGAGGAAAGTGATAAAACTCAATTGTGGCGAAGCAAAAAGGCTTCTGAATAAGCAAAAGGCTAGTTCTATTTTATTATTTTAGTGCACTTAGCAATGTGACAAAAAGAGCTTGCCCGTTGTACTGAAATTATGTGAAATCAGTGAAACGTTTCTGTTATGTGTACATAGAGCAAATTCTCTACTTGGGTATAACAGGCTTTGAAAAGGAACATGATGCAACACAGAGATGGTGGTGCCATCTATTACTGTTGCCACTTATGAAATAAGAGACACATGGGTCAGAATTGGATTGTTATGATTTTCTCAGCTTTCTATGCTAAAAAAAATGCTAGTTGTCAGAGTTGTAGCAACTGGTTCTTAAAGTTTGGGAAAGGAGGAGGTACAATTACTACTAATTACCAATGGTTGTCCTGTTTAGCGATACTGTGACCTGAGCTTTTAAAGGTAACAGCTATAAAATTCCTGAGCAAGTATTTCATGTTTTCTCCCCACTGAGAACAAACACAGGACTGGTTTACAAATCTTCTCTCCCACATATGGATAATTTGTGACCAGGGGAGGGGGGGCACCCCTGTCCACAAATCCCTCCTCCCAAAGCTTTCTATACACCTGCTCCTGACTATGGCTGTGGGCAAAAAAGGCATCTGGAACACCAGACAGTTCACATGTGTTTGAGGGTACACAGAAACAGCCTCCTCAAAGATTGTGGTATTTTCGAACCACAATTGGGAGAACTGTTGTAACAGCAACATTGTGTTGCTGGCTAATCTTTGTTACACTTGGTTAGGTGAAAAGAACTGCAGAATGAACTCACCATAAGGTGCCTTCATTTTGCCAGTTTCACATCTGGCCTAGACACAGAAGAAGGAAGTGTTTGTATTGGATTTGGTGGTACAGAGCATAACAAACTGTAATAGGAAGATGAATGGAAACGGTTGAAGAGTTTGTTATTCATTATGGAGGAATTTGTTTCATTATAGAATAAATATTCCAAAAGCAATTCATCCTCCTTTGACCAACCCCTGTTGCTGCACAGGAATACCCAATTGTGCACACCTAGCTCAGGACAGGTACTAGAAATCAAACCATAATTTTAGGAATATAAACAAAGTACAGCAAAATAGGTGACTCTAGGTATTTTCTATATATATAATTTTATTAACAATTTGGAGGCCACAGCTGCACATTTTAGCCACTCCTTGTGAACAGGATATCAAGGGAGGACAGAGGAAATCAACAGTCACCTCTTTTTCAACTTCCTTTTCTATGGCCCTGTCTATCTCTACTCTTAAGGGCTTCTGTAAGGGCAGGGCATGTGATGCCCCATGCCCTGTCTGTATCCTGGATGGGGTCGGAGATATACCAAAGGGCAGTGGTCAGGTTGGGAAAGCTCAGGGCTGAAAAGGAAGGCCCACACATGTGTCTGGTATTACTCAGGCAGCTGTTTCCTCGGCAGCTTCACCACGTCAGCCCATAGCAGTCAAATGCTGACTCCTCCTCCGCCCCTGTGAAACACACCATCTGTTTACAGGTCAGAGACAGAGTGCTAGATTTGCAACTTATCATTCAACAGGAAACAGGGCAACCATTCATTTCTTGTATTAGGACCATATTGTTTATCAGGAGCTTTTTGCTCTGCTGCACTGAGTCTATCACCATCCTATTACTATTACCGCCCTTCCTGGTTCCCCCCACCCTGCCTTTCCGCATCCCACCACCACATGTCAAACCCAACCTTTGACAAAGTGTTCAGTGTCATAAATGGGAAAAATGGTGGAATAATTCCAAATTATCAGCTCTGACAAATTGGTGTTAATAATGGCTTCTCTGAGCCAGATGACCAAACATGAGTGAGCACCAAAGTGAGAAGAAAGTTACTTGAAATTAAACCCTGAGGTCCGTTTTCTTACTTTCAGGAGCTAGTGACAAAATGATGCTCAGCTTCTTTGACCTTCAGCAGTTATAATAAAAAGGTCAGCAAAGCCCACGAGATGATTGTTGTATGCATTTGGAAGCTAAAAACAGGGGAGAACTTGCACTTCTGCAGCTGAGTAACTGGAGTAGGAGATGCTTATTAGATTGTGCATCTGGTGGTGGGAGGCACTCTAGACCAGGGCAGTGATGGTGAACTTTGGCACTCCTGCTATTCTTGGACTTCAATTCCCAGAAACCCAAGTCTCTGTGAATCCATACAAATGGGTTTACTGGCATTCCACCTATTCTTGGACTTCAATTCCCAGAAACCCAAGTCTCTGCGAATCCATACAAATGGGTTTAATGGCATTCCAGCTGTTCTTGGACTTCAATTTCCAGAAGCCCAAGTATCTGTGAATTCACAGGAATGGGTTTACTGTGCATACGTGCAGTTAACCCATTTGTGTGGATTCACAGAGACTTGGTCTCCTGGGAACTGAAGTCTAAGAACAGCTGGAGTGCCAAGGTTCACCATCACAGGACCAGAGTTTCTCAACCTTGTCCCACAGATATTCTTGGACTTCATTTCCCAGAAACCCTTGTCAACAGGTGTGCTGACTTGGGCTTCTGGTAATTGAAGTTCAAAAACACCTGGAGGCTCAAGGTTGAGACATCCTACTTCTAGACCTTAACAGAGAAACAGAGGTCTGATAAGGGAAGATTTACTGGCAGGAACTGATAGCAAGGAGGAAGTAATTAAACCATTTCCCCTACTCACAGATTCTTCCTTTCAAATTTTCCCCCATTTAGATATTTTTAAATTTTCCCTCCCCATTGGACTCCAAAACTGGAAGAAAGCAGAAGAAGGTGATTCACAAGCTTGAATGGGTGTGTGATGGAGTAAATATCTGCCTGCTAATTTTTCTACATAAATGCTCCCAATTTCTACTACTGTATCTTTACAAAATGTAGAGTTTTGATTAAATCAGCTTCTCTTGAAATGACTTTTGTTTTCAGAAGGGAAAAATTGTTTATAGGATTAAAGGTTGAGATTAAAACTGAAGTTTTGGAGAGGCCTTGCACAATCTCTCTCTCTCTCTCTCTCTCTAATTGGCATCACCACCCTCAGTATTTTTTGCACTTATTCTCATGTGCATAAATTCAAAACAACTTTAAAATATCACCATAACACAATTTCCAGCATGGGAGGGAGTTCCAAACAACTTTTTGGGAGAAGATTAAGATTAAAGATAGAATGCTAATAAGTGCCTAAACCATGTCAGTATGGTCGATGGACATACTGTGGCAAGGGACACCATTTCATGAAACGATTGCCATTTCAGAAATGCTTTGCAGGGCAGGAGGACGTACTTGTAGGAATTTACATTTAAAGGTTATTTCAGCCACTTCCTTCACATTTTATGTTTGAAGCATCCTTTCTTTAGAACAGGGGCTCTCAACCAATGTCCCGTGTGCCTAATCCAGCCCATGGTGCTCATTAATGCAGCCCATGGTGGCCACCCGGGCACCTCCAGAAGCTCCCACACCACCACTGGAAGTCGCAATACATCACTTACTGTGGCAGCAGCAACAGTGGCAATTGTGCTGTTTTTGTGGCATCTTGCACAGCCTCCGCTGCTTCCCAGGGCGGTGTGAGGCTTTTCGGAGCATTTTTGCTCCATTTTGGGATCCCCCCCCCTCCTTCTCTGCTGCGTTTCAGCACCTAAACCATAGCAGTTGGGGACTTCCGGTGCTGGGCGGGGGTCCCTGTGCAGAACCAGAAAGTTAATAACTGCCATGGTTTGGCTACCGAAACGCAGCAGAGAAGTGGCAAAAATATCCCAAAATGGAGATAAAATGCTCTGAAAAGCCTCCTGCTGCCCATGGAAGCAGCAGAGCCTGTACAAGAAGCCACAAAAATGGCGCAATTGGCCCACCGCTGCAGCTGTCACCAAAAACATAAGCAGTGGGCACAGCCACACCTCCAGCCAGCTGAGTGTCAGTGGTGGGAACTGGCCCCTGGCAGGAAAACATTGGGAACCTCTGCTTTAGAAACATGAAGTGGCATTGCTACTTAGGGTATGAATTTTGAGCAGAGATATAAGATTATGTGGTTTGGGCTGGCTTTTTTTAACAAGCAAACTTAAGTTCAATGCAGCAATACAAGGAAAAAGAAAGTTGGCCATGTAAATGTCACACAATTATTTGCAAGCTACATTTCTGCCATAAATAAACATGATAAATAAGGAAGTGGGCTCAATTGTTGCCTAACTGCTGCTTCTATGTTTATTGTATGGAATCACATAGTTAAAAGCTTTTAAAAATCAAGAAATGGAGAAAAAATGCAAAATTTATCAACAAACCAAAATATTAACAAGCTAATATCTAAACGTTTTGCTTGATGTCCCAACCTGTGCAAGCCCAATGAAAGTGCATAAGCTTTCACGAAGGTTTTAAAATGTGTGTGCATAAATTAACCCTTTTGTTTCCTGTTGAAGATGGTTAAGGAAAGAAGAATGAGGAAATTTCAGAAAGGCTCTTATACAAGAAATACATTCTCGTGTCACACTAAAACAGGGGTTCTCAATCTATGGCCTGCAGGCTGGATCCGGCCCATGGCACCAAATCATCTACCCCTTACTCCAGCCGCTGCCGCCACCGCCAGACTTGTTTATGGCAGCTGTAAATGACGGGGGGACCACTAGGCTGGTCCCTTTAGCTGTCTGAGGGAGTGTGGCCTGGCCCCTAACTTGAAAAGGTTGAGAACCCCTGGGCTAAAAGGACTAAACAATCTAGTTGCTTTTGAAAATAAAGAGCAAGAGAAGCCAGAAAGTGGAAGAGAAGTAATTGTTATTTGAACAGACTGAATTATACGACAAAATATACACAGCAACATATTACCACACTTCCAGTCAAAATAACAGATCCCCATTTCATATTCCTGAGCTTTCTAATTTAACTCAAAAGGAAACATTGATCTATGCATGTTTCCTCAAGCATCAAACACTTCTATTTAGATTTTAAATCATTCATGGGAAATGAAACTGCATCACTCACAAAATGTTGATAATGGTTTGGCTAACACTAACACCAGTGTGTTTCCTTGTGTGAGTGCGAGGGTTCAGCTGCCTTTGAAAGTTTTTAGTCTTTCAAAGAAAAATAAGGGCTGTGATCATTTATACATTTACCTACGTGAATTATCTTGGTAATATGCCCAGTCTGGCCCATGTTCAAGTTTAAGTATAGTTTCATTCCAAACACCAAAATACACTAAACCTATCACGCACAGGGAAATGCAGAAAGCAGCTGTTCCACATGAGCCTCATTTTATGCATATTGCACTTGGCATTTATCTTTCTAGTTTTCAGTATATGAGGACACCATACATTTTCTTTCTTTCCTTGAGGCTACACTTACAAACCTTAGCAGGACCCCAGGATTAGCAAACCTCCCTGTCCCCTAGCACTTCATATTGTGAAATGAGCTCACAAATACAAGTCAATTTTACAAAAATATCACACCAGACAGATGTAATTTCCAGAGTGTCCAATACTTTACATACAGTTATGGAGCTGGAGTTTGGGGAAAATCCTTAATTTTTTTTAAAAATGTCACTTTTTGGTTTGTGAAGCATGCTATCACCATTAGCTGCCACAATATGATTACAGTGTTTAACACTGCTCCCAGTAAAGTCGAAGAACCCAGCAGTGGAGTAATAGCATTGCCTTCTTCCAGATATAACACATTATTTGATGAAATAATGCACCAGCAATGTAGTCCACTTACCACACAATAAGCCACCAGGGCCCCCTGTGTGAAGCCTGCCAGTACATCTGTTGGATGATGTTTGTGGTCAGACACACGAGAAAGTCCTGTGTAAAATGCCATCATAATCAGTGTAAACTGTAGCAGAGGACGCAGCAGGCGGGCTCCTCTCCAAGTAAACCTGGCTTGCAGGTACAGCTGTAAAACGAGAAGCAAGACAAAATTGTAAAAACAACATTATACAATAACTTCTTCTCTTCATAAGAATTTGCACCATCATCAATTTCTTTATGAAGCTTCTAAGGTCCTAGTTGAGCGTCATGCCAAAAGTAAAGTGACTACTAAACACCAGGCAGACATTCTTTGGGCTATCAACTTTCACCCAATAGAAGCAAATATCAAACACCAGAACATTTGTTTTATTTTGCTATTTGTTCTCCTTCCACAATAGACAAGCCAGAGAAGAAACACTAAGGCAGGGGTTCTCAACCTTTTCAAGTCAGGGGCTGGGTCATGCTCCCTCAAACAGATGGCAGGCCAGACTGGTGTTCCATGCGGTGGCAGTGGAATCATTTACGGCTGTTGTAAATGCATTTACAACAGTCGTAAATGTGTTTGCGGCTGTTGTAAATGTTTTTAGCACAGCCATAAATGAGTCCATGGCCAATTGTGGCAGAGGCAGTGGCTAGAGCGAGGACAGGGGCTGGAGTATTTCGCACCATGGGCCAGATCAGGCTCTTGGGCCCTAGGTTGAAAACCCCTGCACTAAGGGAAGGGATTCTCAGTTATGTTCATACTTTCCTCATCTTAGGATAGAAAAGAGTGCAGGATCACCCTTTAATACAGCAGTGTCGAAACTACAACCCAATTAGGCCTATGCATTTTATTAATCTGGCCCAGGCTTAGAACCTGGGCTCTCTCCAGACACCCCCCCCCCCCAATCCACTGCTGTCACTGCTGCTGATGTCAAAATGGTCAGGAGCAGCCCGCCTCTGGCCCCTGCAGCTGTGTGTTGGGGGTGGGACCAGCCTGTAGCAGAAAAAGTTTGGGCACCACTGCTTTAATGCATCATTTCCCAGTCAGAAGGCTTGACAGAACTATAAAATAATTTTCCTATGAAGGCAAGCGAAGTATAGAACAGGGGCAGAGGAATATGTAGTCTTTCAAATTTTGTTGGATTCCAAACCACATCACCAGCCAGTAGGAAAAATTGAGATGTAGTCAAAGGGCAGTACTCAGGTTATGCAGAGGTTCATTGCTGAGTTTGCATAGATTTTCTGCATCATTATCATCTTAAATTTTCAATTAATGGCACTGTCTCCCACTATATGGTACAGGATGTACTCAGAGGAGTGTTGTGAAAGAAGCAAAATGGCCAGGATGAGTTCTGCTGTGCCTTCTCCTATCACCCATCCTGGCTAGATTCTGAGAATTGCAGTTCTTTTTTATATACGTTTTCTAAGTCTACTTCCAACACCATCATCGAGGGCATAAAGACAAGGGAGGATATTTCAAAATATTTCACACTGTCTACAAATTGATATACTTGACCATATCTTCCCCCTGCCATTTTATAAATGTAGAAGCCTATAGAGTTAAAGACACTGTTGCCCTAATTCTTTTATTATTTTCTTTCCCCATTTTCTGCACTTTAATTGCACGAAGTCATAAGAGAAAGTACACCAAATGCACAGCACAGATTATGGCATTACAATGTAGCCTTGTTTCATTTTGGATTCCTTTCATAATCTGCCTTAAATCCTCATATTGTTTAACGCTTTTGTGTGGGAAAAGTATAAAGCTCCTTGGCTATGAAATATGTCGAGAAAAGTTGTATCTTTTGTTTCAATGGAGGAAACGACAACAACAACAACAGAGCAACATGCATTGACCTGAAATGAAGCAGCTGAAATGGTGTCACATGGGCAGTTTCCTTGCCTCACCCCTTTTCATTTATCCTGATCTGGTTTCCTCTCAAAAGCTCTGGCCACAGCCTATTCCTCAGGTTCCTGTGGGAACTGGGGAAGCCAAAAAAAGGGAAGAGTCTGCAGGAAAAGCACAAAACATCTACCCACAAATCAAAGGAGTTGGAAGCTGACCTAACCCCCAAAGTAGGGTGAGGGGAGTGCGAACATTACAGAATCTTCTGCCAACATCTGCCTTTCAGAGCACAATAAAACAGGCCACAGCCTATGAATGCTACAAGGTCATAGAAAGGTTTACAATAATAACCTTTGCAAGAAACGGTTAAGTCTGAAAGAAAATTGAAGCACTCTAGCTCTTATATTATAGCTATTAAAAGCATTACATGTGGGGCTGCATATTATAAATATGCCATTCACATATTTTTCAATAAGGGTCGTGTGCCTTCATATTATTCTTAATCCAGCCTCTTTAAGGGAGAGAGAAAACCCAACGAGGCTTTCCAGTTCTCTGAATAAGTAACACAAAATCTGATTGATTTATTTTTTTGCCAGTGCTTAATTACTAGAATACTGGGAGTCTCATTCAACCTCAAGACTCTGCTTACCCTTTGTAACGAGGAAGTCCTTGGCTTCAACCCAGACACGTGAACCACGACTTGGAGAACTCAATAGCAGGGAGAAAGCTCTCTGTCCTCTGCTTTCAGTCACATTGTTGGGTAACTTTATTTCTTTTTCATGTATTCTTCTTTTTAAACATATGCTATTATTGTATAGGTGCCCACTATGGTGTGCAATGGATAGAGTGGTGGTACTAACACCATGAAGACCAAGGTTTAAATCCCCACTTGGCCATGGAAATTCACTGGGGGTGTGGAACGGGTAAAACTATTGCTTAAATATCTCATTTACTTTGAAAGCCCTAGTAGTGTCACTATCAGTCAGTTCCGGGTTGACAGCAACTAATTAACTAAATACTGTAAATATGCAACTGATGTCTCTTCAGTGAATGAAATCACCTGCAGTGGAATGAGAATGTTTTATTGATTCACTGTCATATTTTCCTATTGCATGTTCTGAAATCTCCTGCCTCTCCAGAGTAGTTGTAAAGGAAGGGTAGCAAGAAGCATCAAAAATGTCCCACTCCCAACTTCTTAAATCATTTGCAGGACAACCAACTGCATATCACCCTACATATGCAGTGCTCCCCACAAATAAAAACTATTCTTAGATGAGCCTTGATTAAATTAAACCCTATTTTTCTTCAATGCATTCACTTATTTCATTCACACTTATACTATCAATACTTGCTTGCAACTTAAAGATTAAATGGAGAACACATTGAGAAGGAAATATACAGTTTAGGAAGTAGTATGTGCAGCCCAACATTTCATTCACTTCCATTAGCAGAATCCCCAGTGTAATTAATGAGACTTGTAATATTCTGAAGATCACAGAATGAGACGGCTGTCCTATATTCATTTACATGAGATTGCATGCCAGTGAATGCAATGAGGTTTACTTCTGAGTAGACTTGTACCAGATTGCATAGTAAGAAAACCTTATTGAAAAGAGAAAGACTATTCTTCCCTAGAAGCACCCAGGATCAACATTATTTGGAATGAATATACAGTATTCTGATTTAGTGAGCAAAGAAGGAGCTTTATGTTCCCACACTCCCATCTCAGGTATTTTTGTCTTGGATTATTCAACTAGAATTTGCTATGCCATCCAATCTGGAAAACTATAGTTCTATGAAAATCAATCATTATTGTTTTATGTGTGTGTGTTTTCATGTCAGAGATTACTCTGGGTTGAAAGGATTTTTGCAGGGGATGCCTGAATGAGGCTCCTTTCATGTCCCCCCTTGGCATCGTGCCGCTCTCAGGGATTCAAACCCTGTCCTTCCAGTCTCCAAGCACAGTGCTTTTAACCACTGACCCACCAAGGAGTGTTTTATTATTGGACTGATAAACCACAGCTTATTGGTCCATTAATATTATATTTGTACTTGGAAAATATAATAATCAGCTTTCTTTAACAAACCTGCCATTCACATAGATGTGGTGGAACTGAGGAAGAAGAACCACATCATTTTTCTCATTATGCCACAAAAACAACTTTTTTCCTATTTTTGTTTTGTTTTTGGGTGGCTGCTACATTTTGAAATTATTAAAGATTCTAAGGCATGTTCACGAAACTAACTTCCTGTGGTGAACTGGCACTGTTACCAAAAAGCCACCCTATGATTCTTCCAGAAAAAGGGGGATACAGGTCTGTAGAGACAAGTATTGGTAGGTACCATCTAAGACCGACTCTGTACATTGAAGTGCTGTATAGCAAGGAAAGATTGACTGGGCATCATTCTCCTAAGCAATGTTCCAGTTGAGAATTTATCTGATTTCATTTCTTTCTCTTTCTTTTGTTCAGTTTTTTTTTTCATCCTTTAAAATGCATTAGGGTCACTTTACAATATAGCAACAAAAAAAATGGCAATTCTTCTTGAAGTCGTGATAGTTGGTGACCAGGTTATGTTACATCTTCGGAAGGGTTAACAAGGCTACCCATGAGGTAAGATCCACCCCATGATTCATCTGTGATCCGTCTGTGACATTGGTACTATAGAATTCTGCCCCCCCCCCCCTTGAAACCTAAAGGCTTTCATTATAAAATGAAAGCAAGCTAAAGAAAACAAACATCTAATGTAGAAAAAATGAATAGAATTGCAGTTGTTTTTTCAGCAGACAGTGAACGAATTATGAGTGGGATTTTTGTTGTTTTGGCTAAAGTCTGCTAACTGAGTCATAGGAGGTTTACAGAGGCGCCTGTATGGTGTTTATATAGTAACATAAAATGTGCAACTACTACTGTAGACCAATACACAGCAGTGGGAAAAGTTCTAACCAATAGCATGCAGGAGGCAGGTGTGAAAAAGGCAAAGAGGGAGGGATGAAGGCCGTGACCGGGGTGACCATGTGTAGCCTGAGTCGTTGGGAAACCTCTCAACTATGAGAACTCTGGCAGTGGCAGCTTCACCACAGAACAGGCAGCACATGCAAGGATCCCACTGCCAGGGAACTTCCACTGATGTCAGAGAGAACAGGCTGTGGTCAGTCAGCAATCTGGTAGGCAAATGAAAATGAGGTATTGACATTTCCTCAGTGAGTTATGAAAGGGGGTGGGAAAATATTAACTGCTGCTCCTATTTTTACTTACAGAGGTTTGCAAACACACCCACACAAACAAACATGTATATATGTAACACCATAGATAGAGTAGCTTGTATCTACTCTCAGGCTGACTGTCACAAAAGGATTTTCTTACCTTCCTCTCTCCTCCCCCTTTAGCCTTTTGCCCTGCCTGAAAACTAGTTCTCAAAGTGTTTCTAGCCCTGTGGACAGGTTTTGGGATACAAAGAGAGCTTCGGGGTTTTTAGAAAATGGGAGTAGTTAGCTATTACACATATACCACCCCATAGTGCTTAGAGCACTCTCTGGGAGGTTCACAAGATAATTAGAATTTTGCCCCCAACAAGCTGGGTATGCATTTTTATGATCTCAGTTGGATGGAAGACTGAGTCAACCTTGATCCCAGCAGGACTGAACTCAGATTGTGAGAAGAGTTTTGGCTGCAGTACCCACCACACCACAGGGTTTCAGAGTGAAAGAGTAATTGGTCTCCTTCCAGTTCTGTCACTACACGCAATTACATTAATGGAACTGCTCAACTTAAATCTCTCTGCGAATTTATCTATTCATCCCATTCTGTCTCTGTGTGTCTGTGTGTCTCTCTCTCATTCACACACACAGAACAAAGCACAATTAACTTCTTTTCTAAAAGAAGCTCAAAGAAAGATGCTTAAATCTGACATATACATTATTTCCTTCACGAATATATACTGGCACTTTAGGAATGAAATATAGTAAAAAAAATAACAAGCAAATCTAAAAAAGGAAATACAAAAAAAGACAGAAAGGTTACAAGAAAAGAAAATAAGAGTGTGACTAGCATTTATTAGTCAGGTAGGTCTTTGACAGGAAGTTAAGTCTTCAACAGAATCAAAAGCAGTGTATAAATGCATAACTGACGTGAGCGAGAAGAGATATGCCAATAAAATAAAAACTGATTCTGGTAGGCTACATCCTTGTTCAACAAGAGGGCTTCCTCAAAAGGGCTCAGGGATCAGCCAAGACGACACAGGAGAAGGCATGCTTTTGATACACTGCATGTGTCTCTTGCAGAACTGTGTGGAAGCATCTTTTGCTATTCCATAGAACTGCTCTAGAATGATCTCGTGTTATTTGAAAGTATTAGAGGAAGATGGAGAGACTGTTCAGTAAAGCTAGAGTTGTCAGTTCAGGGAGCTAGAGACAGATTTGTCCAGTCACACACAGCTCATTAAGACTCTGACAGATAGTATTTATATTTGGGGCTAGCATACAAAGCCCAGATTCAGCTCCTTGGTTACAAATAGAATCTACAGGCATGGCCCAACATGAATCATAAAATTGTGGTAGAGATGTTTAAGAGAAGTAACTGTAAAGAACATTAATTCATAACTTCTCATTCCCCCCCCCCCTAAAATTATTTTTAAATGAATGGAAACCTGCCTCTGGTCTCATTAAGGTAGACAGGTTAAAAACACAAAAGAGAGGGTAAGACAAAAAGTCTTTTCCTTTCTTGAACCTGGGGCTTTGAAACCAGTCACTGATGTTTATCTAATTACTAACAATTGGCCCTGATCCCAGAGAAATAGAGTCAGAACTTAGCTATTTGGCATCTCTAGAAACGTGAACCCATTGTTAATTTGGCTGAAGATAATATACTGTAGTGCAACACTGGGAAGCTCAACAAGCACCATTAAAGGTAGCCACCTCAGAAGGTTATTTCCTAATCCTTCACAGCCCAACTGGATAAATGTCCACAAATTTATACAAGAAATTAATCAAGCAGCTGTCTCCAAATTTGGTCAGCACATGCAAGAGCCTATGGGCAGCGCTATCTTCTGGAACTCTGTAAAAAATGAAGTGTTGCCTAAATAGTAGCCTATGGATTTCTATTTAAGAAGAAATATGGCTTGACATTTTGCAAGCACCAACCTACTTTGCCAAGATGATGCTTTCAATTTTTATTTAGTTCCAAACATAGTCATGCCATCATGAGATGAAAACCCAGAAAGCATATGCTCAGTTGTAGCAGAATGTAGACCATGGGTGCCCACACTTTTCAGGCTGCGGGCTGATCACATGGTTCAGGGAACTGGTCACTAAGGCCTGGGGTCAGATGTGGCCCCCGATGCCAATTCATTCCAGCCCACGAAGCCCTCGTCACTCCTGGAAATGCAAGTAAAACGTGCCCGTATGGGCACGTTTTACTTCTGGTCCAGGAGCAACGAGGGCTTCATGGGCCGGATGAATTGGCATCGGGGGCTGCATCCAGAGCCCGAGCCGTAGGTTGGGCACCCCTGATGTAGGCAATCCCAGTGCAGAAAGCATATCGTATTTTAGTGTCATTAGGCCAAATATTCAACAGTTGCTACTTTTCCTAACAAGAGGTACAATGCAAACATGGCAGAGGCCAATTTCTACTTTTAAAGAGAATAAAGATGAGTTTTTCAGGAGTAGGTGATCATATTAAAAAGCTGTGTATGGGATACCTAGTGTTAGGCCAGGTCATCCTGCTATACTAATATATAGATGGGGGTGCCCAAACTTTTTGGGCCGTGGGCCTGACCATGCTGCCTGGATAGCTGATTGAGGTGGTCACATGGTTCTTCTCACTGGAAGTGGAAGTAAAATGCACCCACAAATGCACAAAACACTGCCATAAATTCACCCATGGCTGTCGTAAATGCATTTATGACAGCCATGGGCACATTTATGGCAGTGTTCTGCACATATGTGAGCACATTTTACTTCCACTTCCGGGAGTGGTGCAGGCTGGATGAACTGGTGTCAGGGGCAAGATCTGACCTGTGGGCCATAGTTTAGTCACCCCAGGAATAGACCATACTGCCAGCCACTCAATGCCAAGTGTCAGGCAGTGGTTAATTAACCTGACAATCCTGAGGACTAACAGCTTGGGTGCTGAAGTCCACAGGGAAGGGCAATGGTTCCCAAGTGGATTAAATCCCACTTGAATCCATCTTGATGGAGAGCAGCAGCTTCATCAATACTTCCCTGGGGCCAATGAGGACTTGGTGTGCCAAAAGGTCAGGCCCAGAAAGTGACTTGTGGAACTGGGTGTCATGCTGCGATGTGGAAGGCAGCTGAAAGGCCACTGCTTTATATTCTCAGGACAGTCCTCATGGCTGATCACCATGAGGATCACCAATATGCGGATTTGGATATGCCAGAACAACAAGAAGAAGAATATGGGATACCGTCTTCTGGAAAATACTCCAGAGATCAAAACCCAGATAACACCATTAATATAAAATGAAAGCTTTTTAAAAAACAAAACAAAAAAAAGTGCTTCTTGAGGAGGGATCGAAATGTGTATGGTAATATTTACTTGTTTTATGTTCACAGGCAAGAATGGAAGATTTCCAAAGATTTTAGCCTGCTGGATGGGATTATGAGAGCTTTTTTACGTTTTTGCATTCAGCACTTTTTCCACAAAAAATTAAAAAATAAATCACAGAGAACATGAGTGTTTCATGTAAAGGTAAAGGTTGCCCTTGCTCGAAAGCCAGTCGTATCCAACTCTAGGGTTCAGTGCTCATCTCTGTTTACAGCCAGCGCTGTCTGCATTTAAAGACATTTCCACAGACATGTGGCAGGCATGCCTAGACACCAGAGTGCATGGAATGTTGTTTACCTTCTCACCAAAATGGTAACTATTTATCTACTTGGAATTGCTTGCTTTTGAACTGCTAGGTTGGCAAGAGCTGGAACAGAGATGGGAGCTCATTCCATCCTGTAGCACTTGGGTCTCGAACTGCTGACCTGCCGACCTTCCAGTTGTCAAATTCAGCGTCTTAACCACTTGGACCACTGCTCTAAAGCATGTGCATTTTAAAAATAATGTGTATTTGCTTTCCAATATTCTAGTGGCAACCCCCCCCCCCCCCAATGACTTTATATAGTGCAGACCTGTTTAAATTCAAGCAGTCTGAAGAACCATGTGCTGAACTTGCAGCAACTAAGAATTGCAACCCTAGCAAATTTCATGCTGATCCACTCCCTACAGGGTGAGTGTGAGAGTGACAGACCTTTAGGCAAAGCTGGCTGAACAGTGACAGTTTTCTCCACCTGAAGTCAAGTGAGAGGAGACGAAAATTGACACCTTGCGGGACTGTTTGACATTAGTCAGCATTTCATATATTTTTTTGTATTCTAAACATGAAAGTAGCAGAGTGGGTTTTTTCTTTATTTTTAATAATATGATTAGCCAGAATCTACAGGCAAGGCCTAACATGCATCATAAAACTGTTGTGGAGATGATTAATACTGTAGAGGTAAATGTAAAGTAAAGGTAAAGCATAACTAACACGGCTGCCATTTCAAAAATTGTAAAGGCAAAGGTTGCCCTTGCTCGAAAGTAAGTTATATCTGACTATAGGATGTGGTACTCATCTCTGTTTATAGCCAAAGAGCCAGCGCTGTCTGCTGATGTTTTTGTGGTCATGTGGCAGGCAAGACAAGACACCAGAGTGCATGGAACATCGTTACCTTCCCACTGAAATGGTGCCTATTTGTCTAGTTGAGGAGGACTTTGTGTGCCAAAAGGGCTCAGGACCAGAAAGTGACTTGCAGAACTGGATCAGTGGTATGAGTGTCATGCTGCAATGCAGAAGGCAGATGAAAGGCCACTGCATTATATTCTCAAGACAGTCTTCATGGCTGATCACCATGATGACTGCCAATATTCAGAAGAAGAGTGCTGTGAACACCACCAAACATATGTGATGGGTGCAAAACATGAAAGTGTTTGGGGTGTTTCAGTGCTTATGGTGGGGTACACAGAAAGAGCCTCCTCAAAGATTCTGGTATTTTTGAATCACAATCAGGCATACTCCAAGCAATGGCCATCTTGTGCCAGCTAATCTTTCTCACACTAGGTCTGGCAAAAGGAACTGCAGAATGATCTCACCAAAAGGTGCCTTCATTTTGGCAGTTTCACTTCTGGCCCAGACATGGAAAAAGAAGTGTGTAGGGTTAAAATGCTAGCTTAAATAAATGTCTCAGCCATACACACTTCTAACGGATGGCCATTAAGCACCTGTAATATGGTGAAATCTCACAGAATTGGTTTTGCTACTACTGATTAGTTTCCTTTACTAACTAACTATACAGGAGCTTTGCATTCTATCCTTTCTCTTAAATCCAAAGAGCAGAAGCTGGGGAAATGTGGCAACACCCGACAGCAAAAGGAAATGATGGTAGTTTAAAACAAACCATTTATCCCAAAGTCCTGGAGGCATGCATCATTTCTACCAACTCTTCATCTATGAATTCTCAGAAAAAGAGAGATCAAAAACAGAGTTTTTAGCTTCTTTCATGGTTTATATCCCTCCCTCCAATTCACTGGCAATGTTATTTTAGCAGTGCAGAGAGGAAGTGGTGTAAATATTTACGGGATAACTCTGAAGCATTCAAATAAAAGTGAGAGAAAAATACGAGGAAATAAATTCATGCGCACCACTAAACAGTCTGAAAGGTGTGGTAATTAAATTACAGGGGTTACTTCCAGCAGAAGGGGAAAGAGAAAAATCAGCAAAGAGAAGGAATTGTGATGGTGGTGAAGGCCTATTCATAGATATAAATTTATGTGTAATGTTTCTATAAATTTTGGTTTACCCCCTACACACCCATCCCTTCATTTCATATCTAAGGTTACAGGAGGTACCCCCCCCCCAAAAAAAAAAAGTCTTTTGAACATCTTTAAAAGGTGGAGGGGGAGAAGTTTCCCTTTAATTACATTTACCACAAATCACTTCCTAAACCTCTCTCTTTTTCCCTTCCAATGCACTCAGGGTAGTTCCACCCATAATTGACCTGCACTGGGTTCTTTCAAAAGCTCTATTAAGCATATCTCCAGCAACTATAGTCAGGAAGTACTCTGGCATGACAATCCAGGGAAAGGAAGGGCAGAGCCATTTTCACTGACAAAGAAAAACAAGACCAGCCCCATACTTTGGGTGAAAATACGTGGGCCAGCGAGTCCACCTGCCCTGCTTCCTGGAATGATACCCAGAAAGTAGAATTTTTCTGTGATCTAATGAAGCACATAATTATGATTTTGACTTGATGTATGTTTATTCCAGATAAGCAGCCTAGGATTATCTCAATTATGTTCCATGGTGAAATAAAAATACCGGTAGGCTTACATTCCTTGCACTCTTCATGTTCCTGCTTTTTCTAGAGACTTGAACAAGCAATGCAGACATGTTGTTTCAAGCAGTCTAAATCATTCTGCTCACCACAACATCAACGTGCCCCATAATGTATAACATAACAGTGGACCTGTTTTGTAGGTCAAAATCCTCAACTCTCTAGTGAGGAACAAAATTGACAATGTCGGATGCTCTGATCCAAATGCCAAGAACATTTCTAGCTTAATAAACCATGTATTATGATTACTATGTAGCAGAGCATAGTATACAGTAAAACCTCATATAAAGAGCGCCTCGCTTAGAGACTAACTCAATTAAAGAGCAGAATTTTCTCTGAATGGTCGCCTCGCATAACAACTAAAACCAACCAAAAACTCGCTTAACAACTAAATCGGGGTTTGTAATCCCCCCCCCCCCAATAAGTCCCAATTGGTAACTTACAATGGTGTTTCACTTAAAGAGCAATCCCGTGGAATGCATTATGCTCTTTAAGCGAGGTACCACTATTTAGGTAATAATAATAATACTGATCTTAGAACTGCAGAGCTGGAAAGAACCCTATGGATCATCAAGCCCACTACCTATCAAGGAAGCAGTGGAGAATTGAACTCTTATTCTCTGGCTATGCAGCAAGATACCAAAATCACTGAGCTATCCAGCAGTTCTTGTTGGCTAGCAAACTACAAATTACACCTTATTTTATGCGTTCATTTATCTGACCCTCTGGTGTTTACATGCCACAGCCAACAGCAATCAAATCCAATAATAAATTACAGTAGTATTACAAAACAATTAAATAAGCAGATTGTTAAGCAAGAAACAGACCTTGGTTATTAATCCAATGGAACACCACCATTCCCAATTTTGCAGAGAACAAAGTAATACAGTTAAAAAATAACCAGAATTTCTGTACTGAAGTGTAAGAGGGCAGGAGGAGTGGAGTTTGGAAACAGTGCACACCCCCACTACTCATTGCTGAGCTCAGAAGCCAAAATAATGCCCCCTTTAAAAGTGGACATATAGGTCAGTTTCCATGCTGATGTACCTTCAGTCTCCCAAGGTAAGTCAATCAGCTAAACAAGGATGGAGAAACCCCGAGAGGTTGTTGGATTACAGTATCCATTATCCTCAACCACTACCTACACAGGCTAGGACTAATGTGTTCCCTGTCACCAGGCATTTCCCTCCCAGGTATCAAAAATGTTAATGTACCAAGAGGAAAGTTCATGATGCTCCCCTACAGATATTTGCTCCCCTACAGATATTATTGGTGCATTGTGGCACACTGTTTTGAAACAAAAGGGTAGGTTACCTACCATAAGAATAGTTGTCCGAGTGGTCCTGTGAGCATTCATACTTTGGGTTTACCCACCATGCATTGATGCTCACGGACCACAAAGGAGAACTATAGTAACAAATTAAATGGTAACTTCCCCACAGGTAACTTGACTGGCACTAGTAAACTCTCCAGTGTATTTGACACATGTTTGTTAATGATAATATCAGACAAGAGCTAATTTGTCTACTGAAAATAATTCATTTAAGTATATGGTGACCACAATTTAAATCCAGAATCTACCTTCTACCCATGAAATGTTTCTCTGTCTGATATTGGAGGATACTCCCCTTTACTTCACACTAAGCTCACCACATTTAGTGTGACTCCTGGATCCTCCATGCTGCATTTCCAAGGGACCAAAAGGATCCCTGAGGGAAGCATTGAGTTGTGTGGTTACAATCACTCTTATCTGCAAATAACCTGGTATCTATAATGCAGTTTATTGTGTCTTTGCTTACAAAAGTTAAGCAAACCCATGTTAACATTTTTCTCCAAAAGTTAATGAAACAAGCTCATTGTGAAGGCTACTCCACACTAATTAGTTTCTTCAACCTATTTTGTACATCACTGCCTAAACCAGCGGCCTTCTAGGTCCTTAAGTGCAGCTGTTTGCCTGAATCCACATTTTACTGAGCAAATCCTTTTATTTTTATTAATACATTTTTGTTAGTCTTTTATACTTTTAATTTATTTTATTAACTTTAAAATTAAGTTTTTTTAAAAAAATATTAAGTACATGTGGCCTTCCAACAGGAAAAGGTTTCTCACCCCAGGCCTAAATTTAAGGAAACAGGTTACTCTGGACTAGTGATGAATTAGAAGTCACCTCAACTCTTGCAGTTGTTCTTGTGGCTAATCTTTTTTTACTGCCCAGTTCAAATAATATTCTGATCAATTATGAGTACACACAATTGTATAGAGGAATGTGACAATATGACACGGCCTTTAAGACATAGAGTCCTTGATATACTAAAAGACGGATACCCAAATTGTCAGCTAAAGGTTTTAGATGAGGCAGGCATTTGCTAAAGGTCCAACAGCCACATCTACTCCCATTCTTCATGTACACCCAAACTATTTTTCTCCTAAAAATACCCTTTAAAGAGTTGAAACAGTAGTCTCTTGCCACTATTTATAAAGTCAATGTCAACGTGGGAGGAATAGGTGCAGGTGAACTCCCTCCAATATGTCAACATTTCCTCCCCGGAGGACACAAAGAGACATCCTATACAGTGATGGTGAACCTTGGCACTCCAGCTGTTCTGGAACTTCAATTCCCAGAAGCCTTGATCAGCAGGAGTGCTGACTTGGGCTTCTGGAAATTGAAGTCCAAGAACACCTGGAATTACAAGGTTCGCCATCACGGTGACTATGGTGGAACTGGCATCCCTAAGGGGTGTTAAACAATGCATTTATATCCTTGGGGAGCCATAGGCTGAAATTCTGTCAGTCCTGTTTGGGTGTATAGAAGTCTAGATTGCATTAAGTTGACTGGATTTGTACTAAAGACTTTTCTTTTCACCCAAATGTTCTCTGCATTAACCCATTGCTCCTTATTCTCCCGAGAAAGAAAGAAAGGGGATCATACAAGATTTATTAGGGAATAAGACAATTTTATACTTACCACCAAATAAAGCATGGTGTACAGGGAAAAAGAGGCATGGCCAGAGAAAAATGATTTTCTGGAAGAGGAAAAGAAAGAAAGCATGATGCCCATTTTGTTAATTTCAAAAATAGGCCTATTCTTTGGCTTTCCTCTTGACATCTTTGTGTAGCAATAGAGAAAGTAAGGTGGCCATAATAATATGCATTCTTTTAAATTAAAACCATAAAAACAGTTCCCTATAAAAGTTAGATAAAATAAGTAAATAATTAATAATTGCCCATCCATATTAACTTTTAAATTGGTCTCTGAATTGCATCTCTGATATCTGGATGCAGTGACCATATCATGATGGCAAATTTATCTACACTTTTTGAGGGAAGCCATGTGGTCGAGGACATTTACATAGTTTCTGAAAACTGCTGTAGTTCAGTTAGTTTGTTTGTCTAGTACAGTGATGGCAAAACTTTTAGAGACAGAGTGCCCAAACAGAGGGGTGGGGTGAACTCTGTGCTAAGGGGAGGGAGAAAGCGCTCCCATTGGGTTGCTGGGCAGAGGGGTGGGGTGTACTCTGTGCTGGGGTGACAGCATGCATGCCAACAGAGAGGGTTCTGAGTGCCCCCTCTGGCATGCGTGCCATAGGTTCGCCACCACTGCTCTAGTAGCTGGGGTAGATTTTTAACGGAAAGCTATTAATTTGTAACAGAATGTTGTGCACATCTGCTCAAAAGTTACTCCTAGCAAGTTTAGTGGCAGCTACCAGCAAGTAAATGGTTTGAGGATTGCAACCTTAATATAATTAATTCACCAGAGCTGAAAAACCTTTGAGAACATATCTGAAATCTCTTTGCAATTTTGTTAATGCAAATAACATAGGTGTTACATTTAAAGGTGAATTTCTTTGTTAGATTTAAAAAAAAACATCTGATAGAACTATCCTCTGGTAATTTGTTAGTCCTCCATTAATGCCACATACATTGGCAATTATCACATCTCATCATAGAGTCTCTAACAGTCTAACTGAGCACTATGTGAAGAACCTTTGTCTATCTGATCATTCAGCTGTATTATATCGCTTTAGCTTCTGCTATTGAGGGTTGAGGTGGGTTATGGAGGAGTTGGCCTTCTTATCATAAAGTTTCTCCATTTCTTATTATACATAATTCCATAAATCTCTATAGTGTCCCCATTTTAGGCATCCCTTTCCTCCCAATATTCTTCTTTGGTTTTCTTGCCATTTTTCCAAAATGATAAATATTCTGGGTAAGCTGTGCATTCCCAAATCATGCATACAAGGACACCCCTTTTACCTCCAGTTCCACCAAACCTTTTGTTGCAAAGAAACCTCATCTCACCTTGCTTCCTGGACTTTGTTTTCATCAGGGTTAAGGCATTCATAGTCTTGGATATATCCTTTGGAACAGTTGATCAGAGTGAAATTTGGGTTGCAAACGGCAATGAAATTGGGTCTCAGGCGTCCAATAGACACTTTGGCAATATCTGTGAAGGACTGGCTGATGGCACAACCAAAGGCAAAGCAACCCACTTGCTTGTACAAAGCTGCCACATAGGGATTTTGAATGAAAGATCGGGATTTTTCCTTCAAACAATGGATCCGATAGAACTCGCCTATGATAATCTGCAAGAAAAAAAGACATATTTTTTAGACCACCACTTGCAAGAAAATAAACATTTTCCACCAGCAGAACCTGTGACAGTACAATTTCACCAAAAAGGGGAAATAGCAGGATAATTGATCATCATTCAGCAAATGATTTATATAAAGGCATTTTCTGTTCTTACATTTTCTGGAGATAATTTCATAAGATATGTGTTAGTGCCAGTAAAAAGAAAAGTCTAGGGACCATTTGATGCTTCCATTCATTGGCAGCTGTACACATAACAATGAAAAGTTGTCAATAGAAGGAAAGATGATGATTTGTATTTGGACATTTTGTATTTTGTATATTATGTACTTTTTTGATGCTATTAATTGACGTTTTACATATAATTTTACAATTGTGATTTTGTATATTGTTTGAATTTAGATTTTATATGCTGCTTTTGTACTTGGATATTGTATTTATATGCTGTAAACAGCTTTGAGTTCCCCTAGGGGAAGTATAGCAGTATAGAAATGTAAATATAATAATAATAATAATAATAATAATAATAATAATAATAATAATAATAATAATAATAATAATAATAATAATAAAGCTCCCAAGTTCATATAAGAAAACTGTTACCAAATCAAGGATTTTGAACTGGTCATACAAAGGTTGGTGGTATATACAGTATTGTCATACAGCTAAGACAAAGTACTGGAACTTTTTATTAGCAGGCATGACGACATTGTCTCCCAACCCCTCAGACTTCCTTCCTTCCCCTGACATAACTGATAGTCACTCTAGGGAAATGACATTTTCCAGATACCCGCCTAGAATCTAGATTGTTGTGCGTGATGGCTGTTCTAATGCAATTCTGAAATCCTGTTGCGCAGCTGCACAGGTGCAACAGTGATGCCATCAGGAGCAGCAACTTCATTTGGTGATTTTAGACTGTGGGTGACTTTGCTGTACTGCATGCAAGTCACTTACTCCTGAGAGTGCCTTCAATCATCAGCAATTTGTCTTTAATAACTCTATCCCTATTATGCATGCACAGCTGCACTACAGGATTTCAGGCAATGTATTTTAACATGGTTTGGTCTTGAACAGAAGATGTGTTTGTTTTACAAAGGACCTCATTGTGGAGATGAAATCTTCCAGAACATATTAGCTGACATAGCTACTTGTGTTTTGAACCATTTTGGGACTAAGTCTATGAGAACTGCTATGATGAACATCTGGACTTCAAAATTTATCATTATTCCATTAACTATATTCTTTTGGTATAAATATAAATATAAAATAAATAATAAAAGTATTCTTTGTTACTGTGTTGATTTTTAAATTTTAAAAGCATTTCTTCTTTTCAGGTAAATCCTGTGTATCAAGGAGGCTATTCTCTGCAGTAATGCACTAGAATCCATCACAGTTTAACATGTTTCATGGAAATGGCCAGGACACTTGCAAAAAATCCTGCAAAATTACTTGGGAAAAGAAATCTCACACAGAGAAATTTTGCAATAGAGAGAAAGGAATGTTTTCCCCCCTCTTGGTTCTCTTTAAGAGAAAGAGGCTCCAATATTAATATGCCAAATGGGTGTTTTGTTTGTGTATTTGTTTAAAGAATAAGAAGTAAATGATACTTGTGTTGCCCTGGCAACCTTTCTGCCATTCCATGCAGCTTCAGGGGCTTATTAATATAACTATTATTTATTAATATACAGTAGAAACAGATGGTATTCCCAAAGCACTCTACTCTTGTCAAGGCTATTAAATTCTTTCAAAAATATAACGTGGGTTTAAATACTAAATCAGAAATCTTTGGGGGAAACTTCTTACGGTTGCAAGTGTTCTGACATGAGAATTATGGCAACATCAGTTACACCACACCTTTCCCCTAGAGGCAATGATGACATACCTAGAGACAGCATAGGAAAACTAGTCTAGCTACTTTCCCATGATCCTGTCTACCACAAGTTACCGAAGTACAAAAGCAACATGCTCAAATCTAATAGATGTGGGAGTTTTTGGCATTCATCAAGCAATTGCTCCTAGGATACAGTAGAATTCAAGCTTCAGCTGAAACCAAAAATAGCAAGTGAAAAATAGCAGGCTCAACCAGTTCCATAGCTGATCCATCAGGTCCCTAAACTAACACCGGAATGGATTTTTTTGTTGTTGCAGAAGTTGAATTGCAGAAGTTGAAAAAGTCTAGTTCAGATATTTTTCAAAAGGAAGAGTCACAAAATAGGTTCTATCCATAAAAGTCTTACTGGATATTTAGGGACTATGTTCTAAAGCCATTGCCACCACTGGGCAAAATCAGACAATACTATAATCTGAAAAATTCTAGATGTGTTTTATATAATCATTTTTCAGGTAGAATAGTGATTAGAGTTGTCATAATTCCCTCCCACAAAACTGGGACAGAAGTAAAGGTTGCCCTTGCTCAAAAGCCAGTTGTATCCGACTCTAGGGTTCAGTGCTCATCTCTGTTTCAAAGCCGAAGAACCAGCACTGTCTGCTTCTGCAGACGTTTCCATGGTCATGTGGCAGGCATGACTAGACATGGAACACTGTTTACCTTCCCCCAAAAGTGGTCCCTATATATCTACTTTCAATTTCTTACTTTCAAACTGCTAGGTTTGCAGGAGCTGGGACAAAGACAGGAGCTCATTCCGTCCTGCAACTGTGTGGCTGCTACTACAGACACCATCTGCTGGTGCTTCAGTACAGGTGCCGCTCTAAGGTGGCAAGGAAAAGGCGTGATTTTTTCATTCATACAAAGCATGCTCCATGGATTGAAAACCGGGAATTTTCCATGTTTTTTATGGAACCGGGCGGGACAGTTACAACCTGGGAAATTCCCGGTTTTCCGTGACATATGGCAATCCTAATAGTGATAGATCAACTTCAATAGCTAATAAAGCAGTTGACCTGAAGGGTCCCCACATGAGGGATTCTTCAGTTTTTAACTGAGCCATAATATCTATTAAAATACAGTTTCCACCATCCAGCTTTTTGGATAGGATGAAGGAACTTGTCAAACACATTTGGAAGGTGCCAAGTTACACAAGGCTGAAGAGTGTTTAGGTTTCACAATCCACATGCATATAAAGGATAACTTGCTCAACAACACCCCCCCCCCCCCCCGCCCCGTGTTTGTGGCATTTGCTTTGTGCATAAGAACAACATATATGGGTGTGAACGAAGGTAGGCATAGGCAGAAAAGAAATTGAATGGCCATTATTAAAAGCTGTGACCCGGCCCCCGGCTTAAAAAGGCTGAGAACTCCTGGTTTAGAAGCATTACATTGCTGAATTAAACTAACAGAATCTGTCAACCAGCATGATCAATAGTAAAAAAAAATCCTTCCCTGATAGTGATGGATAGGAAAGCTTCAGATAGGCTGTTTAACATGTTGTTTTTTAGATGCAATCCTAAAATATTTTTACCATAGACCTAAAGTGCAGCAAACATATATAAACTGGGTGAATAGATTAGTGGTTTAAGTATCTGGCTGCAGAACCAGAGGTTGGCAATTCAAATCCCAACTGTGCCTCTAGGGAGAAGAGCCAGCCTGTGTAGTCAATGGCAAACCATTTCTGTGTATTCTCTACTTAGAAAACTGTGGAAAGGGTTGCCATAAGACAGAATTGACTTGGCAGTACACAATTATTACACTGCACAACAACGATTCTGCTACCCTGAGTTAGCAGTTTGCCCACCCTGGCAAGGCATGGTTTCCCATAGGAATGCATTGAAAAGAGGCTTTGTTGCCCACCCTGAAAAAATATTCACCCACCCACATCTAGAATCCTGGCTATAGCCCTGGTTACCACTGAGCTTGCTGCCACCTCAGCTGAATCACGTCCCCCTGGTGGCATGCATGTTCCAGCTGTGGCTGGGCATGTCTGGGCAGGTCAGTGAGTTGATGTCAGAAATAGGTATATAAGATGAGATGAACCAAAGGCTTGTCTCTTGTGTGAAACCATCTTATTGGATATTACAGCTAGGCCATAGTGAGTCTGTTTTGAGCTAAAGATGAGTAGGTGCAGCTGTATGAATAAACCAGACAATTACATCTATACGCATAATTAACTTAAGATCCTGACGTTCTAGGCAGAATTGGACTTCAGAATTGGATTCAGCGTACCTGACCTAGTATAGGACACAAGGATTAGACCAAGTAGCAGACAATAATTTTGTGTGTGTGATGCAGTGTTATTATTAAACACATATGCGCTTGACAAGTATTTAGATTATGCTGTTCTTTCTTGTTGAATATGCTCACATAATGTGGAAAATGAACCTTGTTATAGTTTCATGCATTCTAAGTCTATACTTTCTTTTGGCAGCTCTTCAAGCTATAGCACTTTTTTGGTAGCACAATTCTTAAAAAATCTTGAACCATACACATTTAAATAGTTCCTACACCACATCTAGAGGGAGCATTCTAGACTTGGCAGTAATGCTATCAATCATCGTTATGAACTTGGTTGCCTGGATTTCTTATAATCTCAAGTCTTAAAACACAGTTTAATGAAAATCAGTCTATGAAATCAATTCCAAATGTCACACTTCCCCGAGAATCCAAAAGCTTAGGTTGTTCTTTGTCATGTTGCCTATGTAGATTTCTTGAGTTCCAGTTTTATAATTTTAGGATTTTATTAATTACCTCACTGTTTTCATACATAGGTAATAAAACAGATTACCTTTCACCCTTCCCTTCACAACCTTTTTATTTTGCTTAGTAGCATTGGGTGGTGTATACATTCAATGGATGGCAAAAAGCTTCCATGTAAATCAATTTCTGAAACAGCAAGAGGTATTTCTTTTTGTCATGGCAGCAAGCCAAATACACAGAAAACATATATCGCTTTTTCATTACCCATTTTCTCTCCCCTTGTGTGACTCTTTTATAACAAATACCACTAAAATCAAATTAAAGCATTGTTTCAAATGTTGAGTACAGTATCCCAAATCAGCAAAACAAGAATATAATCTTCAACAATTAAAGCAGCAGCCAAGGATGCTTTGATAGGTTCA
This sequence comes from Bradypodion ventrale, assembly GCA_035047345.1. Lineage (NCBI taxonomy): Eukaryota > Metazoa > Chordata > Lepidosauria > Squamata > Chamaeleonidae > Bradypodion > Bradypodion ventrale. Next base: position 94,529,314 of record JAWDJE010000004.1, read on the forward strand.
AAAATTAGGCAATTAAAATGTTTCTAAGGGCTGTTTTTCTTTTTTTAGACTGATACCCAACACTGACAGGCATGGAGCCAAAGTTATTTTATATACATTTTTTAAAAAAATATCAAACGTGCCTGTCAGCATAATGAATTCCAGTACAGCTTGTAATAATAAAAGCAGAATGCAAGAAAAACAATGCAACATGGTGTATCAGCCTTCAAACACCATAATGCTAAAAGCCAACAAGACCATAAAATTACCAAGCAGAAAAAAGGCCATAAAACAACATAATGTGGGCAAAAAGGAATCTTTTAGCCTAAGGATTTTTATGTTGGAGCCCATTGAACTTCCTTAGCAAGTCTGTTACCGATTTGATCTCCACCTCAGAAAAAGATCTCTGTACTTATTTAGGGTATATATTAAATATTTGCTCAGTGGTTAAGAAGCTCACCTTGTTAGCTGGAAGGCTGGCAAGCTGGCAGTTTGAGACCCAGGTACTGCATGATGGATTGAGTGCCTGTCTCTGTCCCAGCTCTTGGGGACATGAAAGGAGCCTCATTTGGGCGTTCCCTGAGTGGAGTTTCTTCTGCAAAAATCCTTTTCACCCAGAATAATTTCTGACATGGTCTCAGTACTATTAGTTAATGAAGTATGTTATAATAATATTAACAACAACAACAACAACAACAACAACAACTACTACTACTACTACTATTATTATTATTATTATTATTATTATTATTATTATTATTATTATTAAAACATACTTCATTAACTAACAGTACTGAGACCATCCTCAGTGACTCATCTTTGCTAAATTTTCCAAACTTCATTTAAGTAGTTTATTAAATGGAAACGAAACAAGGTTTCACAAAAGGTGGAATGTCTCTACTTGATTTATACCTACATGTGGCTAGACAACTCCTTGTATTAGGTATCTGGCTATAGAGCCTGAGGTTAGGAGTTCTCAACCTTTTAAAGCTGGGGGCTGGGTCACTCTCCCTCAGACAGTTTCAGGGACCTGATGGCCATTTTGTCCTGCCTCCACCACATGCCACTTCTTGGTGTGATGGAGGCGGTGGGGGGGCACATGAAATGGTGCTGTGGGTCACATCCAGACCATGGGCCACAGGTTGAGAATCCCTGTCTTAGGGGAACAAGCAGCTTATTTAGCCTTGGCAAAGTTGCACAGTCCCAGGGAATCCCCAGAAAAATAGAATGGTAAAATTACTTATAAAAAACATTTTCCCATAAACTGGAATCAACTTCACAGGATTCAACATAGCATTATACTGTCTATCTGTCAGGTCCATGGGTTTATAAAGGATGAAAAAGAAAGCACAAGAGGGAAATGGGCAGATTTCTCAGAGTCATACATTTATTTATTTATTTAATCACCCTTTCCGCCTAAGCAACCTAGGGTGGCTCACAACGTCAGTTAAAACCTATACCCAATCCTAATCAAAACTGAATACTATAGAACTTTCTAAAAACATTTATAAAACTTCCCCAAACCTCTTAAGAAGGACACCTGAGCAGGAGTAAATAAGGACCCCTATCAGGGCTAAATAAGCCAGCAGGGCTGAGTTGTGGTACCAGTTGTACCCCACACCTACTGGCATAGCCACTTTTTGCCTTCCTGATGGGAAGCAACTCTGCCTGGAGGTGCAATTCAAGTGGGAGGAGATTCCATAGGGCCGGAGCAGATACCGAGAAGGCTCTCCTATTGGTCCCAGTGAGATGTGCCTCCCTGGCTGATGGGACCACTAGGGAGCCCCTAGGGTCTGCTTTTGTAGGACGGGTCGAAAACCTTGAGGTGACACGGTCTCTTAAGTATCCTGGCCCACTACCATGAAGAGCTTTAATAGTCAAAACCAGCACCTTAAATTGCACCCGGAGGCACACTGGCAACCAATGCAGCTCCCGTAGTAGTGGCAAGGCACGGGCAAAATGCCCTCACCCTGTCATCACCCGGGCATTTTGCAGACAAAAGCATTAGGATCCTAATGAACAGGGGACACTCAACATGACTAGGAGCAATTCTATATGTGCGATTCATAGCAAGCAATTCTGTTTTGCGAATCAGGTTCTGAAGGCAAAACATACAAATGTGTAAAGGTCGTAGACTGAAGATGTGTTGGATTTTTCACAATGAAATGGGAGTGGATATGAATGAAAGAGAAAGCATTAAAAAAAAGGAGACAGACTGAGGGAGTTGGATGATGATGTAACAAAGGAGCAAAGGATAAAGTTGTGATCATTCATGGCTGTTTCATAGCATAAATGTAGTTTCACTTAATGTTGTCATTGGTGGGATATTTTATCTGTGCTGAAAACTGGCCAAAATTTTCCAAGCAGACAATAATATCAAGGTCTGCAGTTTTCACCAAGACTGTCTAGGATTAGAAACTAACCTGTTCCAGAGTCAAAAGCGTGCCCTGGAGAATACAAGTGCTGCCCAGCTGATGGTTTATCTAGCTGTTGGAACATCTTCAAACGGAGGCAATGAGCCAGGGCCTACGTCTGCAGTGGGTTGAATGAAAACATCTGAATCTCAGTAATCTCCTTCTTTAGCAAAAGGCAATTAATTTGCCAGATGGCTTCTCAGCTTTATTTACAGACATGGCCTGTCCTTGACAACTGGGAGCATCATTTTCTTTCCAGTATCACTCACTGACTAGAGAATGAGTCTCTTGCAAAACTCCTGTGGCTTTCAAGGGTGCTTGGGAATGCATTTCCACCACATGAGCAAAAGAAAAAGAAACCTCTAGAACACGGATTCTCAACCTGCAGCCTGTGGCCTGGATGCAGCACATGGCCCCATTTCATGTGGCAAACCTCCACCACACCAGGAAGTGCCATGTGGTGGAGGAAGCGCAAAATGGCCATCCGGTACCCAAAGCTGCCTAAGGGAGACTGACCTGGGCCCCGGCTTAAAAATGTTGAGAACTCCTGATCTAGAAGAAAAATGTTTAAGAACAATTAAATCTAAGGAAGACATACAAACATTTTAAGTTGGTCCAGATGAGTTCAAATGCCCTTTAGGTGTCCTGGGGTATATATTATAAATCATAAGTGAGGAATGTTACCCTCTCCAGATGTTTTGGACTATAAGCCTCACCCAGCATGGCCAACAATATGACACCATGGGTATTGATATTAAAACATGGGGGGGGGGGGAGCCAAAATGTTCTTCACCCCTATTGTAAATGAATAGAGTAAAACAAAAAGCAAACCCAGAAATCTGCATTTGATGGAGAATGAGACTTTCAACCAACATGACTAGGAAAACGGCAGCCTGAATAAAGGGAACAAATTGCATAACAACTCCACTGTCATTCAGTCAATCCTCTGAGGATGCAGACACATGGAACCTCTGAAAACCAAACCTGAAGACAGACATATGAGTACTTCAATCAGGGCCAAGAAAGTCTTGGGATTAATATTTTCTGTCACTGCTGGTGGTCCTGGTAATTGCACAGATGTAGAAGACTGTAAATTGGAGACTTCAGCCCCCTCACCAGTACACCACCGTGCAGTCATGACCTGTCCTGATTTAGCTGAAAATTGTGGCCGAACTCTTAATGAGAAGCTGAAGTAGGATAAACTTGTTCTTTTGGCAATACCGTCCTTGATTTAAAAAAAATAAAAATATGGCATCAGGAGAGGGGAGAGAAAAAGAAAGAAAGAAACCTCAGGCAACTAATTCAGCACAGATGTGCAAAAGCTGAAACTCCATCCTGAGTAAACAAGTCTTAAAGATATTAAACTCTTCTTCTGACTAGCTAGCAGTATGCATGTGGTGTGAATGGCTGGAAGTGCTTAAAGAGGAGCAAAGCTAGGAATAAACAAAGGGCAAAATGCTCCAGTATTTCAAAAATACGTTTGAAAATCTGTTTTTATCAAATCTTTGGAAAACCTCTATGCAATTACTTTCTCTTACTCAGTGACCTTTGTGCCTGCTCCCCCTACTCCACAAGGATGTTACATTTGGGAATTATTGGCCTTCCCAGCAATCAATCATATGGAAAGAAAGAAAGAAAGAACGGTTTCAAACTAAGAGACGTGCCTTTTCCCCTCCCTTCCCCCTTCTTTTTTCTGATCCATTAACTTTGCCTATCCTAAGCAAAATATTTTCATATAAAAACACATTTTATTGTGTCAGGTCTCAAAGATAAAGTTGAGCACTATCAATTAGAACTTGAAAAGGTTACTCTTTTGGACTAAAAGAGTTAGAATCCTCAGCCATTAGGGCTACTGGCCATACTGGCCAAGAGGCTCTAAGAGCATTGGTGGGCTCCAAAAAAATTACTACCACACTGTGGGTGTGGTATGGTGAGTGTGGTCAGGGGAAAGCCCTGTATTGCACCCGAATTAGGACTACAGTACTGCACTTTATTGCAAAACTTGGATGGGCGGGGCCAGCCGGAATTTCTGCTACCGGTTCTGGCGAACTGGTGCGAACCTGCTGATGCCCACCACTGTCTAAGAGCATCAGTCAAAAGAGAGAGAGAGAGAAAGCAATGTTTCTATGTTTGGCCATCATTGACCAAAAGCAGCAGCAGGTCACTGGTTCAAATCCCTGATCTTCCTTTTCCTCATCAAAAGACAAGTAGGTGCACTTCAATTCTTCTGGAAGCAGTTCAAATCTCATTTAGAAGATGTGCACCAAAATCATATTCCTGTTTACTTAGAAATAAGTCCCACTGTGTTGGTGGGATGTATTCCCAAGCAGGTGAGCACAAGTACACACAACCTTATGTGGCAGGAGGCCACCACTTCTGCCTTCGGCACAATATGAACTTTGTGGCAAATACACAAAAGATTACAAAGTAAACCATGCTGAGCAGAGATGTCAAGCAATTCAAAAGAATTAGTTACATCCTCAAATATAAAGGGGGGGGGGGAGTAGCATCAATTACAAGTGTGAGTAAAAAAAAGTAGCATCAATTACTGGTTAGCCAGGAAGAGAAAGTTTTTATTGTCCCAACAGTGGTTTGGGGGAGAACATTGGATCCTGAAGGTCAAAGAAGTCATATTATCTAAGGCATAAGGCAGGCAGTGCGGGATAAATATTGGGAATCTTTATGGGAGGTCTGAAAAGCACAGTCCTTAAGGCAACTGGTATCTCAAGGGCCTTGTGCATTTATATCCTCCCATCCACTGATGGAGAAAAGGGTCATAGCCTTCAATGTTTACTTAACAAGAACTCTGTGAGCCCTAGAAACCCATAAAACATGACCCAGACCTCTCATTGGAGACAAGAGCCTCCAAGGACCATACCAGTGAAAACACAGGGTTAGAAGTGTGACAACCATTGTCTTGCTTACCATCCTTCAATGGTCCCAACTGCAGCCTTGTGTTTGAGAACTACACTCACAAACAGAAATGGAAGAACAACTAGACCTTAAATTTGGGATAAATTTGCTACATAAAGTTACAATCTTGATTCCATGATTTGAAAAATTGGCACATTTTTATTGTGGGGAATGACATATGTCTGGATGTTGGAAATTAAAATCTCACCATTGATCAGTTTATGGAAAACTTTAAAGAGGTTTTTTTTTAAAAGTAGAGCCTAGGAGGCTATGCAAGCAGGCAAGGCCAGAGGAAGAGAAGTCTAAAACAGTAGCAAACAGACGATACCACCCTAATGGCATAAAGTGAGGAAGACCTAAAGAACCTCTTGATTGGATTGAAGGAGGAAAGTGCAAAAGCTGGCTTAAGACTTAATATCAAGAAAACCAAGATAATGGCAACAAGTTTGATCAGTCCCTGGAAAATAGATGGGGAAGAAGTAGAAGCAGTGACAGATTTTACTTTCCTGAGAACTAAGATCACTGCAGATGGCGACTGTAGCCATGAAATAAAAAGACAACTGATTATGGGGAGACAAGCTGTGAGAAACCTGGGGAATATAGTGAAAAGCAGAGACATCACCTTAAAAACAAAAATTCTCATAGTCAAAGCAATGGTATTCTCGGTGGTAATGTATGGGTGTGAGAGCTGGATCATTAGGAAAGCTGAGCGCAGAAAAATAGATGCCTTTGAAATGTGGTGTTGGAGGAGAGTCCCCTGGACAGCAAAGAGAACAAATAGGTCAATATTAGAAGAAATCAACCCTGACTGCTCATTGGAGGGACAACTAGTGAAGATGAAGCTAAAGTACTTTGGGCATCAAATGAGAAGTGAGGACTCACTTGAGAAGGCCTTGATGCTGGGAAAGGTGGGAGGGCAAAAGAAGAAGGGGGCGTCCAAAGATGAGATGGCTAGATGGTATTGTAGACACAATGGGCACAGAGTTGGGCGAGCTGAGGAGGATGGTGGAGGACAGAGGTGCCTGGAACACAGTGGTCCATGGGGTCGCAAAGGGTCGGAATCGATTGTGCGACTGAACAACAACAACAACAATAATAATAATGTTAAAAATGAAGAACACATTATATGCCAGAGGCGTGAAAAGAAAACACTTAACAAAGAAGTCCATAGACTTTGTCAGTTCAGTTGAAAAGAAACTGAGAGGCTGGAGCTAAGGCATACTCTCACAAGCACAGTGGAGGATGTGGGGTCAGGTTCCTACCTAAACAGAAAAGGTCTAGCAGTGATGGCCAACCTTGGCACTCCAGGTGTTCTTGGACTTCAATTCCCAGAAGCCCTAGTCAGCAACTCCTGCTGATCAGGGCTTCTGGGAATTGAAGCTCAAGAACACCTAGAGTGCCAAGGTTGGCCATCACTGGTCTAGAATCTAGAGTTCTAGACAGTCCCAAGACAGGCTTTGCACAAGCGCATTAGCCAATTTGAGACACAGAGGTCTCAAAGAAAAACTGAAAACTATTAGCCTTTTCTTCTTTTTGTGCCGTATCCAATTCCAAATACTGGCAATCATCATGGGGATCAGCCATGAAAACTGTCTTGTGAATATAATGGTTTTTCATCTGCCTTCCACATTGTAGCATGGCACCCGTACCACTGATCCAGCTTTACAAGTCACTTTCTGGTCCTGAGCCCTTTTGGCATGCCAGGTCCTCCTCAGCCTCAGGCCAGGATTGATGAAGCTGCTGCCTTCCATCAAGATGAATTCAAGTGGGATTTAACCCACTTGGGGACCATCACCCTTCCCTGAGGACTTCACCAAAGCCGCTAGTCCTCAGGATTGTCAGGTTAGTTAACCGCTGCCTGACATTCAACATTGAGTTGCTGGCAGTATGGCCTATTCTACCACCATAGCAGGATAACCTGCTATTAGCTGCTGGTGATTAGGGAAAAATGAAAAATCCATCCTGCATGTATTTGTCTACCTTTACATTTTACATGTAAAAGATTTTGAAAACAGGCAATAAGTGCCACTTTCAGATTACAGGAACTAAAGATGCTCAACATCCATTACTTCATGGTTATTTCAAGGAGGTTGGTACCACGAGTGATAAAGTGATACTGTCAGAAAGTATTACCGTCAGAACTAATGTGCTAAGTCACAACAAAGGAGACTGCAATCATTTTAATTTTTCTGAAGTACACAAAATCTTCTAACATGCAATCTGGGAAAGTACCCAATTAGAAATTAACCTAAACTGTTTGCTTCATAGTTCTAATTTTTTGTAGGTAACAATTTTTGTATATGCCTTTGATGTTAGAATGTATACACAGTTTCCATATGTTTTCCCATAGTAACTGGTTTGATATGGGCCTATATCTCTACAGTTAAAAAAAATCTGGTTCTGTTTTTCCATGTCATGTACATTTTATTTTATATACCACAAAACCCAGCAGAGAAGCATGCATTTTGTAACATTTATTGTGTTTTTCTTACTCTCTCCTCTGCCACAGTTTCTAAAGAGCCTGCCATTTTGTATTACAAGGTTCATGAATTATGTAGTCAGCCAATTATGCTTTCAGTCATATTTGCTGCACTAATGCATGTCACTGGCTTGCACTGTTCAGAAGCAGATTCTGCAAGGAGCCTTTTAGGAACAATATGGAAATTGAAAGCTTTTCCATTTTCATGTTTTCATAATTTTTCCATAATGGGGAAGTTCTCCTGAAAGACAGAATTCCTCCTTGTTTACAGATTTATTCAGCTTCTTGAAGAATGCAAAACAACTGATCATTTCATTAATAACACACCTACCAAAAATATTATTTGTTGATAAATGTTTTTTAAAACATCAAAGAGCACCATTCTTGTGCTTTAGATAGAAGAACACACTAAAAGAAAATCATGAAACAAAGGCAGTCTACCTGTTGAGCAGACTTGATACAATGGTTGTATAATCAAAACACACAAAACTCTCAACTACATGAACATGTGTCTTTCCCACAGATTGCTTCCTGATTTGAATTATTGATTTGTATTATTATGTGATTTAAATTCAGTATTATGTATATTATATAGCAATGAACTCTGTTAAAAAGAAAAAGAAGAATGAAAATGGTTGAAGTATGTTTCTAACCAAGCTTTTATGAAATATGTCTCCAAAGTATATATGAGAAATTTGAATGGTACCATGGGTATATATAACATAGACATATAAGTAAAACCCCTATAGTCGAGAACAATGCATATAAGGGAAGACTCACTAGCAGTTTCTACTTTCCCCAGTTGTGTGCCCTATTTCACAGTTCTCTTTCTCCTTCTCCTTCTCCTGGTGTATCCAAATATTGGCTATCATCTTGGAGATCAGCCATGAAGACTGCCAAGAGAATATAATGCAGTGGCCTTTCATCTGCCTTCCGCATCGCAGCATGACACCAGCACCACAGATCTAGTTCCACAAGTCACTTTCTGGTCCTGAGTCCTTTTGACGCACAAAGTCCTCAATGGCCCCAGGCCAGTATTGATGAAGCTGCTGCCCTCCATCAAGATGGATTCAAGTGGACTTTAATCAACTTGGGGACCATCACCCATCCCTGTGGACTTTGGCACCCAAGGCCATTAGTCCACAGGGTTGTCAGGTTAACTGAACAATTTGAGGGAGGGATAGACCAGATAACATCTCATTATTATTATTTTGCACAAGTCTACTAGATTCTGTATATAGTCTTCATCAGCCATATAACTATTCTGCGGAAATGTTTTTCCAAGTTCATGAGAGTTCAGACAAAACTCAAAGCAGAGAGAAGCTATCATTACTTTTAAAAAATGCTATCAATACAGTAATATGAGCAGACTCCATCTGGATGCTTGAGAGATAAAGTTGTCTCTGTTTGTTACGTGTTATATACAGTACCATGAAGTCAGAACTGACTCACAGACACTCTAATAGGGCTTTCTAAGAAAGTAACATATTTGATGGTTTTATTAGTTCCACTCCCTGTGGTGATTTCCTTGGCTGAACAGTGATTCAAACCCAGGTTTCCTTAGTCTTAATCTGTCACTGTGAGCCTCCTACTGTATAAAAGCTTGTATTTATTGATTTAAGAAATACAGAACTCCTCCCTCCCTGAAACAGAACCTTCTTCCACAATGACAGAAATTCTATTGGTTAGCATGGTAAGTCACACTAAAGTAGCCCCACGAATTGGTGGGGATTTGGTAATTCAACTCCTCCATAAATTCTATTAATGTACCATATTTCCCACGTATAAGACACGCTGGAGTATAAGATGCACCCCATTATTACCAAAATAGCCCACTATAGGCTACTGTATACAGTACAATACACACTCCATTTTTCCAGTGTATTTTAAGGGGGGAGTGGGTCTTATACGTCAGCAAATAGGGTAAATAGCATGGAGAAGTAAACTCACCAAATCCCCACTGATTCAATGGGCCTACCATAGTTGCGTTTACTGAGCTGAGTAATGGGATTTCAGCCAATTTTTCTGCAGACAGAAAAAGAAAAGGAAGGGAAAGGCGAGAACACCCAAGCAGAATTTATCTGTCTTACTGTAAAGATCTCAAAGAGCACAGACTCAGCTCATTCTGCTCAATCCTCCAAGTTTCCAATTTCACCTCAAAAAATGCCTACTTGCTATATTTCAGAACCTAATACTGTTCTACAAAACATTTCCAGGCAGTAGTTGGCTGTAAAGCAGAACATGCTTCATAACCCAACATGAAAAAACCATACACCACAAAAAAATAATCAGTGTACAGACCACATAAGCCAATACCTTACAAGATCCTATATTCCATTTTGCTGAAAGAGTGAATGACATTTAATTGTGCTGTTTGATCCCATATATGAGATCTACTCTGCCAGTACGGTTCAAAATGGCTGCTCTGCCCTGAAGCCAAAGTTTCATCTATTCTCAGGTTAGATTTTTAAATGGCAGTCTTTCTGCACAATAGACTTCCAATTAATCACCTAAATTTGGATAATGATATTGATACATCTACCAAGATTATTCCAATTAGCACAGTAATTTAAAAGACAGTTATAGTCAGTATAGTGGTACCTCAGATAAAGTCCGATTCGGATAAAGTCCGATTTGGATAAAGTCACGGTTTTCATGCACACATGATGCATCACATAAAGTCCAAAACCTCTAAAAAATGGACATTATCTGAGGTATTTGGTGTAGGAACCTCGGATATAGTCATCGCCCATTTGATTCATATAAAGTCCAAAATTGGATAAAGTACAAAATTGTGGAATGGAGTTTGGACTTTATCTGAGGTTCTACTGTACTCCTAACCATGAACTCAGATTGATACATGTTGATGCTAACTCTTTCTTCTAAAAGATGTTCATTGCAGTTTTTCAGTTCATGGCATGGGGTACACAGAAATAGCCTCCTTGGAGATTGTACCCTGATAATGGTAACCTTGTGTTGCCAGCTAATCTTTCTCACATTAGGTCAGGTGAAGGGAACTGCAGAATGAACTCACCAAAAGGTGTCTTCATTTTGGCAGTTTCACATCTGGCCTAGACATGGAAGAAGAAGTTAATGGCATTTTACAAAGTAATAAATAGTAGACCCAGCAGGATTAAGATTGGTTTTATAATATGGGGATGGACGGGGGCTGAGAATCTGGGGCTATACCTGCCCCATTTTACAGAATCCCAGACTACCCATTATCTCCCAAATATCGAAGTGATCAAACAGGACTGGTTTTGATAAGAGGCTGCTTATTTGACCTTAGAAAGATGTGTGTGGGTAAAAACATTTAAATGAATAATCAGATACCGTAGAAACTTCAGAGGGAGCAATTATCCATTTGGGAGGTTAAGATCTAGTGGATTTCATGCAGCCCAAAATGCAAACAATTTCCAGTACATCTGCAATAAATTAACTGATGATCCAGTGAAATACTACTGAAATGTGCTATCCAATCTGGGAATATTTCATTAAGAACATCAAAAGATTTTAGGTTCCAATATCTAAAAACACTGCTATCGATTAACTTTTCTTTCTTTCTTATATACCATCCATCTGGGAGCTAATCACACTATGTTCTATTTATGAAGGACTGCAAAAGGACAGGCCTACTATTTGCTAGCAATGTTAATTTAGAAAACAAACAACACAGAAATATTTTCTAATTAAATCTGGTTAAGAGATGCCCAGAAACCACAACTATATTGTCATACTTACAGCAAGTATGGTTATAAGAATGCCTGCAGCGCAAAGGACAGCATCATTAATGGTCTCTCCACTTTTCAGAGGATAGCGGATGCTTTCATCATTACAGTAAAATCCCCGCTTATAGGGTGCAATTGTGCTTGTTTCGATGATCAGAAATGGCAGACCAGCTAGTTTGAGAAAAACAAAGAAAATAAAAGTGTAGTTAGAAATGTGGACCAGCATGGAATAACTTGCCCACCAATCAAGAAACACGAAAACAAGATTGAAACAAAGCCAGGGAAGATTTGCTACTCAACTTTTTCCAATGGTAGACATGCATATTAATAGGACTTCTGGCCCAACAAAGTACTGACACCTGAAGCCAGGGGTGGCCAACCTTTTTACACCATGGGCCTGACCACGCCTCCCAGACAGCTGAGCGGGTGGGACCACTCCCCCCAGAAGCAGGTGAATTTATGGCTGATGTTTACTGATGAGTGGGTGTGTTTTATGACTGTCGTAAATGTGTCTGCTTCCACTTCCACATGCGGCAGACACAGCAGCAGGCCACATGAAATGATGCCATGGGTTGGGTTCGGCCCATGGGCCATAGGTTGGGAACCCCTGCCCTAAGCAATATCACTGTACTGTATGTCTAATTGATATCATAAACAGAGAACACAAAGGTAATGAGGCAAAAATGTTCTTTGAGTTTCTCTGTTTCCAGCAAGACCAACAAGCCTTGTTCTACTACACATTTATAAATGATGAAAATGATCTTCCATTTGGATTCAACAGACTAAAGTAAGAACAGGGGGAGGGGCAGATTAGTTAAACACAAAAAATTATTTACATCATACCAGATAAATAATTCAATCAAAGTACAGTTAAATGTATAGAGAATCTTGCAAAAGTAAAGATGGTTTCTGTCACCTGGCCTGCCACTACAATTACATTTACATCATTTAAGAATAAAGTATGTCTAAAAACAGGTAATCTCCTTTATTTATTTTTTAACTTGATGAAAGAAAACACTGTACTGTATTTCAAAAACATGGCCTCAGGTAAGATTTGATAGCCAGCCAGAATGTATGTCTGCCTCTGATCTTAACCTTCTAAGAAGTGTGATTTATTATGTTACAGGATTCATGTGGGAAGTTGAAAGGATACATACAGTATACATGCTCTCCTCATAGACAGGAAAAGTTACTTTTAGAATTTCAGTGCTTCCAGCATGCTCCACCACCCTACTACCATCTGGGGTATTCTGGGGGGCATAATTATAAAAAAAACTTTCATAAGTTCTGGTTCTCATTGATGGAAGATGAGATTTTGTACCCTAAAAGTAATTGTACCACATTATTTTCCTATAATTAGGCAAATAACAGGCAAATAATGTACTTGTAAACGATGCACTCAGTTCACAACACCATCAGTAAGAAGGGTGTGATGTAGATGGATAGAGTCATTGTCATGAGCTCATCAGCAGATTGAATGCAGAACTTCCCACATCTTATCAAGCATTCTACCTGTTATATCACCCTAGTTTAATTTGTATGTCCTGTTTGCATCTCAGCCAATTTGTTGAGACGTGCCATGTGGTTTTCAAAAACATCCTTTCTATTAAAGGAAAGACCATGTGCATGCCACAGAAGCTGCCTCAGTTGTAACTGGTGTCTGGGATCAGTAATGAACTGTATGAGGGTAATCTGAAGTATAAAGAGGTACTCTCAGTCAGTAAAACACCCAGTCAGGCAACAGCGATTCAATCTATGCTAAACACATGTGTGTGAGAGAGAGCATTTCCACAGTTAAAACTAATGTGCCAACTGCACCTGTTCCTGACAAAGTCTCATCTGGCCATGGTAATGCATGCCTTAAATAACATCCTATTTGGATTAATACCATTTGCTCTACATGGGACTGTCTTTGAAGGTCTTCTGAATCTGCAGTGCATTCAAAATGCTGCAAATAGCCTATTGTCTAGACCAATGATGGTGAACCTTGGCACTCCAGGTGTTATTGGACTTCAATTCCCAGAACCCCAAGTCAGCACTCTTGCTGATCAGAGCTTCTGGGAAATGAAGTTTGAGAACATCTGGAGTGCCAAGGTTCACCACCACTGGTCTAGACCAGTGTTTCCCAACCTTTGGGTTTTGGACTTCAATTCCCAGAAGCCTAAGTCAATTTCACAAAGCACTGATCAGCCAGACATAGACTTTTGGGAATTGAGGTTCCCCTGTGGGGCCTGTGATCCACATTGTGAACCACTGGTCTAGACAATAGGCTTTTTGCAGTACCTTAAAACCTTACATAAAGAGTGCCTCACTTAGAGACTAACTCGCTTAAAGAGCAGAATTTTCTCTGAATGGTCACCTTGCTTAACAACTAAAACCAACCAAAAATTCGCTCAACAACTAAATTGGGGCTCGCAATCCACCCTGCCAGAAGTCACAATTGGTCACTTACAATGGTGTTTCACTTAAAGAGCAAACTCGCTTAAAGAACAATCCCATGGAACGCATTATGCTCCTTAAGCGAGGTACCACTGTTTTTTGAATGCACTGGAGATTCAGAAGACCTTCAGGGACAACCCCATGTAGAACAGATTGTATCAATCCAATTTGGGGTTAATTCTCTGTTGCAAGAGTTACCTTGGCTACCAGACATTTCCAGGTACAAACTGATGTGTAAAGCAATGACATACAAAGGTCTATATGCCTTAGGTTTGTATCTCTGTATCTCCCTTGCTCAAAAGCCAGTCATATCCGACTCTAGGTTTCAGTGTTCATCTCCTTTTTACAGCCAAAGAGCCAGCGCTGTTTGCATCTGCAGACATTTCTGTTGTCATGTGGAAGGCATGACTAGGCACTGGAGTGCATGGAACACTATTATCTTTCCTGCAGAAGCAGTGCCTATTTATCTACTTGCAATTTTCTGTTTTTGAACTGCTAGGTTGGCAGGAGCTGGGACAGTTGACAGGAGTATACGCCGTCACATAGCATTTAGTTCTTCAACTGTTGATCTGCAAACCTTCCAGTCATTAAGCATCTTAATCTGTAAGCCACTGCAGCCCTTCTATATGAGCCTACCCAGGTATAAAGTAAGTGGGTTTTTTCTATTTCCCACCAATCTCACAGGCATGTTTTTGGGACAGGAAACTCCCTTCCAAGAAGAGCCAGGATAACCCCTTCCTTGACCACCATCTGCCCTTGAGCAAAGCCAGTTTTATTTAAACATGCCTTTCACCAATGATCAAGACATTTAATGGCAGCATTTTTCTGTTCTATTATTTCTCAAGTGGCTAAGATGCTGACTGGGAGGCAGAAGGTCAGCAAGAAATTGCAAGTAGATAAATAGGGACCACTTTGGTGGGGAGGTAAACAGCATTCCATGCACTCCAGTGTCTAGTCACACCTGCCACATGACCATGGAAATGTCTGCAGAAGCAGACAGCGCTGGCTCTTTGGCTTTGAAACAGAGATGAGCACTGAACCCTAGAGTCAGATATGACTGGCTTTCGAGCAAGGGAAACCTTTACCTAAACTTTATTGAGTTTAGTAATATTGTCTTTATACTGAATTTATTTTACTTTTTATCATTTTTAAATATATATATTTATATATACAGTAAACTGCCTTCAATACCTCAAAGGAGGAAGATGGGCGCAAATAAATAAAATAAACAAATGTGCATTGAGGCATTGTGGTTTTGCATTCCTTCTTAACACTTTTTCTGTTTCAACACTTTTAGCCTACTATTCTCTAACACAGAGTGGAATGGGGTGGGTATTTGGACAGCAGCAATGCTACATAGTTGAATCTAGCCCCAGGCACACACATACAAAAACAAAACTAATCACAGATGCAGGGTGAACTTGGAAATACTACTCTGGTACATTTTGTTTGGCTCTAAAAATAGAATTTAGATGGATTTCCCACTGAAGCTATTTAGAAGTAGAGATCTTTGACTTAAAACACTCCTTCTGCTTCAGTGTTACTGCGCTAACAAAGCTTAGAGAGGTCTGGATCTGGATCTTCTACATACATATAAGGATTAATGTGATACACTGTAGCTAGTAAACCAATAATTTCATCAAGTAATTGTTTCCTTATTCAACCCCGTGATGTTACATTGTATGTCTGACACTCACTAGATACAGAGTTAAATATTTTAGTTTCACTTGCAATGCAGATGATTCCCAGTCTTAAAACCCTCAAATCTTAACCTATAAAACCAAAGGTTAACCATTGGAACTTGCTATAGCTTGCTATGGCTCGCCCTACTTGCCTGCACTCACCCTTCATGCACACGGCCGATCTGGGTCCGCAGGTCAACAAAGGATTGAGAAAACAGGCAGTGGGGCAACAGCCCCACAAATGTGAAAAAAGGGAAACAACTTCATTTTCCAACATTCCTTGTGCTGTGCCGTGCCAGAGCCAATCAGGCTGAGAGGCTCTCGCACGGCGCGGCGCAAGGAACATTCGGAAACGCACCGCAGCCAATCAAAAGAAAACTGTTTTTTAAAAATGCAGCACAAACACAAAGCACAAACCAATAACTACAAGCCCCAGCATCATGCGCGCCATGAGCACGCAGAATGCTGAGGAAACCGGCGTGAAAAAATTTAAAAAAACACCGGGAGAGCAAGTCCGCCAAGCCGCGGGAACCAAAGCCCTCCTCCCCAATGGCGCCTGAATCTCCTAATCGGAGTTTCCCCTTTAATATCACTGGGTGGGGAGGGGGTGTTGTGCTCCCTCTCTCTACTGGCTCCCCTGGAGTTGGAAGGGTTGGGGGGACAAAAGGAGTCTGTCTCCCCAACCTTCCTGACCCCAGGAGACCTGGCAGAGAGAGGATCCCCCTCCACACACACATACACACACACCCTATTAAAGAGAAGAAACCAAGCGGTTACTTCTCTTTAAAAACAGAGTTTGGGGGGGGGAAATCCCCCTCTTCGATGGCTCTCCTGGGTCCGGAAGGGTTGGGGAGACAGACCCCTTTTGTCCACCCAACCCTCTCAAACCCAAGGAAGCCAGCGGAGAGAGGAATCACAAACCCCCCCCCACACACACACACACACTGATATTAAAGGGGAAACCACAATTGTGATTTCCCATTTAATATCAGAGGGTCGCCTGGATTCGATCCCCTCTCCTGGGTCCCATGAGTCTGGAAGGTTTAGGGGGACAAAAGGAGTATGTCCCCCCAAGCCTTCCAGAGCCAGGGGAGACGGCACAGAGGGGATCCCCCCGTAGGACACCAAAAACACAAAAACAAACAATCAAAAACATTCAAAAACACACAAAAACAAACAAAAATTACACCAAAAAACAATACAAAATAAACGAAAACAAACATTTCTAAACACCACCCCAAATAAAGAAAAACAGCCAACTCACCACCACACGATCTCACACCACAACGACTGGAAAAGAAATGAATAAAGAAAGAGACTACTTACTGGAAGAAGCTCCACCCAGAGGCCACGAGAGAAAAAACAATCAAAATACAAGATAACCCCTACCAGCACCACTTGCTGCCCACAATAGTAAAAAAAAATTCCAAAAGACACAACAGCCCCACACAAAAGGCTCCAAGAGTAAAAACAAGTAAACACAAATAACACAAAATCACAATTTTACACAAATCAAAAACAGATGTCAATAAAATAAAATAAAAACTATTCAAAAATCCTGTGCTGAATTTTTACTCAAATAAAAAACAAAAACATCAATACACAGTTTAAAAACATTTATTGTGAAAAACATGTACTTTCACACTTTTTAAATTATTACCTACAGTACAACAATTTAAAAAAATGCATACTAAAAATTATTGGTTTTTTTTTTTTTTTGGAAAAAGTATATCATCCTTTATTCTTTTTTACATCCACAAAACCAAAACACCAAACAAAACTCATCACAGTTTATAACAGGCCACCAAATTTTTTGTATAAATAAAATTTTTAAAAAGTTCAATTATAGACTAACCTCTTCTTTACAAACATTAACAACAACAAAAAATTTCCAACACCATTTAAAACAGCCCGGCAACACCGGGCAACCTCTGCTAGTATTCTTCTATTGTCATAGACCAGTGGTGGTGAACCTATGGCACACATGCCAGAGGGGGCACCCAGAGCCCCCTCTGTGGGCATGCATGCTGTTGCCCCAGCACAGAGTTCACCCCACCCCTCTGCCTAACAGCCCAATGAGAGCCTTCCTCCATCTCCACAGCACAGAGTTTACCCCACCCCTCTGCGGCATGGATGGCAGTCTGTTGAGCTGGTGCACTCGGTTTCTAAAAGGTTCACCATCACTGTCACAAACAATAGACATTTTGTAAATGGTCTACTATGAAGTGCCTTCTTTTAAAAATACAGGTTATTAATACATTGCTACCTGCATAAACTGAGCTTCTGTGTATGAGGTCTCTTAATATAATGAACAAATATTGCTGATTGTGCAATCACAACTTACCATATTATGTGGATCTAGACTAGGGATTCTCAACCTCTGGCCCATGTGCCAGATGCAGCCCATGGCACCATTTCATGTGGGGCCCCCACTGCCTCCACCACACCCAGAAGTGCCATGTGGTGGAAGAAGGGCAAAGTGGCTGTCTGAAGCTGTTTGAGAGAGTGTGACCCGGCCCCCAGCTTTAAAAGGTTGAGAACTCCAGATCTAGACCATTTTCATTCCACTATCTAAAATGTGTTTGGAAAAAGCCCAGGTTGAACATGTAATCTCTGCCCTGAGCCAACACCATATGATATTAATTGCCTTGAAAACCCCTTAGTATCTCAATGAAAACTTGCTATTAAAAAGTTAACACTGCATGAGTTAACGCTATTAAACCAGCAGTTTAATAGTCAAACTTTGGGGATTAACCGTTCCATGGTTACATGGCCTATTGTTATTGCTCTAGTTCCTTCTCTAAAATAGCTTTCACATGGCAGGTCTGTAAAACACATGTTCTGTCAAACAATAAAATCTATCTCAGGAGAACGAAAGAAAGAAGAAAATAAATAAAGAAAGAAAGAGGGAGACATATGGATGGTAGGCAATAGCATTTCTATACATTAAATGAACTCCAGAATAATAAAAAAAAATGTTTTCCTTCATTTACTGAACAGCATGGGAGCACTATTCCCACATTTCAATTATTTTCAGGACTGCCACCACTATAATATGAGCATGACTTGACCTAGATTATATATGTTTTCTTTAAAAGTATACAGAAATGGTTTTGAATATCTAAGGATTTTAGTTCTCTCCCCCCCCCAAACTTGTGGTTTTGTGGGATATTGCCAATTGAATCTTGACATTTTTCCAACACAACAGTAACCTCAGATTCTCCTATTTTCATATGAGAAACATAAACATGCCCTCAGGGGCTGAACGGATATTGCTCACAAAAACCCGCAAGTGCCTAAACTCGAGAGACTGCAGTTCTAGGAAGGTTATCATCTTGGCCAGGGCACACACACACCATCATTGTAATGATGATTGTGGACCCTTGGGAAGGTAGTCTTCGTTCCATGGGTCCCTCTTGAAACATAGTTAGATCATGTGAGGAACTATCACCACCCACCAAGTCTGGCACCAGCTATGTCTTCTGGGAATGTTTAGTACTGAGGTTCAAGGATGGATGGGTGCCAATGGCCACCCTGTGAAATAGGTTTACAGAAGATAGGTGGGGAATGCCACACATGAAAATTGAGGGCAGAGGGGAGGGGAGAAATACAACAATGGAAAACAGCATTGGCTGCGTGATTGTTTACAGAAAATTCTTTGGTTCCAGATTTCATTTGCAGCAAAATGTTAAGTGGCATTAAGAAATATACAATCAGACAGTAGCACTTCTCTGTTCCGTATCATATCCCAAACTGGCCACAAATGACTGTAGTCAAAGTCAATACATGAGGTTTTGCTAAAAACAGAGGGTTTTTGCTCAGTCTCCAACCTACGTCCAAACTAGTAAAATAAACTTCAATCAGAGTCGAGTATTACAGCAATTAACACTGCTATCCATTTCTGGTATCAGCAGAAAATTTAGCAGAATTGCAGAGCATACACTTTCTGGATATGCCAGATGTAATGTGCCAGTCTGGGTGTAACAGAAAGCTAGCAAGCAAGATGGAATCTGGTAGGTTGGGAAAAGGAGATGCCAGCCCTGCCTTCACCCAATGTAAGCGGAGACTAAGCCCACTACTACCTCTACCTATGGGTATCGGCTCTCTGCAACCCTCAGGGACAAAAGTAAGTAAATAAGTCAGTCAGTCAGTCAGTCCATTCATCCCCTCAGTTTTTTATGTAGCCATCATAATGAATAACCACTCACAAATCTATCCTTACTGACTCTGTCTAATTCTAAATAAGGCATTACCATTTTCTATATTCCTACACTGTCTACTTAGATCCATGCTAAATCATCCAGAATCATTGAATCTGTAATACCAGTAGCCTGGTCCAGGAGTTTTCCTGCACTTGTGTGTGCGTGTGTCTGTCTGTCTGTCTGTCTGTCGGTCTCTCTCTCTCTCTGTGTCCGTCCATCCCAAGACTCATTTCCAATGTCCCCAGGTGTGTTGGCTCCTTTAAGACTTTTACACATTTAAAATTGAGATCTCAAGATCTGATGGGGCATTGAGAGAACATTTAATAAAATATGCATAGAAAATATTCCTATGATTTGGAAGGTTCCTGGTTGTAGCATAGTTTATAAGAACCATCAGTATGTTTCTTCAAAAAACAATGCCTATAGTCCTTGGCATTAAGCATTATGAACATCTTCGCAGGACTTGAGCAACCAGGGAACAACCTGTGCAAGAAAGCAGAATGTCCACACGCAGCTTGTAGAGCAGACAGATCTCATGTCACAGCGATGCAGGCTTAAAAGCAACATTACTGCATTTCACTCAGCAACTAACAATTAATGGGACAAGAACTTCATATAAAATCTGTCAGGTTATTGTACATTTCTGACATCTTACCTTATGTTCTGCAAAATAAAAATAATTGTAATAAAATCTGCATTTGCTCTACAGTAATCCTTAAACCCTTACTATAGCAAAACACAGGATTTTGTCGCCACCACCACCACTACTACTACTAATAGTTGTCTATGTATAGAGTACTCCCACGTGGTTTTCCATTCCCTTCCTCTAGAGCAGGGGTTCGCAATCTATGGCCCATGGGTTGAACCTGGCCCACTATGGCAAATCAAACAGCCCGCAGCAATGACCCCTGGAAGGAGAAGTAGATATATTTACAACAGCCATAAACATGCCTGCACATGTGCAAATACACCCACCACAATTTAAGGCATCATTTACAGTGGGGGAGGGGGACCATGTGTCCAGCCCACTCAGCTGTCTGAGGAGGAGTGATCCAGCCCAATGTAGAAAAAGGTTGAGAACCTCTGCTCTAGAGGTGCTCTGGGAATGGGAGGCTTGCCCAAGGGTACATTAGTTGGGCCTTCTTCGGTGACACATAGTGGGGATTCAAATTTCCAAATATCTAACCCACTGAGTTATTTAGCTCATAATTGGATGAAACGTGGGTAGATGTTAATTAATTCAGCTGGGCCCTGTTGGGGATTTTGCTGCTGTATACAGCAGCAGTGGAAGGGGAAGAAAGAAAAATGACATTACTTTTGTTTGGAGGAAGTCAATGTGACTTCCTCGCTCCTGCTACGAGGGTCTTGTGCAAAGCAGCTGCTTCACTGAAATGCTGACATGGCCTTCTACTTCATTTTTTATTAAAGAATGCTACTGCTGAGCTGAATGTTAACACATTCTGAACTTCAGTGCAGAGAAAGATTGTTTTATCAACTTTCCCTCTCAAAAATCAATTAATTTTTCTGTACCTTATGGGAAGGCTCACAATCTTAGAGACACAGGTGATGATTAAAAAACCTGAGAGTGCGCATTTACAGAGCAGCTTGGTAGAAATGAGAGGGGGGAAATCAAAGGACTCGTGTGTTGGATTCAGTGCTTTGAATCATTGAACTTTAGAAAACCTAACACTTGGGTACATTTAGGAGGGGTAGAGAAAGAGGGCCTAAGACAGAA
This sequence comes from Bradypodion ventrale, assembly GCA_035047345.1. Taxonomy (NCBI): domain Eukaryota; kingdom Metazoa; phylum Chordata; class Lepidosauria; order Squamata; family Chamaeleonidae; genus Bradypodion; species Bradypodion ventrale. The sequence goes on from JAWDJE010000004.1 coordinate 94,550,885, forward strand.
TAACATTTCATTGACCACCCATTGACAAACTCATGTGGGGTACATGACCCAGCCAGGCATCTCTGATCTTCCTAGCTGAAGTTTCACCTTTTTACTAAACAAAATACAATTCTTTCCTTCAAGGTATTTCTCTTTGTTTTGTTTTAAGTCTCAGAAGAATCATCCTCTTCAGCATCATGTACACACTGTAAGATGAAAAGAATTAGATCCCTGCAAAAGCACCTCTGCTAATTTTCAGTAAGTGCTACATGAAACCAATCAGTGATATATGTCTTTTCCTCATCTCTGCACTTTGTTTATTCAAGCATTTAGTCTAAACTAAAGAATAGTGACACTGCTTTAAATCTGCTCTACAAAGGAAAGACTATGAGGTATACACTAGAGAAGGTCTCACTGCAAAACTTTTATGGCACTGTGTGTGTCTTAGCTCTGTCTTTACTTGAAGGTGATTAACCAGAATAGGCCAGGTGTGAGTAAAATGGGGAAAAAATCCAGAGCAATTACTGAATGATGCAAAGCTAGTGAGCCATACAGTTGGAAACAATCAGACAGATATTCTTCTTTAGGCATATAAACCTGAGTTGATGTCTAATAACATTAGGTAGCATAGTGGGAAAAGGATTTATGATATATATGGAGGGAGATGAACATGCCATCTCCACTCCTGGCCTTCCAGTGTAAGACCTCATAGTGTAACCAAGTGCTGCTGAAAACATATACCTGTGCAGGAATCAAGAACATTGGCTCAACAAAGGTCCTGATAATGTAGAGCAGGGTTTATCAACCCGTCAAGTGGCTGAGAATAATTTTTGCAATCCTTCAGACCTCATTAACCATCAACACTCTTCAACATCTGCATTCCCTAATCTATGAGGAAAATATGCCCCCTAAAAACCAAACCTCTACAAACCATACCTGTGGCTCCTGCCTTTGAAGATCTCTTGCCTTGCTCCTGGTTCCTGCCTTTGAAAACTTCCTGTCCTGTTCCAAGTTCCTCTGTACTGCTGTCATGCCTCACTTGGATCCTCTCTCTTTGAACCCCAACCTTACCCTTCTCCAGCCCCGAAAGATACTTTGCCTTACCTGCTCTCTCTGTCATCAGACTTCCAGCTTGCTTGGACTATACCCAACATGTCCAGGCCAACTGTTTATCTATGATTGCCTCAGGCTTGATTTTAGACTTGGATTTTGGACTGTAATACAGTTACTGTTTGGCCTATTAGGTTTCCCTGGGTCCTGGTGCTTGTGTTTGTCTTATGCTCCAGACTCTGACAGAAGGCCATTCCTATCAACACAGGGGATGTGGAAAGTTTAGCTGCAACTCACTTCCCTGGGTTGCTGTGGGCTTACATACAGATTTTAAGGGAATTTTTTAAAAGAGGACTAAACTCACAGATGGCTCACTTCCCTCAACTTATCCCTAACCCTATTGATTCTTCCCTAAAATGTATATCTATGAGGAAACAAGGATTTTTCATGATGCATTTTCACTTCAGATGGAACAAGGATGGTCCAAAACATCTCTCCAGTACTCTGCATAAATTATTCCTTCAGCTTGAAAAGTAACCCAGAATCTTTTGCAATGCTGCAAAGTTTTTTTTTACAAAGCAAGCTAGGACTAATTTGTGGACAGGCTGATATATAAATCAAGCTTTTAGGAAGAGAATGAAGTTGTTTCAATATTTTATGTATTATTTGACTAATTATTTTTGGCTGCTTCAATGTTAGAAGTCTCCCAAGGTGATGCATATAATGAAAGAAACAATACAATAAAACTAAAAATTTGTAAAAACAACAGCTATTACAAATTTAAACAGTTACTTAAACACTGTTGGGAGAACAGCAATCTTGCATGCACTAACACTGGGTATCAGTGGGAGAGGGATTTACAGCTTAATGTGATTGTTCTTTGCCATTACCTTGATTGGTGAAGCTCTTTTCCTGGCTCTAGCATTTGAAGTCCTGGCCCTAGTATTTGAAGTAAGTCCCATCCTCTCTTCCTATTTGTTTCTTGCTTCCATTATTTTGTTATTAGTACTTTCTTCTACCTCTGACCAAGCAAATAGCATGTGTTACAATATAATTTTATTTACCTTTATGTTTATATTGAAGTGAGGCCCCTAGTGGGATGAGGGCTGAAACAAATTATGATACTATTGGGGCTTCCTTGCATATAGCCTTAAAAAAAACATGCTAGGGAGTCAGATTAAAGTGAATCTCAAATATTATACTTCTGTAGTATAATATTGTGACTCTGTAGGTGCTAAAGGCCTTAGTATTCAAGTTGGGGAAAATGTCTATATTCTACAGCCAAACAGATACAGTAATTACCATAGTCTCCTCAAGTAGGTATCCATTTATTACGTGCAGTTGGCAAATATGTGATGAAAAAACAGCTGCAGTAGTTCAGCTGAGGTTGCAGAACTGTTCACTGACAGTCTGTCCGGGGTCCTAAAATAACAAACTTCCTGCCCCATTTGAAATATTTTCCAGTATTGACTCCTAAAATGTGATGCTAACTGCAAGGAGTTTCAAATGGTTTCCTGGTTATGACGGAAAAGTATCCTACAGAAATCTGAACCAACGTCCTTTTTAGAAATGATTATTTGTTTTGGTAGGCTTAAGCACTGTGGCACAATTTTTCTTTCTCGATACTCAATGCAAATAGTTCAGTGATGTGTAATTTGCTACATAACTAGAGGTGTTAGAAATTCCCAAGCCTTATTAATTTTGCTGTATTTTCTTTGGAATTTTCCTGGTTGGATGTAATCCAATTTTAGCTAAACTGGGTTTTTATTATGCCATTTCCTTCCCTTCCCCCATTTTGAACAAGAAATCTAGCAGCAATGAACACTATTTCTGCAAAATATTGTCCAGGTGGGTCTTTTAGTTAAATCCCTGCTACTTGTGTCTCAAAATCCTGCTGCTAAACCTCAGATTCCTCCAAAGGAGATTTTAACGACATGCCAAGATTGCTAAAGAAAGCTACTGGATTGCAATAAGCATTGACTATTATTCTCCTTCATAAGAGCATTTCATAGCCAAAAATTCCACCTAGCTAGCACATTAGCTGCAGTGGCTCAAATGGCTAAGATGCTGACTGGGAGGCGGAAGGTCAGCAGTTCGATTCCCGAGTACTGCAGGACGGAATGAGCTCCCATCTTTGTCCCAGCTCCTGCCAACCTAGCAGTTTGAAAGCAAGAAATTACAAGTAGATAAATAGGGACCACTTCGGTGGGAAGGTAACAGCATTCCATGCGCTCCGGTATCTAGCAGACAGCGCTGGCTCTTTGGCTTTGAAACAGAGATGAGCACTGAACCCTAGATATGGATATGACTGGCTTTCGAGCAAGGGAAACTTTTACCTTTACCTAGCACATTAGCATTATAACCTTACATATGGATCCAAGGGCAGCCATGATCTAAGCAGAGAGGAAGATTCACTGTGAAAAGAATTAATAAAAATCCTATTAGGTAAAGGTTTTCCTTGCTCGAAACCAGTCGTATCAATACTAAAAACATGTAAAACAGATTTTAAAAACCCCAATTATCCCACCCACCCACCCCACCTTATACATAAAAAGAGAAAGAGAAAGGGGCTCCTGATTATTATCTTGGTGTGAGTCAACAGGTGGGGGCTGTATTTCCATTTAGACCCCACACCTGCCCTGGCAGCCAGGTTTTCAAGCCTTTTCTAAAGGGCAGCAATTCTGTCTGTAATCCTAGCTCTATTGGCAGGAGGTTCCAGAGGGCTGGTGCGGAACCGGAGAAGGCCCTCCTTCGTGTGCTAGAGAGATGTGCCCCTCTAGCTGATGGTACAACTAGAGAGCCCCTCCAGTCCACTCTGGTTGGGCAGGCAGACCCTCTTGGGGTGATGCGATCTGTCAGGTATCTTCTACCTAGTAAACCTTGAAAAGAGTTGCCATAAGTCTGAATTGACTTGACAGCACATGATTACTATTACAACATGATACCACATATGAGTCTGGAGAGGCATTTCCCCAGCACATGTAGATTTTTCACATCTGCCTGCAGCACAGGACGTGGACATTGACTGTTTGAAACATATTCAAAATAGATTTCTGTCTCTGAATAAATCTCTGACAGTAAACGCCTTGCTATACATTTGCCATGGGAGAGAGGCAACTGTTGTGACAAACCTGTCATCCCACAATTAAACCATAAGTATTTGGTATTTTTAGAAGAATAGGAAAATTCATTAAATAAAACTCTGATTTCATAAATATGTGATATTACACATCTGAAGATGGCTGGAGTAGAAGTATTTGAATAAACTATGCACTTAGAATTAGATAGACACAATGCATTCCCTCCTCTGGCAGGCTTCCCATTGTAAGAACAGTTATGTGACTTGTCTCACAACCAGCGTAAGAAAAGATGTGTGAAAAGAAACTTGTCAGAATGGTGAAGAAACATGATTCTCTTATGTGGGATAGGGCAATAATGTGTTGCCCAGTGTTGTAATGCCTCCTGAACAAAGATATGGCATGTGTATCACCATGTACTTTTAAGCAGTTAGCTACTGGCCAATCTAAATGATACAAAACTAATCAATTGGCATAGTATGGATACAGATGATTTAGGTAAATAACTTCAGTTCCTCTAAAGGGCTAAGTCCCTCTTCTAGGAAATGTGGCAACTCTTATTGGAAAAATCACTATTTTTTTCTATGCCAACTCCATGTTCCTATTCCAAGTCAAAGTTCATTTTAGGGTTTTCAGTCATAAATAATGCAGGATCTGAAAACAGACACTTAGTAAAAGGCCAAATGCTTTTTTTGCCAGGAAAAATTTTTTTAGCTTTAAATTTCAAAGCTCTTTTACTGATCTGCCAATCGCAACATGCATCCTTTTATATTTGCATTTCCTTTCCAGAGTGGGAAGGAGAAGCATTGGCACAATTCTATATGAACCTTAAATGAATGCCACCTTCAGACAGTGCCAAATTTGGAATCACTTTCAGATCATGCTTCAGGGCAAGGCTGTAAGAGACATGCAGATCTTATTTATGCATGATACTTCAAGATAACGGTATGATAATTCATTTTCTCTATAACATTTGAATAAGATAACAAAGCTACACCACTGTCTTCCTCCACCATTATAACAAAGATGAAGACAAATGTCTTCTTTGATTATTTGTACTTACAGTCCCAGGTCCCAGTGGGATCTAAGTTCTGCACAATTCTCGTAAGTCTATTTATGTACACTAGGAGAAGTGTTCATCAAAATCAGGATTGGGGAGCAATTGGCCCTTCATATCTTTTAGACTGCCTACCCAGGGCCATAGCTAGGATTCTAGATGTGGGTGGGTGAATATTTTTTCAGGATAGGCATCAAAGCCTCTCTTCAATGCATTCCTATGGAAAACTGTGTTTTGCCAGGGTGGGCAAACTGCTAACTCAGGGTATGCCAAGCCCACCCTGGCCACCCTTGGCTTTGGCCCTGCTGCCACCCCAGAAACAAAGGAACAGCCAAGAGTAAGAAAGTAATAGAAGCTACAATCCAAAAGATATGCATGGCAAGAATCCTTCACCCATGATTAAGACACTGTACTGTTCCAAATATTTTCGATTTCTCTACTTAGAATCCAGATCCAGTTTTCAAGGCCAACAACTGGCAACTGTGGTGGAGCATGTGTATCCCCATAGCATCAGATGGATCCTGTCCAAGCAACAGGATCAGATGCACATCCAAATGTAGTTCTGTAGCCACAGCTGCTATGAACAGGGATGATGTTTTATAAGTAGGCATCCTCCTAACAGGATCAAAGCAAAGCTGGCAAGAGATCATTTCCTCCTAGTCTATTTCATCTTGAGGCTCAAAAACAGACATTGTATATTATTCAATAATGGCAAACTGAATATCTTCATATTAATATCCTAGGTTTATTTTCAGCAGCAGCTTTTACTCCTTAAAGCTCCTTGACCCCTTCTGAAGGCGTTCTCTAAAGCAGAGGTGCCCAAACTATGGCCCATGGGCTAGATTACCACAGTGCCAAATCATCCGGTCCATGCCACCCTCACTGCTCCCAGAAGCAGAAGTAAAACACATCTGTGCCCACACAAAACACTACCATAAATACACCTGCGACTGTCATAAAAGCAGCATTTTGCACATGCGCGGGTGTTATGTATATTAACTGTGTTTTCTGACAGGAGCGGAATGTATCTTTTCTCATGTATCTATTCTTATGCAAATAAGTGGATCGAAAATGTGCACACTCTGTTAGCCAATGGGCTTGTTGTATTATTGTTACTGTTACTGTTTATAGTGTATATAAGTCTGAGTTTTGCCCCATCCAAACTGTGTTCAAACCCCACAATTAAAGAGCTGGATTTCACTACTTCACTCGTCCGCTTCTTCATTCCCTGAACACGAAAGCAGGCACACTTTACTTCTGCTTCTGTTGGGAGGAACCACGTGACCGGCCCGCTGAACCATGTGACCAGCCCTCAACCCGAAAAGTTTGGGCACCCCTGCTCTAAAGAGTCTTCACAAAGCTTCACAAATATTGAAGAAGATTCCACGCTTGTTCAACTCTTGTGAACAGTGGTAATGGTGTCTACAGAAGTGGCTCATGGATTGAAAGGGGTGCCTCATCTCAAAATCTTGGAGTGATGATGGTTGGTGTCCTCCTAGCTCTGCCTTGAGCTATCTGACAACAGTTAGGCAGCAAACACAATCACTTGGGTTTTCAGGTTTAGTCTCCACAGAGCTGTCCTCATAGGCTAATTTGTCTTTATGCACAGTCACCTTCCTTCATCATGCACCTTATACTCCACAAATATTTATAGCCCTATTAGTCTCTTGCAGGGGTGGCAGTCTGTTGTACCTTAAAGACTAGCACTGTTTATAGCACATGCATTTTTGTGGAATTGAGCCAATGTATATAATAATAGCAGCCTTCCTTCTTAAAACGTTTTCACTACTCCTCAGCTCCAGTGGTGAGTGGACAGTGGGAGCTGCAATTCAAAACATATGGACAACATCATATGGCAGAGAGCTGAAACGCAAATTGGGCAACTGTCCTCCTACCTGACTGCACTTCACCAATGCCTTTCAGATTATAATGAGGACCCTATTAATACATTCCCAATGGAGCAAGCAATAGCAGCGCTGCAGTTCACTTGCTCTTTGGGAGCACAATGCGTATAGTGTTCTTTCGCAAATAAAAATGGAGAAGGCCCAACTTCCCTTTTCAGAATCTTGTAACAATGCAGAGTCCCACTGTCAGGCAATGCGTGAATAAATTGGAGGAGAGGAATAAAAAAAGGTTAAGGAAGCCTAAAGAAATAGCTGCTTCTTTCTCTCACTTTCCTTTCCTCTCTCTTTTTTCACTTTATTGCAGCAAATTTTGGACAAAGGCATCCCTGTTCTCTGCACTTTTCCCCCCTTATGGGCTCCATGCCAAATAACGTTATTCCTCATTCACCATGGCACTACCACGAGAGCAGGCTGGTATGTTTGCCTGAAAACTGCAGGTTTTCCACAGAAATTGCTTTTAGTCAACAACAACACCCTTTGTCAAATTAAACATGAAAAAGTTGGGGCTCAGATGAAATTTAACCATTGGTATCTCACAGAAACCAAAGGCCACAGCCACAAACGGCAGTGGAATTTGGTGGTGGGCAGTATTCCCAGAGTTCATCAAAGTGTATGTTTCCCTCTATAGACAGACAGTAATATTTCAAGTCTTTCTATCACCCACCTTATAAAACTGATGTTATTATCAACATATCAGACATGGATCAGGAACTGCAAATAAGGGTTTTTTCCCCCAGATGTTTTACCTCCAGCAATTGAGAGCATGATCAAAGCACATTTCCCTCTTTGCCAAGCGAGTTGTTTCAAGTGTTTTTGATCTGTAAACTGCAGCACATTTCTTTTTCTTCCAGACACTCAATGTCTCTGGGTCCCACAAAAGATGCAGGACTTTTTGGGGAAAAATACCAAGACATAATAGCTTTTTTGGAAAAGAAAAACTTCTCAGCTTTGATATGCACCCCACTTAGGAAACAGTAAAGACATAGTTTAGATCTCAGATAGCAACTTGGGTAGGCTAATTACTGAGATAGTTGGATTCTTTTTAATCCTTTCCAAAAGGAATATTTTGTGGTTGCCATTTTTTTTTCTGGAAGAACCATCAAACTGCATAAACTGAGCAGAGATCTGGTTCAGACAAGGATCTTTCTGTTGGTGGCTTAACAAAGCACAGACCTGCTGCCAGATCCTAATCTACAAAGGGACACCAAATTAAAATGAATGCTCATAGATTCACAGGTAGGTAAGTGTTAATTTTTTTTTTAGAACCAGCCAATCCAGCATAGTATATTTTTAAAATAATAGCAGTGAATTACATGTGTGTCGGAAGGATATTTTACAGCACGAGATTATAAAACAGCTGAGAAAGCAAAGGCTCCTCCCCCTTCATATGGATGAAATCTTCAGATATGATCCATCAGTGGTAATAATGTCCTTTCAACTTTGTAGCTAATATAAATATAGCCAATGTTTACATTTTTAAACAAGCTTTCTATAGACTAAATTAAGAATGGAATAAGAGCCCTGTGGCCTATCTCGGAGTTTCCTGCTTTTCATCATTGTAAAGAGATGATAAAAAGGTATTCCTCTTCAGAGCCTGCCCTTCTCTAAGGCAAAATGATATAACCATCTCAAGCAGCAGATACTGGAGGCAACAGTAGCAGTCATCTAGCTTCTCCCACTGAACCAATGGAAGACAGGGTCATATGTGCCACATATTATGCATGTGTCTAAACAGGATTGCTACTCTACGGCAGGGATTCTCAACCTGTGGCCTACGACACCATTTCATGTGGCCCCCCACCGCCTCCACCACACCAGGGAGTGCCATGTGGTGGAGGAAGGGCAAAATGGCCATCCAGCCCCCGAAGCTGTCTGAGGGAGCATGACCTGGCCCCCGGTTTTAAAAGGTTGAGAACTCCTGCTCTGCAGTATGGCAGAAGATGCTATTTCATCATCACTAATGGGATAAAAGTTAACTGGCAATCCAGTCAGATTCTATATGTATAATCTTCTGTCCTTTACCAGAGGCAGGTAAGTGTCTCAGGTCAGCCAATGGTAGCTTGCTGCTCTTGTTTTTCAAGCACAATTTTCCAGCCAATTTATTATTTTAATACCCCATTAATTTCCTAGTGCTTAGTTGTCACTCTCCCTAAATGAGAATGGCCTCTTATCACTAGCATTCTTTTGTTTTGTTTTAATCCTTCAGTGAATGGTGACATGTGGAACACAGCCTAAATTCATTATTAAGTTGTCTTTTTTCAACACTAGGAAATATATGCTTCCGGGTACCAAAGCAGGATATGCAAAACTCAGAGGCAGGGCACCAATTTAGATGGTAAATCATTTGCATGCTGTTCTTCTACAGCACCAGATGAAAGTATGTTGATGGGATTCTAATTGGGAAGGCAACACCAGCACAAATGAAAGAGTTGATTATCATGATCCCCTGAAGGATTATCCCTTGGATAATCCCAGATTTAAATGGAACACATTGTCAGTGTTAGATACTTGTTACCCATTGTAGCCAAAGCTAGTTTTGCCCATCTTTTATATCCAACATTGTCCTCCCATTTTTATGTAAACCCACATACCATAGACATAGAATGGAGTTTCTGCTCTTGGAAGTCTTCATAAGCAGTAAAAACAAAATGGAAAATGAACCATAGAAGTAGACATTCAGCTATTTCTGGTTTTCAGTTTGGGATGAGATATTTTCAGCACAATGTAGTCCATGGTGAGTCTTAGTGGCAGAAAATTCAACCCAAGAGTAGACCATCAGAACATTTGCACACTGCCCTACAAACTGTATCTTTTTACTATTTATAGTGGGTGGAGGCAGTGCTTAGTATTTAGAGATAAGTTGTGATGGTCGACATGGGTTATCACTGAAAACCAGGCAAGGTTATATGGAAGACCAGTCTCAATGAAAGTAAGATAGATTAGATCTCAGACTCTGGCTCTGCATCCAGATGCTCCATTCAACTGAGCTCTCCAGCCAGCTTTCTGGCTGGTTGACAAATTTCATTACTGGTTGACAAATTTCTGGTTCATATTTATAACCTTATCTACATCTCTGTCAAACAATACACAGAATTCCTAATAGGCATGGATATCTTCAGAAGTGTTTGTATAATTTTTATGAAAAGGAAAGCACGCTTCACTGCTTCACACATTTCTTATGGTTTGTTGATCTTGTAACACCTTCAGAGTGATCCAGCCATCCATCTTTTACTATTTCTGCATGCTTGAAAGACAAGTCTTAATGAGACCCACCTTTAGGATTTTGCTAATGTATACTAGAAAGAAATGTAGAAGTACAAACCACACATTTTACTGCCAGACTTTTTATTATTTTTTTTATTATTTTTTATTTTTAGAGAAGATTGTTGAATGCGTCATCTAACCACCTGGGAGCTTTGCTAATATTTTTATTGGACTTGATCTCATTTAATGCCAGGTGTCACACTGTGAAAAATTTAAGGGAAATCAAGTACAAAGAGAAAAGTGGATGGACTGTGTCGGATGGACAGCTGAAATGTGGAAAGATCTAGAAACCATTTTGCCACAGCAAAACTTCAGACAACAGGAATTCTCAATGAACAACAGAAACAAAGCAGGAATTGGCTTATTTACATCATCACTTACTACATTCCAATATTTGCTTCTATCAAGCACAACTGAATTCAACCCATGCCCACTTTCTTAAACCTGCATTCAGATGAGATACATTTATAGAATGAACGTAATGCAGAAAAAATTGGGACAAATAAATCTTTAGCTCAGTTAGTTAGAATTTTGCTGCAGAGCCGGAGGTTAGGAGTTCAATTTCCCACTTTAGCATCCCAGAAGAGCCAGTGTGGTTTTGGGCAAGTTACAAAGTCCCAGAATGCCCCAAATAGGGAATGGTAAACTATATCTAGAAAGCCCTGAAAAGGGTTGCAATAACTTAGAATTCACTGGACAACACACACTTGTTTGTACTGAAGTCTCTCTGTAGGGAACTAACAAAGATACACCCAAAAGAGAGGAAGAATAAACTGTAAAAGCAGAGAAAAGAGATCTCAAAAGGTGACATCTTCCCTGGGGTTTTTCAACAAAACCAAGCTATATGTCAGTGGTGGCGTGCCAGAGGGGGCACTCAGAGGCCCCTCTGTGGGCATATGTGCAATTGCCCCAGCACAGAGTTTGCCCTGCCCCTCTGCAGCATGGTTGGCAGCCAGTTGAGTTTGGGCACTCGGTCCCTAAAAGGTTCATCTTCACTGCTATATGGTCTACTCATCTTATTTCATTGCTAAACACAAGCAATTTTGGATCCTCTCTAACATCTCTGGATGCTTCTCTGACCCAAAGTTGCTCTCAAGCAAAGCCAAACTGCAACTTTGCCATACCATTAAAAAGGGTCTTTGTTTGCCCTCTTTTCTCAAATCACTATATCCTGTGATTTAACCTCACACCACTGTAAACTGCTCGCACATCTTGGCAGTTGGAGGATCTCATTTGCAAGTAGGTCTTTGGTTCCCCATAATAGCTTTCTAAAGTTCAGTGCAAGGATGTGTTTACTATTAAGGAACTGTTTCTACTACAAAAATGGGGAAGAAAAAAGAAATCAACTGAGTAGGAGAAAAGAAAGAATATTACAGAATGACTTCAAATAAAACTTTTATCCTTAATTGCTAGCAGACAGCTAAAGCCATTTCACCCCAGGTTAAAAATGATAAGAGGTAGTTGTTTTTCAGCAACATCTGTTGAGGATGTACCATAAAGCTTGAAACAGTTTGTTTTGCTTCTTTAATGCAGTAATATTATAAAGTGAAATTAGAAAATGTCACTTCCCTGCCTTTTTTGGCAGTAGATACACTTAAACTACGAAGCCTATGCTCCTGATCTATGTCATTCCTTACAAACAACACATTTTGTATCTTTAATATTGTAGAAATTGCCATATTGTGGAGAGTTCTATTGTAACTTATTTGTATTATTTCTCTTTACTTACATTGTACTTTGTTATTGGTTACTGTGAATGTTGTAAACCGCTTTGAGTCTCCCATCGGGATGAGAAAAGCGGTCTAGAAATTTAAATAAATAAATAAACAACATGGAAGTAAAACCTAGAGTAGGGATGGATTTTAACCCTCCAGATGTTACTGAATCACAACTTTTATCACTTGATTGCTAGGGCTACTGTGAATTCAACAATATCGGAACAGCCATTGGTTGCTCACCTCTGAATAACAAGGCTCAACAACCAAATGTAGAAAGAAACCCAAAATTTCTGGCTATTTCCAAAATAATTCCAATTACTTCATGAAGGTATTTTACATCACAAACTTTCCATATCTCAGAATGAATGTATCATGCTAACTTGGGCCAAGCAAATACACACACACAAGATGTAATTTCTTCAAGATGAAACCCAACATGTACATTATGTGATATCGACCAGATCAATAAAATGTTTATCTTGGGAATATGCTGATTTACATTTATTTATGAATTTTGCTTGTTTTCACACTGAATCATTAATCCCACCTGATCAAGCTCTATAGAAATAAATGTAAGGTAAAGGTCACCCTTGCTTGAAAGCCAGTCTTATCTGACTCTAGGGTTCAGTGCTTGTCTTTGTTTATAGCCAAAGAGCCAGTGCTGTCTGCGTTTGGAGATGTTTCCATGGACTGAGATGTTACTGTGTTACTGTACTCCATTATATTGTGTACTTTATTTTTTTTTCCTGTATTGTATCATTGTTTGATATGTTGTGAGCCGCCCTGAGTCGGCGTATGCTGAGTGGGCGGCATACAAATCAAATAAATGAATGAATGAATGAATGAACTTGTGGCAGGCATACCTAGACACCGGAGTGCATGGAACAGTTTACTTTCCCACCAAAGAGGTACCTATTAATCTACTTGCAATTTCTTACTTTCAAACTGTTAGGTTGGCAGGAGCTGGGACAGAGGTGGGAGCTCACTCTGTTGAGCAGTACTCAGGTCTCAAATTGCTGACCTTCCAGTCGTCAAGTTCAGCCTTTTAACCACTAAGCCACCGCCGTCACAAATTGTTCTCAGTAAAACCAGTGATGTGGGTTGGGAGCTTCAAATTTTACCAAGTTACATGTTAACCTCAACTGAGTCATTCTGGTCTTGGGTGCAGTTATATTATCTGCATTCACACACACACACACACACACACACAGATAGCGACAAAGAGAGAGAAGAGGGAGAGAGAGAGAATCTAATCATTTGTCTCTGCTATTGTGGTTGATCACATACCTATAATTTACATAGCCAAAAAAGGTGCCTCTGAAATAACATATTTAATTCATTCATGCATTCATTTGGCAAAGAGTGTTACAGATCAGGATCATGACAGGAAACAAAACATAGAATCCCTCTTAACACTGCCTCACCATATCCAGATTAGTCTCTCTGCACTGACAATCCGAAAGAACAATACCATGAATGGTCAAAACTATACAGCTCACCTATGGTAATGCATAATTCGGCCTTGACCATGAGTAGGACTTCAGGCTGCCATGTGTTAGAGTGACGGTTGTATTGTTATGACTTCCTCCAAGAGTTCAGACATGTCCAAGTGGATAATGGGTGAAAGAGACAGTACCCAACTTCACCTATTCCCATCTAGCAACAGGTTTCAGCTTGATGGTGGGGTTATTTTGTGTGTGTGCTTCAAATCATACAACAGCAGTAATACATGTATTCACCAGTATTCTTTCCAGGGTCTCTCCTCATTACTGGTCCTTTAGCATACCAATGTTGGGCTCATCTTGAACAGCAGAACACCAGCTTCATAGCTCATGTGCCCTTCTGTACATGAGTACAGCAACAGGAGAAAGCCTGGTTACAGAGGAGAGAACCCTCACAACTCTTGCTGACTCTGCCTCTAACATCACAAAGGTTCTCTCCAGTAATGTCACTGGTATACATTCCCTCAGATCTTCTCAGTTTTTGGTACTGAAAACTCAGAGAATGGGATGTTTCTCTCCTGATAACCTTATTAAGACTGTGACAATCTGGGCACCAGTAGCACAATTGAATTCTGAAATCAGGCTGGGCAACAAAAGAAAAAATGGGATAATTTATATTGAGTAAAAAAAGGAAGGAAATGTGTCAAAAATGCATAGGTTGGTTATGAAACACTTTCTGAATTATTATATACTATCAATCAAACCACAGGATCCTCTTTCTTTTGTCCATTTAACAATCCATTGTGCAAACAGCTACACTTTTTTGGAGCTTGTGCAAGGTAGTTTACACTACCCTTTGCACAAGTGGAAGCCCATACCCAGATTGGCCGGGAAATCCTGTAATCTAGTGCTCCTTCCTCCTCCTTCCTGCCGTCATCCCGTAATTTGACCGGCCAGGAAAGGGGTTATTGCACATGTGTGAAGGGGTTACTGGGTTACTGCGCATGTGCAGTAACCCCTGCATGCATGTGCAATAACCCCTTTCCTGGCCAAGGGGTTACTGCGCATGCGTGCTGCTACCTCTGATGGCCACGCATGTGCAGTAACCCCTTTCCTGCCTGGCGCCTGGAAACATACTGTGTATGTGTGCCCGACTCATGGATTTTGAAAACCGTGGCTTGACAGGTATGGTGGAAGCCCCATTACTTAGAGTGGAATGAATGCCATGGCCATTAATACAAATCAGAGTGCTCCCTACATAAAGCATTATTATATGTAAACTCTCTAACTTGAGACAGGGATGGGGAATGATTCTGCTGGACTACAGGCTTCACCATCTCCTGCCTTAGAATATAATGTCTGTGGTTGATGGGTATTGTATTCCAGTAACATTTGAATGGCCATAAATCACTCACTTTCAGTTTAAGTACAAGTGGGTGGCTCCTGTTACCATGTTGATCTCACAAACTTTCCCATATGCCATTCAAGCTACATGGGGAGGGATTCTTAAATACTGTACAGGTAAATGTGCTGAACTGGCTCATCAGTGTCTCCCTTCCAAAACATCTCCTAATTCCACTGGAGAGAGAGAAGGTTAATCTGAAACCCAAATAAGATCTAACACCTTTAAAATCATCTTTGGTATCCCCCACATCCTGCTGGCAAAGACTAACTTTGCTGGCTGCTATAGTCTAGCCTTAAATATCTGAGCATCAACATCACACATAGTTCAGTCCCAAACTGAACCACAACATTCCTCTGGTCTAAGGGTCTCCGCACCTATCTGGAAAAAACCATTTAATATCACTTCAAGTTTAGCATTTGATCTGATTGCCTTTAAAATGCCAACTGTACACATGCCAAGGAATTAGCAGAGACCTATGGGTTACTGGTATAGAGTTAGCGGTGTGAGGCAGGAAAAAGAAAAGGCTGGGTTTGAAGTACATTCCCAAGAAATGTACAGAGCCAAGTCTCCAGAAAGTTGCTTTGTAGCCTAAAATGGGTAAGGATATTCCCTCCTCCCCTCAGATGGACAGAATTAGAAGATGCTTATGCACATAAATAGAGTCCAAAACTCTATTTGAGTTTTCCATGGGTTTCTGTTTGGGAAAACTTCATGTTGAATGAGTGGAAGACAAAAACAAAATACCCAAACCAAAAAGAAAAAGTCATGAAACTTTTCCTTTAGAAGAGAAGAGGGTGAGGGGGCATTTTTTTTAGTTCACATGCTAATCTAACCACAAATAGTGATTAATCCAAAATATGTCCAAAAGATTGACATAGGCAGTAAATGTCTACCTCCAGCAGAGCATATTCCTATGCATTTGTTATTTCTACAAATTCTTGCTTTCTGTACAGCAGATATACAAAACACAGACCCTTTCAGATCTGTCAGACTCTCATCATCCTCAATTAACAGGATAATCGGGAGTTCCAGTTCAGCTCCCATGAAAGGTGCTGTGTTGTGAAAAATTGTGGCCCCTTGATTATGGACACACTGGGAAAATGTTTCAGGAAATATTTGTATTTGCCCATTGCAGCAAAAGCAACAGTGTCTTGCAGCACCTTTAAGACTAACAAATTCAAAATACTGTTTTTCACTCATTCTAAATCCTGCCGTTAGCCCTTTCAGATGAGCTGGATAGATTAGCAAATGTAATGAAACCAGAGCTTGAAAAGTTCCTACCTTAAAATATTTGACAAGTAACTTTCCCCCTGTTATCTGTTATAATTGTGAAAAAGCTAACTTATTCTATTATTATTTTTCTGCTGCCCATTACCTTGTAATTGTGTTCTATTCCTTTTCTAAGATAGGAAGAACAAAGATAGATATAGAAACAGCTTGAAAGGGGAAAACAAAATGCTCAGGATGCTCTAAAATGACCTAAATCCTTTAAAAGTCACTTTGAAAATAACTCAAAAAACCTCATTCCTATCCATTACATTATTTCCAATACATGTATATTACATACTTGTTGATAGAAAAAGTAACTATATCCAAATATGTGTTACTTTAAACTCCTTGCTCCCAATCTCTAATGAAAATTTCTCTTGAAAATAAGCACTTTACATTTAAACACCCAGGTGAGTTGACATTCAGTATTTAGTTCCTAGATTTCGAGAGACACTTTAAGAAGCCAAAGATTGACCTGGTGTCTTATAACATTTTCTCCATCTGCTTTAAGAAGCAGAAATATCATGATATGGTTCTGAACCTCTAAACTTCAAAAAGTTTATTTAAATAGGGATTAACTCTTCCAGCATCTGAAAAGTATTGTCTCTTTGGTAACAGCAAAAAACCTTTAAGGGAGGGAGGGCAGGGGAAGCAATGCTAGTAAGTTATCCATGTAGCCATAAGAGCATTAGGGAGTGTCAGTGTGAAAGAGGCTTTCCACCTGCTACAGATTGTTCTTTGCGGCATTCAAACTATTAACAAGTATTGTAAATAAAGATAAAGCTCCTAGCACTGACAACATAGCCCCTTGTCTTAAGGAATTGCAAACTATGTGGCAGTCAAATGACTTATTTAATAAAAAATGTGAGACACAAAGTGTCCAAGGGACAAATGTTAGTTACAATTAGTGCGGTACAGGAAAATAATTCAATCAAGGAATTCGGGTTGGATTGCAAGACAAAACAAGACTCTCCCGATCACAAGCTATTTTTTACTTAAAACAATTTCTGTATCAACCTATAGGACAATTAAAAACATGTGATAAGAGCCCAGGAAGACCAAAGATAACCTCTTGCTCTATCATCCTTTTTTTCTGAGACATAAGATTTCTCCTGTATTGCTTCAAAGAGAAAAGAACAGAAAACAAATTCCAATCTGAGAGGTGAGAGCAATCCAGCCGCTGAAAGGTTTAGAGGCTTGAGAAGATTTGAGAACCTTCTGTGCCTCAGTTATCCTTTAGTGACAGGGGGTGAAAGAGGAATCACTTGTTTATTTGATCCGTGAAATGATAGTGTCTGAAGCTATGAAAAAAGGAGCAGGCTTCTTAAGGAAAATGCATACAAAAATGCATACATCTTAGGAGCCAGTAAACTCTGCTGTTTACTGTAGACATTCACAATGTTTTCCCGCCAGGGGCTGGACTTGTCCCCGACAATTCCCACCAGGGGCTGGAGGTGTGTTTGCTCCCTGGACTTATGTTTTTGTCATCATTGGTGGCAGTGGCAATCGCATGTTTCTTCAGGGCTTTTGGACAGGCTCCGCTGCTTCCCAGGGCGACAGGAGCCTTTGCGGAGCCCGATCGCTCCATTTTTAAAATTTTCCATGGCTCTGCTGCTATCTCCACAGCTAATCCCCGGTGCTTGGAGAATTCCATTGGTGTGTGATGCTGGTGTCAGCGCCTGGCAGGCACTGAACCAGAAAGTATCCAAGAGCCAGGAAACCAGGCGCTGACATTGGCGCTGTGTGCCAACGGAAGTCTCCAAGTGCTGGGGATTACCTGTGGAGACAGAGCAGGGGAGTCATGGAAAATTTTAAAAATGGAGCGATCGGGCTCCACAAAGGGTCCTGCCGCCATGTGAAGCGGTGGAGCCTGTCCAAAAGCCCTGAAGAAATGTGCGATTGCTGCCGCCACTGTGGTAAGTGATGTATTGCAACTTCCAGCAGTGGGGGTGGGGAGGGATGGTCCTAGTGGTGGCTGGGTGGCCACAGTGGGCTAGATTAATGATATGTGTGCTCTGGATTAGGTCCACTGGCTGGGGGTTGCAAATGGCTGGTTTACTGCATCAGTGTGTAATAACTTAAAATACTTTGCAGGATGGAACTGAATTCAAACTGTTATCAAGGGACCCATAAGGGCTGCTTCAGTAAGAAATAGTCAACTGTGTTAAAATTACCAAAGGCTTCTGGGATTATGTTACTCTTTTTCTCAGTGCTTTCCTTAAAACCATGGAGACAAGGACCTCTTTTGCTAAGATCTTAGCTTGGTGTCCCTGGTCAGTTTCCATGGAAACCAAGTTTCTACAAAGCGGACACTGAACACAACAGTGGGAAGGACAGGGAGCTCAGGCTTCTGTGCAAATTATGTAGAGCAAGAACTGACCTCTGTTTAGCAGCTACAGAGGTGGAGAAAGGTAGGGGAAAGCCTCTCTATCTGAACAGAAACACATCACCTCAAAAGACTGAAACAGCATTCAAAGATTTCAAAGAACTGCAGCACAACTGCATACTTCACATTCCTTCAGTTTTCTGCCCTTTTGAATTAAATGCTTAAACAAATGCAGTAGAAGAAAGGGTAAGTTACCACAATTGTGCCTACCCTCTGAATAAGTCTATTATGAAGACCCTGGCAATTGAATTAGTATGCATTTCATGGATCTTAGAAGAGGGACAAGAAGACCCATCAGCAACTCACTTTTTAAAAAAATGTTTTGCCAAACCATTGCAGTTTAGCTCAGTTTCCAGCAAAAACATTTGGGCTCAATGTGATTTTGTGGCTTTTCAGACATATAAGTTGTGCTTATATGCAAAGTGGGCACGTCAAAAATGTAAGCACATTTTAAGGCAAAGTTACTTAAAAACATCTCCTGGGGCAGTGATAGTGAACCTTGGCACTCCAAGTGTTCTTGGACTTTAATTTCCAGAACAGAAGCCCAAATCAGAACTTCTGCTGATCACAGCTTCTGGGAATTGAAATTTGAGAACATCTGGAGTGCCAAGATTCACCATAACTGTCTTAGGAGTTCTAAGCTTTGTGCTTAACCAAAGAACAGAAGCCTGGGCAGCTGGATTTAGTGACCGTGCACAATCAGTTCCTGATACTATTCTTCTTGCTCAAAACCGGTCCTACTATTAAAGAAAATCATACAATAGAAGACTACAGAGACAACAGTGAAAACCTTGGTTCAACATTCACTGATGCAGGGTCATCAAGATTAGTCTTTGGAGCCAGTTTGAGAATCATCAACCTGGCCGTGCAGCATCAGCCTCTTACAGAGCAATGCACATCAAAATATTTGAAGAGCTACAACTAAGATAGGGTGATTTAGGTTTTCAACACAAAAGGTGCTGAAATTTACAAGGCATAAGAACTTGCTGTATCTGCCTGTTGGTTACTGGTGATGATCTGAGTACATATATCCCTTCCAGATACTCATCCTAAGGCAGGAGGAAGCAGAAAATAGTTGGGCTTCTCCTGGAATCAATATGGCCATTTGCATACGTGCACCCATGGATTTCATCCCATTCTTCTATTCTCTCTCCATGTGCACCATTCTCATGCAACTCCACCTCTGACCAACAGAGAAGACTGGAGTGCCAAAATTTCTAGTTATGGCTACAGTGTATAGCTTTGTATGCATGTATTCACAGGTAGACTCTCCCACATACTAAAATGTGTACCCTAGAGCACTGCTGATTTGTTGCACTGATACATTCATATCCTGTATCTCCTCCTGTGAACTCATGTTTCCCTATCTGACTCTCTTTCTCCCTGCTTTCTCTTCTCAACTTCCCTGTGAGATAGGTCAGGATATGAGACTGACTTGCCAATGGTTACACCATCATTTTTCATGGCTCAGTGGGATCATAAACATGGTTTTCCCAAGTCCTGGTCTAGCCACAATACTGCATTGACTCACTAATTCAAAGCATAGTAAAAGTAAAGGTCACCCTTGCTTGAAAGCGAGTCGTATCTGACTCTAGGGTTCAGTGCTCATCTCTATTTGTAGCCAAAGAGCCAATGTTATCTCTGTTTGCACCCATTTCTGTGGACATATGGCAGGCATGCCTCAACACCAGAGTGCACAGATTACTGTTTACCTTCCTACCAAAGTGGTACCTATTTATCTACTTGCAATTTCTTGCTTTCAAACTGTTAGGTTAGCAGGAGATGGGACAGAGATGGGAGCTCACTCAGTCGTGCAGTACTCAGGTATCGACCTTTCACCTTCTAGTTGTCAACTTCAGTGTCTTAACCACTTGAGCCACTACAGTCACTACCATTTGCTCAGAGAACAGAACAAACTATTTCCAAATAAGTTCTTCTTAAGCATTCTGCTCATTAAAATGATGAGCCAACAGATAAACAAAAGCAACAGCAGATATCAAACTATGCTATCTAAGGACAATTGGAATTGTAGTCTAAAATATCCAGCAACTGTTTAAGTTGGGCAAGGATTGGGTTATAGCGTTATACTATATCTGAATTCAGGCATCCCTGAATTCATGCTACAAGTACTTCTGCCATTTATCTTCCTTTGTACACTTTTTAGGCCTTTAAGATTTGTATGGGCTACAACTGACAAAGCTGTTGAAATACAGTAAAACGCCGACTTACAAATGCCTCGAGTTACATAAAATTCAACTTACATAATGATTTTGTGCTAAAACCATGTCCCGATTTACACGATTTCCTATGAGTTATGTAAAAATTCATTTCCCTATGGGTTTGCTTCAATTTACATAAACATTTATTTTCCCTATGGGTTTGCTTCAAGTTATGTAAAAATAATTTTTCCTATGGGTTTGCTTCGAGTTACATAAACAAATTATTTAAGCAAAAGCCTATGGAACAGACTTTTTTTCATAAGTAGGGGTTTTACTGTATAGGGAAGTCTAGAGGACAGTGCCCCACAGGGGCCTTTGCTCCTTTCTACAGCTGTTCTTTCTTACCCTCCTAAAAATTCCCCCACTACAACTCTTTACAAACTCATTATTTGGTTTACTCTCCACAAGTCTGTGTCATGCTGCTTCCTAGAAACTTTTTATGCTATGGAAACAAAATGAGGCCACTGATTTCTCTTGTCAGATGTTGCTAAACTGTGACTGTAGCACGTTGCATATAGGCCCTGCTATAAAAAGAGGAACAAACTTAAACTATTCCTTAGCAAATTAAGTAAACACTGACTTTTCGAGCCAGGTCAGATCAATGGGCTATAAAACTCATTGTTTTTCAGCTGACAAAGGTCAGACAAATACCCAAAGTAAGTTTGTAATCAAGGCATGATAATAATATACATTCTTGGTTATTAATCTCAAACATTTGTGAATCAGTAATTTAAGAGTGAAAAGCTAACTGAAAGTGGTGTTTGTGTTTTAGCTCTTATGGCTAATTTACATGCACATGCCTAATATAATGTACTAGCTGATTGCCCGGCCTTGACTGGGGTGTGTTTGTTGTATGTATAGGTTTTCTGGACCATGATTCACATCAACACACAGACTCTCTCTCTGTGTGTGTGTGTGTGTGTCTCTCTCATTCAGGCACACACATCCACACACCTACCAGTGACTGACCTGGAACCCACTGTCTCATGCACTTTCTTGTGTGCACACGCACACACGCACGCACACACGCACGCACGCATGCGCGCGCACACACGCACACACACATTGTCTCTATCTGTCTCTCACTCACACACACAGGACAGCTATAGAGGCTTACATAGAATGGGTTGTTCCAACTGCATCTGTTTTATAGATGTAGGTTTTCTCAGGAATTCCAGGACCTTTCCCTATCAGTCATTCACTCTTAACAAATCACAGTCCAACATGCTAATCTGTTCTTTCCAACATTCTATTTCCAGGCCTTGTTGTTAAACTGCCATTTTTCCTCCCAAGGCACCTTGGGAGTTGTAGTTCCTGTTCCTTTTTCCATTTTGTGGGGCGCAGGGCCCACCTCAAGCCCCAGGACTCACATCTTGACTATCTCTCCTGCGCCAGGTAAGTGTGTGCACAGTTTGGACAGGGACAGTTAAGTGGCATAGAAGCCTTTCCAGGACCCACACAGGGACATTTCTCTTTTATAGGTTTAGATATTCAGTAAAATAATGCTAAAATTGTTCTGAACAATGAGGATTTTCACAATTGTCATCTGTAAGCTGCTCTTAACTAGAGGCCTAAAACCACCAACCAAATCTGTGCAAAGCTGGCTGAATTCTCCATTTTGTCACCTGTGTGCTTTCCCCCAAAGAAATAACTACTTCTTATGGCTTCACAAGCCTCTTCCACCCAACAACAACCTTAAACGTGTAACTAGCTGAATCACCCACCAATCAAGTGAAAGCTATACCTTTCTGGTATCTTTTGACAGCTGTCAAAACAAAAGTTTCATACAGCAGCCTGATTTAGTGGCTTAGTTTCCCATCAACAAAATAATCTGCACATTGTAGGTACACTGTATATAAACTCTGGCATGCCAAAAGCTACAAAATAGGCAAGGAGTTAAAAAACAAAACAAAATGAAATCAATTTGCAGTTGCCATGTGACAGCTTGACAATTTAGACCTTAAGGCCTTGATTCATTTTTGCCATGTCAGTTTCAATTGCAGAGAAATTATGGGGCCCTTCTCAAAACGTTCAGGTAGGCATATAGGCATTAATGAAACATTATGGCAGTTTTATATCTGAAATATTTTGCAAATAGGGTTGCCTGCCAGCTTCTCAACTAGACACACTTCATGTTGCTTCAACTAACCTGGAATAAGAAGATATCAAGATGTTTTCTTAGTGTTATATTGGCCAATTTTCCCTTCATAAACTGGGATTCTGAATTAAACAGGAAGGGTTAATCTTGTTTCAGAGACACCAATGTAACTGGACCTTTACTTGCTCTTGGAGTTGGCAACCTTATTGATTTGACACAAGGGCCACAATTCAAAAGTGGAAATCTCAGAACTGGCAATTTCATAAAGCATAAAGCTATAGGGTTCAAGAATCAACCTGGTCTCATCAGCATATTTCTCAAGCATCATGCAAAACCATCTATTGCTCATCTCCTGGATATTAGCCTTTACAAATAGAAACATGAAAAAGTAACTCCCATTATCTTACCAGAAAAATCATCAATTTATGATTTTGAATTAGGCTTGCAGATGTACAAGAAGAAGACATGTAATGTTGAAGACAGATTCATCTTAGCATGATGTTAAGTAAGCCACTTACTCAAGACACAAGAAAGTCACATCTTAAGGCCTGGGAAGCTTCATATTATTATTATTATTATTATTATTATTATTATTATTATTATTATTATTATTATTATTATTATTATTATTATTATTATTATTATTATTATTATTATTATTATTATTATTATTATTATATTTACATTTCTATACTGCTTTACTTCCCCTAAGAGAACTCAGAGCGGTTTACAGCATGTAAAATAAAGTAAAAAATACAATCCAAAATACAGAAACAGTATACAAATCAAATTCAGACAAAATACAAAATCACAATCATAAGATAGTATATAAACATCAATTAATCGCATCAAAAGGTACACAATATAAAAAATTCAAAACATCAAATACAAATCATCACAGAGTAACAATATCAAAAATATGCCCCGCCCAGTTCTTCTAGTCCTTCCAGAGGAGGAGTAGGACAAAAGCGTGCACCAGTCCTGGAGCTCCTAGCTGAATGGCCTCCTTGCCTCCACCGAGGCCAAAACCATAAGCGATGATGATGGCAAGTCCGGCCAGCTGCGGCGGCGTCATCCTTCCATGCTGGCCCGACGTGAGGACCAGGAATGCAAGGAAAAGAGGGGATGAAGCCCCTTCCCACAACTATAGTCACAATCCCCGGGGCAGCGATGGGCTTCAGCATGATGTGGCGGCCCATGGCCCTATGTCCCTCCCCGCAGGGGACAGGAGGAGGGCAAGCCCCCCCCCACAGCTGTGGCAATGGTCCTTGGGGCAGTGGTGATTGCTCCCTCAGCTGTCCTCACTCCCCGCCGACCCGGGGGGAGGAATGCGGAGCTCCAGCGTCCAATGTTGGGGTGGTAGTGGCAGCAGCACTTTTGGGTGCAGTCTAAGTCTCTAATATGCTAGTGCCATACAGTTCAGTTTTAAAGGTTGATGCCATCATTTTAAACTGAGATTGGAAATGAATTGGCAGTCAGCACAACTGTTATCAGTTTTATGTGCTGTGAAAACCTGCCTACTATATATAATATATCCAAAGCACTTCACTCTGCTATGAACCATCACTAAAGAGCACATTACGGTGAAGAGCACATTACAGTAATTTGGTCCTAGCAGAAGCTAATCCAATTACTAGTCTGAGCTAAAGAACGACTCATGTTGAACCTTCAAGTCAACATATATGTAAACCCCACAGATTCAACAGATCTTCTCTATCTGGGACTAGAAACTGTGATTAAGCCAAGGATCACTGTCTCCACATAGGATCACAGCCTGTAAACCAGCTAAACTGACACAAGATACTGTTAGCATACATGCAACTTACACCTCTAAGTTGAGGACAATGCTCAGACTCTACTTTCAGGTAGAGTGCAATTCCACAGGCAAATTTAATTGTAGGACAGCCAACCTTCTGCTGTCTTATCTATATTAAGCCTCTATTTCCTTGTTTTCATCCATCCCTAAATCCTTTTTCAGGGAATCCTGGCACTAGCAGATGGTAAACGGAGATAATACCTCAATGCCATTTGCACATGTTTCCTGAATGTGCTAAAAAATGAGGTGACAAGCTGGAACCCTGGGAAAACTCAAAGGCCACTACCTTAAGACAGAACAGACATTTTCCACACCACTGTATTGAGTTTATTCCTCCAGAAAGGACAGGAGTCATCATAATACAGTACCATGTTTCCCAGTTTCAGTGTACAGAGGCAGCTCAAAAGTATACAATGGCTTCTGGCTGTCCTCCCTAACTTGTCTGATGTTTCAGACTACAATGCAGATCATGGACCAAAACATCTGGGGAACACCAGCTTAGGTAATGTTGGCATTAAAAGCTGCTGGGAGGTCCAGAGCTGAAACATGGTCTACAGCTTGCACTGTTTAACTAGCAGTGCAAGAAATACTTTTGCTGATCCACATTTTTACCATTTCAGCCCTCTAATTCTCTGGGCTCCAGTATAATGAAATATAGGGCTAAGAGCTGCTAGCTCTTTGGCAAAAGGGCAAGACATAAATGATTCTGAATATAGATAAGAGGCAGTCATGATTTTATGAAAGCTAATTACAGACAAACAGTGTTAGACATACAACAATTAGCACCTGCAATTCTACCTAGCTCTCCGATGCCTTGAAGTTTTTTTCTGTAGTTTATAAAGCAACTGTCAGCTTCTTCTTTCACTGACTGAGATTCTTGTACAAATTTACTCATCTTAGCAGCAGAACCTAACAGTAGTTTATACAGTCCTTGAGCATTTTAATTCCCATTGGGGAAAATGCACAAAAGTGATCTGGGTCAAATTACTTATATGTTTTTTAGAAAAGGGATCACAACTTCGTAACAGAATGCAATCTTTGCATGCAAAGTCTTCAGATTTATTTCCCACCTTCCACCTGACCCTTTACCTGTGATTCAATATTAGCCTGAAATGATATGGATCCCCTTTTTCCCAATCAAATCTGAACCAGGAAAGAGGAACTTCCAGACTATGGCCCTGTGTCCCAGACCCTTCCTCTTTTGCTATCTCTGCTCTTCTTCCCCATGCCTCAGTATCAGAGGAAAGGGTTAATAACTCATCTGCAACAGACTACAGTTAGCTGGAAGGCTGGCAAGTTGGCAGTTCGAGACCCGGGTACTGCATGACAGATTGAGTGCCCATCTCTGTCCCAGCTTGGGGATATGAAAGGAGCCTCATTTGGGCATTCCCTGAGCAGAGTTTCTTACGCAAAAATCCTTTCAACCCAGAATAATCTCTGACACGAAAATATTATTATACAGACAGGTACATTTTCCAGTTCCAATATTCACTAAATGCCTCACCAGACTGCCTACTAAATTATGCTGGAACCTACAGGACCCAGAAGGACCACACAGAACAATGCAATGCAAGATGGGACAAAGATATACATCAAGGTACAGTAGTTCTTCTTGTGTCATATGGTGAGACACAATTAATGATGGAATGTAGAAGAGTCTTTGTAGATTGAATCATTCTTCAAACACTCCAAGACAGAGTGGAAGATAGTGAAAGATAGTTACACTTGTTTTATACTACCCAAACAGTGAATTAATTGTGTGATAAGAGGGTGAGCTGAATGACTTAATTTGACAAGGTCTAAGATTGCAATAATAATTATTTCTTTGTTAGGCATTAGTTTCTAGAGTAGAAAAAAATTAACGCTGGTCAATGTTTTTATTTTAAAAGAATGGTTTTCATTTCAGAACATCTCCATTAATTATAATGGGTGTGCCTTGCTTCAGCAATTATGCCATTTATTTTGAAAAATCCACTCATTTCAGCAGAGTTCATTCAATTTGAATATTTAGATTATATTTTATCAACGTATCACCTCCTGGTGGCATTTGTTGAGTAACTGGGTGATACAACAAAAGATCCTCAACAATTGGATTTTAATTATGACAAAAATGCAATAACTTGCTCCCACTTGTCATATAGCCATGATGGCAAACCTTGGCACTCCAGTTGTTCTTGGACTTCAATTCCCAGAAGCCTAAGCACCCTGTGAATCCACACAAATGGGTTTACTGTGATTCATCTGGCCTGCACTGCCCTCATCGCTCTCAGAAGCAGAAGGGAAGTAAAACGCACCTGTACGATGAGGGCAGCGTGGGCCAGATGAATCGCAGTAAACCCATTCATGTTGATTCACAGGATGCTTGGGCTTCTGGGAATTGAAGTCCAAGAACATCTGGAGTGCCAAAGGTTCACCATCACGGTCATATAGAAAGTGCTTCCACAGGTCTTATATGTAACCAAATTTCTATAAATAAGAGCTGTGTCGTCATCATCTGATGTCACTCACCTCAAACAAACCTGGTACAGACATCTGCCACAAATTTGGGGGACTCTAGTTCACATTTTTTTTCTGCATCATTCATAAAGTATTGATGCTTAAACCTGAAGAAGTGGAATTTTATCCACAAAAGCTTGTCTTTTGTTCACATTTTAAAGTAATCTAATAAAGTATTCCCTACTGTTGCATTTGTATAATTTTAAGGACCACATGGCTTTTTCCTATTTCCCCTCCTGAAACAATAATGTTTACTCTAATTAACCAAGAAATGGACCACACCTCTGACAAAACTTCTAAACAGGATATCAGCTTAATATTCTCACAAAGAGGTAAGCAATCCAAATATAAATAGGCAAACAGATCATGTGGCAAAGTCTATTCAAAGGATAAACCTGGTAAGAGACAACTGAGTTTTTTTCTAAAGGTCCATTCTGCTTTTAAAGAATAGGGGGGGGGGGGAGAGAGAACAATTCATTGCCTGAAAATGTATCCTCACTCATTCTTAAAATCTCATGTTTGTTACTGAAAGTCTTACCAAGTTCCACATTCTGAATAAATTTGTAAATGAGCACAGAAAGCTCATAAGTATTTTGGGGGTGGGGGTGGGACATCTGCAAAACTGTGAGTGAGGCACCCCACAGTGCAATCTACAAGTGGCCCATACATAATACTGACCTGGCATTTTTCTAAGACTCTTCTGCCATTAAGAAAATTATTTTACTTAATGACCAGGAATAAGTGAGAAGAAACACAATTATTGCACTGGATAGAAAAAGAAGCCAGTAAATACTAATTATACCTATTTCTTGCTGACATCTAATCATATGAAATTCAAGAGAACATTTTTCCTGCTGTTAACTGGCTCCAAGTAGTCTATACAAAACAATACCTCAACACAGGTTTTGTTTTTACAGTCTTTTTTAAATTCTGCTTCTGGTAAAGAATAAAATGGAGCATTCAGGTGGTTGTATGATGCACATAAAATGGATTAGTGCCAAAATGGTATAAGAAAAACAAACTAATGCTATCATTTCAAATTTATCGTCGTATTAGTATGATTGCAAACATGTTTACTCATAAGCAAGGCCCTCTGAGTTTTAATACAATTTATATCCATGTGTAAAGTTCTGAACAGACATAGACAAGATCTGTTGAATTTTTAAAAACTCCCAACATAATCAAGTATCCTTTATCGTAAAAGAGTCACTTTGAGTTCTACCATCATGGGTTCTATTATGTGTTGAGTTTCATCAATGTGAAAGTGAAATACATCCCAAAGAAGCAATAAAAAACAGGTCAGATATTCAAAACATTTCACAATCCTGACCTCACTTACCCTAACCACATCATTATGTCTGCTTTACAGACTGGGGAAATTAAGATTGGGAAATAACAGTTTGCCCAAAGCCATCCCATGTGTGACTCAGCTGATATGTCAAGAACCTTCTCCCACTATCCACGAAATCTAAACAAAGCTATTATACAGTGCCATTTCTTTTCCCAGCAGGAAAATCACTGGTAGGCTTTGAAACTCATGTGAAAATTAGTGCTACACTAGACTTGGATCAGAACCAAGTACCTTTCAAATCCAAGAGAATTATCTCTTAAGTTTCTTTAGAAATGTAGCAAACATACAGTATTGATCTGGAAAGGGATTCTGAAGAACTCATTAGAGAGGAGTAATGAATAAAATCACACTGCTAATCATAGAATCAATTTACCATTCAGATATATTAGACATTTGTTCATTCCTGTTTGTGCATTTCATGTTATGTTCTACATGTATTTCCCCAGCTATAATTTCTGCCTTTACTATGAGTTACTCTCAATCTTTCCGTAGGACTGTTTTTATTTTTGCTCTAATTTCTAATCCATTTTCAAATACTGCCCCCCAAAAATCTGGCCTGCAAGAGTACGCATTAAAGAAAACAAGAATGTTATATATAGAACTTGGAAACCTTAGTTTTTTGGACTAGGCTGTGAGCCATAAGTATGATTAGGAAATTTTAGAACAAATTTTTTCAAAGATATGACCTGTAGTCTATATAGTCAATTAATCTATATAGTCAAATTTATCATTCTGAGTTCTTAAACTGCATCTATTAATCCAAGTCCTCTCATGGTGAGGGAGCTTGTAGTTTATAAATAATCTAAATAAAAGAGGGGTCTGCGTATCATTGATGGAAGATGGTCTGGGAAGATGGTCGTAAAACTCTTAGAATCACACCAGCAACTAAATCTATAAACATGATAAAGAGGAAGAGAGGAAAGGCTACATGTACACTACACTTCCTGCTATTGTCCTTTCCTTGAGTGAAAGAATGCTGGCAGACTTCCAGCACATGGATGGCAGATGCACCTCTGGTAAGATATATAAATGTCCACTGTAGGTGTTAATGGAACACTCACAGGAAATGTAATCCACTTGTGCATTTTATATTCACACATATCACTGGTTCTTGAATATCACTAAAGTTTTATTGTCCAAACCTTCCCAAGCATACTAAGTATTAGGTTCCCACTGAGGTCAATGGGACTTACACCAAATAAATGGGCACACAACTAAAAATTAAAAATCTTACATTTAATAGGTGAAATAAGGTAAGGTGATTATACGCTTCTACTTATTAGGGCATTTCACATAGTCTACCTCTTCCAGATACTTCAGGACAGAATTTATTCAGGTTAAGTTTATAAAGGAGGAAAATTTTAATCCACCTAATATATTAGAGCCTGACAACAGGGACCACATGAACAGTAAAGCATACAAAAATTAAACAAACCTGACACTATGAAGAAAAATGTATTCACAGCAGAAATAGTTTAAAGAGTGTGATGTTGGGGTTATTAATATTATGTGTTTTTTGTACAACTGTTCCTGCCTGTGTTTCACATTGAAATGTTTTAACATCACCCATTAGAGCAATTATCTAATTTTATTTTTTATTATTAACTGTTAGATTCTTATCACTTTAAACAACCACAATATGAGCATGTTAAGACCTGTCCTAGCAATTCCTTCATTTAAAACAGAGAACAAGCTACTACCAATGATTTACATGAATCTAAGACTGCAATTTTACACATAGGTAGCTGCAAAAGTTAAAAAGTAGAAATTTGCACCATAAAACACACAACTTTATCCTACATGTGATATTAACTGAGAAGTGAAACAGTTACTTCCAAATTAGTACACATGAGATTACGGTTTTCTGCAGAAAAATGTTCTTGATCCTAAAATGAAAAGAACAGAACACAACGTGTGATGAAATTCTGAAATATTAAGTTGCCACATGAATAGTTCCAGTAGTCAAGCAACCTGCTGTGTTATTCATCCTGAATTCTCTATGATTTGTGTGAGCTTTCCAGCCCACCTAGTATTTTCTTAGACATCTTAGTCATTTAAGAAACTATTGACTATAAAAAGCCTGTAGCATCAACAAATTAGTTCAGGGATTCTCAACCTGCGACCCATGGACCAAATGCGGCCCACAGCACCATTTCATGTGGCCACCCACCGCCTCCACCACACCAGGAAGTGTGATGTGGAGGAAGGGCAAAATGGTGTGACCCAGCCCCTGGCTTAAAAAGGTTGAGAACTTCTGAACTAGTTCTTTGAATACACTTGTACAACAATGTATCCATGTTTATATTTAATGTAAAAAAATCAAAGATACAGACCTGCTGTGTATTCTGAGTTTGTCTCTGGACTACACCAAATGATAGATTTTTATACAACTAAAAACTGCCTATATATGTACTTTTAATCTCCAACTCTGGTTGTACCACTGTTTGGCTCTCTTTAATTAATTAATTGATTGATTGATTGGATTTATATAACCACCTTTTTCGCCTAAGTGACTCAAGGCAACTGACAACATCGGTTAAAACCCATACCAATACTAATTAAAACCAAATACTATAAAATTCTCTAAAAATGTCCATAAAACCTCCCCAATCCCCTTAAAAAGAGGGGCACCCGGGCAGGAGTAAATAGTAACCCCGGGCAGGGCTAAATAAACCAACAGGGTACCAGTTGTACCAAATCAGTGCACATGATATTATTACATGAGAATACACACATACACATTTTACAAATGGGTAAGCACTGCTGTTTTCAATCTACAACTAATAGAACTGTGAAACGTGGTTTTCAAGTTATTTCACAAATGGTCTACACTTGGCAGGCACAATTGGAACTCAGTCCTTTGTTTATATGGTGAACTGCCCTTCATCCACTAGCCCACAGTGCACCCTAGACACATTCAGACACTTTGCCACACAACAGCTTGTGTTCAATCGAAGGGGGTAGGGGGTGGTCAGACACTGAATTCAATTATTTTCCTTTTAAACTCTTCTCAAGAAAATATTTTATTCATATTTGTTTAACCCTTAACAAGCCCTATTCATAAGAATGTTGCATAGTTGTACATCGCTGGTTTCATGGAGACATTCTACCTTTACTTGCCTCTAAGTACTTCAAAACGTTAATGCTTTTTATCAAAAATGCCCAGTTGGAGGCAGCTCCTCTTATACTGCACCTACTAACACTAGTGACAAAACACCCACTTACATGAACAAAAGACATGGGGCTGTGAACTCATGAAGAAAGACAGGCTTTTGGGATTACTGTGGCCCTGAGGAGGTTTACTTAACAAACACACTGACTTTTTTTACTTAAAAGGAATGAATGTCAGATATAGAGATTTTTTAGAAATGTTTCTTGTTGATGTGTTGATGAGCAAATGATACACAACAAAGCAATGGACGACAAACCTCAATAATACCTTGTGTGGTGTCAATGATATTCCAATGCAGTGTTTCAGGTGCCGGAGAGTACATCAATATTCTGTTTACATGGAAATATTTTCTCTTGCCTTCATACAACAAAGCAGCATTTCCTACTCAGTTGTCCTCCAGAAGTGTTGATCCACAATCCCATCATCCCCAGGTATGGTCAATGCCACTGATGGGTGAGGGAGGGTCATCAAACATGTCTGGATGACAGCAGGTTAGGAGATTCGTACAGAGTTATTCTACTCTGAGGTTTAATTGCTCCTAAGCAAACATATACACTGTTATTATATACACACTGAGCTGTGCAAATTGGACAGAAGTAGGCAAATTATAACTCTTGCTAGAGCAAGATTCTTAACCAGCATACACTACAATAAATATATATTCCAATCTGTAGGAAACTAGATTTCTTTCTAATCTCTTAATACTTCTGGGCTGGGTTGTTTCTAATGCAACACCTTTTAAGGGTAATAAAAACAAGTGAGACAAAAAGGTCTTTGAAGGCACCATGGACAGTATCTTTTTGCAGTTGCCAACTAGAGTAGAAGTCACTAACTCAATCAGATTTACACAAGTTTTGACTTTCTAATCAGGAAATGAGCTAAAGGGCCTACTCCCAATCCAGGGTAGCAATAGCATAATGGACTCGAAGATGCAGTATACCACCGCTTACCAGAAAACCCACAATGGATGTTCTTCTATGCTAAATGTGGTCTGTGGTTGCTTTAATGTCCTTACTCTGATTCAAAAGATCTGCTAAGTTTCCCAGGATAAAGCTTAACTAGAGGAGGCCCACTGAAATGACTGGACTTGGTGTTCTCTACCAACTGCATAAACTCCATTGATTTCAAAGTGTTTACTCAACTTTGGTCTAACTCACTGGATTGACCTACAATGCAACGTTTATCTTTAAAAACATACACACAACCCCACATGTATACAAAACACTAGCATCAAGGTACTCAGAAGGTAATCTTTTACATGCTTCTAAAAACAAGACACATGAGGATTGGGCTCACAGGTGTTTCTACTCTTTTCTATGGAAGTAAATTTCAATGAGCAATTTTAGAATGGCATCTTCACTGTAGACAAAGGGTGCCCTATAGAAGATGTAATGTTTATTTTGGACTGCTATTTGGGGAGCTAGTCTTCTTAAGAAACCACATTTACATATTGAGAAGCACATTTCCATCCCTGGTGGTTTCCAAGATTCCTATAACAGACAGATGTTTATCAGGAATTAATAGGATTTGCAGGCATTTCTTAAGGTCTTCATTGTGTCAAGCTGATTCTCTCTCCTGTCTGACGACCTCAGTTCTAAATTTATATATGGACACCACCTTCTCAGAAGAGGGATCAAGTGGGTGGTTGTCCATGAAAATCCATGCCACTACAAACAAGTTATACCTTACTAGGATTGTTCCCTTTCAAAAACTGCTTTTGGCAGGGCAACTATGCAGCCCCAAGAGGAAGCCACTGAGAAGCCACCACCCAGGGGAAACCTGTGGGATTTCTGCCTGTCACTCAGCTTTTATGAGGAATTCATGCCGCGCAGGGAGTCCCATACTTTTACAAGGTTGTCTCCCGTGGAAAAATACGCATTCCCACAATGCCACTTTTCCCTGGGATGCCATAAGACAGAATGCCAATCCTAAGAAATCCTGTTAGCCCAGCTTTGTATTTTTAAACACTGGCAGGGAACAGTTATCTCTCTCTCTCTCTCTCTCTCTCTCTCTCTCTCTATCTTTCTCTCTCTCTCTTGGCTACAGACAAGCTCTCTCCTCTCTCTTTTATACAGCTCCATTTCATCCAATTTCTTTGGGAGTTATCCAAATTCTCATTCGGAAAGCGCTGAATCTTGGAAGCCTTGAGCCCCAAGCAGAGCCAACAGTTCGATTCCAAACCCCCCCCCCTTCCCCATCCCTCTGTGTGTGTGTGTGTGTGTGTGTGTGTGTGTGTGTGTGTTTCTCCTCTTTTTGCCTCCTGAGATTTTTTTTTCTTCTCAAAAGGTTCCCACAGTATAGAAACCCCCTTGGAAACCTATCCTTCAGTTCCAATGGTGGTGGTGGGGGGGAGCAGCAGCAGAAGTGGCGGGAAGGCGGAGGAAGCGGCAGGCGGAGGAAGCGGCGTTGCCCACCCTGAGGCATCCCTCAAGAGCGCACTGGAAATGGAGAGGGGGGGCAAATGCTTTGTTTACACACGAGGCTCCATGCCCACAACAGCAGGGATGGGGACATCCATTTTCTTTGGCTTGACATCAAGGCAGTAGCGTCAGCTCACCCTCACCTCCTCTGTTGCTGAGAGAGGGGCTTTCCCAGAGGGAAACCAAGACCGACCCCCCCCTCCACACACACCACACACACCCCTCTACATAAAAATTATATTGTGAGTCATATAAAGTATTGTCAGAGAGTAAACAAAACAATAACAAAAAGCTGTGGCACTTTAAAAACTAACTCCTGAATTTAAATGTGAGCTTTCTTGGGTCAAGTCCACTTTCATCAGACACTTGGCCCCCCCGAAAGCTCACATTTCAATACAGGAGTTAGTTTTTAAAGCGCCACAACTTCTTTTTGGTCTTTTTTTTAAAATTGTTTTGTTTACTCTCGGATAGGCTTGAGACACAGACTAACACAGCTGCCACTTCGAAAATATAAAAGTGTTGAGGCACATCCATTTTGCTCTCCCTGAAGTACAGTATTCAGGGATGGACTTTTTGTGCAGAACGACTGCAAGACACACAACATTCCTGGTTTGAGAAACTTTTTTAAAAATTCCGTGTCTGCTTTTTGTTTACTCTCGGATATGGTGGATTTTAAAGCAAGGCCCAGGCTGCTTTCCTCCGCCCTGGTGTGTGATAGATACTACACAAGCAAAGTGGTCATTTTGGAAAGTAGACATGCACGGTGGCCTCAGAGAACCCCTTTTGCATGTGGGAAGGCTGGGTGGCAGCATCTCTCTAGCACTCCATTCCCCATCCAACCCCTTATACTCACACATACACTTCTCCCTCATTTAAGGCAACCCACCAGGAAAACAGGCTTACACACACACACAGACACAGACACTTTTCCGTCATTTAAGGCAACCCACCAGGAAAACTTTCACACACACACATTTACTTTTCCTTCATTTAAGGCAACCCACCAGGAAAAGACTTTCTCTCTCTCTCACACACACACACACACACACACACACACACACACACACACACACACACACACACACACACACACACACACACACAGACACTTTTCCGTCATTTAAGGCAACCCACCAGGAAAACAGGCTTACACACACACACACACTTTCCCGTCATTTAAGGCAACCCACCAGGAAAAGAGACTTTCACACACACACACTCACACACACACACACACACACACACACACTCCTCTGCGCACACACAAACAGTCAGGAATTGGGCGGGGGGGGGGGTGTTCGTGGAAAGTTGGCGCTTGGACAGTGTGGGAAGAAGAAGGAAAAAACCCAAGGCAACAGGTATCGGAGGGATACGGACGAGTCTTTCGACGCCCACCCCCACCCGCCTCATTCTTCAGGCGGCCTGGGCAACGGTGGCGGCGCTGAATGAAAAACCAAGCGGGGAGCAGAAACATATAAAAAAAGGACGAAGAGGAGGAGATCGGTTAGTTTTCTGCAGAGGGAAGACCGTGGGAGGAAGAGGAGGAGGAAGAGGAGGAAAACGAGGCAGCGGCAGCAGCAAGAGCAAGAGCAAAAGTCTGTGCAACACCGAAATGGATCTTTTGTCTATACAGTATACATATATATGTATATATTAAAGAGAATCCGAAGAAAAGTGCGTTAGGTCAGAAGGAGGACTAGGGAGAGAGAAGTGTACTAGGGGGGTCGGCGCTGGGCTTTCGGATCATCTCACCCAAGAAGAGGCAGACGAGGTCGAGGCAAATGAGCAACACTTTCTTGCTGGGGCTTTTGGCCGGGTTGTTGTTGAGCGCGGGGCTGCCTCCGTTCTTGCTCTCGGGCGCGATCGCCTTGTCGTACTTGTAGTTCTGCATGGCGAGAGGAGTCGTCGGTGGGGGAGTCGCCTTTCCGAACCAGCCACCCCTCGTCCTTCTAGCTCCACCGAGGGTCCGGGATGGAGGTTCACGGCGATGGGACGCTGTGGCCGGCTGGCCTTCTCAAGCCCCGGGATGGCCGCTTTTTCAGGTCCCTGCTCCTCCTCCGACTCCTTGCTTCGGTTGCTCAGCCTTTTGGAGTTTGTAAAAAAAGTTGGGTCGCTTCTTTTGCCCAGGTAGGAGGAGGAGGAGGTTTGTAAATGATCTCCCCTCCCCCCCTTCTCTTGATCGTTAATAGGTCCTTGTTTGGAGAAAAATATACGTTTATAAAGATGAAGGGGGAAAAAAGAAATATTTCTTTAATAAAGTTATTTTTCTTTTTAAAAAGTTGGGGAAAAGTTTTGCCCAGCGTGATCAGGAACCGCGACCAATCCTGACTGCCCGAACTTAGCTGGGTTTTTAGCTTACTTCCACCGCCAGCAATCTCCTCGCCAATGAATGGAAAGAGAGACCGTGCAAAGCAAAGTAACTTCGCCCGCAGCCGCCACCAACCCCGAAGCCTTTCGACTTGAGAAGCTGAAGCTGCCGCCTCTCCCTCGATGCTGTGTGCGATCCAGAGGCTTTCCTTCTGCACTTTTATTTCCTCAGATCCTTCCCCACACCCCCCCCCCTTGCTTTTATGGCTGATCCAAGTACAGCCCCTTTCCTGAAACTGACATATGCATAATTAACCCCACTTTTTCCCCCTTCGTTGAGGAAAATGCTCCCACAAGGAAATCTGGGGAAAGGAGCCTCTAGCGTCCGAAACCGTAAAGGCAAAACATCCCCTCTTTTCTTTAAGGTGGACTTGATCCTCTCCAAAGCCTCTTCTTTTTGCCCCCAAATAGTTGTCTTGGCTGGATGCAAAGTTTGTTTTTACTTCATTTGCTTGGAACCATTAATTTTGTGGATGAGAGCTCCCAGGGTCCGCCCCCCATCCAGTATGACTCATAATAACTAGTTTCACAAAAGTTACTTTTCCAGATTCTGGCTGTTGTTCAAGGAATTTTTACATTTTGTTCCCTACTTACAGTGGCTCAAGTGGCTAAGACACTGACTCGAAGGTCGGCAGGCCAGCAGTTCGATGCCTGAATTTAATTTAATTTAATTTAATAGTCATATTTATATATGCCGCCCACTCAGGTAGAGCCCGATGCAGGGCGGCATTACAACAAGTTCTAAAAACACACAAAAACACTTTAAAAGACCCATATCCCACCCACTTAAAAAAACCATATCCCACCCATCCCACCCACTATAAAAAAGAAGAGAGAGTTCTTAACTGTTTACATTAACTGAATACTGCAGGATGGAGTGAGCTCCCGTCTCTGTCCCAGCTTCTGCCAACCTAGCCATACCTGTCAAGTTTCCTGATATTCCTGTCAAATAAGGGAAATTTCCTGGCCAAAACAGGAAACTGGACAGTTGGGCATATCCTGTGCTGGCCTCCAGTCTAACTCCAGTCTAATTGCAGTCTAACTAATATGGGATGATGGCGGGAAAGAGTGTAAAATACAGGGGTTTGACAGAAATTTCCTGAAACTTGACAGGTATGCACCTAGCAGTTCGAAAGCAAGAAATTGCAAGTAGATAAATAGGGACCGGGGGGGGGGAGGGAGAGAGAGAAACAGTATTCCATGCGCTACAATGTCTAGACTCTAGGCATGCCTGCCACATGACCACGGAAATGTCTGCAAATGCTGATTAATAACCAAGATAGTATATTATTATCATGCCTTGTTTACAAACTTACTTTGGGTAGTTGGGTAGCCCATTCATCTGACCTGGCCTGAAAAGTTAGTGTTTACTTAATTTGCTAAGGAATAGTTTAAGTTTGTTCCTCTTTCTGTTAGCAGGGTCTGTATGCAACCTGCTACAGTCACAGTTTAGCAACACCTGACAAGAGATGCATAAAATGTTTCTATTCAAGGAGTAGTACTGAACTAATCAATTGCTTCTAAAATGATCAGAGCCTATTGATAGAAAATCTCTTCCACTGAAACACACCTATCTCTTGGCATGATATTCATTCCATAATCTGTGATGCAGAGTTCTAGGAAGTAGCATGACACAGACTTGTGGAGAGTAAACCAAATAACGAGTCTGTAAAGAGATGGACTGCAGTGGGAAAGTAACCTTCGGTGGGAAGGTAACAGCGTTCCATGCACTCTGGTGTCTAGTCATGCCTGCTACATGACCACAGAAACGTCTGCAGAAGCAGACAGTGCTGGCTCTTTGACTTGCTGGGCTCTAGTCATGCCTGCCACATGGCCATGAAAATGTCTGCAAACACAGACAGCACTGGCTCTTTGGCTGTAAATGGAGATGAACACTGAACCCTATAGTTGGATACGACTGGCTTTCAAGCAAGGGTGACCTTTACCTTTACCTAACTTTCCAAGCAATGAGCAAACTAAGACACAGTGCAATACACCACAGCAGAATAAATCCAGAAGCAAACAGTTTCTAAAACCAGTCAGTGAAAAATTAAAATCAATCAAAAGAGGATTGTTCTGTTTTTCATTCCTGTATTACACTCCAAAAGAATGGTAATTAATTCTTCTGAATGGCCTAAATCAAATATTAATTCCAGTGTGTAGTTTAGTGTTGCACCCATTAGTTCAGCACTCAAATGCGTAACCATGAATGGTTTTAAGGCAAAACATTTTTTATCACAACACTTACAGTATCAACATAATAGAGTTTACAAACATATTGAGTATCACTTCCAGAACTCAAATTCTTTCAGAGCTGACCTCTATAACAGTGGCACACTAATCACAAGGGGCAACAACCACTACTGCTCCTGTAAGCACATGTGATAATTAAGCAGTTACAGCATATTGCAAAATCACGGGGTCTAGCTGCACACACAAAAATCATATTGTGAGTCATATAAAGTGTAGAGCACGTATTTTTTCTATCCTTGGGGTAATCTGGAACAGACTTTTATGCAGAACTGCAAAATACAACATTCCTGGTTTGATAAATTTTTAATTCTACAGGTATATCTCTGTCCTTTGCACTAGGTTCTGGTTGGTAAAACTTCAGGGATTCTACTAAAAATTAGTAAGGTAAAGGTTTCCCTTGCTCGAAAGCCAGTCATATTTGACTCTAGGGTTCAGTTTCAAAGCCGAAAAGCCAGTGCTATCTGTTTCTGCAGATGTTTCTGTGGTCATGTGGCAGGCATGACTAGAAACCGGAGCACACAGAACACTGTTACCTTCCCACCAAAGTAGTCCCCATTTATCTACTTGCAATTTCTTGCTTTTGAATTGCTAGGTTGGCAGGAACTGGGACAAAGACGGGAGCTCATTAGTACTCGCGAATCGAACTGCTGACCTTCCGCCTCCCAGTCAGCGTCTTGTTATGTGCTGACAGTCACTTCCCTCTTATGCTGGCCCAACAGAGTTTTCAAAGTTTGTGAGATGTTCATGAAGAGGATTTACCATTGCTGTTTCTCAATTATATTTCCATGGCTAATCAGGGATTTGAACCCATGTTTCTTCAGCTCTAATCCCATGCCCTATCTCATATACCACACTGGCTGTCATAAAAATCAGATCAGGGGAGCAAAATACAGTAGTGTTGTTTTTCAGAAGGTGAACCAAGGATAATCCATCTGCTACAGGAGGTTGTAACAGAAGTTGAGGGACTGCATGATGCTTTGGCCCACCCACCATAATCAACAATGAGGCATCATGGCAGCTACAATACAGCAATATCTCAAGGGCCACATATTCTCCATCCCTAGTTTAGAATGTGCTAAAAATACTGAGATTTTAAAAAAAGAAAACCCATTTGTTTTTCCCTTCAGTTTTAAATTCTCACTTTGTATCCCAAGAACAGTGTTGGGAGAAAAACACACTTATGAAGTTGCAGCGACAATTGAGAATGGTAAATCCTGTAATATCCCTGTCCAGATTACTATTAATTCACATTCATTCATGCTTAGTTGTAGGGCAGAACACTTTCAAATAGCCATTACATCAAAGACACTGTACATCCTTTGATCTGCCACCAAGACAACTGCTTCCATGAAGCTGTCTGTTTATGTTCACCTTGTATAACTGAAAAATGTAACTATTAGTTTCAAGCATCCTTAATTAATCTCTTGCAGATGCCAGATAGGTGTATAGATACCTATATAGAAATTCTTGTACTCCATGTTGCACTGTATTTTGTATGTATCTTTTCCTCTGTTGTCACACATGATCACATATCTAAATTATAAAAACATAGGGTTTCAAAACAAAACACAAAAATAGAAGAGGCAAGTCTCTGTTCCCACAAAAATTAAGTAAACTACACAGTTGCCATTGAGTGTGAGCGAGGGAAGGAACTGATGAGAGCTTTGCCTGCACAGTGAAGGTTGAGCACTAATTGATGGCACTGAGTTTCACCTCTCTTTCTCATGTTTCCCCATTTCCTTGTTTTTCCCACTATTTAGGCCTATACAAATATAGAAAACAATTTTGGATATTTGAATACACAGGCTTGAATTAAATCAGTTGCTATTTGTAAGACAAATAATTCTGCTGGAGTTGTAGAAGATGTTATTTGCACACCCTGGACAGGATGTACACTTGAAGAACAAATTTTGGGACTCAGGTGGAGTTTGTGTACGTTAGATATAGGGGAAAGGTTTAAACAGATGTCCATTTACTGAATAATTAATTTGTTTCTTAAGCAGTAGTTGTATTGTTTTGCTCACTTGGAACTGAATGATTGACGTTCCTGGATTTAGATTAGAACAGTCCTTAAACTGCCAGCCTTCAATCACTTCTATTCATTTAAGATTATTCTTACTACTTAAGCTTCCTTTCCTGATCATTGGAAGCTGCTTAGAATGTGAACCTTCCTCCACTAAATGCTGAGCATGAGAGTAATTCCATCGTCCCTGGAAGTAGGATATAGGACTCTTACATTTATTAAGATGGATTTGACATTCATAATATCTAGAGTACTGCTTCTCATCTAATTGATTTAACAGACCTATTTTGTTTTGCCTTCTTTTTAAGGAAAAAAACCAAACAAACCCTGCCACAATTGCCAAGAAAGCAGAACATTTTATACGTAGAATATGCATCCATGAAGTGTTTGCAAGATTGCCATTAACACATAGTTGCTTAGTTTGCATAGTTTGTTCTGAACCTGATCATTATCATCACCAATAGCAGTAGCAATTATAAAAATGTCTGATAAGCTCTTCTCTCTCAACCTTTTTTCTTACAATAACCCTTGCATGGAGACGATGAGAGGATAATTTTCCAGTGCTTTAAAATTTTAAGATATTTAGTGGTTAATTGTGAAAGCAAATAGGGGGTGGCCTGTAGTCAAGTTGCTGGTGGAAGAATCTCTCCAAAGTAGTGAGATGAGGCACCTTCTCTGCTTGGACCATAGGATGCTGGTATGAGGAAGGGAGATTCGTTGCATTTCCAGACAAGACATTTAGCCTGTTCATTGGAGTTTTTAGGAGTTGGTTGCTCTTCCAACATCCATATGTTGCAAACACTGGAGCACCCCAACATCCCACCTACGCTCTCCCCCCCCCCCGATGCTTTCATATACACCATTTCATATACACCATCCCCAGAGCTTTGCAACTGGCAAAGGTTGCTTCTAGTGCTACCATCCGGTGTGCC
This sequence comes from Bradypodion ventrale, assembly GCA_035047345.1. Lineage (NCBI taxonomy): Eukaryota > Metazoa > Chordata > Lepidosauria > Squamata > Chamaeleonidae > Bradypodion > Bradypodion ventrale. Next base: position 94,592,583 of record JAWDJE010000004.1, read on the forward strand.
TAAGAAGCCCCTTTAGCATATCAGATATTACAGTTAAACAGTTCCCCTGCTTCTCTGCTCATAGCCACAATTTTCATCAGTGCAACAGGGATAAGCAAAGAAAAAAATAACCCTCCTAACCAATCCAGAACTAATAACAGTCAGCTAGGGGAAAATAATGACACTTCTCCAGCCCTTCACAGAATAGCAGGGAAAGTGTTTTGTTGGCCTGTGTGTGGTAAAATGTCTTGTCAGTCAATTCATCTTATGGGCAAAGTTTGCCTCTATTGTTTCTATGATTTAGCCCAGGAGTTCTCAACCTTTTAAAGCCGTGGGCTGGGTCACACTCCCTCAGACAGCTCCAGGGGCCGGATGGCATTTTCCTGGTATTGTGAAGGCAGTGGGAAGGCACATGAAATGATGCTGTGGGCCGCAGGTTGAGAATCCCTGATTTAGCTCTTCTGCCATCTTCAAGCAACCACAAAAACAGCAATCCCATAGTGTCCCAAAAGGGGTAGTCTGGACATGCTCTCACTCAAAAGAGCCAGGTCTATAATTGGGAAGGGAGCTATTTGGACCTTGCTGCAGGGCACTAATATTTTGAGGTCACTGGAATCTAGAGAAAATCTACCGGTGTCTGGAAAATAAATGTCTTCCTGCTCTATCCACTTTCCCTCTTTTGAACGCATAAACCTTTTCCCTTCTCTTTTCTTTTGATATGTGGAGGGAGGAAAGTACATTTGTCTCCTTTTTCATAGACTTTCCATCCATATCTCAGGGCAGAATAGATGAGAGACAGTGTGGTTTGTTCCATGCGGCCAAATTGCTGGTGATGACTCTGAGAAGAGCATTAGTACTGACCCCATAAGCTGCACAAACAAGGAAGGCCCATGGTCTGTTGCCTTGATCCTCTTATAGACTTGGCAGTCTGCAGTGAACACCTAGAAGCACACAGGGTGCTGTCGCCAAAGGATCGGCATCTAGCAGCCCATGTGTGTGGAGCTCTATGTGTGCACTGAAGCTTCTCGAAATAAATTCAGAAGGGGGCACAGCAGATTGAATTCTTATGAATTAAAATTCTGAACCTGATCCCAAGCGCCTGCCAGAAGTTAATGGAAGGGAAGATTGCATTTAGAGGGGAAAATATTCATTCATTCAAAAATAAATTAGGTAAAGGTTGAAAGCCAGTCGTATCTGACTCTAGGGTGCTCATCTCTGTTAACAGCCTAACAGCCAGTGCTATCTGTGTCTGCAGATGTTTCCACGGTCATGTGGCAGGCATGACTAGACACCAGGGCACTCAGAATGCTGTTACCTTTCCCACTGAAACAGTACCTTTTTTATCTACTTGCAATTTCTTTGCTTTTGAACTGCTGGGCTTTGAGGAAAAGAGTAAATTAGAATCTATATATTGCACTTGAGATGCAGTGTGATCTCTGGATGTTCTCTCTTCCATTCTCCAATGGCTCTGACCATCAATTTTAATTTAATTTAATTTAATAGTCATATTTATATATGCCGCCCACTCAGGCAGAACCCGACTCAGGGCGGCATTACAACAAGTTCTAAAAACACATAAAAACACTTTAAAAGACCCATATCCCACCCACTTTAAAAGACTCATATCCCACCCACCCATCCCACCCACTATAAAAAGAAGAAGAGAGAGTTCTTAATTCTTTACATAAGCCAGCAGGCGGGGACTGTGTTCCCATTCGGGCCCCACACCTGCCCTGCCAGCCAGGTCTTCAATCCTTTCCTGAAGGGCAGCAATTCTCTTTGAAGTCTTAGATCTGTTGGCAGGAGGTTCCAGAGAGTTGGTGTGGACACGGAGAAGGCCCTCCTTCGGGTGCTGGACAGATGTGCACCCCTAACTGATGGCACCATTAGAGAGCCCCTCCGGTCCACTCTGGTTGGACGGGCAGACACTCTTGGGACGATGCGGCCCCTTATCCCCTTATCCTGGCCCACTGCCATATAGGGCTTTAAAGGTCAAAACCAGCACCTTGAATTGCACCCGGAGACAAACTGGTAACCAGTGCAGCTCCCGAAGTAGCGGTGAGGCATGGGCATATCGCCCACATCCCATCACCACCCGGGCTGCCGCATTCTGGACCAGCTGCAGCCTCCGAATGGTCGTCAAGGGCAGCCCCATGTAGAGCACATTACAATAATCTAGTCGGGAAGTGACCAGAGCATGGGTGACCATAAGCAAGGAGCCCCGGTCCAGGAGCGTGCGCAACTGGTGAATCACCCGAAGTTGGGCAAAAGCCCTCCTGGCCACAGCCTCTACTTGTTCTTCTAGCAGCAGCCGCGAGTCCAGAAGGACCCCCAAGTTGCGCACTGGGTCTGTCTGGGGCAAAACAGCCCCATCCAGTACCAAAGATGGTAACTCCCGGGATAACACGGGGCCCCTTATCCACAGCCACTCTGTCTTGCTGGGATTCAGCCGAAGCCCATTGGCCCCCATCCAGACCCCAATGGCCTCCAGGCATCTGGATAGGATTTCAACAGCATCACTGGGGTCCCCACGGGCCGAGATGTACAACTGAGTGTCATCCGCGTACTGATGGTACCGCACCCCGTGGGAACGAATGATCTCACCCATTGGCTTCATGTAGATGTTAAATAGGAGAGGAGAGAGCACCGAGCCCTGAGGCACCCCATACTTGAGGAGCCTAGGGCTGGACCTCTCACTCTCTAACCACACCGACTGGGTACGGCCCTCCAGAAAAGAGGAAAACCAGGACAACACAGTGCCCTGGATCCCCAATCCTTTGAGCCGTTCCAGCCGTTCGACGGTATCGAAGGCCGCTGAGAGGTCAAGAAGAGCAAGGACGGATGGATAACCCCCGTCCCGCTCCCTCCAGAGATCATCCATCAGTGCGACCAATGCCGTCTCCGTACCATACCCGGGCCTGAATCCTGATTGAAAGGGGTCTAGATAATCCGCTTCCTCCAGGACACTCTGCAGCTGGCGCGCCACCGCCTTCTCCAAAACCTTACCCAGAAAGGGCAGGTTGGAAACCGGCCTGTAGTTGTTAAGGACAGCTGGGTCAAGGGATATTTTCTTCAGGAGGGGGCGCACCAAAGCATGTTTTAGCAGTGCAGGAAATACCCCCTCCCGTAATGATGCATTTATTACCGCCCCAACCCAGCCACCTGTCACCACCTTGGAGGCTTTCACCAACCAGGTGGGACAGGGGTCCAAAGGACATGTAGTGGCACGCACAGCTGCAAGGAGCCTGTCCACTTCATCAGGGACAACAGGATCAAACTGATCCCAGATCGTACAGCAAGACTGTGCTCCGGTACCCCCCCCGACCCTCCCCATCCACTCCGGGATTCAGTCCTGAACGAATCTGATCAATTTTCTCCACCAGATGGTCAGCAAAGTCCTCAGCCGAACCCTGCCAACTGGGCACCGATCTCCCCCTACCGAGGAGGGACCTGGTTACCTGGAACAGGGCGGCTGGGCGATTATCAGCGGAGGTAATAAGGGTGGTGAAGTATTGCCACTTCACCACCCCCATCGCCACTAGGTAGGCCCTAATAGCAGCTCTAGCTAGTGTCCAATCAGAGTCATCCTGGGTCTTCACCCAGCGGCGCTCTAGGCGTCTCTTTGCCCATTTGAGTTCCCGCAGTTCATCCGTGAACCACGGGGATTACCTAACCCCATGGGCGCGGAGAGGCCGCAGTGGCGCGATTTCATCCAAGGCTGCTGTTGCTGTCCTGTTCCACAGGTCGACAAGTGCCTCGGGTGAATCGTGGAGCTGATCCAGAGGAACATCCCCCAGTTCCCTCTGGAATCCATCTGGATCCATTAGTTGCCGAGGGCGGGCCATTTTAATAGGCCCTGCCTCCCTATGATGAAGCGTCGCCCCCAGAAAGTCAAGAGTCACCAGATAGTGATCTGACCATGGCACAGGTGAGATGACTAAGTCCTGTAATCTCAGATCACTCTGCCACTGCTCCGACAAGAAAACTAAGTCTGGCATGTGACCACTGCCCCTGGTCGGACCCCGAACTACCTGAGTCAGGCCCATGGCTGCCATGGAAGCCATGAACTCCCTTGCCACCTCAGAAGCCATCCCCAATGATGGCAAATTGAAGTCCCCCAGAACCATAAGCCTCGGGAACTCCAACGCCAGCATCGAGGCGGCTTCGAGGAGCTCAGGCAGGGCATCTCTTACCCTGCAAGGGGGCAGGTACAGGAGTAAGATCCCCAACTGACCCTTGGGGCCCAACCGTAGAAGCAGGGCCTCACAACCAGACACTTGTGGAGCAGTGGCCCTAGCAATTCCCAAAGACTCCCTGGCAACAATGGCGACACCACCGCCTCTCCCCTCACCTCTAGGCTGGTGCCAAATACCGAACCCAGCTGGACACATGTCCGAAAGAGGTACTCCATCCTCAGGTGTCAGCCAGGTTTCGGTGATGCATGCCAGGTCGGCCCGCCCCTCCTGGATAGCAACTTGGATCAGGTGGGCCTTATTACAGACCTATCTGGCATTCACCAGCAGCAGGTGAATGTGGGATGGAGGTGGTGTTGGCAATAGGTTTTAGCCAGCTACCCCCAAGTAAGTGTGTTGGTTGTTAAAGATCAGAGAAGGTAACAGACAAGCTTGTGCTATGGCTTTCTTTCTTTTTCTTTTTTAAAAATCTCTGCTATCCTACAAACTAGGAACAGAATTAGGTTGTTTATACTTGAAAAGGAAAAAAAGATAATTAGAAAATATTTTTGAATATACAGATAGTGTTTTCTTATCTTTTCAGAAGCTGAATCATACCAGTCTATCAGTCCATCTAATTGTGTGTGTTGGAAATCAGAGAAGTTCTTCTTTTTGGACTACATCTCCTAAAATCTTCCAGCCATAGACCTTGGTAACTGAATCCAGGAGCAAAGCATGAATGTTCCACTATAGCCACCTTTTCAAATATGCTGAGAACTCCGAGAGCATAACTCTGAAGTCTTTAGAGAACAGAATCTTGCAGTCATGTTGAACATCCCTAAATCAATACGGAAAAAAATCCACTTAAGTCTTGATGATATGGAAAGGAGTTACACAAGAAATGAATGGTTATGTTTATTTACTCTTTTCCTCTTACCCAGTATTATCTATGTTGGCATCAAGTCACATGGAGAACCTTATGTGTAAACACTATTAACATGAAAATGAGTTGAGAAAGCTTGCTATGACAACAGCAGCAGGATATCTTCTCTCACACTACCGAAACATCATTTTTTCCTCAAAACATATTTATAAAAAATCAGATTATTTTCAGGCTGTGTTTACCCTGGTCTTTTCTAGGGACAAATCACATGTGCCTGTTGGATGTGCATTTGATTGTTGTGACATCAGTTTTCCTTTGCATTGGATGTTCCTGCCAGTCTACACAGGGAGGATGGCAGCCTGTTGAGTTTGGGCTCTTAGTCTCTAAAAGGTTCACCATCACTGGTCTAGACTGTAGATGAGGCATACATCATCATTTAGATATCCTTGCCTCGCTGTATCACAATGATGATTCTAAATTGCTGGTACAGTGGGTAGATTCAAGGGACAAGTGTAAAAAGTAGAAATCAGATCCTAAAAATACACAGCTGACATGACATGCTAGCAAAATCACAGGTTTTAGAATTCCAGGAAGCAAATTGACAGCTTTTAGCAATTGTTTTACATCGGTAGCCAAAGATTTTGGAAGGAATTTGTTTTCTGAATTTATCAGGAAGATAGAAATTACCTGATCATGCTTCTGTATTCTTTTTTTTTTAAACCTTGATATTCACTACTTCGCAATATAGTATTTATATTTCCCCTACTTTTGAGGTTGTTTGTTGATAGAACTCTCAAGTTTTGTAAGGTACGTTTTTCTTTTTTGCTTATCCAGAAGTATAAAATATGGCTTGTCAACATCAATTGTAATATTAATAACTGTAATTGTAATAACTTGCTTGTCTCAATATAGCAGTAAGGCTTTGTTTTCTAACACTGACAGTAGCTAGAATTTTTAATATGGAAGAAAAAATAAGAGCAATCCATAAGATTCAGCTAAATGCTAAAAATGATGTTTGCAACTTGGTCATACCTACAAAAGCCTGGACATGTTTTCCAGTGATGACACTTTGAGACATCCAGCTATGCTATGATGAATTCTTTCTTCAGCTTCTTGGCTGGCCTTACATATATCACTTACACCCGTGATGGTGAACCTTAGCATTCCAGGTGTTCTTGGACTTCAATTACCAGAAGCCCAAGTCAGCACTCCTGTTGATCAGGGCTTCTGGGAATTGAAGTCCAAGAACATTTGGAGTACCAAGGTTTGCCATCACTGACTTATACCTTCCTTCATAGTTATTTTCCAATAATGTCTAGTTCATATAACTTGATCCAAGATTGCATATATACCCCTCAGTTTCAGCCCATTATTTAGGTGATGGTGGTGGTAGTGATGGTGGTAGTGGTGGTGGTGGTGGTAATGATGAAGAAGAACCAAGTAGGCTTCTAATAGTACTGAACAGGAGGCCATGGTAAGAGGAGTCCCCCTCCCCACACACACACACACACACACACACTTTATTTCAATAAATCAGATTAGTACTGGTGGCACAGTGGTTAAATTGCTATGCTACAACCAAAACATTGTGAGTTCAATACTGATGGGATTCATGGTTGACACAATCTTTATCAAGTTGGGCATTGTGAAACTTGGGAAGAAAAGAGGGAGGAGCAGAAAGTTTCAAGGTTCATCCTGGCCATATGTTAAAAGCCATGGGATCTGTAAATACTGGAAAGTAGAGACTGCAAGCATTGAAAGGCAGCTAAAGGTGTGATTGTGAGAGGTTCCACTTCTAGATAAACAAAATCAATTGCCTATATCTTTCTCCATAGACATAAAGTTTGTGGACACTTGGCAGTGTATGCATTGACTGCCTTTTACATGAAGGGCATGGGGGATGTAATGCCATAAAGCAGAAGCACCCAAGTTAAATGGTAGTCCCTGCATCATCTAAACGGAAGGGTAGCTTGAAGTTGTTCATAAAAATGGTCAATAAAAGCCACATTATATTACTTAGTGTTTGCTGGAAAAGGCAGTTCTCAGTACAGTGTAGTTCCCCTTGAGCGGCAATAAAATGTCTTTCTCTGGAGATGGGTCCTGCCCTAGCCATCTATTTGTGGTATTATTCAAAACAGATAAAAAGAAGCCTAGCTGTGTGGTCAGTATTTAACATGAACAACAGAGTTCTTTGCAGAGGATTCCATTTTAGCTGCCATGTGCTCTCTTGCAGCTATGAGCATCTATAACAGTGATGGAGAACCTTTTAGAGACCGAGTGCCCAAACAAAAGGGCGGGGAGCACTCTATGCTGGGGAAAGGGATGGAGCACTCTCATTTGGGCTGCCAGGCAGAGGGGCGGGGCAAACTCTGTGCTGGGGTGATTGCACACGTGCCCACAGAAACGGCTGTGAATGCTCCATCTGGAGTTCTCAACCTTTTAAAGCTGGGGGCCGGGTCACGCTCCCTCAGACAGCTTCGGGGGTCGGACAGCCACTTTTCCCTTCCTCCACCACCACATGGTGTGGTGGAGGAAGTGGGGACCACATGAAATGGCATTGTGGGCCACATCCAGCCCATCCATGGGCCACAGGTTGAGAATCCCTGCCTTAGAAGCAGCTCCTCATTGGCAATAAGGTCGAAATATTGAGTCTTTAAAATTCAGCAGAGGCACTTCTGTTGAAAGACGTCAAGTCTCTTGTTGATACTTGTTGATGCAACATTGCCAAATGTTCTTAAGGGTTTTAATTTTTTTTAATATTGGTTCTAACTTGTTATGGTCAGTGAGGTGCTTGCTGGCATATGTATACCGCCCAGAGTCCACCGGATTAGGGTGGTTAGAATGTGTCGAATTCCGTGCTCGGGGACGATGCCGGCCACCCCTTCTGTACCCATGAGCTAACTTTTTCCAGCGTTTTGTCCTTGCCTGTCGCCCTAGCAATATCGGCTGGTACTATTGGGGGTGCGTCTAAGACCTCGATTAGCAACACCTGGCGGTCTCTTTCTACTCTAGCCTTTTGGTCATCCGACAGGGGCAAAGGGGATCTCGAAAGTGCATCAGCATGGCTGATCTCCTTTCCGGGCCGGTACTCCAACTCGTGTTGGTATGCGTTGAGAAAGATAGCCCAACGCAGCATTCTCGGGGATAGGATCTGCGGCGTGGGCTTGCTTGCCGTGAAAATCCCTAACAGGGGCTTGTGATCCGTTACAATTTTAAACGGGCGGCCATACAGAAAATCGTGGAACTTTTTGGTCCCCGCTACTATGGCTAATGCCTCCCTGTCGGTTTGTGCGTAATTTCGCTCTGCTTGGGACAGGGACCTTGAATAAAACGCAACCGGGGCCTCCCTTCCGTCATCCAACACGTGGCAAAGCACCGCCCCCACCCCCACCGGTGATGCATCGCAGACTAATACCACCGGCCGTTTGGGGTCGAAATGCGTTAGAATTGCGTCAGAAGTCAAGAGTTGCTTTAGCTCTTTGAATGCCCTCTCGTGCTCGTCACCCCACATCCATGTCTCCTCCTTTTTAAGCAACCGATGAAGCGGTTCGGCTACGGACGCTTTCCGCGGAAGGAATGTATGGTAAAAATTGAGGAGCCCCAGGAATGACTGTAGCTCGGTTTTGGATGTGGGGCGAGGGGCCTTCTTGATGGCTGCCACTTTGGATTTGGATGGCCTAATACCCTCGGGTGTGATTCGGAACCCTAAAAACTCGACCTCGGTTTCGAAAAAGACACATTTGTCCTTCCTCAGTCTCAGCCCCGCTTTCTCGAACACAGTTAGTACTTTGTCCAATCTTTTTGCCAGTTCGGCCTCACTCCCCCCTGTTATCAACACGTCATCAAAATAAGGCAACACCCCCTCCAGCCCCTTCAGGAGGCGTTCCACAAGCGACTGAAAAAGGCCGGGTGCCGAGTTCACGCCGAACTGTAAACGCGACACCTGGAACGCTCCTTTATGTGTGACTATCGTTTGGGCCGCGGCCGTGGCGGGAGTTACGGGGAGTTGCTGATAGGCTTGTGCTAGATCGAGCTTAGCGAAACACTTTCCCCCATTTAGCCTGGCCAAAAGGTGGCTGACCACCGGCACCGGGTATGCATTAGGGCGGATCGCCTTGTTAATTGTACACTTATAATCAGCGCAAATGCGCACCTCCCCGTTAGCCTTCAGAGCTGTTACAATTGGAGTTTCCCACTCCGCGGAATCAACAGGAATAAGAATCCCCTGGCCCACCAATTTGTCCAGTTCCGCCTCTATTTTGTCCTTTAGTGCGAAGGGCACCCTGCGCGGTTTGAGTCTTATCGGGCGGACCTCCGGGTCTAAGTCGAAGGCTACAGGGGGTCCCTTGAATTTTCCCAGTCCTTTTTTAAAAACGTCGGGATGCGCGTCGCACACCGCTTGTATTGGATCCCCCCCCACCGAATGTACTCCCCCTATGAACAGGCCTAAAGGCTGAAACCACTGTGTCCCAAGGAGGCTACAACTTCCCCCCTTGAGGACAACTAGGGGCAGTTCCGCAGAATGTCTCTTGAAATTGACCCGAAATTTCCCGACCCCCAATACCGGAATGCTGTTTCCCTGTACATCTCGTAGCGTGGACCTCAATGTTTTAAGTTTGGGCCGCACGTGGGGGTCGATTTTCAAGAACTCTTTCTGGGGGATTATGGAATAGGAGGACCCTGAGTCAATTTCCATCCTGATAGGGGCCCCTTGTATTAGTACCTCAACGAAGTAATGGGACTGTCCCGTGGACACGCTGAACACCGGGGCGTCATCTTCGCTGCCGTCCGAGACGCGGCCCACGCCGTCCTTCTTCCTCGTGGTCTGGGCGCCATCTTTGGGCCTCGCGGGACGGTCCGGTCTGGTCGAACGGTCTGGTGACTGCCTCCGGCCCTCCTTTCTTTTTCTGCATGCCTTGGCAATGTGGCCCCGACGGCCGCAGGTGTAACATTCAGCCTTTCTAAATGGGCATCTCGCGCGTTCGTGGGCCGCCCCGCAACCATCGCAGCGGCGCCCCCCTTTTCGGACCTTCTGGACCTCCTCGCCGTCGCTGCCTTCCGAGGACGATTTTGAGGCCCGCCGAGTTGCGTGCACCGATTGTCCGGACTTCCCGTGCACCGAATTTTCTGCTTTGCCGGCCCTGGGACGCCACTCACGCCACTGGTGCATCTCGTCTACTCCAGCATTCGTGGACTCCGCGGCTTCGGCGGCCTCGACGACCTCTGCCAGCGTGGGTGGCGGCTCCTTGTTCATCAAGCTGCGCTGCACCTCCTTGTCTTTCAGGCCACACAGCACGCCGTCCCTGAGGGCCATGTCTAGGATGTCGCCCCATTTGCAGGGGACGGCGGCTACCCTCATGGCGGCCACGAATGCCTCAACCGACTCGTCCGGCGCTTGGACTCGCCTCCAAAACGCGCTCCGAGCGGGAAACATCGCCCTCGAGGGTTGGAAGCGCTCCCGTAGCAGCTTCATGATGTCGTCCGCCTTAAATTGGCTCACCTTCTTCGGAGCGATGATGCCCACCAGCGTCCGCTTGGTTTCCACCCCGAGCATTCTGGTGAGGATGGCCCTCTTCCGCTCCTCATCGTCTTCCTTGACTTTGAGTTCCACCAGCGCCGCCTGGAAGTCCATCTCCAACAGCTCCCAGTCTTGCGGTTTGGTGATGTTGAACCCGCTCTGTGCCCTGGCTGCTCCTTGGGGATCCATTATCCCACCTTCGTCGCCAATTTGGTGTATGAAGACCAAGACACAGGACACAGCCTCGGGCTGGGTTAACTCAGGTTTATTGCATCGCGGACAGAGGGAACATGAGGTGATGGCGGATCGATAGCTCTTTTTATACAGCAGTAATACATTTGAACGTGGTGCCATGGTAGCCCATTGGCTACTGCCTGCGTGACGTCATTTCGAGTCACGCCCTTCTTGTCCAGGTGTAGGTAGTGGCGGGAAAGCTTCCCGCGCTGTTGCCTTTGATGAGTTCGGACCAAGAGAGCTTGGACGCTCGCTGCTGCCAGCTGGTGGTCATTAGCTCGCGTCCTATTACAGGGTTTATATGATACAGCTGAAGGTTACATTGTTGCTATAGGCAAGGTTACATTGGCTCCGATACATTGTAATCCATGTGGAAGGAAAACCATTAGAACACAACAGGTGGTATATAAATCTATTAAATAAATAAATGCCTTCCAAGTCTTGTGGAGATAGATGGCTGTCTTGTGCTTAATATGATAACTGCATTTAAAAAAACATAGTTAGGAACAAATGGATGGGGACAGATGAAAGGTAAATCTTACTCAACCCTTGCCAAAAATTGTTTGGAAATTATTTCATTAGACATTCTTCAATATACTAAAATGTCTTGGAGTTTTAAGCATGTCCAAACATGACATTCTGGCCCTGTGATTAACACCCTGTCTGAATTTCTGCTCTGATTGTGTTACCTTTGATGTTTGTGGGAGATACCGCGTTTGTCAGCAAAGCTGGGGCCTGCGAGGTTGGTCTGAAAGAAAACCAAAACAAACATGCTTTACCTAAGAGTGAAACCTGCATAGGACTAAAAACAAACAGAAGGGTGCTGAAGCCACAAGTGACTCGGAATTTAAGGATAGGGTTCCCTTCATTAATATATGTTTCTTTTTCTCCTAACCTTTCTTTTACATGGGAAAGAGCGACAGAAACACTCAGTGCAGCCAGTGGAAGGTTGAGTGAAGAGGCTAGGGTGTGCGTTAGGAGATTTGTAATAATTCAGTCTTCTGAATACATAGCATAACACATGCTTCCTTTTTCTATACCTGTAAAGAAAAAAAGTATACAGATTGTAAATTACTGTATTTTCTGGCGTATAAGACTACTTTTTAACCCCAAAAAATCTGTGCCAAAGTCGGGGGTCGTCTTATAGGACAGGTACTTATCTGCAGCTTGTTTCCCCTTGCTTCGTATGTCCGGCGCATATGGTGGGGGGTGCCGCGGCCGAGTCCCTGCTCTGTGCGGGGAGTATGAAGCAAGGGGAAGCAAGCTGCACACATCTTCCTGTACCTCGAGGAGGAGAACGTGAGCGTGGATTGGCTCTCCACCAGAACCTGCCCATTCGACTTGGAGGGCTGCGCATCTTCGGGTTGAGTGTGGGTTAATTTTTATTTGGTGTGCATTGGAAGAGAGGTAGTCTTATACGGCAAGTATATTCCAAACTCTATATTTTAACTGGAAAAGTTGGGGGTCGTCTTATACGCCCAGTCGTCTTATACGCCGGAAAATATGGTAAATAAAAATAATAATTGACTGAAAAAGATGTCCCAGTTGTGTATGTGAATTTACACAAATGTATAGAAATTCCAAATGCTTGGGAAAACTTCAGGTAGCATCATTATAAATCAGTGATGGCAAAACTCTGGCACCATGCCAGAGGTGGCACTCGGAGCCTTCTCTATGGGCACCCATGCAGAAACCCCGGCACGGAGTTTGCCTCGCCCCTCTGCCCAGCAGTCCAATGGGAGCACTTCCTCCCTTCCCCATCACAGAGTTCACCTGCTCCTCTGCCCAGCAGCCCAATAGGAGCGTTTCCTTCCTCTTCTGTTGCTATGTTGGCACTTTGTGATAAATAAGTGGGTTTTGGGTTGCAGTTTGGGAACTCAGTCTCTAAAAGGTTCACCATCACTGTTATAAATTAAACATTCTTACCAAATGTTTTTGGTTTACAGTATGATCCTGTCCATGTTTACAGAAAAGCAAATCCCACCATGCAACGGACTTTCCCCCCTAATTACTGGTGTGTGACTGGATAGCTCAATGAGGTTAGGTATCTAAATTGATTCCCTGTGTGCACTCAAAAAGAAGAGTCAGCCTGTGTAACCTTGGATAAACTGAAGAGTCCTAGGGTGATCCCAGAAGAAGTGATTGTTAAACATCTCCTGATTATACCTAGAAAGCCCTGGGGAGGGCCTACATAACTGAGCATTGACTTAATGGCACGTAATTACTGTATTAGTATTCCGAGTTGCAGCCCTAATTCTAACTTGGTTTGCATATGATTGAGTTGCACATTGGGGACAGACATACAATCCTGACATTTTTTCAGTCTGGATTTTTTTTTTAAAAAAAGAACCTGCTGCACATTTTCAGAAATGATATGCAACAGTCTCCCATGTCTTGGCAATGTCCTCCAGGTGAGTAAGACTGTAGCACACACACAAACACACACACACACACACACTCCATCATTTCCAGACAGGTTAGCAATTGGCTAGTGTTGTAACACATCTGGAGAGTGTTAAGTCGGTAAAACTGAGACCAAGATTTAGATTAGAGTAAGCCCTGCAGTGGCTCAAGTGGCTAAAATGCTGACTGGGAGGCGGATGGTCAGCAGTTCGATTCCCAAGTAATGCAGGACAGAATGAGCTCCCATCTTTGTCCCAGGTCCTGCCAACCTAGCAGTTCAAAAGCAAGAAATTGCAAGTAGATAAATAGGGACCACTTTGGTGGGAAGTTAAACAGCGTTCTGTGCACTCCGGTGTCTAGTCATGCCTGCCACATGACCACGGAAACATCTGCAGAAGCAGACAGTGCTGGCTCTTCAGCTTTGAAACAGAGATGAGCACGGAACCCTAGAGTCGGATACAACTGGCTTTCGAGCAAGGGAAACCTTTAACGTTACCACTTATAAAACAGGTGAATTCATTTTTATATTTTTGCTGCCCATCCATGGCTTTTTTTAATCCTGAAGTGTTTTCCCCCCATTACACTGAAAGGTTATATTTTTTCTATGTTGGAAAGGGCCTATATTTGTAGGTAGTGTTTTGGTGACATAAGCATTTGGGCATGATGAACAGACTAGTAACATGCCCTGTGTTGTTTCTTCTTCTACCACCCACCTCATTTTTATTTATTAAATAGATAGGATTAGTGCTAAATCAACCTATCACCTTACTTCCAAGTCTCCATTCTTACGATTATTTCTCATATTTATTTAACATTTCCACAATCTGTCTGTCTGTCTGTCTGTCTGTTTCCAATTATGTTTGGAATACTGTTACTTTTTCTGGAACACTGTGTAACCCTTTCAAAACCAAGGGGCAGCACAGCAAACCATAAAAGGATTAGCAGAGGTGGGATTGGATGAAGGGAAGACAAGTGAAGGTGGAAACACAGAAAGAAAGGAAATAAGGCAGACTGGAGTGGAGTGGAGTGCCAATCACATCACCAGTGTGTACACTGAACCTCTGGTTTAACCCACAAGCCCAAGGTAAGCACACATTAGGATTTAAATTGGAAATGAGTTTGTGAATCAAACTGCAGCAGAGCCGAATTGCTCCTATTCAGCTTTTCATTTTATTCATACCCTTTGCAGTAGAACTGTGTAGGACTGCACTGGAAAACCTGCTAGAAAGGAGGGTACTTTTTAGTACCAGAGGCCACAAGCTAGCAAGGCAAGTGACCATACTAAGGTAGAAATTCTGGGAGTTTTACTCAACTATTGCCCTTCTATTTCCAGACATTTAATCTTTATTAGCTGCATCTCAGTAGCCATAACACCTCCCACCACCACCACTAAAATAATTTTTTTCTAGAAAAACATTTTGCTTCTTTCTTGAGCAAAGAGGATTGTTTGTTAAACGGAATATAGCTGCATAGCCCAACTTAGTTTGGGAAACCAATGTGAAAGCGGGGATCAAGTCCCAATCACTAGAAAAAAGAGCATTATTTAATAAAGTGCCATTTGATTATCTTCTTGGCAGAGCGAACCAGGTTTGTGTCAGTTCTGTGCTAGGTTCACTTTTCAGTGTACAGTAATGTAATTGAAGCAATTTGATTTTCATGGTTAAGTCAGTTATCTACACTTCATACAGAAGGAAATTGTGCCATCTTGTGTCTGCAGCAGGTAATGCAACCCAAGCAAAGTTGATGCTACAAGTTTCAGAACTGTGTGCTGTCAAGTCAATTCTGCCTTATGAACCCCTTTCTGGGGTTTTCTAGGTAAAGAGTATTTGGAAGTGGTTTACCATTCCCTTCTTCTGGGATTGCCTTGGGATTGTGTAGCATGCCCAATGTTGCACAGGCATGCTCTTTTCCCAGGAGGCACAGTGGAGAATTGAACTCCCAACCTTTGGCTTTGCAGCCAAATACCTGAGCCACTGACCTCTCTAGCAAGCTACAGCAGCATATTTTTTTGCTACAAATCCTGAGGACACAACCTTTTGTTGTGATGATTTCTGAACTCTTCTTTCATCTCCATCTCTGCAAATGCCAAGCCTGAGGCTGGGCCCTGTGGTATTTTAGTGTTGTAATGATAACAGAACCCACTCTTGTTTTGACTCTTTAATAAAGGGCTTCAAACATAGTACCTTCAGAATAGTGACATTTGTAAGATATCCATATTGTACTCACTGAATACTAAAGATTAGTTGGTTGGATAGCTCAGTAGTTTAGATATGTCATATCTGGCTGCAGATATGGGGATTGGGTCCCCCATTGGGGGTGGGGAGGAATGTTGTGTATTAAGGTTGCTTATGTCTCAGCGCGCTGTGCAAAATAGGCACCACTTTTATGGATGCTGATTTGCTAATGTTTTCCCCCTTCTCTGGAAGCCTTGGGTAAATGTATCTATTGTGTTCTGTATAAAAGCTGTTGTCCCTGCACCTGTTCTCTGTTCTTTTGCCTCCAGCAATAAACCATGTTGTTATTTGAGCCAGCTCTGTATGAGTAATTCTTCAGGGGTTTGGACACAACAGAAGCTGAAGTACTTTGGACATCAAATAAGAAGGGAGGATTCACTTGTGAAGGTCTTGATGTTGGGAAAGGTGGAGGGCAAAATAAGATGGGGATGGCCAAAGATGAGATGACTAGATGGTATTGTAGATGCAATGGGCACAGAGCTGGGCAGGCTGAAAAGGATGGTGGAGGACAGAGGTGCCTTGAGGACAATGGTCCATAGGGTCACAAAGGGTTGGAATCGACTGTGCGAATGAACAACAAAATCCTAATTCAGGTGCAATGCAGGGCTTTCTCCCTGGCCACGCCCACCATACCACACCCACAGTATGGTAGCAATTTTTTTTTTGGAGCACACCACTGGAAATTATTTATTTATTTAAATTTATATGCCGCCTTTCGCCCTAGGGCGGCTTGGGGCAGCTCACAACAAGTATAAAACATATAAAATAATCCCATAAAATCATTAAAAAGACAACCCCGTAAAAACCCATTAAAAGACAGTTAAAAGGCCTACCCACCCCCATCAATACAAGAGAAGTACTTTATCTTAGAAGAGCCAACGGGCAGGGACCACTTCCCCATCAACCCCCCCCACACACACACACTTGCCCTGCCAGCCAGGTTTTGAGCCCTTTCCATTACAATTGGGGTTTCTTACTCGGTGACGTCCACCAGCTCCAAAATGCCCTGCACAACCAGTTTATCGAGCTCTGCCTCAATGTGGTCCTTAAACGCAAAGGGCACCCGGTGGGGTTTCATGCTGATGGGAACAACAGTAGGATCCAACTCAAAATGGACTGGGGGACCCTTATAAGTACCTAACCCCAAGCAGAAGACGTCGGGAAATTTATCACAAACGGACTGAATGGGATCAGACCCCACTGAATTAATACCCGAAATGGCAATACCTAGGGGTCCAAACCACTGAGTTCCCAGGAGGTTCCTCTTACCAGTTTTGACCACAACAAGGGGAAGGAGGGAAGACACATTACAGAAATGTACACGAAAGTTCCCAATGCCCAGCACAGAAATATGTCCACCTTGCACGTCGCTCAGCCTGACCTTCAGGGCCCGTAACTTGGGATGGGCTGACGGGGGCATGCAGAAAAACTCTTTCTGGGTGATTATGGAGAAAGAAGTTCCCGAGTCAATCTCCATATTGACCGGGCACCCCTGGATGTTGACATCGATTGCAGAACTTTCCGGAGACCGTTTGGACACTGGAACTGGAACGGCGGCTCTCAAAGACCTTTGATATTGGGTAGTCCTTCTCCTGGTGAGTGCCATCCTTGTACGAACCCCCCAGAATCCTGGGGGCAAACCTTGGAAATGTGCCCCTTCTCCCACACTGGTGGCATTCTGCATCTCTAAAGGGGCAGTTAGCATGGAGGTGCCATCTGCCGCACCCTTGGCATGGTGTGATGGTGTCCTTACGTGAAGCCGAAGGCACCGGTCGCCGCCACCAGACTTGATCTATGTCGTCCTCTCCCTCTGAGTCACCGGAGGACGACAATGAGCTAGAAACTCGGTGTTTATGGATGGTCGCACTCTTCTGTATAGGGTTGGCCGGTCTTGACGGTAAGAACTGGACCCCAGCATTAGCTATCTCTGCAGCTTGAGCCTCCTCAAGCACTGCTGCGAACATTGGAATGTCCCGTTTCATCAGATGCCGCTGTGTGGCCTCGTCCCTAATGCCCACCACCAACCTGTCCCTCAGGGCTATGTCAAGATTCTCCCATTGTCAAGGAATGGTGGCATGTCGGAGTACAGCAATGTATTCAGCAACGGATTCTCTGGCCTTCTGGTCACGTCTATAGAAAGCCACACGTGCCGGAATCACTGCAACCCTGGGCCTGAAGTGGTCCTGCAAAATGGTCAGAATGTCCTTGAGTGCAATGTCTCTGAGCAGCCTCAGCAACACAAGATCATTGAGGAGCTCAAGCGTCGGCAACCCACAAAATGCGAGGAACGTTGACTTTTTTTTAACGCTGGTTTGATCCTCTGAGAAGTACAATAATTTTCAAACTGGAACTCATACATAGTCCATGATTCCAGATTTGATATGTTGAAGGGGCCCATCAGGCGGCTGCCACCATTGTATCCCACCTTCATCGCCAATTGTTGTGTCCGAACCCCTGAAGAATTACTCATACAGAGCTGGCTCAAACAACATAGTTTATTGCTGGAGGCAAAAGAACAGAGAACAGGTGCAAGGACAACAGCTTTTATACAGAACACAATAGATACATTTACACATGGCTTCCGGAGAAGCGGAAAAACATTAGTGAATCAGCTTCCACAAAAGTGGTGCCAATTTTGCACAGCGCGCTGAGGCATAAGCAACCTTAATACACAACAGCTTCATCTTCACTATTTGACCTTTCAATGAGCAGTCAGGGTTGATTTCTTCTAAGATTGACCTATTTGTTCTCCTCACTGTCCAGTGGACTCTCAAAACTCTCCTCCAACACCACATCTCAAAGGCATTTATTCTTTTGCGCTCAGCTATCCTAATGGTCCAGCCCTCACACAAATTCATTACCACCGGGAATACCATTGCTTTGACTATACGAATTTATGTTTTCAAGGTAATCTCTCTAGTTTTCACTATGTTTCCCAGGTTTCTCATAGCTTGTCTCCCCAGGATCAGTCATCTTTTTATTTCATGGCTCCAGTCACCATCTTCAGTGATCTTAGATCTTCAGGGCCACCATCAGAAATTTCTGGGGCCCTTACTGAGCAATCCTATTTGGGCCCACACACACACACACACACTTTTCTTTCTCCTCGCATTGGGGTGGCAGTGGCTGGAATACACAATTTCCCAAAAGAAATCG
The DNA here is from genome assembly GCA_035047345.1 of Bradypodion ventrale. Taxonomy (NCBI): domain Eukaryota; kingdom Metazoa; phylum Chordata; class Lepidosauria; order Squamata; family Chamaeleonidae; genus Bradypodion; species Bradypodion ventrale. Next base: position 94,611,162 of record JAWDJE010000004.1, read on the forward strand.
ATGGGCAGTTGTATCCAACTTTAGAGTTCAGTGCTCATTTCTGATTACAGCCAAAGAGCCAACAAAGTCTGCATTCGCAGATGTTTCCATGGACATGTGGCAGGCATGACTAGACACCGGAACGCATGGAACGCTATTTACATTCATAATGATGAGCTCCCGTCATCCCTCCCAGCTCTTACCAACCTAGCAGTTCAAAAGCAAGAAATTGCAAGTAGATAAATAAGGATATCTTCTAGCAATTTCTTGCTTTCCAACTGCTAGGTTGGCAAGAGCTGGGATGACGGGAGCTCATCATTACACACACACACACACACACACACACACACACACACACACACACACACACCATTCCCCCACCCCACCCACAGAGAGAGAAAGAGGAAGAGAGTGAGACTCACCGGAAGTTGCAGCTTCACCTCCCGACAGGAGCTCTGCTGCTGCTCTGGAACTGAAGCAGCCGCTGCTGGGTGGCCTCCCTCCTTCCTGCGCCAGAGAGGGGGAGGAGGAGCCATCGCTTCACCCACCCACTGCCCTGCCGCCGCCGCTTGCCTTGCCCAGAACAGTGTGGCTAGGGGGAACTTGCCCGGGCGTGCACTTCTTTAGGCTCAGCTGTACTTCCTTTCTGTGCGCGTCCTTCGGCAATGCTCCCACACATGCCTCGCTTGCCCAGGGCTGAAGCCCGAAGGTTCCTGGAGGAAGCAGCCCCGGTGTGCGGTCTCTTCCAGACCGAGCCTGGCGCAGCACGCCTCGTGGTCAAGGCTTCAGCCCACGATGTGCGCCGGTCCCAGTTCGGAAGAGACCGCACAACGGGGCTGCTTCCTCCATGAACCTTCAGGCTTCGGCCCTGGGTGAGTGAGGATACGAGGCACATGCGGAAGCAATTGCCGAAGGCCGCGCATGCACGGAGAAAGAAAGACACAGACGGATCCTAAAGTGTGCGCCCCGGCAAGTTCCCCCTAGCCACACCCATGCCACTCTGGGAGGAGGTGGAGCCCTCTGGCAGTGATGGGGCATGCGCATTGGGGCCGTGCGACACACATAAAAAAAAAAATAAAAATGAAAAAATTTTTAAAATGAAATTTTTAATAAAAAAATTACCTTAGTGCCATCAGGCCCCTGCCAGCTCCAGGCCCAGGATGGCAGTCTCCCCTGTACCCCCTGACTGCAGCCATGTAGATCTTAGATACTTTACTTTAAAACTTGGATGGGCCATAATTTGTGCTACCAGTTCTGGCGAACTAGGGTGAACCTGCTAATGTCCACCACTGATTATGTTTGAGAAAATGCAGAGGGCTACATCTATTGAGGTCTTGATAACAAACATAAGACTCTGGCCAGGAGCTACACCTCATCTGGAAGTCAGTCGGACCTTTGGCTGGTGACAGTTGTGTAGTATCACATTTGGAAAAGCAAGAGGTCATTGTGGCAATCTCCATGGGCATGTGGGCAGCTAGTGTGGAGCATGTCAACAAATGAAGAATGGGTCTTCTGTAAAGCTGATAGCTCTTATTTGCCCATTTGATACTGAACCATCCTCAAGTATAAGGAAGGTCGTTAACCATTGAAATGTAACAAAGGCTCCTGCACCCGGCCCAACCATCTCTAACCGAGCCGCCTACACTCACCTTACCTTGGCCTCACCATTGCCGCAAGGGTCCGGAGGTCGCCAGTGGGGCAGCAGCCCCACGAATGCGACCAAAACAACAACAACTACGAGTCGCAGAGTCCTCTGTGCTGCGCAACCCCTCAGCCAAACAGGCTGAGGGACGCGAATGCAGAGGAGGCCAGGAACGTGCACGCACCAACTTAAAAAAAACTACCAATGCGCCAAAAACTTCCCTTCAGTTCCGGAAGACACTTCGTCTCCCAAAGGGAAGCTAAGTGGGGCGGGGGAGTGGAATGAGCCAGGCTGTGGGAAGGAAACCACCCCCTCGCCGCAGCCTGAAGTGCCACTGGGGTTCCTGTGACCCGGCCAGGGAGGCCAGGCTGCAGGAAGGAAAAGAACCACCACCACCTGCCGCCTGAAGCACCATTGGGGTTCCCGCGACCAAGCCAGTGAGGCCAGGCCACAGGAAGGAAAAGCCCTCCCCCCACCTGACGTGCCGCTGGGGTTCCCACGGCCCGGCCTCAGTGGCCAGGCCATGGGAAGGAAAAGCCCCCCCCCCCCCCGTATGCAAAAGGTAAGTTGGATGGCAGAGAGGGACTGAGGGGGGAAGGGCCCAGGAACCACGCCACACACCATCCCCTCCCCCCAGTCCCTGTCCCTCACCCCACTTAACTGATGCTGGCTGGCCCTTCCGTTCGTTGCCTGGCCTCCCAGCAACGCCTTCCCTTCTGCTCCTGGGAGTCCTCGGCTACTCACCAAGGCTGTGCGGAGGAGAGAGGGAAAGCCTCTCCCCCCCCCCCCTCTCAGCTTCGGCAAGAGTGTGTGTGTGTGTCGTCAAGGCTTCGGGGGGGAGGAGAGAAAGGCCCTCTCCGCGCAGAGCTATGGTGTGTGTGTGTGTGATTGTGTTGTGGGTGTGATTGTGTTGTGTGTGTGTAATGAGTGTGTGTTGTGTGTGTATTTGTGTTGTGAGTGTAGTTGTGTTGTGTATGTGTGTGTATTGAGTGTGTGTGTTTGGTTGTATTGTGTGCAGTGTGTGTATTGTGTGTGTGCATGTTTTTTTGTGTACATTGTGTGTGAGTGGGGTTGTGTGTGTGATTGTGCTCTATGTGTGGTTGTGTTGTGTGTGGTTGTGCATGTGTGTGTGTGATTGTGCATGTGTGTGGGGTTGTGTGTGTGTGTAGTTGTGTTGTGTGTGTGCTTGTGTTTGTGTTGTGTACCCCCCAAAATCACCCCCCAAACAAAAAAACACATATTAAAAACTGCCCGGCTTGCCGGGCACAAAAAATGCTAGTTTTGTACTAAAATCAGGATAGCTTAAAACAATATGCTGTTCAAGGAAAGTTACATTTCTTCCCAGGTACTATGAGAAGCAGGCTAAATCTAAATAGGAAACAGGGAAATCTGAGGAGGGTGGCAGGTGTTATTAGATTAGAGCAGGGATTCTCAACCTTTTCAAGCCAGGAGCTGGGTCACACTCTCTCAGTCAGCTTTGAGGGCTGGACAGCCATTATGCCCTACCTGCACAATGGGGTTGGCCATTTTGTTTCAACAGCTCAAAGGAGTGGCCATTTTGTTTCTCAAATGCGCTTGGTGAGGTCGGGGGCCACATGAAATGACACTGGGGGCCAGATGCAGCCAGCTAGCCAGCCATAGGTTGGGAACCACTGGTTTAGAACATGGGTTCTCAACCTATGGCCAGCAGGCTGGACCCAGCCCATGGGACCATTTCATGTGGCTATGTCACTGCCACTGCTGCCGCCGGAAACAGCTGCATTTACAACAGCTGTAAATACACCCACAGCTGTCATAAATGTGTTTGTAGCAGCCACGAATGCATTTTACAGCAGTATTTATGTGAGGGGGGGGACCAGTCTGTCCTACTCAGCTGTCTGGGGGCATGGTCTGGCCCACAGCTTTAAAAATTTGAGAACCCCTGGATTAGAGTCTCTGCTACTTAGAAAGTCTTGGGGCTTTGATCCTATAATAAGCCTTGATTCTTCTATGTTGTTGTTCCTTGAGCTTAGAGTTCTGAAAAAAAGCTTGTAACCATTCCCAGGTGACTGCAGTTACACCAGGAGTGCCCAAACTACATCCCGTGGGCTGGATCTGGCCTGCAGTACATAATAATTTGGCACATGCCGCTCCCACAAGTGGAAGTAAAATGTGCTCATGCATGTGAAAAATGCTGCCATAAATGCACCTGTGGCTGTCTTAAACACATTTACAACAGCTGCAGGTGCATTTATGGCAGTGTTATGCTCATGTGAGGGCACATTTTACTTCTGCTTCTGGTGGGAGGAACCACATGACCAACCTGCTCAACCACGTGACCGGATAATGGCCCGAAATGTTTTGAAGTAAAGTATCAAAGATCCAAGTCTTGTGGTATTTTAGCGGTTAATTTTACTTGGTGTAAGCATTTGTGGACAGGAATCTACTTGGCCAGATGAAAGACATTTTGTATCGTATGATGCGCAAGATGCGCTTTGGTGACCTATGGTATGTGCCCAGGAATCTACATAAGGATTGCCACCTTAAATTAAAGTAGAACTTTAGGCCAAGCTCCTATCTTGGATCAATGGGAAGCCAGTTAGAGCTTTGATGAGGTGAGTCTTCACATTCCTACTTAAAATCACCTAATGTTGTATATTCCCCAAGCGTCTATTTTGAAATAAAGATGACATATGTATCTTGAAATTAATATCTTGTGGCTTCCAAGATGGCTCAACTGTCAAATATAAGTGTCTGGAGAAAATTTAGAGTAAGTAGGGCAGGCTATTAAAGCCAAAAAGGAGAATAATTATTAGACATTCCAGCAGAAGATAAACAACAATATTTCAACATCACTATATATGTGTATGTGTCTGCATATGCATACACAGATATACACATATATCTCAGCCTCTTTTTCATGTGGTTATAGTCCGCCTCATAATGCTTGCATGTATACTGCCCTATGTGTTACATACACAAAGCAGGCATTTTGGTAGTAAGCTGGTAATGAAAGAAATAGTATGTGTGCAAGGGTCTATAAAGGCTGATAAATTCTGACTTTGTGCTACATGCTGGCTAGCTTCCAAAATAAGTTCAGAAAGGAAGGAAAATGGTATGGCAAGCCTGCATTTTCAGGTCATTTCAAGGATAGTCTAGTTTGCTAAGAGTCTTGCAGGGGAATTGTTCCCAAACCAAATGCTTTTTCTCCGGCTCTTTTTTATCCAGCATAATTTTGAGCCTTATTCAATAGGAACATGAAGGCAATGGCGCTAGCAAATGACCTATCAATTATGTTATTTACTGCTGAAGCAGTTTCAATATATTTACAAACATCTTTCCTAGGAAGGAGGGTTATAACAATTAACTGTACAGTGATTATGTGCTATCAATATCTTTGCCAGAATTTCGATGGCATGTGATAATATAATTTATATTACCTTGTGTGTCCTTCCAGTACTTTGACTGGACAGGTCATACCATTTTAAGGATAAATGGCATTTGTAACAATAGCAATAATTTCATTTAACCATAAATCATTGCATGAGTGAAAATTACACACAATATTATTTTAGAATAGGGGGAGATAAAACTATGGAACATTGCTGTAATTTTTGATTGCAAGAGCCTCCGACTCTGTATGTACTGGGTTTCTCTCCGCTCCTGTTCTAGGTGAAATCCCTCCCTTCTTTTGGCCTTTTGAGATATATTGTTCTAGCGAGGAAGCTGTTGGTTACTAACTTTCAATTTATAGCGACAGAAGACCTTTGTATATATTGTATTAAAGTGTGATTTTGCAAACTGAATATAGAGGATCACTGGCTTCAATCAAACTTGTGGATTATTTGGCAATAGAAGGTGATTTTAAATTAAATTGAGGATCAGTGGCTTTAATCAAGAGGAGGGGACAAATATTCTAAAGGTCTCTAGGAGTTTCATCAACTGTTAGTGACTTGGAGCATTGGTTCTGGAAGGGAATTTTGGATTATAGTAGTGCTGGATCAATATCAGGAGCAGAGGCCTAGAAGAGCCAAAACCGTTGCGGCTTTGAAACTTTTAGGCGATGCCACAATGGATAAGAGTACAAAGGGGAAGGATAAAGAGGAGGAACCGGTGGTGAAAGCCAAGAAGAGGGATAAACCAGCAGCAGTAGAAATGCCATCAGCATCAGCATCATCATCTCCTGAACCATCAACATTTGATCAATCACAAATAATGGCGGAATTTAGTAAAATGTTTCAGAAGATTGATAGTATGGATCAGGCAAGAGTGAAGGATAGAGGTGAAATTTTGGGAAGACAGGATAAATTGGCTGCAATGTTCTTTGATTTTTCAAAAAAAGTGGAAACAAGTTTGCAGAAATTGGAGGGAAGTGTCAGTACAATGAAAGTTGATATAAAGGGTATGGAGGGAAAAATAAAAGAAGTTAAGAAAGAGGGGAGGGAGATAAAGAAGAAAGTGGATTTACAAGAAAAAAGAATTGATTTGATGGAAGAGGTGATGAGGAAACAAAATATTGTGATACGTCAGAGAATGCCAGACAATTTAAGAGACAGAATAGTTGATTGGCTAAATGATTTGGAAGAGAATAGAATCAGCTATGAGGAAAGATAGACTGGATATACTTTTTTTTACAGGAAACCCATCAAAAATCTCAAATTTCAAATAGAATTTTTTTAGGGTGGATGCAGCACTATGAGAAATCATATGGCACATCTAAAGCTAGAGGTGTTGCAATCTTAATTTTGTCTAGACTGGGGTTTGAGATAACAAAATCCATTGCAGACCCAGAGGGCAGATATTTGATAATAAAAGGGAAATTGGTGGACGAAGAGATAACTTTGGTTAATATATATGCTCCGAATGAACATCAATATGAATTCCTTGAAAAGATGCGAAAATTTTTGGAAAAAGAATTACCAACAAGGATGATTGTGGCTGGGGATTTTAATTTAGTAAGATCGAATTTGGATTGCACAAACATTTCAAGGTGTGGAAAAGGAACAAAAAGCCAGATTTTGGACAATTGGTTGATGGGTTTGGGTTTGAAAGATGGAGAGAACTTAAGGGGCCAGAAAGGGCATACTCATATTTTTCACATGTTTACAACTCATACTCCCGAATAGATTATGTATTTGTATCTGAAAAGATGATCAAAAATTTAGAGGAGATGGAAATTGGAATCTTTAAGGAGTCTGACCATGCCAAAGTTGTCCTGGAGATGAGATTAAAAAGTGAAAGTAGAGGGAGAAAGACCTGGAGATACGATGTAAACTTATTGAAAGATCAAAGGGTCAAAGCTGAAATCACTGAAAATTGGAAGGATATTTGGCAATTGAATGACAATGATGAAGTAAATTTTAATATGGTCTGGGATGCCATGAAGTCGGTTTTTAGAGGAGAATGTATTAAATTGGCAAGCAGCAGATATAAAGAATATAAGCTGGCACAGGTCAAAATTGAAGAGGAGATAAAGCAGTTACAGGAGGAACATTCAAGGACAAAGGATAATAAGGTTTTTGCAAATCTACAAAGACTTAAAACTGAAGTGGTAGGCAAAGATATAGAAAAGGTTAAAATAAATTTGGTGTACCTGAAAAGAGAGTATTTTGAATTTAGTAATAAAAAATTGAAATTATTAGCAAAAGCAGCAAAAGATAAGTGGGTAAAAAGGGAAATTGGAGTCTTGATTGATAAACAAGGGGTGAGATGTAACAAGAATAAGGATAAATGCAAGATCGTGAAGGATTTTTATCAAGCTTTGTATGCAAAAAAAGAAATAGATGAGGGAAAGCTTAAACAGCAATTAGAGAAACAGATAGTCAATGGAATAAAACAGGAGCATAAAGAAAGAATGGAAGATCAAGTGTTGGAAAAGGAGGTAAGGGAGGTGATAGGGAGATTGAAACTGGGGAAGGCCCCAGGAGAAGATGGATTGCCAGCTGATTTTTATAAAGATTTTAAAGATTTAGTGGTACCAAAATTAGTAAAATTATACAATCATATATTGGACGGAGGCCAAATTCCGACCTCATGGCACAGGACCACAATTGTGTTATTGCCAAAACCTGGAAATTTTTTAGAAAATGTAGAATCTTATAGACCTATCTCATTGATAAATCAAGATGCCAAGATCTTCACTGCAATATTAGCCAACTGTCTAAACAACTTTATGGGTAATTATGTAAATGCGGACCAAGTAGGCTTTTTGAAGGGGTGCCATTTGGCAGACCTGACTAGAAGAGTGGTGGATTTAATAGATGTAGTGAGTCAAACAAAAGAAAAAGTGGGATTAATTTCACTGGATATATTTAAAGCATTTGACTCATTGCAATGGATTTCAATTACGCAAATAATTAAATGTTATGGATTTGGTGATAAATTTAGAAGAGTAATAGATCAATTGTACTATCAAGGAACAGCAATTGTCAGAGTCAATGATGACTATACAGATGAAATAAAGTTGGAGGCAGGCACGAGGCAGGGCTGTCCCTTATCACCAATTCTGTTTATTATGGCTATGGAGATTCTAGCAAAAGCTATAAGAGATGATGGTAATATAGAAGGGAGTATGGAAAATAAAATAAGTATGTATGCAGATGATACAATGATAATCGCAAGAAATCCTGAGAGGGCAATGGAGAAAATTAGATTACAATTACAGGATTTTGAAGATATCACCGGCCTTAAAATAAATTGGGATAAATCTGAAATGATACTGTGTAATGTAGGAGAAGAGGATAGGAAGAAGATAATTGGGAGGAACAACATTCAAATTAAAGATAAACTGAAGTACTTGGGAATAGTTATATCTAATAGATTGGAAGATTTTAAAAGATTAAATTATGATAGTTTAAAGACGGAGATTAGAAATAAAATACAATTTTTTAAAAAATTGAAATTGTCATGGTTTGGGAGAATAGCACTTATTAAAATGATGGTGTTACCCAAAATCAATTTTTTATTTGATGCATTAGCAATTCAATTGAAGGATAAAGAAATTAACGACTTTCAAAAAATGATTAATAATGTTTGTAATGGTGGAAAGAGGCCTAGGATATCTAAGAAATAATGGTACTTGCCCCAGGAGGAAGGTGGTTTGGGATTACCAAACTTGAAGGGATATTACCGAGCCTTTCAAATTAAGAATGTGGTGAAGATCTTGGCAAGAGAAAAGATAATATGGGAGGAAATTGAAATGAAGGATTATAGATACATAGGTAAAATAGTTTTTTTGGGGGGAGAATATGGGAAAATTAGACACTAAAAGTACCATGATGAAGGGATTAATGAGTGTTTGGAAGAAAGTCAAAAAGGTTCTGGCCCCGAACTTCTCTCCAATTATGGAACTTTCAGATATGATGGGTTTCCCGATTAAAATAGATAGTGTAGTAAAAGAAATTTTGGAAAAGAATGGAATTTTTCTATTGAAAGATTGGTTGAAGGTCTGTAACGAAATTAATGGTAGGACTAGCCTCTCTAAACAACTAAATTTAAACTGGTTTCAAATATTGAAAATTAATAAATGGAACGATAGGTATAGGATGGAATATAGTAGGGAAAGAGATAGGACGGAATTTGAGGACTAGGTTTTGAAAATAAGGAAAGGAGAAAGAAGTACTAAAGGTTTAGTTAGTAAATTATATACTTTATTAAATAAAGAGGGCGATCCACAAGAAAATTTGATATCAACTTGGGAGGAAGAGCTGAAAATAAAGATAGATAAAACTATATGGAAAAATAAATGGAAGAAGCGAATAATGAGAACTATGCCAGTCAGGATAAAAGAACATAATTTTAAAATATTATGAAGATGGTACTTGACCCCAGTGAGGTTACACCAGATGGATAATAAAAAAGGTAGGATGTATTGGAGGTGTAAAGATACAGTGAACATATGTGGTGGAGTTGTAAGGTGGTACATGATTTTTGGAAAAGAATTGAAAAATAAATGAGTGAAATAATGAGCAAGAGAATTAAGCTTGGGTTGGGCACCATCATGCTAACAAATGTGGAATCTATCTGTCATGATAAAGATGAGAGAGAATTATTAGAAATAATGCTTACAACGGGAAGACAATGTATCGCTAGAAATTGGAAAAATGATATAATTATACAGACTGAAGAATGGTACAAAGAAATGTGGAATTTAGCATTGAATGACAAATTAACTTGGGAAATAAAAAAAAGAGATAACCTAAAAGAGAACGTATTCTGGAATATTTGGAGGCCTTTTGTAGATCATGCAATGAAGGGAGATAAAAGTAACAAGCCTGTACCGGACCAAAGTAGCTTTTGGTTGTAATATACTGTGGCTTCCGAGGTCCTCCAGGGCATATTATACTATCACAGGGTGTTTAAATATGTTATTTGTTTGCTCTCCTATCCTGAAGAACAATGATTTGTACCATGCTAGTTTGAATATTGTATTAGGATAGGTTTTTATTTTCTTGTTTAATTTTGTTTCCTTTCATGTATTTTTCATGGTTTTATTATGTATTTTGTTTGTTTTGTATGATAAAAACAATAAAAATATATATTTAAAAAAGTAGTAGTCACTACTAGTAGAAGGATGAAATAGCAATTTTCATGACAACCTGTTGTGTTCTCAATACTATGCTTTTAAACAATGTAACACTCGAAGGAATGAATACAACAATCATCAGCTGTAACAATGTAACCCATTGTAATAGGACGCGAGCTAGTGACCACCAGGTGGCAATAGCGAGCGCCCAGCTCACATGGTTCCAATTCCCCAAAGAACTACAGCGCGGGAAGATTCCCGCCACCACCTCACCTGGACAAGAAGGGCGTGACCAGGAATGACGTCACGCAGACAGTAGCCAATGGGCTATCGAGGAGCCACATTCAAATGTATAGCCACTGTATATATTGAGCTGTTCGTCCACCATTACCACATGTTCCCCCGGACCACCATGCAATAAAGATGTGTTAAGCCAACCTTTCGGCTGTTCAATTGTCTTGGTTCTCATACACTAAACTGGCGATGAGGATGGGATAATGGATCCCACGGAATCAAGACAAACGCCGGTTTCGACATCAACAAGCCGGAAGAATGGGAGCTCTTCGAAATGGACTTCCAAAGCGCGCTGGTGGTGTCCGACATCACAGACGAGGGGAAGAAGAAGGCCATCCTCACCCGGATGCTCGGCTACTCCGCCATGAAAGTACTGGTGGACCTGGTGTCACTGAAGAAGGTGGGCGAGGTGTCGGTCAAGCAGCTCCTGAAGGCAATGCGCGACCATTTCCAGCCCTCCGTTTCGATGTTTTCGGCTCGAGACGTGTTCTGGAAGAGAGTCCAAGCGCCTGGTGAGTCCGTTGCCGCCTTTGCAGCGGCCCTCCGGTTGGCCGCCGGCCCATGCAAGTGGGAGAACCTGGAAATCGCCCTCAGGGACTGCATGCTCTGTGGCCTGAGGGACGAGGAAGTTCAGCGAAAGCTGATGAACCAGGAGCCGCCCCCGACGCTGCACGAGGTCGTGAAGGTGGCGCAGGCCACGGAAGCCACGAGGGCCGGAGTCAAGGGGTTCAGAGAAAGGCCCCCACAGCCCGACAAGGCAGCGGGCTCGGTGCACGCGGCCAGGCGAGCGCCACAATCCTCCGCGGAGAGCAGCGACGACGAGGACGTCCGGAAGGTTCGGAAGGACGGCCGACGCTGCAACGGCTGTGGAGCGGCCCATGACCGCGTAAAGTGCCCGTTCCGGAAGGGCGAGTGCCACAAATGTGGATGCCGAGGGCACATTGCCAAAGTCTGCAGACAGCGGCGCAAGGACCCGAAAAGATCGTCAGACCGTTCACCGAGGACCAAGGAAGGGGCCCGGGCCGCGAGGAAGCAGGATGGCGTGGGCCGCATCTCCGACGACAGCGGCGACGACACCCCAGTTTACAGCGTGTCCTTGGGACACCCCCGTTACTTTGTTGAGGTACTGGTGCAAGGGGCCCCCGTTAGAATGGAGATAGACTCGGGTTCCTCATATTCAATTATGTCCCAACGGGAGTTTTTGGGAATTCCTCCCCACGTGCGGCCCAAGCTCAAAGCGCTGAGGTCAACGTTGCGGGACGTGCAGGGGAACAGCATTCCGGTGTTGGGGGTTGGAAAATTCAAGGTCCAATACAAGCAACACGCCGCGGAACTTCCCCTGGTTGTCCTCAAAAGGGGAAGCTGCAACCTCCTCGGGACTCAATGGTTTAAGCCCCTGGGTTTGTTCATTGGGGTGGTGCATGCCGTTGGGACTGACCCAGTGCAGGAGGTGTGTGACGCGCACCCTGAAGTTTTCAAAAAGGGACTCGGAAAATTCAAGGGACCCCCAGTTGCGTTCGACCTGGACCCGGAGGTCCGCCCAATAAGACTCAAACCGCGCAGAGTGCCTTTTGCACTTAAGGACAAGATAGAGGCGGAACTGGACAAATTGGTGGGCCAAGGGATTCTTGTTCCTGTTGATTCCGCGGAGTGGGAAACTCCGATTGTAACGGCCCTGAAGGCCAACGGGGAGGTCCGAATATGCGCTGATTATAAGTGCACCATTAATAAGGCGATTAGGCCAAATGCGTATCCGGTGCCGGTAGTCAGCCACCTGTTGGCTAGGTTACATGGGGGGAAATGCTTTGCAAAACTTGACCTAGCCCAAGCCTACCAGCAACTCTCCGTCACCCCAGCTGCAGCTGCTGCACAGACGATAGTCACTCACAAGGGGGCGTCCCAGGTGACGCACCTACAGTTCGGCGTGAATTCGGCACCAGGCATCTTCCAGTCACTCGTGGAACGCCTCTTAAAAGGGCTAGAAGGGGTTTTGCCATACTTTGATGACGTGTTGATAACGGGGGGGGGGGGGAGCGAGGCAGAATTGGCCAAGAGGCTAGACAAAGTGCTGACGGTGTTTGAAAAGGCGGGGTTGAGGTTGCGAAAAGACAAATGCGTTTTCTTCACGAAAGAGGTTGAGTTCTTGGGTTTCCGGTTAACCCCTGCGGGAATCAAACCCTCCAAATCCAAGGTGGCCGCCATTCAAAATGCCCCTCGCCCCACTTCCAAGCCCGAATTGCAGTCGTTCCTAGGGCTCTTAAACTTCTACCACTCCTTCCTGCCCCGGAAGGCTTCGGTAGCAGAGCCGCTCCATAAGTTACTCAAGAAGGACGAGGTGTGGAACTGGGGCGAGAGCCAAGAGAGGGCATTCATTGAACTAAAACAGCTCCTAGCATCAGACGCAATATTAACCCACTTTGACCCCAAGAGACCAGTAGTTCTGGTATGTGACACGTCTCCGGTGGGGGTGGGGGTGGGGGTGGTTCTGTGCCACGTGTTGGAAAACGGGCGGGAAGCCCCGGTAGCGTTCTACTCAAGATCCCTGTCCCAGGCAGAGCGGAACTATGCGCAGACAGACAGGGAGGCACTAGCGATAATTGCTGGGACCAAAAAGTTCCACGATTTCCTCTATGGCCGCCCCTTTACCATAGTGACCGACCACAAGCCCCTGCTTTGCATTTTTACTGCAGACAAGCCCACGCCACAGATCCTGTCCCCTAGGATGCTCAGGTGGGCCATTTTTTTGAACGCGTACCAGAACGCGCTGGTGTATCGCCCTGGAAAGGACATAAGCCACGCGGACGCCCTGTCGAGGTCGCCCCTCCCCCACACAAGCAGCCACGTGTGCGAGGTTGAGCAAGACCACCAGGTGCTCATGATTGAGGTCTTAGATTCACCCCCCATACTGCCCACAGAGATCGCCAAGGCGACAGGCAAGGACAAAACACTGGCCCTGGTCAGCTCGTGGGTGCAGAAAGGGTGGCCATCGTCCTCCCCGGCGGCAGAGTTCGCCCCATTTTTTCGGAAAAAGCTAGAATTGTCCTTAGAGAGGGGGTGCCTCCTGTGGGGCCAGCGGGTAATCGTCCCTGAATCCCTGAGAGCGAAGGTGCTCAAACTGCTGCACATCAGCCACCCCGGAATTGTCCGCTCCAAGGCACTGGCCAGGAGCTACTTCTGGTGGCCCCAGTTGGACGCCGATATCGAGCACATGGTGGGCACTTGCAGGAGCTGCCAGAGCTCCCGGCCCGAAGAAGCTCGCCTTCCGCACAGGGAATGGGACACAGCAAAGGGACCATGGTCCCGTGTGCACATTGACTTTGCGGGCCCCTTCAGGGGATCACTTTTTCTCCTCATAGTGGATGCTTACTCCAAGTGGTTGGAGGTAATCCCGGTCGCGAACACCTCCTCAGCCACAACTATTAAACATTTGTGAAGGGTGTTCAGCATGTTCGGTATACCCGACACCCTCATTAGTGATAACGCTAGTTGCTTCACGTCCACTGAGTTCAGGGCATTCACCGATATCAACGCCATCCGGCACATCACCTCCGCTCCCTTCCACCCGGCAACAAATGGCCAGGTAGAACGCCTCGTGCGCACCACCAAAGACGTGCTGAGGCGCATGGGCCCCGGGGATTTAAACCTGCAAGTGTGTCAGTTTTTACTGGGATACAGGGTAACCCCCCTAGCGTCAGGGTACTCGCCCGCAGAGCTCCTAATGCGCAGGAAGCTGACTACAATACTGACCAGGCTAGACCCCACAAGGGTGGAAGACACTGGGAGGAACATCGGGGTATCGGGCACGAAGAGTTTCGAAATAGGGGCCCCGGTTCATTGCAGAAACTACGCTGGCGCAGGGCCAGCCTGGGTCCCGGGCGTAGTCATTGGGCAGACAGGCCCCGTGTCGTATTGCGTAGAGACCAGCACAGGTCTACTCTGGAGGCGACACGCAGACCAAATCCGGCGCCGGATCTCCGAAAACCTGGGCGCTGACAGCGCAGAAAAGGATTCAACTTTAGGGTTCTCCCCCACCCGTTCAGCCCAAGGGGGAGGAGAGGGGGGCCAGTGGTCCCCACCAAGGGGGGAAGGGAATAAGTTTGTCCCCATAAACATCCTGAGAGATACCCCCATAGATACCCCAGTAGATGATTTTGAGTTTGAGTTACAAAACCGGGGGGGTTTTCGTGGTGGTCCCCCACCCATCCAAGCGAGAAGCGGGGTTTTGCGTTAGCCCCCAGTGCCCCCGGTTTTCCCACAATGGAGTTTGTCCCTACCCCGAAAGCCGCAGAACCACGGCAAGTCGCTAACGAGTCTCCCTCTCCCGTTGCAGGACAAGAGACCAGGGAACAAAGAAGCAGTAGCGCCCCCGGGACAAGTCAGCCAGCATCGCGCCCAAAACGCGTTTGCAATAAGCCATCTTGGATGAGAGACTTCGTCTCATCCTAGGGGGGAGGGATGTTGTGTTCTCAATACTATGCCTTTAAACAATGTAACACTCGAAGGAATGAATACAACAATCATCAGCTGTAACAATGTAACCCGTTGTAATAGGACGCGAGCTAGTGACCACCAGGTGGCAATAGCGAGCGCCCAGCTCACATGGTTCCAATTCCCCAAAGAACTACAGCGCGGGAAGATTCCCGCCACCACCTCACCTGGACAAGAAGGGTGTGACCAGGAATGACGTCACGCAGACAGTAGCCAATGGGCTATCGAGGAGCCACATTCAAATGTATAGCCACTGTATATATTGAGCTGTTCATCCACCATTACCACATGTTCCCCCGGACCACCATGCAATAAAGATGTGTTAAGCCAACCTTTCGGCTGTTCAATTGTCTTGGTTCTCATACACTAAACAACCCCACCCCCATTCCTTCTGTTAGAAAGATCTTTCTGAGCTTTGATGCTGCGTTAGCAATTTGAGCTGTCAGATGGGAAATATGTTTTCCATGGCTGCACAACAGAAAGTTTGCTTTTCACAGAAAGTTTGCTTTTCACAGATCCTGGTATTCCCACAAAATGACCCCTACAATAAATGTGTGATAGGAGCCACATAAATAAAGCAACCTAACAAACAATGACAGATCTTTCCCAGCAGGGTAAAAAATTAGTTTGTTAGAGCCAATCTGTTAGATTCGTAGGATATATTGTCTATGAACAATGAAAGTCCTGCATAGTGTATGGCATGCTAGACTGCAGAAGTGGTTTTCCAAGTTATGTTTCAAGTAATATGAGGGGAATGACAGGAATGAAATTGATCTGGACTCTGTGTCATGCCATATGATATGATAGCTGAAGTCCTCTCACACAACAGTATGCTATGTGGGTAAGATGATGTCATTACCCCAAGATACCTTGGAGTGTTATTCAGCGAGGAGTCTGTGCATTGGTAGAAATCTCCGCGATGACATTCCGCACATCAAACAGACTTGAGAAATCAAGTCAATTTGGATGCATTTTTTTAGCCATTTGGATGTCATGTCACTCACTGGCTAGGCAGACCCTTAGCTTTCACCTAACCTAAGGGATCTGACGGATGATGCTTTGCTGGGTTTTACTCCCAGCCTAACATCACTGACAGAAATGGCCAATACTGCTTAGTTAGACTGCTCAATACCCCAAGGTTTAAATTAATTGAAAGCTGTGTATTTTCCACACACCATTGCAAGTTCCAAGGCTCTCTTTTGCCCTGGGGAAGCCTTTGAGAGCATCAGGATTGAGGATGAAGCCTTTAATAGCCCCAAATCACTGCCGGCTTGGGACTGCTTTTGGATTGCAGCCATATAAACCCTGTAGTCTGTTTTGCCCTGGAGAAGCCTTTGGGAGCCTTGGGATTGTAGATTAAGCCTACAAGTGGAATGATTCACTTTTTAAATAGGCTACAGCCTGCCCTCATCAATTAACAATTAAAAGCAAAAAGTAATTTCTTGAAACTGTAGGCAGATTTCTAAGCACTTCTGTTCCCACCCACCCCCGCCTCCCCAAAAATATGTCTTTTGGTGTTTGGAGTGGTCTGTGTCCCTTGAAGCTGCCAAAGATGGCCACCAGTATACTGGAGCATTATCAATCAAGGCAAATATACAAGATAATGCCCACCACTTAGGGCCGGCTCATTGCAATAGTATTGCTGCAGGGACTGAATTACTGTTTCCCACCTACATCATTCATCACAAATGGGATATCATGATTTTTCAGGAAAGTACGACGTATCGTGAAAAACATTTGTCTCACAGCTGCAAAGGATCTTCCATATTACTTGTTTGCAATGCAGTCGAGGCTGACAGAAAGGGGAAATTAATCTTCTCAAATGGCCCTAAGAATTTATAATGAGAAGGAACACTTTAATAAAAGGCTTGTAGATTAGATCTGTTGAAAACAGTTGTCCAAACTATTTTATAATGTGGAGTGCTCGCCACCTAGTGTTCATCATTCATGGTTTATAATGCTGGAAGTGGGGTGTGTGTGTGTGTGTGTGCGTGCGTACGCACGCGGGCGTGCACGCATGTGTGCACATGTGTGTGCTGCAAGTGATGCATGTGCATGCTTGTGTGTGTGTAAAATGTTCCTCCTAATCTATCAGCCCAATTTGTTCTGGATATTTGTGTGTTTTATGCTGGAGTTACACACACACATAAACGCAGAAAAGATCATGTTGGTTTATACTAACTTGTCTCTGGCATGTCAAAGCCCATAAATCTTTTGCAACATCAGGCTTGTGGATGTGAAGTGACAGAGCTATCCTTGAATTTGCAAGAAGACAAGCTGTTGTCTTTCCGTCCTCCTTGGTCATTCTTGCTTACCAAAAATAACTTGTTCTTGTTTTTCCATTCATGTCAGCTAGCACAAAGTGTCAGAGATAATAACCTCTCTTCTTTCCTATTAGGTACAATAATAACACTGTCCAAATATACTTTGTTATGATTTATGAGCTGTTGTGAAGATAGACTGTCTGTTTTGGAAATCAATATAGTCACTGTCTTCTTCTTGTTTAAGCATCAAACCAAAAAGCCTTAATCCAATATTTTTCTGACTAAGTATTTCATGTATCGTGAGGAAGCAGCTTGTTCAGCATGACTTAATGCATGTCTACCCAGCCATATATCCCACTGATTTCTATGGGACTAACTCACTGTATGTTTACAGGGCTGCAGTTATTAGGTTTACAGGGCTGCAGCAAAGGGTCGGAATCGACTGTGTGACTGAACAACAACAAGCTCTTTATTTTCCTCCTCATCAAGTAATATTTCTTATTAAATATCTTGCTTAACTCCAATTCGCTTCTCTTCTCCAGTACATCATCCAGACTTGCTTCCCCTCCCTTTTCCTTCCATTTTTAATCCACAATTTTCACACACAAAGCCCAACTCCCCAAACCAAGGGATGTTGTCACTTTTTCCCTTGCTCAGCCTGAATTTGAGGTAAAAGTAAAGGTCACTTTTGCTCGAAAGCCAGTTGTATCCTACTCTAGGGTTCAGTGCTCATCTCTGTTTATAGCCAAAGAGCCAGAGTTGTCTGCGTCTGCAGATGTTTCCGTGGACATGTGGCAGGCATTACTAAACACCAGAGTGCCCAGAACACTGTTTACCTTCTAGGGCCATAGCCAGGGAGGGAGGCAGGGGAGCGAAAACCCTCCTGAGCTAACAGCCAGCCTCCCCAACCCACCCTGAGATGCCAATGTTATATATGTGTGTGTAACATTGTTGCCCCTCCTGAAAAAAATTTCACCACCACCTCAAATCTATAATCCTGGCTACGGCCCTGTTACCTACCCATCGAAGTGGTACCTATTTAACTACTTGCAAGTTCTTGCGTTTGAACTGCTAGGTTGGCAAGAGCTGGGACAAAGACGGGAGCTCATTCAATAGCACAGCACTCAGGGCTCAAACTGCTGACCTGCTGATTTTCAAGCTCAGTGTCTTAACCACTAAGCCACCACAGTCCCTGATTTTGAGGTACCATTATATATATTATTTCCTTCCTTCCTTGTGGTTAAGGCTTTAAATTTTTAATTGCTTCAAATTACATGTTAAGTCAGATGTTGTTCGGGGGCTGAAAGATAGAAGCAGCCAAGGCATTGCCATGCTGTTAGTTGTGGTTGTTAAAAGGAACATTTCCCACACCTGCTCTAAGGCTGGTGAACTGGGCCTTGCCTTTGAAGGAAGGGGAACTCTTGCTAACCCTGTGTGCAGGCCAGTTATGCAGCTCCATTTTTATGGGCATTCCAAAGGGAAAAGAACAGCGCTGGTGGGGCAGTGGTTAAGCTGCTGGTCTGCATCCAAAAGGTTGTGAGTTCTATCCTGACCAGGGATCAAGGTTGACTCAGCCTTCCACCCTTTCGAGGCCAGTAAAATGAGTACCCAACATGTTGGGAGCAAAATGCTAATTAACTTTTGAACCGCCAGCTCTATGGGGTAGTATATAAGTGTAATTGCTTTGCAAACTTAAAGCCAGGGTATGGTAGTCCTCTCATGCAGGACCTCTGAAGTGATGATTTCCCATTCCTTCAGAAAGCCATGCATTCTTTCTCCTCTATCTGCTCTGAATGTTATGGCTGGCTTAGTCACCTGACAGACATGGTAACATACTTGCAGGAGATCCCAGGTTCAAGCCATGTCACCTCCAACTCAGTAAGGACCAGACAGGGGAGGATGTGAAGAGGGCTAGCGCGTGCTACAGCCAAAATCTGCATCCTCTATTCCCAAACTAGAAATAGATTTCCTGACTGTGGAGGCTGCCCCCTACTTTATTCTTTAAAAAGGACACAGGCTCTCCCATCTTTATAGTCCTGTCCACCTGCTTTGGATGGAGTCCTGTTCTCAGACAAAGGAATACTGCCTCCTTGGGGTGCTATGTGACTGTGTATTGGATGTGTGGCTCCAAACGGCCAGCATGAGGTTTGAGTGTGCAACTTGTCACAAGACCAAAACTTGGCAAAGTAACTTCTTTGATTTGGGGGTTGTCACTTGGAAAACCACTCTACATTGAAGGGATGGTTTGGAGAAAATGCAGCTCACGTTTTGCAGAATGTCACGACCTCACTGCCCTCTATGCCCAGATTAATAGCTGCGAATGTCTCTTAAGTTTATCAGTTCACTTCTGCCACATTTCCAACCTTAATTGGTTTACAAATCTGATTACAGTGGGGCTCAGGAGAGTTTGCATTTGTTTTGTGTCCTTGAAGAAGTGCATTACCACGTGCATCCTATAGCATTATTTTGCTTTCCATTTTTATTCTCTCTCGTCTGCACCATACTTTTGAAACAAAGTTCTGCGTGTGTGTGTGTGTGTGTGTGTGTGTGTGTGACTTTTGTTTGAATAAACCATGATAATCTCGCATTCTCCACCTCATGATGCTTTTGTGTTCCTGCAGTGTTCAGATAATTTCTAACAATCTTTCTATTTATTCTGTTAAGAATAAAGTGTTTGTTTTCAATTTACAGAAAAATTGTAGATATAAGTTTGTTGGGTTTATAATTATGATTACCGGGAGCAGGCAAAATGATGGAAGAAGGAGTTCTCCTGTATAAATAACATCCCTCATGCAAAGGAAAGATAAATAACTAGATACCGTGTTGCCTTAAGGACTCATTTTGACATCTGCTTGGGAAGAGTGGCATGTGGGCACAACAGGTGTGTATTTCTCCCCTGTATCTTTTGTGCCTTTCTGACAAAACAGTATTGGATTTCAATTTTGGAAACTGTGTTTTGATTTTGGTTGGTTGTTATCATGTTAATGGTTGAGTTTGAAGACTAAATTGTAATTTGGTAAATGGGTTGTGTATGAAATAAATTGCTAGCCTATTTAGAGTAGATCTGTCATCTCTGTGCTGTTTATTTATGAATCACGTAATTTTTTTTAAAAAAACCAACCAAACAAAAGCACACAATCCAAAACACCAAGATGTACAATTACATGCTTGCTTCGATGACTGAGAGATAATGTTAAACTCAACAAAGATAAATATCTGTTTTCCATAGCAGGTGATTGTTTTTATATACAGAATTCCATTTCAAATAGTATACAGACAGTATCATTTTGCAAAGCACTGCCACAATTTCTTTTTTCAATGAGTCAGCACACCGCAATACAGTCTCCAAAATAGTGAGGAACAGTTCACTTTTAATAATGGCTTATGAAAAAATAATACTTTAATCAGTTTACAGGTTTGTGAATGCCACTGTATATAACTTTTTTATTTTGGCATGTTTATTGCCTGCTTCTTTCTGTGAATATCAAACATGAAATATTCACTGAGGATTTAAATAGCCAATATGCTTTATGTCAGATCTTGCAAGAACAGTGCAATGTGGCCTCTCCTGATACCAGAAATAATAAAAAATACATAAAAATAATGATTGCATTTCCCTATACTTAAGAATATTTAAAAGAAATCACTCAAAGCAATGCCCCTGTTGCAAAACGCTATGCCTCTGACTAAAAATAGCTCAGCTATGAATGCCTGATGCAGGGCTTTCATTTTAATTAATATTTCAGAGCAGCTCCAGAAGATGAAGTAAAGCTCCTATTCATAAAAATGCTGGCATTCTGCCACAAAAGTTGGTTTATTGAGCAAAGGAGGGGGTGAATCGGAATGTGTCTTTCTTGCAGGAATAAGTTTTATTTAATTCATAAATCCTTTCCCACCCCATTGAGTAAAGGTGAACCCTTAAGAATGAAAGAAAGAAAGAATGGTTTACTACGGATGTCCAGAGGGAAGGAAAGACTGAAACTTTAAAGGAACTAGAAAAGAGACATTAGTATTTAAAAGTGCTTATTTAAAAATGCCCCCCAAACAGTATCACATTTGTGTTAGAGGTAAAATGAAGTAATGCCCAGACAATTGACATCTAACCAAATATAGTTATAATCTTGAGCCTGCTAAATCATCTTGAAATATGCAGAATCAGTGAAACAGTTTTTTCCAATGCTATTTAAAATAGCCACTCTTTCCATATACCGTATTCCTTTCTTTGTCTTTTGGAAATTTGAAGTAGGAACTTGAATGATGATCACTGCAGGCAGGCAGGAATATATGAGAAAGGTGAGCCTTTTGAGTAGCACTGAGAATGGTTTCCTGATGTTGTGATGGTTGATGCTGCCACCTCATGGAATTTACTGCCCATAGAGATTTGTCTGGCCCTGAAATGTACTCTTTCAGGTAGTAGGTATGCATATGGCTGCATATGGAGGCATTTTGTTAAATGTTTTAAATAGCCCTTTACATAAGAACAGCCTTGCTGGAACAGGCCGCAGCCCATCCAGTCCAGCATTCTGTCTCACACAGTGGCTCACCATTTCCTTCAGGGTATTCCCAAGCAGATGCCTTCACCTGCTTAGGATTCCCTGGAAATGGCATTGAGAGATATCCTGCCTATCTCTCCAACCCGGAGGTTGTCCTTAAGTATCCATAATTATAGCCATTGATACCCTTGTCCTCCATGAACTTGTCTAATCCTTTCTTAAAGCTGTCAAGACTGACAGCTGTCACCACTTCTTCTGGCAGGGAGTTCCATAGACCAGTAATCCTCTGGGTGAAAAAGTACTTTCTCTTATTTGTTTGAGAACTAGTACCCAAAAGTTTCATGGAGTGTCCCCTAGTTCTAGTGTTAATCGATAGGGAAAACAGTTTTTCCTTATCTACTTTGTCCACACCGTGCATGATTTTATAAACTTCAATCAGGTCATCTCTTAGACACCGTCGTTCAAGAGTGAAAAGGCCCAACCGTTGCAGCCTCAGATGGTAAGGAAGGTGTTCCAGTCCCCTAATCATTCTGGTTGCCCTCCTCTGCACTTTTTCCAACTCCATAATATCCTTCTGGAGGTATGGCGACCAGAACTGTACACAGTATTCCAGATGGGGCCTCACCATAGATTTATAAAGAGGCAAAATGATACTTGCTGACTTATTTTCTATACCCTTCCTAATGATCCCTAGCATTGAGTTTGCTTTTTCACTGCTGAGGCACACTGGGTTGACACCTTCATTGAGTTGGCCACCAGGACACCAAGGTCCCTTTCCTGCTTTGTCGCAGAGAGTTCAGACCCCATCAGTTTATAAATGTAATTGAGGTTTTTTGCCCCAACATGCATCACTCTGCACTTACTAATGTTGAAGCTGATTTGCCACTGTTTTGCCCACTCCCCCAGTGTCAAGAGATCCCTCTGGAGCTCCTCACAATCTCTCACAGTTTTCATTACCCTGTATAATTTAGTGTCATCAGCAAATTTGGCTACCTTGCTTTTTACTCCTACCTCTAGATCATTTATGAAGAGGTTGAAAAGCAGGGGTCCCAGTACTGAACCTTGGGGGACCCACACTTTACTTCCCTCCACTTGGAGAAGTGTCCATTTAGTGCTACCCTCTGTTTCCTGTCCCTTAGCCAGTTGCTGATCCAGGACAAGACCTGTCCCTTTATTCCATGACTGGTAAGTTTATTCAAGAGCCTTTGGTGTGGGACCTTGTCAAAAGCCTTCTGAAAGTCCAGATAAACAATGTCAACTGGATCCCCCTTATCCACATGCTTGTTGACACTCTCAAAAAATTCCAACAGATTAGTGAGGCATGATTTGCCCTTGTAAAAGCCATGTTGGCTCTCCTTTAGCAGTGCCTTCTCTTCTATGTGCCTATTTATTCTATCTTTTAGGATGGTTTCCATCACTTTACCTGGGACACATGTCAAGCAGATGGGTCGGTAATTTCCTGGATCACCCCTGGATTCTTTTTTGAAAATTGGTGTTACATTCGCTACCTTCCAGTCATCAGGCACAAAGCCTGATTTGAGGGAAATATTATATATTTTGGCTAGGAGATCAGCAATTTCATCTTTAAGTTCCCTGAGAACTCGTGGATGGATGCCATCTGGTCCTGGTGATTTGTTAGTGTTTAGTTTAACAAGACATGCAAGGACCTCCTCCCTGGTTATGAAGGAGATAGTTAATGTCTGGCCAGGTTATCCTGCTATGGTAATAGAGTAGACATACTGCCAGTGACTCCAAATGGAGTGTCAGGTGGCGGGTAACTTACCTGACAACCCTGAGGACTAACTGCTTGGATGTCGAAGGCCATAGGGAAGGGTGATGTTCCCCAAGTTGATTAAATTCCACTTGAATCCATCTTGATGGAGGGCAGCAGCTTCATCAATACTGGCCTGGGGCTGAGGAGGACTTTGTGTGCCCAAAGGGCTCAGGACCAGAAAGTTCATCATGGAACTGGATCAGTGGTATGGGTGTCATGCTGCAGTGCAGAAGGCAGATGAAAGGCCACTGCATTATATTCTCAGGACAGTCTTCATGGTTGATTGTCATGAGGATCGCCAATATTTGGATTTGGATATGGCAGAACAAGAAGGAGATAGTGTTTGTGTCGATCCCTATTTTACTCTCCTGAACTGGTATAATAGTTGGCAGTTATTAACTTGTAGTTTTACTCTCATCTAAACTGTTACTATTGTAGGCAGATAATAATTTGAAATTTAAAGATTGCTTTAAATATTGTTGAACTGTTTGTCACTTTCAGTGGAACAGATTCTCCTCCTCCTCCTCCGTCCTCCTCCTCCACCAACCCAAGGCTGTGTTGTGATGCATTCAAATCCATTCCCCAGGTTTTTCAGCCAATATATCTCTTCCTGTACTTCCTTTCTTATTTATTATTTCTTGAATGGCCCACAAACTAATGTTGAAATAGTAAGTGGCTGGTGGCATTTTTGCATAGGAAACTATCCAAGATGGGCAAAGAACTGGGGAAACTCCATCCAGAAGATTCAAGTAAAAACCTGTACTTTGTGACTCATTAAGCGAACAATGTTTTCTAGTTTTCTGCACATTGTGGGTTTTACAATTTTTGAGTCTTCATTCATTCCAGCAACTTTTCATTGGTTATCTTTTCAGTCTAAGAAAATCTTAGTATTTTGTGATAAATCTGTTTCAAGTGCCGATGCTGAAGTCCATGGCTCTAGTTAGGCCATTCAGTAGAAGCAAGATGTAGCATTGTACAGACTGCAACACAGCAAATTGATGAATTTATTAAATTGTCCTAATTTCATGGGATTGCTCTTTAAGCAAAACACCATTGTAAGTGAGCGATTGTGATTTCTGGCATGGGGATTGCAAACCCTGATTTAATTGTTAAGCAATTTTTTTTGTTGATTTTAGTTGTTAACCGAGGCGACCATTCAGAGAAAATTCTGCTCTTTAAGTGAGTTAGTCTCTAAGCAAGGCAATTTTTATGCGAGGTTTTACTTTATCTGGTAATCCAAAATTGCAATGAGTTACAGAAAGTTGAAGAAACAAGAAGAGCAACATAAGGATGTCTACTTTCATATCTGGGCTCTTTTTTTTTTTTTTTTAGCTCCAAGAACCCATTCAGAGAGGACTGTGATTCAAATGACAGTCTTATTGTCAGTAAAGAGGTTATAAATAGTCTGCAACACACAAATGATATAGTGCTATCAGCTGACAATTTAAATGGGCTTCAAGCTTATTCAATTCAATGCATTAAAAATGAACATGGTAAAAAAAGGTGTGACAAATAAAAAACCACAACTTCTTTGGTTATGTCTGGAGAAATAATTCCTAATAATAATTAATGGACACATCTATTGCAATATGCCCATGCAATCTGTTCAGAATAATACAAATTATTTGGAGACCTAAGAAGCTGCCATCTCAAACCAACAGAGTTCCTCTTTCTGGTATTTTTGAGCTGAAATTACCATGACCAAACTGAACACTGTGGTTCAAACAGTTCAACTATGCTGTACTTAAAATGAAAGACTGGTGAATGCTGAGAATAATATACTGTATGAAGCATTCAAAAATAAATATGAGAATGGTGGTGGTTTATAGTATTTTCCCATGGGAAAATGTGTCAGATGGATGTGGTAAAATAGGAACATAGCCTAAGTAAGTTGGTAGTTTGCCTGGCTAGTGAATGAGCAACCATAGTTATTAATGAATTTGTCTAATTTAATAAGCTTATTTCAGGAGTTCTCAACCTTTTTAAGCCGGGTGCCAGGTAAACGCTCCCTCAGTCAGCTTTGGGGGCCAGATGGCCATTTTGCCCTTCCTCCACCATATGGCACTTCTGGGTGTGGTGGAGGTGTTGTGGGCCACGTTCGGCCCATGGGCCACAGGTTGATAATCCCTGGTTTATTTGAATAAGATCTAGAAACATAGTGGGCTATATGCTCTACTGGTCAACTAGATTTAGGGCCATCTTTATGCCATTACCCTTTGTGCTGATATTGCATTTCACTTTGGTCAGCATGGCCACCACTCAATAAAGTCAATGAATTAAATAATGTGAAAAAAAGTCTACAGAGGCTTTACTTCATGAGTCTGTATAATCGGGCTGCAGTCTGTAAGCAAGGTTGATGTGCAGCTTAACAACACCATGAGCATTAAATCTGGAACAATTAGGTCCACACCTACTTACTGACATCCTGCATTAAGTAACATTCCTCCACTAGAACTTCTCAGGAAAAATGCTATTTTAAGAGAGTACCACAAAATTCAGAATTCACAACTACCAGTAAATTTCGACATATTAGATCTGAATATTAACAGACTCGGCTCAAGACATCCACCTTTATCCAGAGCCAATGTTGGAGGCAATGAAGAGTTCAACCTGCAGGATACATTGAGAAGAGAATGGTTGGAAAAAGCACACACACACACACACACACACACACACACACACACACACCGTTTTGATCAACCTCACAAGATATGGGCTAACCATAACAGAATACATACAGGGTACCATCACCAGCATATGAGTGCAGAGCACCGTGACTGTGCAACATATTATAGAACAATGTAACCTTAGAGCATATGAGGGCAGTAGTGAAGATTTTCTAAGGGTGACTCCTGGTGCAATCGAATATATAAATGGTTTAGATTTTTTTTTTGCTTATAAATTAATGTTTAGTTTTATACAGTTTATATCTATTTCTTTTTGTTATCTGTTGACTCAACGTGTACAAGTGCCAGACACTAAATAAATGTGGAAATTTGCTAGTCTTCAACATTTCACAGGACTCTTTGTTGTCTCTAATTCCTCTGTTATTGAAATATGGTTTAAAAAAAGGTTTAAAAACTGTGACAAATAATAAACAGAAGTGGTTTGGAGTCACACCATGGCAATTTAAAATTAGAAGGAATGATCGAGTTTAGTGAAAACTCAAGATTAGCAGAAATGCAACAAATCTAAAAGAAATACCACCACCACCCCAAAGACTCAATCCAATGAAGCTGGATATGATAGTAGCAAACTGCTGTCAGCTGAAAGGGGAAAACAGGAGGGGTGGAATGGATGTTTGGGGAAAAAATCAACCTAGCTGAACGAGAAAACTGATGTTAGCAACTGGACACAACATAGGTCCCATATGTTTTAATGTTAACTATTTTTGCCATGCTTTTTGTTTTATATTAAAACATAATTGTATCCTATTAAAACATAATTGAATGAAAAGTAATCTAATACCCAGCGTATTATTCTGTTAATGGAACTGTCGGGTATTAGAATGAACATTATGACCATGTTTTGATGTTTGATTTCCAGTTTGGCACTTTTGATTGGCTTTAATTTTCATGCCATGAACACAACTTTCTTGTGCAGTCTATGCATACAGTATGCACCTCTTCTCGCTGTTGCTAATTTACTCCTCTCCTAATTAGCAGGTTATCTAAATGATCTCTCATATAGGCAGGCACACACAGGCATAGACCCATACCAACACACAGCCTGATTGCCTGATTACTAACATGATTAGTTTTTGTCAGTTCATAATTACCTTTTTCAGTACTTCTTCAAAATCATAAAATGTATACGTACTCATTCAGAGGATGAAAACAGGAATGTGTTTCTCCTTCCTGAAGTCTGGCAGTAAATGACAGAACAGAGGAAGAAATAATCTCTGTTGACCTTCCAGGTAAGTGTGATGGCACTAGCATCATTCAGCATTTTCTGAAAAACTCACCTCGTTCCCTCAGGCCTTATTACTTAGGTGCCCCCAAGTGTCTGTGCCGATTGCTTCCTGTATATTATTATTATTATTATTATTATTATTATTATTATTATTATTATTATTATTATTATTATTATTATGCTAGCTTAGCACAAGAATAGTTTCAAAACTGGTCTCTGCTTGTAGTACAAAACTCCCATCTTTAAATCACGCATATTATACAGTTTGGTATAGAGATTAAAGTATTGAACTGGAATTTGGAAAAGTCAAATTCTTATTTCTATTTAGCCATGAGTGACCTTGGATGAGCCAATCATTTTCAGTCTTGTCTACCTCTGAGGGTTGTTGCTGAAGACAAAGGACCAGAGAACTGTTTACCTCCTCTTGAGTTCACTCGGCAAATTGTGGGATAGACTGTAAATATAACTAAGAAATAAAAATTCAGCCACAATTTATTGTTGATGACAAATGTTCCCACTCATTGCATAGTGCCTGTTTATTTCTTCCCTATTTTCTGATTTTATCTCCAAGAAAACTGTACAGTAGGCTTCTTAGAAAAGTAAAATCTTCCCCAATCGAAAATTCTCTGCTCCTAACCAAATTAAGAGAGGCTGGGTGGGAAATACTTAAATTTGCACCCTTTTAATCCTATATTTAGTCCTTGTCTTCCACCCATAAATTTGTTACTGAGATTTCTTTTTTTTCCACATTACAACATATTTGCAGGTATAAAATGCACAACTAAAGCTTGCAACATCCATTCTGGCAAGACGGAGATTCTGTATACATTCCAAATCCACCAATGTGTTGCTTTGAAGCATAACCAACACCTGCCCTTAATCAGAAATGTTCAAAGCAAATATATTTTAAGATTCCTAATAATGGCAAACCTAATGCATTTCCAGGTTTTAATTAACTCAGTGAGATTCTCTCTTTTCTCCACAAGTTGTGCCAGTTTGTCATAGGAGAGATGGACCCACCTGCAGAAACACCAACTACCACCCCATCTCCCCATAATTGTATAGTGATCTACTCCCCTTCCACATACATGCCAATTCTCCTGGTGGGTGCATAGGAATTAAGTACACACTTTTATTTCGACATTTGGTTAGGTCTGGCTTGATTTGACTATTTGTTTTGACAAGGAGCCCTAGTGGTGAAGTGGTTAAATCAGAGATTCTCAACCTGTGACCCATGGGGCGATTGCAGTTCACGGCATCATTTCATGTGGCCCCCACCACTTCCACCACACCCAGAAGGTGCCATTCAACAATTATGTGATCCTTGAAGGGGGAGGGGGTCTGCCATCTGAATTATGGAAAAATTACATGGGGGCCGGTGTGTGTGTCAGGTCAAAGATTGTGTAATCCATTTGGAGCTGTTGTGCATTAGGCACCAATAGTGAAAAGCTCTAGAAATTAGAGTTTCGATACAAAAGCTCTGGATTACGTAATTTTAAAGGGAGAGGGGGTCATAGTGAAAATTATGGTCGGATTACATAGGGTGGAGGGGGTCAATATTTCCCAAAAAATGGATCACATAATTGTTGAATGGCCCCGAAGTGTCATGGGGTGGAGGAAGGGCAAAATGGCCATCGGGCCCCCAAAGCTGTCTGAGGGAGCGTGGCTTGGCCCCCGGCTTAAAAAGGTTGAGAACTCCTGGGTTAAACCACTGTGTGCAACCAAAACATTGCGAGTCCGGGATGGCAAGGTGGACTCAGCCTTCCATGGTTTGTAAAATGAGCACCCTGCATGTTGGGGGGCGGGGGGGAAATGCTAATTGGCTGTAAACCACGAAATGTTTCTATGGGGCGGTATGTAAGTGCCTTTGATAATTTGAGGAGCAGCATGAAACTGCTGCCTGGAAATTTTATTTATTTATTTATTCTTCTTCAAATTTCTATTGCTGCCCAACTTGGCAATGACTCTGGGCGGCTAATAACAATTAAAAGCAACATCAAACTAATTTTAAAAAGCCCATTTAAAATTCTAAATAATTTACCCACTCAACCCATCCATTAAAATAGAGAGAGAGAGAGAGAGAGATCTTTATATGAGCCAGCATGTGGGGTCACCCCTCCATCGGTGCCCCACATTCCTTGCCAGCCACATTCGGGGAGAATGGCAGCAGCAGCCTGAGCATATGCAGAGTGCAGGGCTGCAGCTCTTTCTCGCACCCGAGACGAGTATCCCGCCGCTAGTAAAGGTTTCCCTTGCTCGAAAGCCAGTGTTATCCGACTCTAGGGCGCAGTGCTCATCTCTGTTTCAAAGCCAAAGAGCCAGCGCTGTCTGCTGCTGCAGACGTTTCCGTGGTTATGTGGCAGGCATGACTAGACACCGGAGCGCACGGAGCGCTCACCAAAGTGGTCCCTATTTATCTACTTGCAATTTCTTGCTTTGGTTTTATAAATAAATGTACGCATCCCGGGGAAAGAGACGAGGTGTGTGCGGTGGCCATTTGGCGCATCATCATCATCATCATCACATCGCCACTATGTCCCCCTCTCACCTGTCCCCTTCCCCCCCTCCCTCCCACCCTGCATGCCGGCCGGCGCCGCTTGCCTCAGCCTGTCTGTCTGTCTGTCTGTCTGCCTCGCCCTCCCCTCCAGCTCCAGGCCCTGCTGCATTGTGGTCCGGCCGGGCCAGCAAAGCCCAGGCGAAGAAGATGGCTGAGAAGCCGCAGCCCAAGCACGACGGGCGGGTGAAGATCGGCCACTACGTGCTGGGGGACACGCTGGGGGTCGGCACTTTCGGCAAAGTCAAGAGCTGAGTATTTTGGGCAGGCGTGGGCTGGGGGGCAAAGAGAGCGACAGGGTGGGGTGGGCTCCCCTTTCCCGTGGGCGCAAGAGCGGGCGCGCCAGTCTGCCCGTGTGAACCCGTGTCAGAGCCCGCTCGTGAGAAAGCGCCTCTCCTTAAAACACGACCCGGACAAGAGCTCTCCGCTGCGCGACCCTCCCCAACGAGGCACCCCAGGACTTTTCAGCTCCTCTCCATCTTTCTCGCGCCCCTATTTCTCCCCCCACCCCATAGGAAAGGTCAAGGTCTCCCTTCCGTGTCCAACTCGAGGGGGCGTTGCTCATCCTCGTTTGCAGCTGAAGAGTCAGGGCTGTCCGCATCTGCAGACGTTTCTGTGGTCACGTGGCAGGCAAAATCGATGACAGAACACTGTTACCTTTCCCGCCGAAGCCATACCTGTTTATCTACTTGCAACATCCTGCCTTCAAACTGATAGTTTGGCAGGAGCTGGGACGGACGAGTGGAGCTCATTCGGTCATGCAGCACTCAGGTCTCGAACTGCTGACTTGTGGACCTTCCAAGTCATGGAGCTCAGCGTCTTAAATGTCTCTTGGGGCCCTGTGGTGTGGTAGCTTTGAAGGAAAGCCTCAGCGTACCCCTGGCCTTTTCCCCTTCCTCACTCACGTGCAGGCAGTTCATTCTGTTCCCTTCCTTTCTAACAGTGGTTCCCAACCTTTTTTTGGGGGGCCATTAAGGAAGGGAACACAGTTTAGAAATAACCAGTGGAGCAAGTATCTTCGGAACCTATGGGGGAGGTATAGGATTGGGCTTTATAGCAATTACATTTCTATACCACCCTATAGCACTTAGTGCACTCTCGGGGTGGTTCACAAGGTAATTAGCATTTTTGCCCCTAACATGCTGGGTATTTTTTTAACCAACCTTGGTAGGATGGATGGCTGAGTCGATCTTGATATCTGTCAAGATTGAACTCACACTTTGGCTGCAGTGTAGTTTAACCACTTCTCCACATGAGTCCCTAAAAGGCTTTTGCTGCTGTTGTTAAAGGAGGGAGTTATTTTGGATGACTGTGGAAGGTTAGCTCCCTGTCGTGGCGAGTACACAATATATAGCACTTGCCGTGGGTGGAAGGCACTGAAAAGGCCACGGGACAGAACTGGGAGGCCAAGGACACAAAAAATTGTAGTTGGGCACACTGGTTTTCGCTTGATGAGTCATGCAGGCTTTCCTAATTCCCATCGCCCCCAACTGATCTGTTGTATACAACATTTTGGGCCAGATGATTTCCCCCCCCCCCCTTGTTGGCACAGTGCCATTCATCTCATCCAGACTTATTCCTCAGTAATCCCACATAAATGATCTTTAGAGAATCATCTAGGCCTTGAATGTAAACACTCTTGTCACCAGCAAAGAGACTGCTACCCAGTTGAGAAAGAGAAGCATGAGAATGGAGGTTGCCACTGTTAAGCATTTGCAAGACATCTCGTGTATTATAGAAGAAAATGTCATATTCACTGACTTGTCCATTTTGTTTCTTTACTGGGATAACCATGGAAGATTTTTTAAAAAGTACTTCCAGCAAGGCTCCAATTGGTAAGCAAAAAAACTAGTTTCACCTCATGCATATTTGCTCAGAAATAGAAGCCAGTCCCCAAGTGTCGTGTTCAATCCGACATGGGTGTGTGTAGGATTACAGTATTATTTCTTAGTCACACTTTTATACTTCTCATTCTTGCAAGATTGGGTTCTTTCAAGAAAGTTTTATGCTCTAAACAATCCTATGAGGTA
Organism: Bradypodion ventrale; assembly: GCA_035047345.1. Lineage (NCBI taxonomy): Eukaryota > Metazoa > Chordata > Lepidosauria > Squamata > Chamaeleonidae > Bradypodion > Bradypodion ventrale. Next base: position 94,643,095 of record JAWDJE010000004.1, read on the forward strand.
GGCTAAGTCAAGAGATAGTGGCTGTTGTGATTGGACTCTGAAATCATTGAAAAATGATTACAGTATTTCAATCATGGCTTCTTCAGTTTAATTCCAACTCTTTGGCCATAATGTTGTTCAGTCGCACAGTTGAGTACAACCCTTTGTGACCCCATGGACCACCGCACACAAGGCTCTATCATCCACCATCCTCCGTAGTCTGCCCAGATCTACGACCACTGCATCAACAATGCCATCTCATCCTCTGCCCCTTCTCCTTTTGCATTTGATGTTTCATAGCATCAGGACCTTCTCCATTGAGTCATCTCTTCTAATTTGGTGGCCAAAGTACTTGAGCTTCAGCATCTGGCCATAATAGCCATTCTTAAATCATATGACTTTTTCTTCTACTCACACACACACACACCCATCCATATTGTTTCCTAAAGGTAAAGGTAAAGGTAAAAGTATCCTTTGCTGGAAAGCCAGTCATATCCAACTCTAGGGTTCAGTGCTCATCTCTGTTTCAAAGCCGAAGAGCCAGTGCTGTCTGCTTCTGCAGACATTTCTGTGGTCATGTAGCAGGCATGGCTAGACACCAGAGCACACAGAACGCTGTTACCTTCCGACCGAAGTGGTCCCTATTTATCTACTTGCCATTTCTTGCTTTCGAACTGCTAGGTTGGCAGGAGCTGGGACAAAGACGGGAGCTCCTTCCATCCTGCAGTACTCGGGAATTGAAATGCTGACCTTCCGCCTCCCAGTCTGTTGCAACAAACAACTTTCCAAAGATTTTTGAATGTAGTATACTCAGAAGTAATTTACTAGACCCTTAGCGCTTTATAGGTAAAGTCCAGGGTTACCGCTTAGCTTTCAATTCGAGAAGGCATTTGCTACCAGGCAAACAATATTAGGTTCTGTAATGTAAAGCTTCCTATGAGAGAAGTGTAGTATAGTGGATAGAGTGGTGGACTTGGAAGACCTGAGTTCAAATCTCTCTTTGGCCATGGAAACTTATTAAATATCTCACATAGCTTGAAAACCTCGTTAAAGTTGCCTTGAGGCTTGATGGCACATAACATAAAAGATATGAATAGGTGGCTAGTTGAAATAAAAAAAATAAATTCTTGCTAGAGTAAGGAAACCTTTTTCTGAACTAAATGGGGACCAGATTTCTGCCTTCATTCATCCTTATGCTTCAGATGAATGATTAATAATAATAATAATAAAGTTTTAATTTATATACCGCTTGTCTCTTCCAGAAGAAGACTCTAAGCGGTGGACAGATAACAAATGCAAAATTATATGGGTTATTAACATTCTTGGATTAAAATGCACTTTCAATGTAATATAAGGAGTTAGTGCAAAGCACACAGCAACTAATATCTAACTTTCTAAAGTCTGTTGTATGATTGGGTTAAAGTATTTTTCATAATCTTGCCAAGATCAGCGTACAGGCTCTATAGTACGCTATCAAAACATATAAACATTCATGCAGGCAGTAAAATAATTTAGGAAATGTTGTGCCTCTGCTTAGTTTAAATGGATGGAAATGGCTGTTTTAGGAAACTTGAGTTAGGGCTGATACTACGCAAGAGTTAATACCTTCTCTCTTGTCTCTCAAGACATTCAAGGAGACTTAACAAGTCCTGTGGGAGTGAAACAATAGTATCTCTCTGTATCTGTTGCTTACTGTAAGCAATGATAGATTACAAAGCAGACATTTTATTATTAGTTATTAATGGATTGGCAGTAAAAGAAGAAGCCAAATCCAGACACGAGTATTTTATGAACCAGAAATAGAGAATGATCTAGTCAACAGAGGTCTGATATATTTTTGGATGTTTTCTCTGGCTAATGGGGAGGAACTTGGGTGTTTAGGAAGAGTGACCCCTATTTCCCCAAATATAGGACCTCCTCCCATAATAGGACACCCCCCCTTTTTTTCCTGCCTTTGAAATATAAGGCCCCATCCAAAAATAAGACCTCCTTACCTCCTGGCTGTAAGGCGGCCGGCGTGGCCCATAAGAAAGCCTGCTGCATCGGAGTCTCGATTGCCTCCCTGCTCACAACCAAGGGAAGTTTCCCCTGGTGAGAGCGGGATCAAGACTCCGACGCGGCAGGCCTTCTTATGGGACACTCCGGCCACCTCACAGCTGAGGCCAGTCTCGATCGCGCTTCCCCACTCGCAACCAAGGGACGCTTCCCTTGGTTGTAAGTGGGGAAGTGCGATAGAGACTGGTATTCTTCTTCATGGAAAAATAAGACATCCCCTGAAAATAAGACCTTGTGCTAATTTTTGAGTTTTTAAAAATATAAGACAGCGTCTTATATTCGGGAAAACACGGTATGTCTAATATTGAATAAAACACAGATAAGGTAGGGAAAAAGAGACCAGTCAAAAGAGACCAGTCTTTTCCTCAAAATATAGAGTGAGGGCAGTTTAAAGAAAAACCGGCTCTGTCTGTACTTTCATAGTTGTCATGGGAGATGCAGATGAGCAAAGTGATACACAGCTAGCATCCCACACTGACTCATCAGCCTACTACATTGCTACTAGGTACATAGCCTTTCAGCCTTGTCACTTGCTCCCCGACATAGAGGGGCAAAGGAGATGATGAGACATACCCCCTGTGGCAGCACAACACAAGCTGTAATCTGTGGGGGTTAATTTGCTGGGGGCCGTTTGCATGCTATGGCACACTGAGTTCTAGTCTGCCTATTCCTGAGGTCAAGCTTGTTTCATGTATGTACGGCTAGCATTTGTGCTGTGTCATCCCACAAAGTATTATCAGTACAGTTGCCTGGAAAAACATTGGCTTGGTGCAATTAGAGAAATGTGACAGGTAGGAACTAACAGGTGAATCCTTTTAGGTAATTCTTATTACTTACCATTCTTCTTCTGTGTCTAGGCCAGACATGAAACTGCCAAAATTAAGCCACCTTTTGGTGAGTCGATTCTGCAGTTCCTTTGGCCCGACTTATTGTGAGAAAGATTACCTGGCAACACAAGGTTACCGTTACCAGGGTATGCCGAATTGTGGTTAAAAAAATACCACAATCTTCAAGGACACATTTTCTGTGTACCCATATCATGAAGACTGTCTTGAGAATATAATAGAATGGCCCTCCTTATTCCTTCTGCATTGCAGCATGACACCCATACCACCTTTTTGGCACACAGAGTCATCCTCAGCCCCAGGCCAGTATTGATGAAGCTGCTGCCATTCATCAAGATGGATTCAAGTGGGATTTAATCCACTTGGGAACCATCACCCTTCCCTTTAGGCTTTGCCACTCAAGGCCATTAGTTTGCAGGATTGTCAGGTTAGTTGACTGCCACCTAACACTTGGCATTGAGTCGCTGGCAGTATGGTCTGCTCTATTGCTATAGCAAGATAACCTATTGTGATGTTTTTGATGTTAGTTCAAGAGCCCTGGTGGTGCAGTGGTTAAACTGCTGTACTGCAGCCAAAAAGTTGATCCTGACAGGAATCAAGGTTGACTCAGCCATCCAAGGTTGGTAAAATGAATACCCAGCATGTTGGGGGCAAAATGCTAATTACCTTGTTACCCCCAGAGAATAAACAAAGTGCTATGGGGTAGCATATACAGCAAGTGTAATTGCTATTGTCTGCACACCAACATACTGTTAATAGACAGGAGGAAGAATCAGGACAAATCTGGCATCTATAATGACCAAAATAGCTTGTATAGCTATACTAATGTTGCCAATTTTCTTTTGGCTGTGTCGGTCACTCCAGTCAGACCACTAGAATAAACAATTTCAGATGGATTTGTAACACCCTGGGGTCTCAGTTAAAATGTAGACTATGGAGAGGTAACTGGAACAGATATAAAGGAAAACAATGTTCTTGCACATTTGAACATTTGCATAGAAGAACAGTTTTTTGGCAAGCAGAGCATAATATAAAATATTGCTAGAAAAATAGAAGCTTTGGCTGCCAAGATTCATTCCTTCATATAATAGTTTCAAGTGTGGAAGTCATATTCTACTGTAAAACTGGTTGGTAGCAGACTGGGGACTACAGCGGCTTAGTGGTTAAGATGCTGAGCTTCACAACTGGAAGGTCGGCAGGTTGGCAGGTTGAGAACCAAGTGCTGCACAATGGAGTGAGCCTCCATCTCTGTCCCAGCTCCTGCCAACCTAGCAGTTCAAAAGCAAGAAATTGCAAGTAGATAAATAGGGACTACTTCGGTGGGAAGGTAAAACAGTGTTCCATACACTCCAGTGTCTAGTCATGCCTAGCCGATGTCCACGGAAATATCTGCAGATGCAGATAGCACTGGTTCTGTAGCTATAAACTGAGATGAGTTCTCAACCCTAGAGTGGGATACGACTGGCTTCCGAGCAAGGACCAACTTTACCTAGCAGTCTCATGACATTTTAAAGATGAACAAATTTACTAGAGTAGAAGTTTTCAAAGAGTATACTATATGAATGCTCATGCTGTAATAAATCTGTTAGTTTTAAAGTTTTAACACAAGACAATGTGTTTTTTGTTCGTTTGCTTAAACTGACTGTACCAATATTATTCCAAAAATTCAAAGTGCTGTGGAGTTCAGGTAATAGTACAGTGGTTTCCTTTAGGGGGCTGGATGATTTCTAGGATCACATCACTAGAAGATTAATGGCAATATTTTTGCCTTATCATTTCATAGCAATCATAATTTGGAGCACATGTTTGTTTGTTTTTAAATTATTCTGTTAAGAAAGGTGCTGTTCTAAATGTAAAGAAGCATTCTATTCCTATGTAAAGGCATAAATACTTAATCACCTTTTTACTAAAACTTTTGAGTTAATGATATTTTACATACACAGAATAGAAAGCACAGCATCCTTTTAAGATTCCAAAACCTATATAGAGAAGAGCATGAAAAGCACCAAGCAAAGGTGTGTTTATTTTGAAACATGGCAAAGCAGTTTATTTTTAGAACACTCTTATTGAGGAAAGAATTTCAGACTGCTCTTATCGCCGCTAATAATAGTAACTTGTTCAACCTAACAGCTACCACATTACCACTCAGCTCTGTTCATTAGTCAGTTAGGCCACATCTAGCATCACAGATGGTATTCTGGCCATGTTCAAATTGTTCTAAAATTTACTGAATTCAAAATTTAAAAATGCTGTTTGCAGTGTTGGACAATTATTATATTTCTGTCTTCTTGGTCACCAAAAGGCTTCTGTGATTGTCAGAACATTTTATTTTGGTGCTTGTTGCAAACATAAACATTTTCTATTGGGAAAAAAACCTTTTTATCCAGGATGTTATGTAAAAATATATTTTAATGTTCTCAAGTTACTGTACAATGAAGGTCACAACGAAGCAGGGATTATTGCTTTTAGTCTAACCACATTTTTGAACTTCCATATTCCTACCCACTGACAGCAATTTTTTTTAACCACCTAACCTACGCAATGTTACTGGGAAATGTGAAAATTTGCACATTGTTTTGGAATTTGAGTTGCTTATAAAAAGTGTTACACACCACTTATAGATTTTGGGACTTAGTTTCACACTATAGCTTCCCCATGCAGCAGTCTTTCTGACTGTGTTATTAAGTTGATGAGTTCTTAGTTTCATTTGTTCAGTATTATTGATAGTTGCCTTGAGTTCCATTGAGAGCTTCTCCTGTAGAAGCATAATGTATTGGAATTGTCCTTCAGGATTCTATTTTATTGCTTTTATTGAGTTCATAGAACCAAATGGCCTCTGTAAAGGCAAGCTGGTAGCAAAGATTTGCATTGGAATTGGTCATGTGTTAGTCAATTGTGCCATTGCTGGCAGAAACATTTATCATTTTGCTGTCTTGGTGAAGGTAAAGGTCGCCCTTGCTTGAAAGCTAGTCATATCTGACTCTAGGGTTAGCTCTCTTGAAAGGACACTAACCTTTTATGGCATTTCAACACCTTATGTTCTTTCCTTAGGATCTATTCATGCTAGAGAGTTAATAAAACAAAGAATTCTCGATATACATCGCCAAAATGATTTAAGTAAACTAGTTTCCCCATTGTTTGATAGATCAACTTTTAATGTTGCTAGGCCCTTAGCGTATTTGTCTTTAATAAGAAATTCCTTCACACTTATTCGGTACAACATGCTTCCCTCCTCCTACAGAGAGGATTTCTTTAAGAAAGTCCCAGTGCTCGAGAGTTTATGCCCATGTCAGTTAAATATGATAAAAACCTCTGAGCATGTTCTGCTAGAGTGTCCCTTATATAATAAACCCAGGAGAGACCTTTTTAGTGTTTTCCTGAACTTGAAGTCTAACAATAAAGTCAGGACACTAAATATTCTTTTATCGGGTGAAGGGCAAGATACGATGATAGCGGTTGCTAGATTCGCATGGTATGTAATTTGTATTCGTAAAGGCAAGATAAAATCATAGGAATAAGGAAAATGCTTTCAGATTACAACTTGACTGTCATAGAATATGTTTGCAGGACATAGAAATAACAACCCTTGACATTCTGGTTGCATGTTGCTATTGTATAAATAATCTAGTGTTCGTGATTTTGTGATAGTTTTATTAGGTTGCCTCACTTGTGTGAAGCTCCTTGATTTTGTGATATTGTAACACTGGCATTGGGCTGTAATAAAGAATTTGATTGATTGATTCTAGGGTTCAGTGCTCATCTATTTTTATAGCCAAAGAGCCAGTGTGGAAACGTTCCAAAGGTGATTTTGTAAGTCCTATATTGAGATTTTTTTAGACCTCAGAAGGGTCTACTTCTGAGTAGATATGTGTGAGATTGCTTTTTCCATTACATAATTAGTAGACATCTCACCTATATAACCTTAGTTATGTCATCATTTTTCTCCAGCTAATGTTGAACTTCTTTCTCTATTTAGTTGGAGAACACCAGCTCACAGGACACAAAGTAGCAGTCAAAATTTTAAATCGACAAAGAATCCGTAGTTTGGATGTGGTTGGGAAGATCAAACGAGAAATACAAAACCTAAAGCTTTTCCGGCACCCACATATTATCAAATTGTAAGTACTGCAGCTGCAGTTTCTCTTTGTTCACCTCATGTTTGTGTTTTCTGACATAAGGGTTCTGATAGTGTTTATGATAAACTACTCATGTCTAATTAGTAGTAAGCAATTTTAAGCACTTTTATTCAGAATTAAGTTCTGCCATCTCAATATTTATTTACCACAATAAATAGGGACTCAGTGGGATTCACTTGGTTGATTGTTGCCAGATTAATGAGAAAGAATGTTAGCATGTTGTTCTTCTGGCCATTTTCAAGGTTGTGACAGTTTGCATGGGAAGGTTAAATTAAACTCATTGCTCACTCACATGTAGAGAAATTTTTTTGCAATAGATTTGTTGTGAATTCCTGGATTTTATAGGAAAATCCGGTGCATATGACTTTCCCTCTTATTCAGTGCCCCTGATAATTAGGCAACTGTGAAGAAAGCAACCCAGAATGATTCTTATGGTCTTCTTACACTCTGAGATATTATGAATTTAAAAAGCGATCTTGCTATGCACCTAGGTTTTCTTTTTTTCAGGGAGACTCTTAAAGGTATCTTGAGTGATTACTTAGATTGCACATGTGCTACTATTTGGGGCCATGACTGAAAGGCATACAAAGCTTTCTACCCCACACAGTGCAATGTGTAATGAGGAACTGTCCTTTTATCCTAAATGTTCAGAAGTTGTACACCTCTGAAATCAAATGCTGAAGACCGAGTACAGAGAACTATTATTTTCGCATCATTTGTTTATTAATCTTCTCCATACCTGTCAAGTGTGGCTCCGGAGAATACGGGACCTGCGCAGTAGCCTTCTGTGCAGAAGCCTTCTACGCATGTGCAGGAGCCTTCTACGCATGTGCAGAACCCTTCTACGCATGCATAGAAGCAGTCTATGCATGCGTAGAAGGCTTCTGCGCAGAAGGCTACTGCACAGAATGCTTCTACACATGCGTAGAAGGCTTCTACGCAGAAGAGGATGCACAGTAACTACTTTCCACACCGGCAAATTACAGGATGGTGGCGGATGGCAGCAGGAAAGTAGAGTTTGCGACGCTGATTTACGGGAAATCCCGGCAAATCCGGGATACTTGACAGGTATGATCTTCTCTGAAGAATCTTGTCAAGTACTCTTGGAGAAAGTTTGGAATCAAAATTAATAGCAAGCTATTCTAGTGCTTGTATAATGGGAAATGTGCACAGTGAGGAAATCTTTGTCCTTCATACAAGTCTTTGTCCATTACTTGTCTTCAACCCAGATTTACCTTTGCAAATAGGAACAGTAATTCTTTCTTCGCAGATTAGTGAGGATGAATGAGGTGACACTAGTTTTAAGTGAAGTAGCAGCTGGGTAGCAAGAGTTATTCTTTATTCTTGTGAAGAAATCCTCTCTACCCTTTGCATGGTGCTAGTATGCACCCTAAGAGTCATGCCAGTTTCTATAATGCTAATGCCCTCATTTGAGCATTTCTGTTTTCTGAGTATTTGTCCTGGTTACTATACAAAAGGTTTACACTAAAGCTGGAGTGGGCAAATTCCAGAAGTCTAGAGATGGCTCAAGTGACTAAGACGCTGACTGGGAGGAGGAAGGTCAGCAGTTCGATTCCCAAGTACTGCAGGATGGAATGAGCTCCCGTCTTTGTCCCAGCTCCTGCCAACCTAGCAGTTCGAAAGCAAGAAATTGCAAGTAGATAAATAGGGACCACTTCAGTGGGAAGGTAACAGCATTCCGTGCACTCCGGTGTCTAGTCATGCCTGCCACGTGACCATGGAAACGTCTGCAGAAGCAGACAGTGTTGGCTCTTCAACTTTGAAACAGAGATGAGCACTGAACCCTAGAGTCAGATATGACTGGCTTTTGAGCAAGGGAAACCAGAGATCACATAGGCTGATTTCTGGCTCTTGGATGGCTGCACCAGTGGTTCCCACTTCTGCGTTTCCTCCCTGCAAAAATAGGGGAGGAGTTACTGAAAAAGTTCCCTTGTGTCTCCTGGAGATTTAAAAATGTACAAATTTTGGGATGGGAGGGCATATTAAGTCTTTTTGTTAAAAATTGTTTTTAAAATTTGGGGGTATTCTAGGGACCATTCCCAGGGATGCAAGACATTTTGATTCTTGGACTTGGACTTTCTTATCTTCTTTTGCCATTGGAAATATCAGCAGTAATAGAAAAGGTAAAGGTTTCCCTTGCTCGAAAGCCAGTCGTATCTGACTCTAGGGTGCAGTGCTCATCTCTGTTTCTAAGCCGAAGAGCCAGAGCTGTTTGCTTCTGCAGACGTTTCCGTGGTCATGTGGCAGGCATGACTAGACACTGGAGCGCACGGAACGGTGTTACCTTCCCACCAAAGTGGTCCCTATTTATCTACTTGCAATTTCTTGCTTTCGAACTGCTAGGTTGGCAGGAGCTGGGATGAAGACGGAAGCTCATTTCCGTCCTGCAGTACTCAGGAATCGAACTGCTGACCTTCCGCTTCCCAGTCAGCGTCTTAGCGACTTGAGCCACTGCAGTACATACCTGCATGTCCTAGTCAAAGTGAGAATTAAAGCTTGGAAAGTTAGTCTAAAGAGGAATGAATACAATTACACCTGGAAGCCATCCATAACTAAACAGTAGTGGAATGAGGCTCTGTGTGTCAGAGTACCATCTTGCCTCTGCTCACTTATGAATTGCTTCATCATATCATTCATTGTTCTATAACGTAATTTTCTAAACTTTGTTTGATTGAGGAAGGATTCCAGAGCAATAAACAGGTTCATGGGAGGAAAAAGTTAAATCAATCAAACAGAAAAGTTTAAGAAAGCCCAGAAATATTTTTTACTTGTTTGTATCATTTAAAAAAATGTGATTGATTTTTGCTCAGGAAAGAACAATAATAATCTGCAATCCAATTACATTAGTTTAATGAGATCTCTTAGATTTCCCCTCCCCCTGGTCTTTACTAATCATTTCTTGCCCCATTTTTGACAGGTATCAGGTCATCAGCACACCAACAGATTTTTTCATGGTAATGGAATATGTGTCTGGTGGGGAATTATTTGATTACATCTGTAAACATGGACGTGTAAGTGACTTTATGCTGTAGAGATAAATGTGTATAGTGGGAGGAAAAATGCATTGGAAAGTAGAATGACTTTGCTAAATAGGGCTCTTTTAAGGTTAATAAGATCAAAAAATAACTATTCCTACCTGGGATAGTTCACAACTGGTATAACACTTTTATAGATTTGTTTTTGTTTGCAGGTATTCACACAGTTTTATAATGCAAACATTTAGCTGATATAGATTCCCCTCCCATATCCACAGGTTCAGTATCTATGATTTCAGTTATCTGCAGGTTTAAAAATATTTAATATAAATCCTGAAATACATAATATATACACATTTCTAATGCACATTATTAAAAGTGGCCTCTAGATGCAATCTAAAATATAGCGTTTTTGGGATTTTCAGGTAACCATGGTAGGTCTTCGGACGCATTTCCCATGGATAGTTATGTATCATTATTTTTCTTAAAATAACAAATGTAGACAATTACCATTGGGGTCTGTACTTATGCATTTGTACTTTAACTATATATTTACATGCAAGAAAGATTATACTTTTGGACTGCAGGCTTTAGGATGCATGTAAGCTGGCCAAGTTGGATATTGAATTCTGGGAAATGTAGTTCAGTATCCAGTATCCTTTATTAACTTATTAGTCATCTGACCATATCAGGTTAAAATGTGATACAATGATTAGATAAAATATGGTTACAAAAACAGAATAAAACAGATTAAATGTAGAATGGTACAGTCACAATAAAACAAGATATAAAGTTTCCTCAATAAAATTCATCACTTTTGCATGCAATTCCTATCTGACCAATAAAATATCTTCTCTTTTGAATGGTCCCAACTATAAACTTGACAGTTCTATTATTTACATATTTATATGTGCCACGAAGGAAATAGGTCAATCTTTTATTAGGGTCCCAGTATTTCTTTCTTTCTAGTAATGTCTATTGGGAAATGTAGCCCAACAAAGTGGTTTTTCTCATATCTGCTTTGTAATGTTGTCACTGACCTCTGTCCAACTTCTACATCAACAAGGATCAAATGTGAGGTCAACCTGGCTACAACATCTGTCACTTCATTCATTGCCAGGGTTGATTCATCTTCTTTGGCTGGCTAGGTGAGTGCCCCTTTCCTCTTTCACCACTCCAAATGCATTCCTTCTGAAGCTGCATACTTGATAGAAGGAGATGGATATTCCAGATAGTTGGAGTTTACCATTCTGCAGTGGCTCAAGTAGCTAAGATGCTGACTGGGAAGCGGAAGGTCAGCAGTTCGATTCCCGAGTACTACAGGATGGAATGTGCTCCCGTCTTTGTTGCAGCTCCTGCCAACCTAGCAGTTCAAAAGCAAGACATTGCAAGTTGATAAATAGGGACTATTTTGGTGGGAAGGTAACAGCGTTCTGTGTGCTCTGGTGTCTAGTCATGCCTGCCATATGACCATGGAAACATCTGCCAAAGCAGACAACGCTGGCTCTTCGGCTTAGAAACAGAGATGAACACTGCACCCTAGAGTCGGCTACGACTGGCTTTTGAGCAAGGGAAACATTTACTTTTTACTTCCATTCTTCCATCAAGGGTATGTCTTAGTTGTGCTCCTCTACTAGAACCTCAAAATAATAAGAGGGATTTGGTGATATTTATTCAGCCCCAACTAGTTTCAACAGTAGTGCAGTGTTGCAAAACTGGTACAATGGATATTTCAAACGATCCTAAGCATTCACTTGTTGTTACTGTACAATCTAGTGATAAATTATCAGTTTAGTCCTATAATTACTGCGGATGGACAATGAGACATTAATTTTTCCTGAATGTAGGGAAGAGTTCAAACTAAAAAAAGAAGACAAAATATTTTCTCTGTAAATGTACGTATCACAACCAATTGGTACAGCTAATGTTTCAGTATAAAACATTTGTTTTTTCTTGCTCACGTTTTTTCTAATTTTCTTACATAGAAGTGTGTATGGATGTTTCTATTTAGAATACAAAGCCTCTGAAAAATCAGTAACAAGGAGCAGCTTGATTTCTGTTATTCTGTTTTGCAAATTAGTATTTCATTTCCATTTTCCCTTTGACCTTTAGAAAGCCATTAGCAAATTCGATGTGTTCCCTGCTGTATATTATAGGCCTCATAACAGCTTTGGGGAGCTTGTAGATTGGGGAAAACACATCAATTTTTAATATTTCTCCAAGGGCAAAAAAAGGGCATCTCTGCAGATATAAAAAATAAGTACATTGAGGAGAAAATGTTCTAGCCTAGACCTAGACTGTTGCTTGCTGGAAGGGCTTATTCTTGTAGGAAGATACATTTTTTTCTGGTAGATTAAATGGCAAAGTCTTATAACTGCAGCCTGAAATGGTTTGTTCTGTCCTGCCTCCTCATTCTGCCATCATCTTCTCTATCATTTAGTCTGTACCATTTCAGAGTGCATTTCAACTGGAGAACATTAGTTTTGAATGTTCCTGTGTGTTAAACAAACTAAACTCTCCCTATAAATAGAAAATTAGAGGTACACAGAAAGAGCCTCCTCGAAGATTGTGGTGTTCCTGAACCACAATCAGACTTACCCTAGTAACAGCAACCTTGTGTTGCTGCCTAATCTTTCTCACACTAGGTTAGGCAAAGAGAACTGCAGAATGAACTCACCAAAGGGTTCCTTCTTTTTAACAGTTTCACGTCTGGCCTAAACACAGAAGAAGGAACAGAAAAGTAGCTCAGTGTGACACAAGGTTCAATCCTACATGTTTTCATGTTAATAAAATTCCTGTTGTGTTGCAACACCGATGGGAAGAAAATACAGTACAGTATATTGAAAATTCCCACTTTTACTTTAGGATTGATGACAGTTCCCTGTAATACCTGGACTCAAGAAACCATAGGTAGTTCCAAGTGTGGTTAGCTAAACAGGCAAGGATCAAAGTGTAGTTTATATCTTCCTACTGTGTACAAAAGACAAGGAAAATGGAAAACTGAAGCCAGAGTTTATGCAAAGTTTTCCCATAACGTATAGCAAAGCAATCACACTTATATGCTACCCCATAGTGCTTAGTGCACTCTCTGGGTTCACAAGTGAATTAGCATTGTGCCCCCAACATGCTGGGTACTCATATTACTGACCTCAGAAGGATGGAAGCCTGAGTCAACCTTGAGCCCTGTGCAGACTATCTGGTACATTCCCATTTTAGACTGTTGTAGCACCATCCATCCGTGGAAGGAAACTTTGCCCAGAGCTGGTTTCTCATTTTATTTGGCAGTGGCAAATAAAATTATCTCCTTGGGCCTTTCCTTACCCGTCTTCCTCCTCTTTGTCATTGATGCTGTCTGCTCACTTGCCTTTGAGAGACATGACCAGTGAACAGAAGGCAAAAGCTCCTGATCCTCATCTTTGCTGCCATTATAAACTGCCGCCATCATAAATCCCAGTCGCACTAGATCAGAGGCTGAGGGAGTAAGAAAAACCTTCAGTGAGGAAGAACAGTATTGGGGCCAAGACATTCATAGTGTCTCCTAGCAATAAAAGGATTTTGGCAAGTGCCCAAATATGCCAGTCCCAACATTGGTCCTAGCTTAGGAAATGCAAGATTACAAAGCGTCGTTCTTCCTTTTACAGCTTCTGACATCCATGGTTTCTTTTCTTTTTTTTGGGGGGGGGGGGATAAAAGGGAAAAGATTGGAAGAGTGTTTTTGAAGCAAGGATTAGCTCATCCTAATTTGTCCCTGTTGTGGTGATCTTTGGAAAAGAAACTACCAGAAGCAGCAGCCTGTGGGAAAGAATTTTTAAAAATGTAATTAGTTGAGTGTTTAGATCAAGGGTGGGAAAACATTTTGAGCTGTGGGCTGGATCCTGCCCTGACGCCAGTTCATCTGGCCCATGAAGCTCTCATCACTCCTGGAAAGCGGAAGTAAAATGTGTCTGTATGGGTGTGTTTTACTTCCGCTTTCAAGAGCGACGAGGGCTTCGTGGGCCAGATGAATTGGCATAGGAGGCTGGATCTGGCCCATGGGCCATAGGTTGGGCACCCCTGGTTTAGATGAAGCAGCACATTAACATTTTTGACAGGCTTTAATTATTTGACAGCTTGGAATTAGTGTCATGGATTATCTCCTTGAGATGGTTCTTTTCTGTTTCCTTGTTTAGTATTGTTTACTATAATTCAGTCTCTTGTGGCTCATTAAGGAGATACATCTTGCCTTTGCAGGCGCACCCCCCCAATAACGGACACAGACAACATTGAAAGTGGATAACAGCATAGGGCCACATTTATTGATTCAATGCCCTAGTCCGAATTATAAATTTGTATTGGTAAAACGACCAATCATAATTCCTAAGGCAAGCAGGCCGAAGTAACACTGGTAAGGTACCACCCCAAAATTGCCAACGGCAATTGGTTACAATGTATCAATTTGTATCAATTTGTTTGTCAACAACAAACAAATTGTTGACCGTAGTCAATAACTAACTCATGACCCCACCCTCTGACGCGTATCCGTGAAATCACAGGGGTGATGCATGCTGGTTAGCAATCGTCATCACCCCATCGCCTGATTCGTCGTTGACCGGACAACGTTTAACTAATTTATTCCTGTCTAGTGTTGTCCAGTCAATTGCGAACCTGCCGGATACTTGTGGGTCATACTGTTTACCTTACCAGTGCTACCCGCCACACGGAGGGGCTTCAAAGAAGACCTGACGCCCCCACCCAGACCGTCAGCTCGGTCAACAGGCCTGCTCGCCAATCACCTAACAGGAGGTCCATACCTCCTCGCGACAGATGGACCCCATCCCCTGCGTACAAGTCATAATTTTGTAGACTGATATCGGGGTGATGACTGACCCGTCCCCAAGCCCTGTCAGCAAGAAACCGCGCCACCGCCCCGTTGACCGTGCGCCTAGCGCGGTCAAGGGCCAGGAGGTGAACGCCCCCTCTATAGAAAGGCGCGGGATAATGTCCACCAAACTAGGGTTGTGGCAGGCCAGACATAATGCAAGTAGGCGAGGTCCTCGCAAATCGCATGCTTGAGCGATAAGCCGGTGACCTGGCACAAATTATTGCCCCCAAGGTAGATGATGAGAATGTCAGGCGGGTCAGCACTCAGGCCAGAAAAGGGAAAGGCCGCAGCCCCCGCCATAACATCCCAGGCTTACCATGCCATGCGAGACTGGCGTGTTCACCCAGTCCCAGTCGGGGTCCACTCTGTCGCCGCAGCGTAACGCGCTGCCCTGTGCACATAGCTGTGGCCCACCAGCCATACTGTCACCGGTGTAATACGACACCCAGGGTCTGCAAGAAAATTGAGAAAAAAGGCGGTAAGGTGACTGGATTGGTACTCATGGCAGGAGTGGGCGCACATAAAACTGAAAACATTGCGAGCCCCACCTCCCCATGCTGCGTATGTCAGCCCCAGAGTACCCAAAAGCAGCTGCTGTAGCGGCTGCACTAATACGGAATGAATGTGTGCCATAACGGGCACCTGGTAGGCCCACCCTGGTGAGGGCTCTGGCTGTCACCTTCCAAAACTGAAATTTAGTAAGGGGAGACCCATCTTGGTGACAGAAAAAACGGGCCGTGGTGCCTGCCACGCAGTGCCAGGAATTCCTGTAGGGCACCAACCGGACAGATGTCAGCCAAAGAACACCGTAGCAGTCTTACACCACTGCCTACGCCATGCTGATCTGTCTTAGAGGAACGTATCCTCAACTGGGCCCAGTCTTTGGCAATATAGACATCCTCCAGTTCCAGTGCCCTACACTTGCATCCGCCTTATACAGCATCTCAAGCTCGCTGTCGCGGAGCGCTCCAAAAAGGCCACCGTTGTAGCCGCATGAAGTGGGCTGCCTCATTTCAAAACAGAGGCCAGGCCAGCCCCGGGCCAATTGGGTAAAAACCCTGGGAAAATCTTGCATCCGCCTTACTCAGCATCTCAAGCTCGCCGACGCGGAGGGCTCCAAAAAGGCCACCGTTGTAGCCGCATAAAGTGGGCTGCCTCATTTCTTAAAACTGAGGCCAGGCCAGCCCCGGGCCACTTGGGTAAAAACCCTGGGAAAATCTTGCATCCGCCTTACTCAGCATCTCAAGCTCGCCGACGCGGAGGGCTCCAAAAAGGCCACCGTTGTAGCCGCATGAAGTGGGCTGCCTCATTTCGAAACAGAGGCCAGGCCAGCCCCGGGCCACTTGGGTAAAAACCCTGGGAAACTCTTGCATCCGCCTTACTCAGCATCTCAAGCTCGCCGACGCGGAGGACTCCAAAAAGGCCACCGTTGTAGCCGCATGAAGTGGGCTGCCTCATCTTATCAAAACAGAGGCCAGGCCAGCCCCGGGCCAACTGGGTCAAAAACCCCCTGGGTAAATGGGGTGGCGGTCGCCCGGGAAACGCCCGGGCACGCGCACCCACCCCTCCCAACATGTCTCACCCGGAAGTCATTGGTGCTGTCCACACGACCTCCCACCTTGGCCATAAAAGCCAACCCGACAGCTGAGATGCTATGGTGCGTGGTGCAAGGCCCTGGGGATACAGGTAAATCGTGAACCGCAGAACATGGGCTACTGGAAAAGGCCAGGTTCCTGGCAGTCAGAATCGGGTACATAATACTCTAAAGGAACTAAATGCGTGGTGATACGCCTTACTCATGCATGGCGCTAGTGACATGCCAATCGCCCGGTTCACCTCTCCTTGCCAACGGTCCATCTCACATCCGAGAGTGGCGAGGGAAATTCCTCCGCATCCGGGGGCCGAGGCACGGAACCGGGAGATCTGCAGGCGGGACAAAGCAGCAGCAATATCATTATCAACCCTTGGGACATGCCTGGCCCTGAAGGGAACGTTGAGGCACAGGTTGCATAACACAAACCAACTAACTAGCTCCATAACCCCGGGCGATTTGGAATCCTGTGCAGTGACGATGCGGAACAGCCGCGTTGCCATGCCCAAGTTGCACAACCGAGTTGGCCCACCTCTTGCCCCATAGCATCAAAGCACCCAGGATAGGGAAACATTCCAGATACGTGAGACCATGCAGGCAACCCTTTGCCTGCCCAGTATGGTGGCCACCCACCATAGGCCCACTTCCAATTGAAGTACATCCCAGAAACCCAGGAATCATGAGGCATCGGACCGCATCTGAAAGCAAGGGGGAGCCAGGAAATCAGACCCCAAAATGACACCCCGTTGAACTACCTCTGAATCTATGGCCAGACAAGCACGTATGCCCCGATACCCTGGGTAAATCTGAGCCTGTGATGGGGCCTGGATAATCCCGCCATGGCGTCGCACAAGCGCAGAGCAAATGCCCTGCCCGGTGCGACGCCCTGCCAGCGAAACTGGGGTGACCATGTAGCACCAGAAGTTACCTCAGTGATGCCATGCACCCGGCCAGCAAGACCGAGACAAGGGCCACTAGCCTTGACACCTTATCCTGCTGCAACCTAGAATCCTGCGCTATCGTGTTACTCTCCACCCCAGGAATACTAGCTGTGGAGATGGGCCCTCGGTCTTTTCGGGCGCTAAAGGGACACCAAGTTCCTCCATTAGCGTCTGAAATGTGATGAGGAGACGTGGGTACGTGTCCCAGCCCCGTTCAGCCCCGAATAAAACCATCCAGGGAATGGGCTACAGACCGGGACCCTGACCTGCGGACAAAAGCGCAATCTAGGAAAATGGTGAAACGCTCGAATACCGAGCCCCAAAGGAATAGCCAAAAGGCATGGCATCATTGAACAATATGCTCCCCAGGACGGGGGTGCGGGACAATGCCAACGACCCTGCCCGCATAGACCCTTTCGTCAAAGCTGGCAGCAGCCACCTCCTCCCTCCCCGTAAGGGATAAAAGATTGGGGGCATCCTGAGGGGACCTATTACCCATGAAAGGGATCCGGAACCCCTGTCTAGAACCCTGAAGGATACCCGCATCCTCACCCTTCAGGCACCATGTGAGCCAACGCTCCAACATGTCCACCTTAAATGGGGAGGGAGCCCTTCGGTGAACTAGATCCATCTGCGGCAGTCTTGCCAGCCCCCTGCCTGCCCCACCCTCTGCCCCGCATCCTTCTAGGCCTGGGACAGGCAGAGGCCGCATGGGGCCCAACACAGGTGGGACACTCCTGTCTGTATTTGCAAGTCTTCCCCTTAGAGGAGCCATTGGACAAAAAGTCCAGCACAGCCGGCGGGCTGGAACCCCCCGCCCCGCCCCCTGGCAGGTGACCTGTGCAGGGGCCGCCCGCTGAACCGCATGCCCACAATGGTATATCTCCCCGGGTGCAGGGCGCGTGGGCGTCACGTACAAAAGCCACAGCCTCTGGCCTGGCTCATCCTGCCTAATCTCGGGGTGCGGGGAAATTCGCCTACGGCATCCCTCGTCACAAGCCAACCACGCTGGGCCCGGAAAGTAAATCATCGCCCGGTAGGCGTTGTCCAAATACTGGACCATCGGAATTGCCAAATCCGGCCATGCCCTAAGGTACACCGCCATGCATACGATGCAGGCCGGCAACCATTTGGCCCACATACTTGGTGGCTTGCGACAACGTGCCTGCCACTATCCTTCTCATTCTGCCCCTCCCTCTCTCCTTGGTGGGCACACTGTTTAGGAATGAGAAGATATCCACGTACTCCCCCCGCCAAATTTACTCTCTGGCGGCCTGTGCCAAGTGGTCACTCATCGGTATGGAATAGGGGCTTGGACCAACCCGGCCACCCAAAACATTCCCCTAAGGGTAGGGAACACCCCCCACCACGGGGCCCTGGGTGTTAGCTGTCATCGCCGGGTGAGGCGTCAGCGGGTGCACCGCCGCACCACCCGCGCGAGGCCAAAGCGATTGGAAAGCCCCCCCCCCATATTGGGAATGTGTGTGGATGTAC
This sequence comes from Bradypodion ventrale, assembly GCA_035047345.1. NCBI lineage: Eukaryota > Metazoa > Chordata > Lepidosauria > Squamata > Chamaeleonidae > Bradypodion > Bradypodion ventrale. The sequence continues at coordinate 94,661,993 of JAWDJE010000004.1, forward strand.
TCGCTTACACCGTATACTCACATGCTGCACCCCCGCGGGCCGCCCCCACCGGGGGTTCCGGCCCACTGGGGGCGTCGGAGCTCACGACCGACGTAGAGCTCATCCCCGGAGAACCTGCACCTGGCCGCTGGCTGGGGAGCTGCGAGGCAGTGGCCGAAACCGCGCCACGCGCCTGCAGCAGCTCAACCCTCCCCGTCGGCTGTTGTCCTCCTGAAGACAGCGCCTCAAAAGGAACCCCAAAGGAGGGGGGGCCCCCGCCTGACTTCCACGTTAACCTGGGGCGAAGGGCCGGCTGGCCCGCCTGGTCCATGCGTGGGTACAGGCCCCTGTACCCAGGACCCGAAAGCAGGTGGAGGAGCGGTGTCCACCGCTCGCGGGCCGCGGGCCGGAACCCCTTCCGCGCCCGCACTCTGGTTGCCCACTCCGGGCGAAGGGGCAATAGACCCCATTCCGCCGGCCCCGGCAGGGGCGAGCAAAGGCGGCAGCTGAGGAGGCAGCACCGCGGTCCTCCGACCTGGGTTGCGCCTCCTAACCGCGCGAGCTGCACTCGGAGCTGCCTTCTTCTTCGAAGGCATTTCCACCGAAGCAAAGGGAAGCCGGCAAGGCAGAATCGCTACCCAAAAGGCTTCCCGGTAGGCTCAAGAGCGACGGAGACACAGGGGAAAAGACTTCTCCGCTCCGTCGCTGAGGTAAAATGGCAGCTCGGCTGCCTCGTGGCCACCCCTTTTATAAGGGAGCTGGCCACGCCCCTAACTACCCGGATTCTCTGTCCTGTGGGGGGGGGGCCCGCAAAGGGCGCGGCGGCCATTTTGGCGCCGCGCTTGCATTGTGAATATCCTGTTAAGGGGTGGGGAGAGAAGAAAATGTTTACATCCCATTCCTTTACATATCTGTAGGTGGAAGAGTCTGAAGCAAGGCGCCTTTTCCAGCAGATCTTGTCAGCTGTAGATTACTGTCATCGACATATGGTGGTTCACAGAGATCTGAAACCAGAGAATGTGCTGCTGGATGCACATATGAATGCCAAGATAGCTGATTTTGGTATGTGACCTCAGCGTATTTCAGAAATGTATTTGGCTGTAAGCCACTCACTGGACTGTACAGGGCTAACCTCCTTAAAAAGCCATTTTTAAAATCAGTATTACTAATTTTCATGCCATTATAATACTAATTTCATGCCAGAAATTATTCTGGGTTGGAAGGATTTTTGTGGCAGAAACTCCACTCAGGGAATGCCCAAATGAGGCTCCTTTTATGTCCCCAAGAGCTGGAACAGAGACGGGCGCTCAGTCCGTCATGCAGTACCTGGGTCTCAAACTGCCGACTTGCTACGCCTTCCAGCTAACAAGGCAAGCTTCTTAACCACTGAGCCACCGCAGGCTCATGCCATTGTGAAATCCTTAGTGGCTGAAGACATTGATAAAGAAATCCTGTAGGTGTGGAACCACTTATGACTATTCCTTTGTTATTCTACCCACCACCCATTCATGTGGCTGGAATCCTGTTGCTTCGCATAATGTAGTGCATTACAGTAGGTCCACTGAATCAGTGGGGATTTGACTAATCAAATCATCTGTAAGTTCCATTGATTACCCTGCTCTAATTGCAACCTACTTTACTAGAGTAAGCCACAAATAGAATTGGCCTGCTTGAATCAATGGAATGGAGGATCCAGTCATTGAAATCCACACCGATTCAGTGGGTGTACTCTAGGGCAAGCTAGCAACACTAAGCAACAGGATTTCACCCATTATTTCAAAAGCGAGATTCCAGGGCTAGCAGTATCAGCCTAGCGATTTCTTTGTCATCTAGCTTCTCATGTGTAACAGATTTATCTATCTCTCTATGAGGGAGCATCCAAACATGTGAACCTTCATCTACAACAGGAAATGGTACAGCAGTAAGTACAGTCCAAACACGTTTATTCTCTCCAGGAGAATCACACCAGTGGCTTTTCTGGGGTGGCAGAACTTTCCAGTCAGGGGTTTTCTCCATATCAAAACATATATAAAAATCATGTATCAGTTTTTTCTGTTGCAGTCTTGTCCTTCTTAGCATTTCTTCTTAATCTTCAGTTAGCTTTTATCATTGGTTTCCTGTAATTTTAATGGTCTTCAAATAGGATGATTTTTTCATCTCCTGGGCCAGGATTCTGGTCCTTGAAGACAAAAGGACAGGCTGCAAGGAGACACTGTTCAACTTCAAGCTAAATACACAACATTATGAGAACAAGTACTGAAACATAAAGCCTATTATGAGCTCTGAGGCTTCCAAAGGCTGGTTCCTTTTCAGTATCTCTGCATAGAACTTATTACTAGCTCCTGGGAATACATAGAAATCTGCAGAAAGGTGAAACATCAGATGCTCTGAAGAGAATTGCTAAAAAGAAAGTTTAGGAAGCTAGCCTTAAATTTATTTATTTATTTATTGCTTAAAATAGACATTGTTTAAATCAGGGATTCTCAACCTGCAGCCCTTGGGCCAGATGTGGCCCATGGCACCATTTCATGTGGCCCTCCACCACACCAGGAAGTGTCATGTGGTGGAGGAAGGGCAAATTGGCCATCTGGCCCCCGAAGCTGTCTGAGGGAGCATGACCTGGCCCCAGGCTTTAAAAGGTTGGGAACTCCTGGCTTAAATTAAGCAAAACATTGCTTTATTTATTTATTTGATCATTAGTTTTGATTGTGGGTGTTTTAAGTGCTTCAGTTTCTGTAAAGGTGTTAACAATTACTGCTTTTCTACCTTTTGCAATTTGTGAGCTGTTTGAGTAAAGCAAGGCGCACTTACATGAATAAACAGTAACTGTTAATATGAAAAAGATGTTTACAATGACAAACTTTCTGCCACATGAAAAATTATTTCTTAAGCAGATAGTGAGTCACATTCCAGGAACTATCATCTGCCCTCCTTTATCATTCATTATATTGCGTTTCCCTCTTCTAGTGCTTTCCTTTAAGCTGCATTCAGTGCCTCAACCATGTGAAAGACTTCTTCTTTTTTTTTTTAGGGCTATCCAACATGATGTCTGATGGTGAATTCCTGCGAACCAGCTGTGGTTCTCCCAACTATGCAGCACCAGAAGTCATATCAGGAAGGTAAAACATGAAACCAATCAATAGCCCTGTTTTTTTAAAAAAAAAAACCTACTGAATGATATTAAGTCTAATAGCTGAGTGGTTTGTGGTCATTTATATATTTATTTACGTGGTCATTGATGTATGACAGCATCCCTTCCTGTTTCTTGTACAGGTTAGAAAAAGTTTTATTTACATTCACTGCATGGCAGCAAAAAGTAAATGGCCTTTTCTAAGTAAAAAACCTTGGAGGTGTAGGCATGCCAAAGAAGCATACCTTCAAGTTTCGTGAAATTTCTGTCAAATAAGGGAAATTTCCTGACCAAAATGGGAAACTGGACAGCTATGCTTATCCTGTGCTGGCCTCCAGTCTAACTCCAGTCTAATTGTAGTCTAACTAATATGGGATGATGGTGGAAAAGAGTGTAAAATATGGGGGGTTGACAGAAATTTCCCAAAACTTGTCAGGTATGCAAAGAAGGTGGTAAGGACACTTGAAGAATGTTGGAGAGAAAGATCAAAGATTGATGAACAAGAAGGTCTAAAAGATCGAGGAGGATATCAAAATCACATGGTATTTCGGCTATTATTCTGAGTAAAAGCAAGTGTTTAGCATATTATCACTCTTCTGCTCTGAGCTCCCCGGTCCATGCTTTCACAGTGTTGTGCACACATTTCCTTAAGGACTTGGCTAATGGCATTTTCCTTTTGTTCAGATTGTATGCTGGTCCAGAGGTTGATATCTGGAGCTGTGGTGTTATTCTCTATGCTCTTCTTTGTGGCACTCTTCCTTTTGATGATGAGCATGTCCCAACCCTCTTTAAAAAAATCCGTGGCGGCGTCTTCTACATTCCCGAATACCTCAACCGTTCAGTTGCCAACCTACTCATGTATATGCTGCAGGTTGACCCACTCAAACGAGCAACAATCAAGGACATACGGTAATTTTGGTGTAAAAATTCCCATAATAACGTCTATCAATATTTCTCTGAGGTAGGAAGAGTTGGATCATCACAGGAACTCAAGCAATATATTCTGATTTTAGTAGAAGACTCATTGTGTATAGCTGATGTGGAGAGCAGAATTAATGTGCTCAAAAGTATAGTAACCGAGATAGATTGCATTATTGTAGTCACATCTTGAAATACTATGAGAAGTATGAATGTGGAGATACTTGCTGTTAAGACCTGCTTTATTAACCATTGTAGCCAAGTTCTTAAGCTAAGAAATTTATGTTTATATGAACCAGTTGTCATGTAGACCAGAGCTTCGTGTCACCTACCATACTATTGCTTGCACTTTTCTCACTCTTGTGCTTTCAGCTCCTCTGGGATTCTTGGAAGTGCCATTTTTTCTGAAGTCATACTGCCTCTATGTTATCATGGATACAGTTTGTGGTCAGAATGTGTGGTTGGGATGTGGGATGAGGAGAAGGGTCAGGTTGTTTTTATTGTTAGTGATCCCTTGAATTGCCTGCTCGACTTAATTCTTTCTGTCAATGACTAGCTTATTTTAATCTTGCACTATTGCAGAACTCAGTACTAGAACTGTTTTTCAAAACCCTTAGTCATATTTAGAAATTTATCAGTAACAGTATTAAGATATATATACAAAGTCTCAATTCTTCGACATTAAAAGATTTATACAAGAGTACCCCAGTAGTGTAGGGACTGTGTTGGCTCAGTTGTTAAGACGCTGAACTTGACGACTCGAAGGGTGGCAGGCCAGCAGTTTGAGACTCAAGCGCTGCATGATGAAGTGAGCTTCCGTCTCTGTCCCAGCTGCTGCCAACCTAGCAGTTCGAAAGCAAGAAATTGCAAGTAGATAAATAGGTGTCACTTCTGTTGGAAGGAAAACAGTGTTCCATGCACTCCGGTGTCTAGTCATGCCTGCCACATGTACGTGGAAATGTCTGGCTATAAACAGAGATGAGCACTGGACCCTGGAGTCAGATATGACTGGCTTTCGAGCAAGGGCAACCTTTACCAGTAGTCTTGTTACTCAGCAGTGCAACTCTTCTTTTAGTGAACATGAGTGGTTCAAAGGAGATCTGCCCAGTTACTTGTTCCCAGAAGATCCTTCTTATGATGTCAATGTTGTCGATGATGATGCTGTGCGGGAGGTTTGTGAGAAGTTCGAAAGCACTGAGTCTGAAGTGATGACCAGTTTGTACAGTGGAGACCCTCAAGACCAGCTTGCAGTTGCTTATCACCTTATTATTGATAATTGGAGGATCATGAAGCAAGCCAGTGAATTCTACCTCGCTTCCAGCCCTCCTACTGGCTCTTTTATTGATGACGCTGTGCATGTCCCACCAGGAGTAAAACCCCACCCAGAGCGGATGCCTCCTCTAGTAGCAGATAGTCCCAAAGCTAAATGCTCCTTGGATGCACTGAACACCACTAAGCCAAAACCACTGACTGTGAAGAAAGCCAAGTGGCATTTAGGAATACGGAGTCAAAGCAAGCCTTATGACATCATGGCAGAAGTGTATCGTGCTATGAAACAGCTAGAATTTGAGTGGAAGGTAAGAAAACTAATAATTTTCTGTGACATTCTCAATTAATTGGAAACTAATTGTTTGTTTTGATAATTTGTTTCATATATTTGATTGCTTTATTTAATAAGTTTTTATACATCTGATGTCAGTATAAGTAAACACCAAGAGAAAGCTGCATCTTTAAAAACAGACTAAGCAAAGGAATGAACAGAACTCTTTGAATTACAGTAGATCAAAAGCCTGTTTAATCTTTAGTTGCTTTTCCCAAAGCAGACAACTAGATGAACATAGAAAGCTCCCAAGTAGAATATGGGATCAGTATCACTCTCCCATTTGTCTTCCCAAGCAACAAACATCAACAGTATATGGCATGTGGTGCTGAAAGTAATACACATTGAAGTTGCACTCCTGTGTGTATGTACCAAGGGCTAAGATCCACTGAACGGATAGGACTTCATTCTCAATAGATGTGTGTGAGGCTGCAGTTTAACTGTGCTTAAATACTATCTATTTTTAATTTCTGACCTATGAGAACATATCTTCTTTTTTAAAGCTGCCTAAGCTTAAGGTTGTGGAGATAATTCTTTCTTGCACAGCTGTACGAATAGTGTGAGCTTTTCGGATCTCTAATTTTAGTAGCTCATTCCCTCTAGGTAACTAATCTTCCCGAAAGCTGTTAAGAAAAGAAGTTTGCCTGTTATTTGTGCATGGCTTCAGGGAATCACGTGGCCAGATAAAACCTTGCAATGCTCTTCTCTTAGATCTGTTTTGAAGAACATGGTGCTTTCTAGCTGATCCTTCTACAGAGTGCAGTTGCCAGATTGCGCTGTATTGCACCATAGATAAATAAATTGTGGGCTGCAAACCTTTATATCAGGAGTTAAGCCGGGTCACACTCCCTCAGACAGCTTCAGAGGCCAGACAGCCATTTTGTCCTTCCTCCACCACATGACACTTCCAGGTGTAGTGGAGGTGGTGAAGGGTCACAAGAAATGGTGCTGCAGCCGCATCCAGCCCACAGGCCACAGGTTGAGAATCCCTGCTTTATATAATTATTTGGAGGTCTCTCTGAATGCAATTGGACTTACTTTTGAGAAATCACAGAGGATTACATTCTGATCTAAAGCATATTCATGCCAAGTTCCTGAAGTGCATCATTTACTGCTATATTTAAGACCAAACATTTTGAGCCCCAACTAATTATTGGCTTTAATGATGAGCTGCTGTGCTTTCATGTTGCTTGAGGACACCAGTCAATCTTGACTCAACTGGAGATTGATTTTCTTTTATCTTATTCTGTTTCAAACACTGGGGATAGAGTCTTCTCAGCTATAATTCTACATTTGATATATATGGTCATTATAAATAATTGATGAAAAATAGGCTGTATGTGTGCTTTAAAAATAAAACTCAAAATTTAAATTTAATTTAATGTGATTTTTTAATGTTACGACTAGATAGCCTATAAGCAATGAAAGTGTTGATGATAAGGACAGGTAGGGGTTGGGAGACAGGTTTATGTTGAATATGCCTATATAAAAGGCATCTCTGGGGAAGTGTGTTATATCAAGTGTTGTGACAAATTACATTCATTATTTTTCTTTAACCAGTTGAGATGTAGTTCTCTCTGTTTGTACTCAGAGGTCCCATTGAGTTCCCTTGGATTCATTGCCAAGAGAACGAAATTCTACTGTACTCAGTCGAGTTTACTTTTGAGAAGAAATATATAGGATTGTACTGTTTCAAGAAAACTGTTTTCTTCAAACATATACTTGTGCCAATATTGCTATTATCTTTTCTGTGCTATAATTTCATTTTCCCTAAAAGACAAATTACATGTTTTAGGTGGTGAATGCTTATCATCTTCGAGTTCGTAGAAAGAATCCAGTGACTGGAAATTATGTGAAAATGAGTTTGCAGCTTTATCAGGTTGATAGTCGCAGCTATCTGTTGGACTTTAAAAGCATTGATGGTAAGGAGGGAATTTTGTGGAATTATATGGAGGAAGCAATCTTATCGATGATACTGTCTTTTTTGCCTTCTATGCCTTTAAAAAAATGACATTCTGCTTCATGTTATCTTCTACTCTGGACAACAGTTGTTTCAGCTGTACTATTATGATAGCTGGCATTATTATAATTAATAATTACATACCACCAAGTCAATTCTGACTTGCAGCAGCCCTGTCCAGTTTCCTAAGTATACTGCACTCAAGAGTAGACTCCTAGTGCCTTCATGAAGCTGTTCAGCCTGCCAAAGTCAACAAAAACTGGTTCTTTTCTTAGGAGACTCAATGGAGAATCAAACTTCCAACCTCCAGCTGCACAGCCTAACTCAGTGAGCTATCCAACCAACTAATAATTAGTACTAACTGTGATGATTTTGTATAGCCTTCTCCAGCCAGATTCCCTTTATAGGAGTACAACTCTATCTATTTATTTATTTATTGCATTTCTGTACCGTTCATTTGGGTGGTATCCCACTCTGGGCAGTGTACAAACAGATAACAATTAACAGAACACACAGCAAATCAAAACACACAACTGACAAATACGTTACAAACTAAAATAAAATAAAGTACAGTAACTAGAGTCTGAGGGCATAGGGAATCAACCTTACTTGGTAATTTATCGATAAAAAGACAACACCCTGAAAAGCCTCCTTGAAGATGAGAGTTTTAAATTGCTTTTTAAAGATAACCAGTGATTATAGCCAGTGATGGGGCCTGGCACAACTCTACTGGTAAAGTGTTCCACAATATTGGTGCCGCCACTGAGAAGGCTTTATTTCTAGCTAAAGACTTTTGAGCCATCCTCAGGGTTGGCATCTGGAGCTGCACTGACTATGATGAGGGAGAGATGCTCTGATAGACAGCAAGGTCCCAAACCGTATAGGGCCTTAAATGATAGGGGGATATAGGGCATGAGTTCACCTTTCCTTTTGTACCAGATGTAAGTCTGACCTAACTCATTGGGATTCTACATGTTGCTACTCAGTTCAGTTCCTTTGATGCCATTGCAGTGAATTATTACCAGGCAATACAATCCAAATACCCTCCATTTTTCACTTTGCAAAGAGGATATGTATAGAGTCCCTAAAAGTGTCTTTACCTCCCAATTTTCTCCTTTAAACTACATCTGTCATTGAGAGGCTGCATGCAAGAGATTTTATTGTTAATCTCCAGTTAGCAAAACTCAGGTTTTTCCAATCTAGGTGCAAAGTAAAGAGGAGGAGATTTGTCTGATTTTGGAAGCTTAGCAGAATGAGGCCCCTTTTACTATTTGAGTGGAAGATCTCCGAGTAATACCAGGAGTTTCTAGATACGATTAGGAAAAAAATCCTAATCCTATATGAACCTTTGGAGAATTACTGCTATTCCGAGTGAACAACACTGGGCAAGATAAACAGGACCTAATTCTGTATAAGATAGGGACTTTCAATCTACAGCCCGTGGGCTAGATTTGTCCCACAGCGCCATTCCACCTGGCCTGCACCCTTGCTCCCATCACCATTGCTGCCACTGTCCTTTTCTCATCTAACTGGCTTGGCATGTCCCTAACTCCACTCCATAGCAGGGTAGATGTTGTAAGAATGCTTACAACATCTGTCCTGCTACAGATTAGTGTTAGGGATACCCCAAGCCAGGTGGAGGGGAAAAGGAAAGCGGAAGCAGCAGACCCCACATCCTTCCTGGTTGCTGCTCTGGGCAAGTGAGGACAAGGACAATCAGGACCCCTCCTTCACTGATGGTAGGCCGGTAACCAGGGAAGCATTGGCTGCATGTGGGGGAGTATTTGCAGGTTGGACTTGTGGTGTGTTGGCAGTAGCAGCGGTGGAGTGGAGGGAATGATGAGGGTTCGGGGTGAACCTGCTGCCACTGCCGGGGAAGGACTCCAGTCCAGCCCGCAAACAGTCCGGGTGTGTGTGTGTGTGATTTGGCTCCCGGGTTAAAAAGGTTGAGAACCCCTGGTATAAGGCAACATCCATGTTTTTGTCTAGAAATGAACATGAGGAGCCTGAAACCTCATGTCAACTGTAGCAGGCACTTTAATACAATTCTATGTTTCTGCTTCTCAGATGATGTTATGGAGCAAAGATCAGGCTCTTCCACCCCTCAGCGTTCGTGTTCTGCCACTCGCTTGCACAGACCGAGACTGAGCTTGGATTCGGCCACAGCTGAGTACCAGTCGCTGCACGGGGGGTCTCTCACTAGCTCCTTGACCGGGAGCTTGTCCTCTGTTACACAACGTTTTGGCAGTCACACCATGGATTTTTTTGAAATGTGTGCCAGTCTCATCATGACTCTTGCTCGCTGACAGGTATCATTAAGAAGCTTGGGTTTTTTGGCCTTTGTGAAACCTGCGCAGAAGGATCGGTTTGGGATATGCTGTGAGAAAAAACTAATCCCCAAAGTGGAGATAACCAAATGCTGTATCCAGGCTGTATTATGTATATTAAGGGAAGTAGTCAGGTGTGCTCAGAATTTGCTTATTTATTTATTTTTTTGGCAAGAGATTTGGAGTAGTGTTATTTCATGATTACAGTAGAAGTAGGGGACAATGGAGATAGGGATAAACAGAAGAGAGGAGGACTACAAACTTTGTCTGATAGCTGGTAGCCATTAAGATGTCACTGGTTACTACTGCAGTGTGGGTTTTTTTTAGTAAATGCAATAGCTGCCAAAATCTGAAAATGTCTGTAGTAGCAGGATCTTCAGCACTCCTGCGGTTGTGAACATATCAGTGCAATAATGCTCCTGAAGACTTGACAGTTCCTTCAAAGGTTTCTGGAAAACCTTGCTTTTGGAAAACAAAGAAAATATAGTACTGGTAGGTTTCTTGTGCACTTTATATACATGGAAGCTTTTTTCACATTTGCTGTTTCTCCACATGCTGTATCATGCAAAGTCACCCATGGAGTAGGACTCTAGCTTAGTGAGAAGTGCAACTGATGAATGTTTGAGTTCCTAGATTGTATTTACACCGTAAATTTTAGCTTTACTCCTAAGAATCGCTAGGTAGAAAATCTTTGGTGACACGTCTCTGTCCCAGTACATTTTCTGCTGAGGAAATGGTTTTGGAATGCTTGAGGAATCAACACAGATCTTGTGTCTTATTTCTTGATCCATGGAAAGGAGCTGTTTCATGCTACAGATATATTTATCCTTTCCAAATATGCTCAGGCAAGGTTACATGAGAATAAGAGCCCACAGGGGTGTGTTTTTCTAAAAGAGTGGTGAACAGGGTAAAATAGCTGCTGATTATTATCTTCAACAACAACGGACTAAGTTGGCCATTCTAAGCCTTCACTCCTTCGCATGCCTTCAACATGAGATATTATGGCCTAAGCTGCATCTGATAGTCAAGGATTCTGGGAGCTGGGTGTCCAAAATATCTGGAGGGTCCAAGGTTCTAAACCTCTGGCCCAGGTCCGTAGTTTCCAACCATGCCTACCTTTGGACTGCACCTGATACTAGCTCCAGCCAATATACAGGGTGGCTTGTAAGTCCCTACCTGGCCACAAAGAAAGTATGGCTCTACTGGGGGAGGGAGGAAGCATTCCCATTGGGCTGCCGGGCAAAGGGGCAGGGCAAAGCAAACTCTGTGCTGGGAGGAGGGAGAAAGTGCTCCCATTGGACTGCTGGGCAGAGGAGTGGAGTGCGTGCCCACAGAGAAGAGGGACTTATGGGCCAGGTAGGAACTTTAATTGGGTAGAAAAGGTTGGAAACAGCTGGCTTAGGTAAATTGTTCACTTGAGTCATTAAAAGGTAGTCCTCTTCTCTGCCTTTCTTATGGCATTGTGGCAAAATTAAAGAAAGCAGCCTCTTGTAGTCAAAACAACTGTTATTAAATAACAGTCCACATACATTAACTCTTCCAAAGGACAAACAAGCCTTTGGGCAACAGTCCTTTGCTGAATTCTCCAAAGGAATTTTTGTTATCAGCCTACATTGTGGGAGTTACAGATGCTCAAAGGTAAACCAGCTCAGTAAATTGAACAACATTATAGCACCAATGCTGATCTAACATGCCTAGATGCTCAGAGGATTGAATTCTCAAGAGGACACCTGCCAGTCAGTTATGTAAAAACCTCCCAAATGCAGCCTATGCCTACAGGGCATGAACTGAAGTTCACCCACCCGTCTTTCCCTTGATGATGGGAAGTTGAAGACAGTAGGGGGACTGGCAACCACTATAAATCAGCAGGCTCTGAAATGCTGAAGAGACATTTTTGTTGTGTAGCAGTAGCACTAGGTTACTGCCTCCTTTTGCAAAATCCCATTTTTCACAGCTATCTAATTAAAGTTTTGCATTAGGGAGCTTCTATCTGATCCAAAGGAATTTTTTTCCCTACTCTAGTCTTTTATAACTGCTTCATGCTGACTGGCTTTCATTGTCTTGGGTTTGTTAAACTCAGACCACCTACAGTATACCACAAGCAATCCATTCTTAATGACATTATTAGCCTTCCATCAATCATCTTAAGCTGTGCCTGGTACCAAATATATCAACATGCAAGGCCTGTATATTTAAATGAGGAGCAATTATTAATCCCATGGCAGCCATAGACCAAGACGGCTGAGGCTATCTATGTAAAATTAGTAAATGAAGGTGGAAAATTCTACTTCCTTTCAGGAGTAAGATCTGTTGATAGCACTCTTGTTTCCAAAGCACTCTCAGAGTCTGTCAAAACAAGAGAATTACAGGGAGGCCAAAGCTATTCAGAGGTACAGCTGCTGGGGGAAAGGTAATGGAAAGAATTAAGAATGATAAGGAAACAAAATAAGAAAAAAATAACCTGGCATTTGAACAGAGCTTGGAAAAGCTCCTATTTTGGACAACTCCCAGAATCCTACACTTCCATGCATGACACACAGATTTATCTTCTTTCTCACTAGGTCAGGCAAAAGGAAGTACAGAATGAATTCACCAAAAGGTGGCTTCATTTTTGCAGTGTCTTGTCTGGCCTAGACATGGAAGAAGGAGAAAAACCTTTCAGAAATGACTCCCTTTTTTCTGAATTGGCTTCAGTTCTTTGTGTTGCTGGCCAGATAGCTCAATGAGTTAGCATCTAGCTGGGAAGCAGAGGTTGGGAGTTCAATTCCCTGCTCATTCCTGTCAACCACGGCTCCAGAAAATACGGGACCTGCGCAGAATGGTTCTGTGCAGGTTGCCTTCTATGCAACCTGCGCAAAACGGTTCTGTGCAGATCACCTTCTACGCATGCATAGAAGGCTTTTACGCTTGTGTAGAACCCTTCTACGCTTGTGTAGAACCCTTCTACGCATGCGTAGAAGGCTTCTACAATCCCCTTCTGCACAGATCGTCTTCTACGCATGCGTAGAAGGGTTCTACGCAAGCGTAGAAGCCTTCTATGCATGCATAGAATGCGATCTGCGCAGAAGGGATGTGCAGTACCTCTCTTCCCCCCCCCCCCCCCCCCCGCTGCCAATTCCGGGTTTTGGCAGTTGCGGGCGGGAAATGGCGCAAATCGGCGACGAAAATCGGGAAATCCCGGCCAATCCAGGAAGGTTGACAGGTATGTCCCTGCTTCTAGAAGAAAAGGCTACCAGTGTGGCCTTGGGAAAGTTGCCCAATCCCAGGGAATCTGCAGAAGGAGGGAATGGTAGACCACTTCTGAGTACTCTGTACCTAAAATACCTTGGAAAGGAAGAGTCAGAATTGGTTTGACAACATGCAATAATTATTCTGACCTTTGCTACTATATTGTCCAGTTCCAATTTCAAAATTTCTTGTTGTATTGAGCCTCTGATCATTTTTTTTCTTCTCTCTCGTGCATATACCTAGACATTCTTAAAGGAAGTCTTGAAGACTACGATAATTAAACATTTTCCACTTTTATTTTTTAGGCATTCAGCATGTTTAGATAGTCATACAACAATTCCACACATGTCTACTCAGAAGTAGGTCCCTTTATATTCAGTGGGAGCTACTCCAAGGTATGTAGGTATAGGAATGCAAAGTAAAATATATACCCTTTACAGAAAAGTAATTACAGGTACTTTGTTTTATTCTTTAAAAAACAGATGAATCAGTGGTTTTGTCGTTACTATGGAGGTCAGATAATTGGCTAGGGAAGTGAAATGGAGTTGGGTTTATTATTTTTGTGAAGTCTACAGTTGCTTCTCTTGAAAACAGAAGTGACCAGATGCTTTTAGTTATCATTTTTGAATGTGTCCATCAGTTGCCTTGCAAAGAATGACTGTGACTCGCAAGTGTAGTGTACATGTGTGTTCATCTACTTTGGACATATCGTTTGCTTACTAAATTTTTCTTATTTTGCTCCTGTTATCTCATCAACTTCTTTCAGTCCTTGATTGGATTCATTATTTTGTTCTCTCCCCCTAACAGTAAGATATACATCTCACTGTTTTTTACCCTTGTGGCCTCCTCTCTGACTCAAGAATCCAGTCCAGTAGCAACCCCCTCTCAGGGATTTAACCATCTGCCAAATAGTTACTAATGTTGAGGTGAAATGGTTTGCTAATCTTGAGATGGCATATTGTCTACTAGAAAGTCTAAGAAGGCATCTAGTTTCAGGACTTCAATAGATTTAAAAGATTCAGATAGCCAGTGGCTAAATATTTAAGGTAAGTTTTGCTCTAACAAGCAGAGTGGATGTGTTTAAGACATGCAAACAAAGTGTAGTTTTCAGCCCCTGATCTGTCGTAACTAGGTAATCACAGTTTTTTTCGCTACAAGCTTGTGAAAGTTTAAAGTGAGATAAGGATAAATTATTAGGTCATATAATAAGAAAACCATTAATCTGTAACTTATAGTACTGTTGTTTTAAAACGATATTTCATGCATGGGTTACACACTTGAAAAGAAGTAGGGTAATAATTTTCCACTGGTCATTGTTCTGTCTGTAGTTGAGTCACACTAATTTCCTCACAACGATATATAATGAGGTTTGGAATTTAATATGCAAATGTAGTTTAGTAAATCTTAGCAATTTGTCACTGATACAGGGGGTATTGTATTAATGTAGGAGAAAGACTGGGTTAAACTAAATATGGAGTGTGGGGACCTGTGCCTTCCAGCATAGGCTGCCTTACTTGGAAATGCTTCATTTTTACTCATTCTACAAATCAGTGTGCTGCCTTTGGTATGATGGGCTCAAATTTTCTAAAATACTTGAATTGTTTTTGTTCTGATCTCATTTTGCCTCCATGGTGACATTTGCACATGACAAAAACCTTTTGGCTAGAATTATTCTGCAGAAAAGTAGAAGTGATGCCATTGTGAGGGATCTGTAGAGCATATACTTTGCATGAAGAAGGGTCCTGATTTAATCCCTGCCATCTCCAGTGAGTCAGAGTTTGGAGAGGCTCCTCTCTGATACCCTAGAGCAGTGATGGTGAACCTTTTAGAGACTGAGTGCCCAGACAGAGGGGTGGGGCAAACTGTGCTGGGGGAGGGAGGAAGCACTCCCATTGGGCTGCTGGGCAGAGCAAACTGTGCTGAGGCATCTATAAAGCAGGATTGGAATACTGATTTGTTCTACAGAGAGGGCTGTGAATGCTTCCTCTGGCACACGTGCCATAGGTTCGCGACCACTGCCCCAGAGATCTGCTTCTAGTCAGTGGAGCAGGCACTGAGATCAGTGTACCAAACCATGTCTGACCTGGTTTAAGGCAACTCACTGGTGTTTGTATGTCTTGAGGGGCATAGAAGGAATGTAGTGGCACTCTTGTTTTCATCCCTCATGTTTCTTCCAACTTCAAGTTTACGATGATGGTTTTAGGCTTTAATTTAATTTAAGTATCTTTCACATTTTTGCCTGCCTCCATAAAAAGCTAGTGTGTGCATTGCAGGGAGTATATCAAGGTCAGTGATGGCTAACCTTGGCACTCCATCTGTTCTTGAACTTTAATTCCCAGATGCCCTGATCAGCGGGAGTTCTGACTTGGGCTTCTGGGAATTGAAGTCCAAAAAAACCTGGAGTGCCAAGGTTCACCATCACTGTGTCTAGTTGCAGGTTTTTTTAGTTGCACATATTGCATGTGAAGTTGTTTATAAACTGTGACAGAATTGCAGAACATATTCTGGTTGTGGAAATTTGAAGCCAAATTGCAGCAGCAAAATGCAACATTTAATGCAGTAGTAAATGCACTTTCCTGTGCATTTAATGGCAATATTTAATGGACAAGATACCTGCTGAAAAAACAAAGTCCTCTAACATTACATCACCTTTTTCTGCTTTTCTGAAATAACCTTGAATAACCTGCTGAAACTGCCTTAACTAAAGTATCTTGTTTATGTAATTAACTTATTTGGGGACTCTGTGTTCATCTTTGTCTCTGTTATAAGTTGAGTGTGTAGTTGTTCCTTTATCCTAATTTCACGCAGCTTTCACATGAATACCAATACTGCGGTGCTATGTAATTGCCTAGCTGGAAGCAAACCCACATTTTTTCTGTATTAAAACATAATTGTATGTATGCTTTGTATATCTGGCAGTATTTTTTTCTTCAGTGTGCAAACAAAACTACAAATCACACGACTGAGAAGCTGTGTCCTTGAATTGCTGTCTCGCTGTTGACTTAGGCTCTCAGAAGCTTAAGACAATTGCGTATCATAAACCAGTTACTCCATGTGCTCTTCAGCTAATTAAGGTTGGATATTAAGAGATAGTGGGAGGGGGGGAGTGCTCTCATGTTTAGTACAAGCTAATGCTGAAATGCTCCAAGGTGTTTTGTTTTTCCCAAGTCACAGTTCTCAAAAATACTCCCTCTTATTTTTTTAAATAATGGCAGAAGCAGCAACAGCCTATAGAGAAAGGAAAGATCAACCTGTCTTTTTCCTCTCCTTTCTTCTTTCCATCCAGAGGTACTGAACAACACTATACCAGAGCACAAGCACTAATAGGAGATATTTTCCTAAGGACTGGCCCAGCTCTTTGGAGGGGAAATGACCATCTTCCATAAGCCCTAGGCTCTTCCACACTGCTAACCATGATGATTAGGCAGTGGAGAGAGTATATGGGAAAAGACCCTTCTTTCTGCCTCGTGCATGCCACTGTTCACTCTTAAAATCTATATAGAGGAGTAGTGGAGTGACATTTTGGAGCAGGGCTAAAGAAAGGTGCTTTTGGGAAATAAGAGTTAGTGGAGAGTGCCATGTGAAAGATGTGAGTTCTCCTGGTTAGTTGAATTTTAGGGTATACAGAGCCTCCTCAAAGATTGTAATATTTTTGAACCACAACTGAGCATACCCGAGACCAGCAAGCCTTGGCACTCCAGATGTTCTTAAAATTCAATTCCCAGAAGCCCTGATCAGCAGGAATGCTGACTTGGCCTTCTGGTAATTGAAATGCATAAACACCTGGAGTGCCAAGGTTCATCATCACTACCCTAGGCAATGACAACCTTGTAGTGCCAGCTAATCTTTATAACACTAGGTCAGGTGAACAGAACTACAGAATGAATTCACCAAAAGGTGGCTTCATTTTGGCAGGTTAAAGTCTAATCTAGATGTGAAAGAAGCAGCAGCTGAATGTAAAGGCTGCTTATAGTTGCCTCTTCTACTAGATGTTCCTACAAGCCTGAAGCTGTACTCTGAAGAACTTTTGCAACATCCATAATCACATATGTTTCAGGAAAAGATAGTTCTCAAAAATGCCTTCAAGTACTAAATCTGTTTATAAGAAAGCAATTCTGGAAATCTTCCTTACATCAACACTGTCCTTTGAGCCTTTTAAACATATCATTAGAAAATGGAAGACTGGACAGCTGCAAACAAATTTGTGCATGGCGTGGTGAGTGGGTGTACTTTTACTATGCCACACTATCCAGTGGAACCCCATACAATGAAAAAAAACCTCCATTCCACAGGGTTCTTCGTTGTATGTTTTTTCCCCATTGTGTATGGGGTTCCATTGGCTGCGCATGCGTGTGATCGTCAAGGGGCTTGGCGATCCATCCAGGCGGCTGGCTTTTGGAGGGGCTGGGGGCTTAGCGATCTAGCTGGTTGGCTTTTGGAGGCGGCAAAATCCCAGCCCCTCTAAAAAAAACAAAAAACTACCTGGATTCCTAAGCCCTTTCTCTCACTGCCCCAAAAGGGACTTTGTGTTCTTCCGTTTGCAAAATCCCTTTTGAAGTGGTGAGAGAGATCCTTTCTCTCACTGCCCCAAAAGGGACTTTGCAATCAGACAAACACAAAGTCCCTTTTGGGGCAGTGAGAAAATCATACAACGAAGAGGATTTTTGAACAAATGGGTGCATCGTATAATGAAGATTTCATTGTACGCTACACCCATTTGTTCAAAAATCCTCTTCGTTGTATGAAGCATTCATTATATTGGGATCCACTGTATGTGAAAATAATTTCTCTACAGGTATAGTTGATATGTCCATTTTAATTAATAGGTGGTCATCTTGTAATAGTATGTTGTTGTTGTTGTTGTTCAGTCGCACAGTCGATTCCGACCCTTTGCCCTCCAGGCACCTCTGTCCTCCACCATTCTCCTCAGTATGTAAAATATATATGAAAAGGGCATGTGATCATCCAGATAATAATAATTTTGTGTCAAAGATTACTCTGGGTTGAAAGGATTTTTGCTGGAGAAAGTCCGCTCAGGGGACGATTGCACTGCCATTATTAGTCCCACAAAAAATTGAGCAAAACAGTGAGCCTTCATAGTTAACATTCCACTTCTTCAGATTTGTGCACCAGTTTTTTATGGGCAGTGCAGAAAAGATGTGAATAAGAGACCCAGAAATGCATGGCAGATGTCTGTGTGATGACTGCTTGAGATGAATTAATACAAAGATTGCAAAAGCCCCAAGAATTGGCTCGGGATTTGATTTTTTACTACAAGTTTTCTCGTGCATTATATCTGATAACTGTGTTAGAAATTGCACTTGTTACAGTTATCAGCACTTCACAGAACAAGGTAAAATTCTAACAAATACAACCATGATGTAAGGAACGATAATTTCCATTATCTTTGCAAGCCCCCACCCCCATCTATATTTGTTTTATACACTTTCCCCAGTTATTGTTGATTCACCATTGAGTGTGCCAAATGTGTATTTGGATAGTTTTGCATGGAATAGTCAAATCTTTGAGTTGTGGATAAAAACCAACCCATTAATGTCAAAGTCAGGAAAAAAGTCCAAAATCAATTTTCTTGGGCAAGACTGCATGACGGAACATCCACTCATTCAATGAGTATTTCCTTCTTCTACATTCCACTCTGTAATTTTGCTCCGAAAATAAAATAAAAATACTTCGCAGTGGCTTCGAGGATATAACAGGGAAGATGAATTTGTTCCATCATTAGTGTCTATTTTGTTTGCTCCGGTTTTTTTTAAAAAGGCGCTTAACAGCAAATTAAATAGCAAGCCAAGGTACATATTTTAAGTTATATGCAATAGGTCAATTATATAAAATGATTTATAATTTTATATTACGAAGTACAGTTAGCAAGACAGCCCTTAGAAACAAAGTGTCTATTCTTAAATGCTACTTCATACTTCATTCACATCTAAAATTAATGTATCAACTATATCAACAGCATATTTAATATGCGTGAAGATTTTAATGTGCTTAATACAGGATTAAGTACAAATTCCAAAGTCAATATAGTGTTGCTCCCCCCCCTCTCTCACACAGTTGTTTAGCACATACAATATTTGTATGCTGGCCATGACCCAAAGAACATAGTCTTGGTCACTCATTAAAGCTAGAAGATTATCCAGTGCAACTGGAAACAAAATTTGAGAAAATGTTTGTGCATATAGAAGTGCATTACACAGTTCATGGTGCTTTGGGCATCACAATGTTTCTCTAGATTTTCATTGCACAGAAAGTATAGCATGAATCTTGAGAACTATTACTTTGAATTTACAATATTTAAAAACAATCTCACTCATTTTCATTTGAGCAAGTGGTAGCTGTTAAAACTCAGCTATTAAAGAAGTCAGCTGTTTTCTTCCCAATGCAAAGAAGATTGTTCCCGGTGTTAGTTTTAAGCATGTGGATCCATACATCATGGCTTCATAGGAAACATCAGTAATGCCTTGTAGGAGAGAGAACATAAAAAATAAGTTTGCACATGGATAGTGTCACAAAGATAGACTACAGTACAAATGGATGTTCTCACAAAAACACTGGATGCCGAACTGATATGTATTCTGACTAGCTGAAAATATGATACACCAGATGAGGCATTGAAATAATCAAGATTGTGGTGCACTATACAGGATGTGTGGCTCGTCACTTTTGATAGACTTCATCTCCCATCAATGAAGGATGGTGGGAATGGCAGTACAGTGACATCTGAAGGTCCTTGTGTTTCCCTTTTCCTGGCATACATGACCCATGCTAAGAGAGAACCTACTTTATAATGCAAGAGCTGCACTTTCTTTATGGTGAAGACTCAGGTAAGAGATAAATTAAGCCTATCAGTTATTGTGGGCAACTTTTGATTTGTCCAGCCCTCCTTTCCATTGAAGCACCAAGACATTTTATTTACTTACAGACTTGTTTCATTTTTATGATGTTAGTATGAGGGGGCTGAAGCTACTCACAAATACAATAAAACCACAAAGAAATAAAAATAAATTATATAAAAACCAATTAAATAAATAATATATTTTTTTAAACTAATGATTTAAAAATAATTTATTATTATTATTATTATTATTATTATTATTATTATTATTATTATTATTATTATTATTATTATTATTATTATTATTATTATTATTATTATTATTATTATTATTATTATTATTATTATTATTATTATTATTATTATTCATACTAAATTTAATTACTAAAAGCCTGCCAAAAAGTGAAGGTCTTTCAGGGCAGAGGCCAGTCTGGCTTCATGAAGGAGCACATTCCACATCCAGGAAGAAGCCACTGAAAACTCTTCAAACTCCATTGACTGCATTGTAATAAACCTGATTGGGTGTAGCTAAGATGTGCCACCAAAGTAAGATCAAATGCTTTAGTTTATATTAATTGATTAAGTGGTATTGGGGAGGAGGTAAAGAGGAAAAGTGTGGTTTTGCATGACTTAGATAATCTCAGTTGGACTAAAATTGTAGGAGTGTTTTAAATAAATGAAGACAAAATCCATATTGCTGTTTTGCCTAATTTATTAATTTTGGCCATGCCTTCATACATGGCTGAGCCTATAGATCACAGATGGACAACCTTTTTACACCACAGGCCTGACCATGCCCACAGACAGCTGAGCAGGGTGGGCCCCACTCTGCGGAAGCAGGCATATTTATGGCTGTTGTAAATGCACCCTCTTCCGCATTTATGACAGCCATGGGTGCATTTCTACATGCACGGGTGCATTTTACAGCTGACATAAACATGCTGCTTCCACTTCTGGGTGCGGTGGAGGTGGTGATGCACTGAATGGAATGGTGTCATGGGCCGGACAAGTGGCATTTCCTCCACTGCCGGGGTGCCATAGGTTGGGCACCCCTGCTGTAGATCCTAAGCTAAGTTAAGGTTAGAGCTACTATCAGGTTTAGGGTTACATAAGTTATTTTAATGAAGCAAGATGGTATGCAAAATGCTTTAAGATAGATTTAGGAAGGTGATTTAGGAGTTAAAATTAAGGAAGAAGAATGGGGTACAATATGGAAACAGGAATATGAAAAATATGTTGGTCAGAAGTAAGGATAATTGTAAAACAATTTGGAGATGGTATATGACTGATACGGTTAAGTTATTTTGATACAAAATATAATAATTGTTAGAGATGCAAAAAAAGATTGGGACATATCTGCATTTATGGTGCGATAGTAACCATGTAAAGAAAATGTAGAAAAGAGTTTTATTTAATTTGCATTAGACAGAAGTTACACAATATGTGAATCCATATCATCAAAATAAACCTCTGTATCCTAAAGCTGATAGTAACTCTAAACCTCGAAACCTAGTCCTAACCCTAAATTTAACAGTATCACAAAAATGCACTAGACAGAAGTTACACAAAATTATGTGAACTAGATTCTAGAGTAGCTCCAGAATAATCCAGTGGGGAAAAATCTGTAACCCCAAAGCGTATATAAAGTGGCTAAGACACTGACTAGGAGGCAGAAAGTCAACAGTTCGATTCCCGAGTACTGCAGGACGGAATGAGCTCCAGTCTTTGTCCCAGCTCCTGCCAACCCCTAGCAGTTCGAAAGCAAGAAATTGCAAGTAGATAAATAGGGACCACTTCAGTAGGAAGGTAACAGCATTTCATGCACTCCGGCATCTAGTCATGCCTGCCACATGACCACAGAATCATCTGCAGAAGCAGACAGCACTGGCCCTTCGGCTTTAAAACAAAGATGAGCACTGAACCCTAGAGTCAGATATGACTGCCTTTTGTGTAAGGCAAACCTTTACCTTTATAAATAAAATAAAATATTGGGTTAAAGCCTGTTGTGTAGCTATGCCTGTAGTATAGAGTTGCAGAAACCGTAGAAAAATTGTGGCAAGGTAGAAATAATATCCATGAAGCACTGCCAATATGTTGCACAATAGGCCAAGTGTGAACCACACAACTGCAACATGAATCATGCAATCCACTGCACAATAATGGATACCTGAGCACAAGCCCTGGCACTCTTCCACAAGTGTAAACTGTACACCAATTTGAACAGATTTGAGCAAATATGGTTTGTGTTTACTGGAACAACTTTTCATGTTACGGTAGGTAAAATTTGATGTGTATACCACAATATACTTTAAATAAAGTTCCAAGTAAGATAGATAATTGCTGTCCCTGTAAAATAACCTGCTAATGTCTTAAACATATTTTACTATGTTTCTAGTAAAGAAGACATTATTATTTGTATTAATTTTTATATTGGATTAATATTTAAACTTTACAGTTTTTCTTGTTTTCACTTCCATTGTGTATGTTTTTCTTATTATATTTTCTTTGTCATTTTTTATTCTTTGTTTTTTAATAATTGTGCATGATAAAATACATTTAAAAACATCCCTGAAATCATAAGATGATGTATCAAATAAAATCTCAAGTAAATAAAAACACTATCCCTTTATTAAGCCAAAAGAATAAGTTGTCTTTTCTTCTAGAAAGACGTTCATGAAATTCTACAGAATGTGTTTTGTGAATTTACCTGAAATTCAAGTGTTCTAATAGCACATAACCATCTAGGGGAAAAGAAAAAAGTCATACAAATTAATTTTTGTAGTTTGAGTTGCATATAAACCTGAAAAACATATCAAAATTGGTCTTCAAATGAAAAAGTCCAAAAATTTGTGAAGCAATTCATATTTTTTTAAAATTCCAAACGTCATTCAATGGTATATCCAAATAAATACTCCTTACACCATTCTTGATAACATGATTAACAACTCCATAAATAATACCAAAGCAAGAGTTTAATTTCACTGCTTGAGAAGTTCAACCCTGAAGTATTTATTCTGTTCTGAGTTACCAATATTTATTCATTCAAATCTGCAACATTTCCCTACAAATCCAGAAAGATCGAGTATAGATTGTAATAACTGAGATTGCCAATATATGCACATTTTATAACATGAATACTGTATCCCATAGCTCAATAGTGGACTGCACGCTATGAATACAGAAGGCTGCAGAAGCAATAGCAATTACATTTACATACCGCCTCATAGTACTTAGTGCACTCCGTGGTGGCTCAGTGGTTAAGAAGGTTGCCTTGTTAGCTGGAAGGCCGGCAAGTCGGCAGTTTGAGACCTGGGTACTACATGACGGATTGAGCATCCATCTCTGTCCCAGCTCTTGGGGACATGTAAGGAGACTCATTCGGGCATCCCCTGAGCGGAGTTTCTCCCGCAAAAACCCTTTCAACCCAGAATAATTTCTGACACTAAATTATTATTAGCATTTTGCCCCCAACATGCTGGGTACTCATTCTACCAATCTTAGAAGGATGGAAGGCTGAGTCAACCTTGAGCCCTGGTCAGGATTGAATTCACAATGTTTGGGCTGCAGTACAGCAGTTTAACCACTGCACCACCAGGACTCAGGACAGAATCCTACTTGTAACTCAGAGCAGTTCTTGCAAGTCAATGTTGACAATAAGGAGCTATATGTAGCTAACGTCTGAATTAATCAAAAGTAAGTGCTTAATGCCAAGAGGAAACTTACATTTGCCTTCAGAATTCCGACATAGTAGTTGGTTTCCTTCAGTAACATCAATGACTTCAAGTTGTTCTCCAGCTGTGATCTTCAAATCTAGTTTCCCTTTGGTCAAAGCATTTGAGCAATGCGCAACTGCAGTATTAATAACTTTGATCTCTTTCTCATACTGAGAGGAAGGGGGAAATCAGTAAGGCTATATGCATATACACAGAGAAGTAAGTCCTATTGATACAGGAGGCTTCTATACAATCAAACACAGAGATGGTCAGGTTGAAAGATCCATCCAGAAAGTTACATGGGAACATACAAGAGCCCGCACATATTCTATGTATGCATCCATATACAGTAGAACCTCGGATAAAGTCCAAACTCCGTTCCACAAGTTTGGACTTTATCCAATTTTGGACATTATCCAAATCAAATGGGCAAAGCATCAGATAACGTCCAAAAATGGACTTTATCCGAGGTTCCTATACCAAATGCCTCGGATAACATCCATTTTTTTAAGCAGTTTTGGACTTTATGCGATGCATCACATGTGCATGAAAACCGCAACTTTATCTGAATAGGACTTTATCTGAATCAGACTTTATCCGAGGTACCACTGTATACATAAACGTATCCTGTCTATCACTGTTGTATAAAAACTTTTGGAAAAAAAAATATTATTTTCAAAATTGGGTTGCCACAGAACACGAGATTAATTATAGAGGAAATATAAGGGCATACCTTGATAAATCAGTTAATTGGATTCTAGCCTGTTCCTGAACCGATACTTTTTTTTTTACAGATTTCAACACAGATCTTTGTGTGCAGTGCATGTGATACTTTCCAACTGAGTACCACAGTTTGTTTTTAAAAATACAATAGGTAATGCATAAGACTAATTGAAACCACATGAAAACACATAAGGTCTGGGGAATGAGCTTCATTAAATCTACTAGTAGATGCACTAATATATTTCTTTCTTAATGCCACAATTGCTGTAGATGTTGCTAAAATAGCAATTCATCTTTTAACCAGTACTGTGAGTGGCCTTTCATTTAGACGTGTAATAAGACTAATCAACCCACAATTAGCATGTTGCTATCCTAAGGTTTGAGGAAAGGGCTTCCTCAACTTCATGTACTAACAAAATAAGGTTTTTGGAAAGATAGTTGTGTCAGCCTACTTCTGCATGTAAAACAAAAACATATCTGAGGCAGTGGATTGGAATCAATGAAATCTCACATTGAAATAAAACTGTTAGCTTTTAAGATGCCACAACACTTTTTTTCTTGTACATAACAAAGTAAGAGAAAAGTGGATAATGAAGGATCAATTCATAGGAAAAATGAGATTTTATATTTGAGCACTGTAAAAGTATACAGATGGAATTCAACCCTTCTGTTTTGGGCATGATTTAATACTATTTTGTCTAAATTTGTTGATAGCATGTACATGAATGTTCGCATCCATGTTGTAATGCTGTATTATATCCATTATGATATTTTAAAAACAAACAAAAACTCATCAATTTAATACATTCCTGGCAAATTCATTTCACAAATGGTAATGCTACTGTACTTTTGTAGTACACAGTTTTCTCTCTGAAGCCCTACAATCCTTCACAACTGCTGACAATTTCTGTCCAATTATAACATAATTTAAACAGAACAGAGTTCTGTTCTGAAATGTTCCTATTCACAGTTCTGAGTAAGGGGAGAGATGACGTGCTATATAGTATACTTGCATGCATCACACATTTTAAAAAATAACTCGGAGCTACAGTTAACCATACCGACATTTTCCAACATCTCTTATTTTAAAAAATAAAAAATATGATACATACCATGAACTTCTCTCTTAACAATTTTTCTTCTTTTGGCATCTTCTTTTTTTCTAAATTATATTTCTTGACCCTAAATAAGTTTCTTGGAGAAGAGCTAGGAAGAAATTATACAAATGGTAATTTTTAAAAGGTAAATAAATCCAGTGTAAATGCAGAGTGCAAATATAATTATCCAACTTATTCTAATGTGCTTTGATAAGGACCTTGAAACTTGTATGTCAAAATGCACTTAGCTAGGTATAAGTCACAATGAACTGTATGCAGAGAAGTCCAGAATTGCATCATAAATCTCAAATACAATGGAAATTCCAACAGAGTTAAATACATAGGATTGCACTATAAGAAAGACAGTTAGCTTGGAAAAGCTCATAGTTCAAAAGTTAACACAAGACAGAAAGTCTCGGTCTAAGTTCAAGGTATTTTCTAGTTAGTACAGCTCCTCCTCCTCCTAATGTTCGCAAGTTATTTTTATCCCATCTTTCAATTTTAATATATAAACGGGCCTGACAAATGAAAGGTGTAATATCAAAATAAGCAAGCATTCTTTGTTTGCAGTACAGGAATTCAACCTTTGCATATAGCAAGACTTCATCAAATTATGAAGCAATTATTTAAAAGCTTATGATCTAGGTCAGACGAGCTGGACCATGCCTTCTCAAACAGCTGAGCAGACCAGACTGGTGTTCTCCCCCCCCCCCATAAATGCTGCCATAAAAAGTATCTGTGGCTGTCATAAATGCCGTGGGCACATTTACAGCTTTTGTAGACATGTTTACAACAGCTAGGGGTGCATTTACGGCTGTAGTAAATGCATCCCCTTCCGCCGGCACTGGCAGTGACACGGGCTGTAGGTTGAGAACCCCTAACCTAGGTCTTAGGACAAAGGTAACAGGAACCCATGGTTGGCTGCTACAAAAATTAGATATGTCAAGCTATGAGCTTGCATGCTCCTCCACTCTTTTTTAAAATTTCTATAACAAATATTTGCTTTTGATTTTTAATCTATCCAGGCTTTATGAACTCCGGTTTTGTTAAATTATGATTTGTGAGAAGTTAGGAGCAAGCATAGTTCCTGGCTTGTTTCATTATTAAAAACCTTTAATGTTTTAAGTAGCCTTGATTTGCTTTGTGCTGCTCACAAAAAACACAGAATATAGAATATAGGTTAGAATCCCATGCAAAGTTTGTGTAACTTCCTGAGGCTAAGTGCAACTAATTGATGATGTCCCAAGACATGTCTTGGTCACATGCCTGGTCTCAAGCCCATTTGTGTAACTGAAGTATGATACTGCACCTCATCAATTAGCTACTCTTAGCCACAGCAAGTTACACAAACAATATGTGAACATCAATAGGATTCCTACTGTAAATGCTGCAACAGCTGTTAAAAAGACTGACACCCAACGTTTCTTTCACGAAACTTCTGCATAATAATTGTCCTCCTTTCAATCTTTCTCTTTGACAAGAGAAATTTTAACTTCCAGTTTTTATTAATATCTTCCTTTCTTCAGCAGGGCCAGCATGGAGAGACAAGATGTTTTTCTACTGACACAATCACTGCAAAATGCTGACTTTTCCAAACAAACAAAGAGTACCAGTGAGATAAAACAAGACATCATACAACAACAGTCCTCATTTCATGCACCACTGCATCACAAAAACAATTCCATAAAGGAATCATGTAGCAATAGCACAGAGAATTTCAGTTCAATAGGCTGCAGCAGAGCCCTGAGCAGCTTCTGGCATAAAGTTACAAGGGTATTTTTGTTGCGTATTTTTAAATTCAGTCATAGAACAGATGCTAAAAATGAAGAAAAAAAATCAGAGCCAGATGAACTTTTGCCCCCCTCCCAAAAAGAGAAAAAATCTTATGCATTTAATTGTTATCCTAACACTCTTGAAGAATTACTCAATTTTTGTTAAGCATATTTATCTCATCACAGCCCACAATATTCCATCTCAAGGCTAATTTTGTTATCTAAGATGATTAGAGACAGAAGAATCTGTTTTGCTTTCAGACATGTTCACGTATTTTTTTCTCCACATACAAATCATTCTGTTCTGCTTTTACATCAGTTAGTGAAGTAAAATGTCTCTTCCCCTCACATTCACTTGAAAATTATGGACATATTTGTACTCTATGTGTTATGTACATTTTTTGTCAAATGATCTCTCTGGATATACCTGTCACTTGTTATTCATGTAAGATTTGTATAAGCGGTACAGCTATTTGTAGGTACTGGACTGCTGGGTGTTCCTGTAGGACAGGGATTCTCAACCTGTGGCCCATGGGCTAGATGTGGCCCATGGCACCATTTCATGTGCCCCCCCCCCCCACTGCCTCCACCATACCAAGAAGTACCATGTAGTGGAGGAAGGGCAAAATGGCCATCCGGCTCCTGAAGCTGTCTGAGGGAACATGACCTGGCCCCTGGCTTTAAAAGATTGAGAACTATTACTGTAGGATTAGAAGCAGTGCTCTGTTCTCTGGATGTTAAACTTCAAATCAGAATGGAGGGAAAGTTTAATGGAGTGACCCTGTCTCTCTCCTCTCTATGTTTACACAAGAAATGGAAAATAACTCAAAACAGAAGCAGAGCCCAGCTGATATAATTTTCTAAATTCAAAATGAACATAGTTGCTTTGGTGTCCCATCTGCTGATTAGAGGCTGATTATGGGTACAGGAAAAGCATCTCTTCTTCTTCCATATCTAGACCAGACATGAAACTGCCAAAATGAAGGTACCTTTGGTGAGTTCATTCTGCAGTTCCTTTCACCTGACCTAGTGTGAGAAAGATTAGCCAACAACACAAGGTTGCCATTACCAGGGTACGCCAGATTGTGGTTCAAAAATACCACAATCTTCGAGGAGGCTATTTGTATGTACCCCAGGAAAAGCATCTGTAAGGCAGGATTGGAATACAGATTCCTTCTACATTGCTAATTTCCCTTCACAGTACTATGGATTTCCATCCAGATCCAAATGAACTCATTAATTCTACTTTGTGAGTACTGTACATAAAAAAAGCTTCCTACAAATTTTGAAACTAGCTCAAAATTAAGCAATAATGTATCAGCAGCATAAACATTTCAATAAGGAGCAGCTGTCATAATCTTGTGCATTTTTGCATAAATCACCCAACAGTTTTTTCTGCAAGTATGATGACTCTCCTTGATGCTGCCAGGAAATATCTCACCAAATGAGAACTTTTTTTAATTTTCCAGTTTCGTGTTCAAGAACAAGAAAAGTGAAAATTTACATTCCTAACTCTATTCAGTCTGCTGTCAAGTATATTTTAATAAATATCGAGATCTGAAGAAAATAACTTTACTTTGGCAAAATAAATCTTGCAAGTGAGAGAAAACAGTTCTTATCATTCTTATTAACCTACTTTGTATCCATTTGTTCAGTGCTGACATTATTATACACCATGGCTTCCTGGGCTATAATATCTGTCACCAAAATCAAAAATTGATAGATTATTTATCATGTATGCAGGACCAAAAGTGCTCCACAAGGACAAAAAACAACAACCAAGAAACAGTATCTGCTCATCAGTCTATAATCTAACAGACATGACAAAAGAAAGGAAAGAGGAAAATAACAAGTAAATGTACTTTAAGTTTCAGTTCTTCGAACTTAACAATGTAATAACAATTAGCTCAATAAGACAATACTCCAAGTTATTAAATATCCCAACTGGCAATTCTCCCTCTGTAGATTCTAGGCTAATTCATTTCAGAAACATCATTTCTGTTTTAGAATATATTTTCCCCAGAAGGCAAATACAAGGGGAAATGCAATCAGCTAAATATTTAACACTCATAAAGCTGAGACTTTCTGAAATCTTATATCACCGGATGGCCACCACACAACTCTTGGGATAGCATGCAACTTCTTTTGAGTGTGGTTATGCAGCCCTAGACACAAAGACCATATGATGCTATCATAGGGTAGCCACCCACTAACAGCAGCCCTTTAAACAAGCTAAAATGCTTGATTTGGACTGAGATTTGGAGACAAATTTGAGAGATATGGAGCCTAATTTTCTAACCCCATACTCCTCCTCCAGGAACCACACAGGCTGCAAATTGAGAGGGAGTTCGTTGAGAAGGGTTCACTGAAAAATATGTGTTACAAATTGTAGGAAACTCATATTTAACATTTGTGAAAAATTACTTGCTGCTGCAGCATGCTTGGACAAGTTCTATGGAAACAATGGTGCAGTATTACTTTGGTGAAAAATAATTATTATTTGCCAAAATATTCTAAAAATAGGAGAGTGCAATTTTAACAGTTATTGAAAATAGGTAGAGGAGCGTCTGAGTATTTTTCTATATCGAAGCATTATAGAGAAGCTAGACCTTCCTTTTTAGGAGAGATTGTAGTTTCACAATTGGCCATGCAACACTTACCTAAGTTTGGTGCAGAATGGGAAAGGCTGCTGAAATGGGGAAGAAATCATGCATGGTTGATGAGTTCATGAGTAACAGAGTGGTTCATGAGTAGTAGTATTGACAACATGCAAATACAATCAGAGCTTCAACAGGACTTTATGTGTGTACATTTCCATCACACATGCCTTTTGGAATATACTTAATATATGCTACAAACATTTAACATACATAACTATCCTTGCCATCGGCCGGGGGATGGAGAGCAGCTGTGGCTGCCATCGCCGTTCTCCAGGCCCCGCCTGTGGTGCCATGTTTCATACAGAATGAAGCAAACTAGTAACTCCATTAATTTAATAAATTACCACTTTTCGACTCAAATATAAAATACATACCGGACATTGTCTTTCAAGTGTGCAGTTTTAATTTTGAATTTTCCTTTCTTGAACAGTTTTCCAAATCTCTTTAGTTTTTCTACTTTCGAATCTCTAGATAAAGGGGGGAGGGAGAGAATCACCATCAAATTTAAAGCAAATTGAAATGCAATCACTCCTTACCATTTATTATTATTAACATTATTAATATTATTTATTTATTTACTTATTTACTTATTTGACTTATACACCACCCATCTGGGATACACTCCCACTCTGGGCGGCTCACAATGTTAAAAAGAGCAGAACAAACACCAATAAACCATAGAACAACCTCCATCCCCCAAGTAAAATCATAACTGAGGACCACTAGCCTGAGTGACAAAATATGATGGGAGGCTCTCCTATTTTGTCTTCAATAAGCTTCCAAAGGCCTCCTTGAAAAGAAGGGTTTTCAGTTGCTTCTTAAAGGTCCCTAAAGAGTCAATCAAACGCGGGTCCACAGATAGAGCATTCCATACCCTTGGATGGGTAACGGGCTTTCAAGCTGACCTGGGAGTCGGTACTTGGAATTGAGTTGTCAGAGAAGAGCGGGTGAACTTTATTAAAGTAATATTGAAAGGATGGCTAGGACAGGCAACAGGAAGTAATCCTAACTATGACGGATAAATATTCAATGCTTCAATATTATGGGATTTAATACCTGCCACTACTTTAAAAGTGGCAATTCATGTGAATACTATGAGAAGACAAGACTCTCTTAAAAAAGCAATAATGCTAGGAAAAGTGGCAGGCAGCAGGAAGAGAGGAAGGCAGACCATAGAATGGATTGACTCAAATGAAAGCGTGGTGCCTCTTTGCGGGGGGCCCACCCACCCGGACTCAGACATCCGGGTGAGTTAGGGGGCGTGGCCACCCCTCTATAAAAGGGCTGGCCACGAGGCAGCCGAGCTGCCATTTTAGAATTGCGACAGAGAGGAGAAGTTTTCTCCGTCGCGTACTCCTTTTAGCCGATTCCCGGCTGGGAAAAGAAAAAGACCCCCTTTTTAGATTTACCTCTCAGCTACCACGGTACTTTAATGCAGGAGCTGGATCCCTGGATAGGGATCCTTTGGCGCATATTAATTTAGGGAGACAAGGCTCCCAAGCAAAAGGCTCCGGCATTGAAGCCGCGGCCGAGGGGAAGGGCTTTTACCGGCCCTTCATCGGATGGGGGCCAGCCTTTGGGTCGAAGGACCAGGGCTGCGCCCCCACAGCAGGGCAGTGATGGGACCTTGCCCACTGGTACCAGTGGGGCCGGTCAGGCTACCACTTGGCAGCCGGGTGCCAGCTGCAGAGCCGGGCCGGCGCAGGCTGGCCCCTCGGGGGCTTCAGCCCTGAGCGCACCTTTACAGGGCCCGGTACAGGGTGGCCCAGGGGGCCTGGTGCAGGTGTCCGTCCCACAGCTCCTCCGGCCCCCCACGGGCCTGAGTTCTGGGTATGGCCCTATTCTGGCCCTGGCTCCCCTTTTAGGTTGCCATTTCACCAACTGCCTATTAGGCCGTCTGGCCCACCTTATACTGGGGGCTCTGAGGCAGTGGATGCTTTAATGGCACGTATAGCAGTGCTGGAGGCATCTTTGGGCATTACCCAGCCACCTTCTGAGGGGGGTGCAACCGCTTGTTCAATGTCGTCCCCTTCATCGATCCCGGCCAACTTGTCGGCCGTGATGCTTCAGCGGGCGGCTAACCGGGTCGAGCTGCTTGAGACTGTCCAGCCAGCCCCGGCTGGTGCCTCACAGCTCCCCGTGCGACCTGATGTACAGGCTGGGAGCAGCCAAAGGGGTACCAGAGCTCGATTCCAGTCACGAGCTCTGACGCCCACCGTGGGCTGGAACCCCTGGTGGGGGCGGCTCATGGGGGTGCGACTAGTGAGTATCAGGTTCAATTTAGTGCATCACCATCACTGTCCACTTACACTGGGGGGTTCAGTGGCCCTGGCCGCGTCAAGTTGATGTGGGTGGGCAGCCGTTACCACATTGTCCCCTTAACCCCTGGTTCCCAAATGGTCCCTCGTTCTGGGCGGGGGTTCCGCCCTTGGGGCCGTGCCAAGCATTGCAGGGGCTGTTCAGGTCCCGCTGCGTATACCCTATATACAAAATGTGCCGTCGATGGCTTTACCGACGGCTGGTTATTCCTTGCCCATGGGTGATCATTTGTCACAGGTCATGAGGGACAAGATTTGGAGTGGGGAGTATGTTGATATTTTCTCCCTCTTAAACCGTGAGCCCACTAAGGAGGAGAGGGAGGGACAGGATGACAGAGACAAGAAGCTGTCCCGTCGTCGTAAGCCACCGTGTAACTGGGCCAACTGGTTGCCGGCATACTTTATATATATGGCGGTATGCCTCAGGGCCGGCCAGATTTGGCCACTCCGATGGTTCAATACCTTGATAATATTTACAGGGCGATGGTTGATTTCCCGGGCCCATCGTAATTGGCTTACGATGAGGAATTTAGGATGAGGGTGGCCCTACATCCTGAGATGAGGTGGGATGAACCCTGTCAGCAATTGTGGCTCTTGTACATGACTCCCACGCGCCTGGCGCCTGGTGATAGGTACCATTGTGGTCATGCTGTGCAGCGGGCTGCTGCAACACAGGTTCCCCAACAACCGGTGGGGCAGGGGGTTCCAGCCCGCCTGCTGTGTTGGACCTTCTCAGCTAGCGACATGTGTAATAAGCACCAGTGTCGTTCCCGACATGAGTGTCCCTTTTGCGCTGGCCCCCACGCCACCTCCGCGTGCCCGCAGGCTGGTGGGTTACGGGGCAGAGGTAGGGGTGCACATGGGGCGATCAGAGCTCCGTCTGATGGAACTAGCCAGGCGAAAGGCCCCCTCCCCAATTAGTGTACTCATGCTGGAGCGATGGCTCTCAGCTTATCCAAGAAGGGATGATGAGAGGTACCTGCTGGAGGGTTTCCAATGGAGCTTTCGTATTCCATTCAGGGGTGTTAGGGGCCCCAAGATGCTCCTAATTTAGTTCCCTTGAAAGGTAACGAGGAGGTTGCTGCACTGAGCATAGCTAAGGAAGTTGAGGCTATGAGAGTAGCGGGCCCTTTCTTGGAACCACCTTTCCCTAATTTGAAGGTCTCCCCTCTGGGGCTAGTACCGAAATAGAACTCGGGCAACTGTCGTCTAATCCACCATCTAGCTTACCCTGTGGGTTCTTCGGTCAGTGATGCGATTCCTGATGACCTTGTTCAGTCAGGTACACGCCATTTGTTCAGCTCCTACAAGTGGTACGCTCATGCGGTCCTGGTGCTTTCCTGGCATAGTGTGATATGAAATCGGCTTTCCGATTACTGCCAGTGCACCCAGGGGATTTTGAGCTATTGGGTTTTAGGTTCCAAGGGGAATTTTACTTAGATAAGGCTATGCCTTTTGACTGCTCTATTTCACGTTCGGCATTCAAACGATTCAGTACTTTCCTTCAGTGGGCCTTTGCTTGCAGGTTGGGGTCCCGGTCTCTAGCCCATTACCTCAATGACTTTTGGTTCGGGGGTGAACGGGGCTCGGACACGTGCACGCGCCTCCTCACTACATTTCAGACACTCATGCGGGAACTGGATGTCCCCTTAGCGCCTGAAAAGATCGAGGGCCCAGCTACTAAGCTCACATTTCTAGGCATTGAAATTGACTCTGTCACACAGGCATCCGGGTTACCCATGGATAAGGTGGCTCGGATCTCCGCGGCGATTTTGGCATTGATTGCCAAACGTAAAGTGTCCCCTCGTGAGCTGCTGCTACTTCATGGCCACCTTAACTTTGCCTGCAGGGTGGTGACACCCAGAAGAGCATTGACCAGGCGCCTGTGTGATGCCATGGCTGGCCTGTTAAACCACCACCACAGGGTCCGGCTGACCAGGGGCATACGGGCGGACCTTTCGGTCTGGCTCAAATTCCTCCAGGGTTTTAACGGGGTCTCTTCCTGGAGATCAGACCTTATGGTCTGCCCTAGATTTCATGTACAGTCGGATGCCTCCGGCTCCCTGGGTTATGGGGTTTACTCTGAGGGTAGGTGGACTTACGGCCGAGGGCCTCACGCATGGCTTGGCACGGATCGCCTCCACGATCTTACCTTCCTTGAGTTTCTTCCCAATTTGGGGAGCACTGATGCTATGGGGCGACGAGTGGGCCAACTCAGTGGTCCATTTTTGGTGTGACAATGCGGCAGTGGTGCACATTGTCAACACCCAGACGTGCAAATCCCCCAGGGTCATGGCATTGGTTTGTCAATTCTTTTTGAGAAGCCTACGCCTAAATGTGCTGTTCAGGGCCAGACATGTACCAGGTATTAATAACGATATTGCTGATGCTTTATCCTGCCTGCAGATCCCCCGGTTCCATGCCTTGCTCCGGAAGCAGAGGAATTCCCCTCGCCACTCCCGGCCGATATTTGGACGTTTGCCGAGGAGGGGTGCACCGGGCGACCGGCATGTCATTGGCACCTCGCACGCGTAAGGCGTATCAACATGCTCTCATACGATTTAGAACCTTTTGCGAGTAACTACAGTTCCCTCAAGTGTGGTCAATACCAGTGGACCAGGTTTTACAATACATGTTTATCTTCACAGTCAGGGTTTGGCCCCCCGTACTATAGCCTTCAGGCTTTCGGCACTGGCATTTATGGCCAACGTGGGGGGTTTCAATGACTGCGTGAGTTACTTCTGCATGCGTCGTGTTTTGGAGGGGTGGACACGTGTCACCCCAGTTCGCCGGAGTTTCTGACCCACCTTGCACGAGGCTGGCATAACTTATGTTAGGATAGGTGTGAAGTGGCTCTTGGTCACGCAGCTACCACAGTAGCCTTTTTTGGAGCGCTACGCATCAGTGAGTTGATACCAGAGTTGGTACCATTGTGTAAGGCGGATGTGTCTCGTAGGGCACTGGAACTCGACGATGTCTATGTCACGCATGTGTGGGCTCAATTGGGGATACGGTCCTCAAAGGTTGTTCAGCACAGCATAGGCAGTGGAGTTAGACTGCTACGAGGTTTCTTTGGAGACATCTGTCCGGTTGGTGCCCTACATTAATTTTTGGCAGTGCCTGCTGCACGCCCCAGCCTGTTTTTCTGCCACCAGGATGGGTCTACCCTTACCAAAGTAAAGTTATGGAGGGTGACCGGTACCGCGCTTCACGGTGTGGGGCCCGTTTTGGCACTCGTTTATTTAGGATAGGCATCGCGTTGACCGCGGCTACGTTTGGGGTACTCGAAGGCGGATATATGTGTACGCGTAATTTCTTATATGTACGTCCCCTCACTGTATGAGTACCTAGTTATGTCCTTAACCTCTTCTCCTTTTTTTACAGATCCTGTGTGTCTCTGCACACCGGTGGCAGTGGGGCTGGTGGGCCCCAAGTATGTACACTGGGCAGCAGTATATGCCCCGTCTTGGGCTGCGTGCATCCGCACGTATGCGATGGTATGGTATGCGCGGCACAAGGGGGCAGGAACTGTTGCCATTTCTGATGTCCATCAGGGATGCTGGACCGCCCGACGTTCTTATTCTGCACCTCGGCGGCAATGATCTTATACGGATCACTGCTATTCCTTAAACTCTTGAGGTGCAGTGACCTGGCGTTTTATATCATGTATGGCTTGCACACGGTCGCTATGGTCTAACATCGTGCCGAGACACCAATTTAGGGGAGACGTGGATCTCCGTGGTTCGGACTGTTCCGGCAGTCAGTGGACAGGGCTGTTGCCCGGTCCCTTGCTGAGCATGGTTGGGAGACAGCCATTGGAAACCTGCGGATAGGCTTACAAAACCTTTTGCTGGTAGGCAAGATATGGGGTCCACCTGTCGGCTGGAGGTATGTACCTCTTTCTGGGTGAGGTGCAAGCAGGCCTGGCGACCGAGCTGACGGTCTGGGGTGGGGGGCGGTGAGTCATCATGGTTGCCTCCCCGTGTGGCGGGTAGCACTGGTAAGGTAAAGATTTATGACCCATAGGTATCCGGCAGGTTCGCAATTGACTGGCCAACACTTAGACAGGTACAGGGGTAATAGCTTTGGCCAGTCAATGACGAACCAGGCAAGGGGTGATGGCAGGAGCTTAACAGCCTGCATCACCTTGAGATTTAACGGATACACGTCATAGGGTGGGGTCAGTAGATAGTTTATTGACTCCGGTCAACAATTTGTTTGTGTCAACAAACAAATTGATACAAATAGTTACATGTAGCCAATTGCCATTGGCATTTTGGGAGGAACCTTACCAGTGTTACTGCGGCCTGCTTGCCTTAAAGAATTACAATTGAATGATTACATCAATTGAAAGTTATAATTCAGACTAGGGCATTATTCAATAAAAGTGGCCCGATGCCTTTATCCATATACCGGTGTCTGAGTCTTTCTTTGGGGGGTGTGCCTGCAATGAAAGCGTGGTGCCAAAATGGCCGCTGCGCTCTTTGCGGGGGCCCCCCCGGACTCAGACATCTGGGTGAGTTAGGGGGCGTGGCCACCCCTCTATAAAAGGGGTGGCCACGAGGCAGCCGAGCTGCCATTTTAGAATTGCGACGGAGAGGAGAAGTTACCCCCTCCCTAGTGAACAGTGTGATTTTTTGGTCGCTGCGGGGCTGGGTGGGAATTTTTGGCCCGAACCTACACTTGGCACCTTGGTTCTGGCTTTTTTGCCCATCCCACACTGTTGCTAGTGTTTGAGCATAGGGGTTAGTTGACTTTGGTCACTTTGGCGGGTAGCACTGGTAAGGTAAAGATTTATGACCCATAGGTATCCGGCAGGTTCGCAATTTACTGGCCAACACTTAGACAGGTACAGGGGTAATAGCTTTGGCCGGTCAAGGATGAACCAGGCAAGGGGTGATGGCAGGAGCTTAACAGCCTGCATCACCTTGAGATTTAACGGATACACGTCATAGGGTGGGGTCAGTAGATAGTTTATTGACTCCGGTCAACAATTTGTTTGTGTCAACAAACAAATTGATACAAATAGTTACATGTAGCCAATTGCCATTGGCATTTTGGGAGGAACCTTACCAGTGTTACTGCGGCCTGCTTGCCTTAAAGAATTACAATTGGATGATTACATCAATTGAAAGTTATAATTCGGACTAGGGCATTATTCAATAAAAGTGGCCCGATGCCTTTATCCATATACCAGTGTCTGAGTCTTTCTTTGGGGGGTGCACCTGCAATGGATTTGGACCAGTATAATGATCTTCCAACCAGCAACGTAATGCAATGCAGTCTTTCCAAAGTTTTGTGATATTTACAAAGTTGATTTACCTAATGAATCTATTTTATTGCTATGTTTATAGGTCTGCACTGAATTAGAGTTACACAGAAATAAACACTTTATGTGCCAACAACACAGTCTAGAATCTAGATAAATAATGTTTCAGCTAATGTGTTCTAATTTAACAAATTTTATAACTTTGAAAGGCAATATATCAGTGTGACGATTATATACTGTACATCACACAAGATGACCACACATTCCTTTTGAATTGCCCAGGCTTTTGCCTGGATCATGTATGAAAAGAATGAACAGAAGCATTATTTGAAGAGACAGAACACTCACTCTATTCTTGATGATCCATAACCTTCACTTTGAATATCTTCATATGTTTCTTCATAGACATCAGCTGCAACTTAATAAAAAATAGTTACCTTCAAAACATGAAAAGAATCTAGACAACTAGTGCATAAAATTAGATGCTCAAAGACTTTCAGGGATACAACAACCACATCAAAAGTACCATATACAGTAGCATTTTGCATAGTCAATTATTTTTTTTAAAATGCTTTAAAAGAGACATCAGAGCTTGGAAAAGCTCTTTTTTCAGATGGTTAACTCCCTGTATTGCCCTGCCTTAATATTCCCTGCAGTCTAAAAAGGTAACTTCTCCAGGCTTTGAGAGACACATGTCTATGTCAGTTCTGAAAGCATGAAACAACACCCCATCCATTTTTTCCCTGGATCACAGAAAGATGAACTCGAACAACTG
Source organism: Bradypodion ventrale (assembly GCA_035047345.1). Taxonomy (NCBI): domain Eukaryota; kingdom Metazoa; phylum Chordata; class Lepidosauria; order Squamata; family Chamaeleonidae; genus Bradypodion; species Bradypodion ventrale. The sequence continues at coordinate 94,700,318 of JAWDJE010000004.1, forward strand.
AAGCCAAAGAGTTTCCTCCTCTTTATGAATGGAATGTTTCTAGTCTGTTGGAGACAAGCAATGAGAAACCTGGGGAACATAGTGAAAGGCAGAGACATCACACTGAAAACAAAAATTAGAATAGTCAAAGCAATGGTCTTCCCAGTAGTAATGTACGGATGTGAGAGCTGGACAATTAGGAAGGCTGAACGCAGAAGAATAAATGCCTTTGAAATGTGGTGTTGGAGGAGGGTTTTGAGAGTCCCCTGGACAGCGAGGACAACAAATAGGTCAATCTTAGAAGAAATTAACCCTGAATGCTCACTGGAAGGTCAAATAGTAAAGATGAAGCTAAAATACTTTGGACATCAAATGAGAAGGGAGGATTCACTTGAGAAGGCATTGATGTTGGGAAAGGTGGAGGGCAAAAGAAGAAGGGGGAGGCCAAGGATGAGATGGCTAGATGGCATTGTAGACACAATGGGCACAGAGCTGGGAGGGCTGAGGGGGATGGTGGAGGACAGAGGTGCCTGGAGAGCAATGGTCCATAGGGTCGCAAAGGGTCAGAACCGACTGTGCGACTGAACAACAACAACACAAGTTATTCCAATAGTCAATAAGATTTGATACAAATAGACAATAAGATTTGATACAAATACAGAAAATAGATTATGAAAGAGTGAAGGAACAGGTATATTTCAAATCCATAATATCTCACAAGAAGAAATGCCCAGAGATCTTACCCGAATATAAGGTAAGAGCTATTGGAAAGTTTCCAGGCAATGAATTATCCATATAAACTCCTACATTAGAATATGTTAAATGAGGCAAATCTATATAGAAATGTAATTAGATTTTTTTTAAAAAAATGCTAATCTGTTTTAGTAAATTTTACAAATACTAAATAATCCATATATTCTTTGTCCAAAAGTCTATAAAATTACTGAACCTGAAAAGTAGACTAAAAATTGTCACTGTTCCTGCCATGAAACATTAGTATCAAGTTACATTAAAAACAGTGATGACCATGCCATCAACTATTGCACACAGAATTGGTACTGTTAAGTATTATTATGGGCAAATCAGTTTCCCATAAAAAGATCATTTTTTCTCTCTTTGAAAGTACAATGATAGCCCTGGACATTTTAATTATGGTTGGCTCAGAGAGCAGATAGGGTGGAAAGTATATGTAACATTGTTGTGTCCAAACGTTTATTAACATATATTGCTTTGAGTTGCATTCACCATTAAGTCTTTGCTGTATTTGCACCCTTTTCTGTAAGGTGCCTTATTCATATGTTTTCAATGTACCTTGAATGGTTCTGCACAGGTTTCCTGTGTTAACTAAAGTCTGGGCAAATGTATCACTGTAACTGCCTTCCTATCTCTATATAAGTTGCTACCTCATTCCTGTTTTCCCCAGTCCAGTAACACTCCGAACTGAGCTATAATAAATGACTTATTGGCTAACCCCTGATCTGCTGTCACATTGGAGTTAATACATGAACTCAACAAACATAAAGGTCACCCTTGCTCGAAAGCCAGTCATATCTGACTGTAGAGTTCAGTGCTCATTTCTGTTTATAGCCAAAGAGCCAGCACTGTCTGCATCTGCAGACATTTCCATGGACATGTGGCAGGCATGCCTAGAGACCTGAGTGGACAGAACGCTGTCTACCATCCCACCAAAGTGGTACCTATTTATCTACTTGCAATTTCTTACTTTCAAACTGCTAGGTTGGCAGGAACTGGGACAGAGATGGGAGCTCATTCTGTCATGCAGTACTTGGGTCTCAAACTGATGACCTGCCGACCTTCCAGTCATCAAGTTCAGTGTCCCACTTGAGCCACCACAGTCCCCTAAGGCTTAAACCCTTGTTCTAACACCAACCATAATAGACCCACTAATCAATATTATTTGCCTATGTTTTCAGTTGCCATTCAACAGTTGATTCAATATGTTTATCCCAGTAGGCACAAAGAGTTGGATTTAGGCCTACAAATGTGTTCGCTATGTTGTGGCCTTGCACACAGTAGTTTTAAGAAGGGAAGGGCTCTCAAACTGCTGACCTGCTGAACCTCTGGTCATCAAGTTAATATTTTAACCACTAAGCCACTGTAGTCCCCAGAAAGTATCTGTACTTAGCTGTAAAACGCATTCAGTGGCCTAAAACAAACTAATGTCTCTTAGCTTAAAATCACGGCAGGGTAGAACCAGGTATGGAATATTGAGCAATTTCCTTACCTAAACAAACAGTTAGAGGAGGGATGCATTAAAAATATCTCAATTTGTAGGGAAAAGTCACAACTAGGAGGAGGAGGAGGAGAAGCGGCAATAGTGGCGGCAGCTGGAGTGCACAGAAGGAAAATGATGGACTATGTCACACTCCTTCTTTGAAAGGTAGAGGCATGTCTTAAGACTAGAAGGCCCATCACAAGAAATCCATATAAGTTCTCCAGTTAGAGAAGAAATCCCATAGAACAATTGCTGTTCTAGAACAGAATAGGAATGGCAAGTTTACAGATGAATTACCAACTAATTACTAACTAGTAGGAATTAGCACTGTTAGAGAATGAAGGTACTACCACATCAGAATACACAAACTTTGTGTGATTCTGGAAAATGAACATTTGGATCAGGCCTGCTTAATACTAAAAAGAGTTCCTACTGGAATCTCATGGCATGTTTCTAGTCTATTAGTTTGTTTAGTACAACTATGGAAGCTGAAATCTTTGCTTGTGTTGCAGGTAGAGCATAGGTCTGAAGCTGGTGGCAATTCAAAGCTAAACATAGATTTGCTCCAGGATGCCCAACTCATGCTCTTTATTACCACAACACCTGCTTTTGAAAGAAAATTTTATATGGCTATCCTAGTTAAATGCACTACAAATATGAAATGTTTAGCCAAATCTTAAAACAAAGGCAAGTTCAAGGAATCTCATGCAAGCCAGATACAGAAAACACACCAATGGAGAGACTAGAGTTACAACTTAGCTGCAAATGAACTCATGGACTGTGTTACTGTATAGGAAACTTTTTATGAGTAGTTAGAAAGGAATTGTTGATGGTCAGTGTTTTAGGCAGACACACCAAACTTGGTATTTTGAGAACGTATAACGTTCATTGGAAACTTGGCAGATTTTTTTCATGAGTTAGATTATTTTTCTGGGAGACTTTTGCAAGAATGAGTCCTCTGTTCTGCTGTATCTGCCGTTCCATAACTGGTCCATTTTGTTCATGTTTCATTTATTTTAAAATGTATTTCTTTTGTGCTTACGGGCCTCTGAAGCAAATGAGCTGTGGGCATCGTAGGCTTGCCTGCAAAAGAAAAATGTTCAAAAAGCATAGTATCAAAGGCATGCTTCAGATGTCAAACAACATAATCCATTTTTCCAAAAGCTTAAACTGACCCTCAGATACTTCATTTTTATAGATCACTCACAGGTCTCTCTGTATTCCTTCCACATCATCATACATTTCCTCCACAGGCTGTGCACATTTAGAAGAGCTTGAGTCACAGCGTGCATGGCCTTCTTTTTTAGTCATGGTTTCCAGGCACACATATTCATCTGAAACTGAAGCAGAATTATACTTTGTGAGCTCTCCAGAATGTATACAAACTAAATGGGTTGAGGCTAAAGAAGCACAATTGAATCATTGAGTAAAACCCACTGAACCTGACGCAACCTCTGAGTAGACTTGTGTCAGATTGTGTTGCGTGTCTGACTTCTTTTACAAGTACAAAATAAATGAACACTATACAGTAGTAGCTAAACAAAAATATAGACGAGAGAGAATTAAATTGTGTAATTTGGCATAGTATTAATGTTAAACATACTGCTGTGAAGAAGCACATGATAGGAAAGATAGTTCTAAGATCCATATCATTTATATGCAGAAAGTTCCAAAAATCGACTCCTGTTACTTCCAGTTACTAACATGTTCTGGCATTTCCAGTTAAAATTGGAATAAATTTCCTCTTTACAAGTTGTACAGCATTCAAATTTGCATATACTGTATGAGGGAAAACTACCTTGACTATGATAGCATCTCCACATGCAGCCTAAAACAGCCTGAATGTTCAGTCATTGCCCTCCACTGTACCTTCTGTGAGATAAAACATGGATAGTATTCCAAAACACTTGTAATGAATGACCAGCTGAAAGCTCATCTCAGCAGAACTCAGAAGCATAGATGCCAACTACATGAATAGTTCAACTGAAGAAATTGACATAGGACCATGATGGCGAACCTCAGCACTCCAGATGTTCTTGGACTTCAATTCCAAGAAAGCCCAAGCCCCTGTAAATCCACATGAATGGGTTTGCTGCAATTCATCTGGCCCACACCGCCCTCGTTGCTTCTGGAAGCGGAAGTAAAATGCGCCCATTGGGATGTACAGAAGAACTACCTGTTATACAGAAGAACTACCTGAAATCATGGTACTGGTAATGTCTATCACTCCCATCTGTCTTGGTTGGGACTGTGGTGACTTAGTGGTTAAGAAGTTCACCTTGTTAGCTGGAAGGCTGGCAAGTCAGCAATTTGAGAATCTGAGTACTGCATGACGGATAGAGTGCCCATCTCTGTTTCAGCTCTTGGGGACTTGAAAGGAGCCTCATTTGGGCATTCCCTGAGTGGAGTTGCTGCTACAAAAATCCTTTCAACCCAGAATAATTTCTGACATGAAATATCGTCTTGGTTCCAAGAGGACTTTGAGAAGCAGTCACTGAAAAACCATAGTCAGCTCTAGTTAAACCCAGTTACTCTGCCCTGTATTACCTGCCCCTCCCTTCTCTGGCAGTCATATGCAGTGAAGGGTATAGAGCAGTGGTTCCCAATGTGGGGCCCACAGGGAGACTTCCTTTCCCAGAAGCCTAAGTCAGTATATTGGCTGATCAATGCTTTGGGGGATTGACTTAGGCTTCTGAGAATTGATGTACAAAATCCGAAGGTTGGGAAACACTGGTGTCGAGGCAATGCTACCTACAACAGAGGATGTCCTCCTTAAGGTTCAATGGTAGCACTCCCAAACAGAGGGAGCAATACCAGAATAGCAGCAAGAGAGAGTGGTAAATATGTTGCCCCCAGGATTGGCTGAAACAACTGCATCAGCATAGCAGACAGTAGAGTTAGCACTGATGATATTAAAAATATTTCGGGGGGGGGGGGGATTCAAATAAGAAATAGTATAGGAAAAGCAAAACGTAGATGGAGGAAGTGAAGCTACAAAACTGAGGTGTCTTTGTTATGAAGAACTACAATAAAACGTAAATTGTGCAGGGGGGTATTCATTAGTTTCTGTGTTTTGAAGCTAAGGCAGTTATGCTTAAAGTGTGGGTACTCCAAGCAACAAATTGAAAGCTGGAATAATTTCCCATTGTCTGTCAAAGGAGGAAGAAACTCTTATTGAAAGCTTTAAGTGCCTTTTCTGAACCATCCTCTGCCATTTAGATAGATTCCCATTGGGCCCATGAGCATCTGAACCCTAACCAACAAAGCCAATGATCTTGGTTCCGTTTTTGTCACTGCGATCATGCAAACCCTACTGAGGCAGACTAATGACTTTCAGTGGGAGTCACAAATACATTTCACAGATGATAACGGCTTTAACACAGCAGTGTTCATATTCGAAGGAGATGTAACAGCATGCTACAAGCCCAGTTTTCAGCTCACAAACACTAGGAGGCTCTTTTGTATTTGAAAAGCAAAACAGGCTGCATTAGCAAAAGTAGCTGAAGAGGCTCACTGAAAGCATATGCCTCTGGAATAAATAAAAGACTTTTGCCAATAAAACTCCCAAATCTGAGAGAAAAGGGAAAGATTCAAGACTAATGCCAGCCCTTTGCACAGCAAGACTCCAGAATGATTTAGGAAACAAGAATATGATAATCTTAATGTGATGGCTAAATTAACCAAATCCCTTGTAAAAATTTTTTTAAAAAAAGAAAGATAAACCAAGATCTGTGTTCATCTCAAATTACTCTCAAAATCAATTAACACATGTATCTTTACTACTGTGCAGTAACAAACCCACGTTAGAACAGTAAAACCATCATTTAGGTGCACACATATTCAAAGAAATATAGACATCTAAAATGATACTGTAGTGCCTTTTTATGAGCACTTACAACAGGCAAAATGAATTTAGCCACAGACTTTATGATTTATTGGTTTACACCAGCCAACAAATATTTTATATACCATGTGAATGGCCTTCTGGGACATTTCATCAAAATAAAGTTGAGAAGTCTGTTAACACTCCTTGTGGAGGCTTCATTCAGAAAAGACATGGTCTAGTTTTCAAAAGAATATTTCTGTATCAAGTGATTCACACATGTCATCTGCAATCCTTATATGTCTTCAAACCAGGGATGGAGAACTCACTTTAGGAGCTCCCCAATCTTCTAATCCCAGTTGATGTTGGTGGTGGAAGCACAGGTTGTGCACCATATGAGCATGACCACACACCTTGACCTCACAGTTGCCTCAGGTGGAGGTCACAACTGCAAGGGAGGGTCTATTTTTGGTCCCTCTGCAATGTGCTTTAAGACACAAGTGTGCAAAGTTCCACAAAAAGACACACTGCAGCTCCTGGAAGCCTTAAGATTACCTGCCCGTGGAAGGACAGCAAAGATGGGGCCAGCCTGGGGTGTTGAGATGGAGAGAAAGGCCTCTCCCGAAGATCTTAACACCTTGACAGGTTCATAAAGAGAAGCACAGTCTTTTAGATAGCTTGGACCCAAGTTGTTTTAGGGCATTGTAAGTTTAAAGTGTTGGTATTTAAGGGTTTTAAACTTAAAAACAACTTAATAGGAATAGATCTCTTAGTTACCCTTTTAATGACCAGCAACAAATAGCACTAATCGGGTAACTAAGTATGCTTCAAACCCCAAGAGTTCCTAGTTCCTAGTTCTCCCTTTTCTCTTACTGTTGTACCTCATCTTTCAATCCATATATAAGAACCAATGCAAATCTTAAACTAATGTCTGGATTTGTAACTTCCCAAAAGAGATCAAGACTGCAATCATTTGCAAACATTTGCCTGTGTAAGTGTAATTCCCATACAGAATTAAGAATAGAGCAATAGCAAGAAGGTACTCACAATTTCTATCCTTTACTACTCCTTCAGAAAAACACAATGTGGTCTCCTCTTGAAATGGGTACTTTTCACCTCTACGTTCTCCATTTATTTTTGATATAATATGAAATCCAGCATGGCTGTTAATCTATTAGCAAATATATTGATATTCAGGTTACATTCCTTTCAATATATTTTTGCCCAATTCATGCTACAAGAAGGAATGATTTAACATAATTGTTTCAGGAATTCAAGGAGGATTAATTGGAGTCTCCAGTGGGTTCCCCCCCCCATTTAGGTAGCAACTAGAAATTAAACTGCTTCATACCAGTAAAATGGCTTTAGCAGATGTCTGTAGTCTACTACACAACATGGAACCTCTTCCTTATTAAAAAATAAATTCTTGAAACTGAGTATCTTATAAACATTTTTAAGAGGAAATTTCTGAATCTCATCCTCAGTAAGCCTTAAACAGTTTGGGACCTTCCTACCTATTGGAGCATCTTCCCCTCAAGACATCAGCCCACATCACTTGATCCTCCCAAATAGTGCAGCTCCAAGTTCTGACCCCAAGATTGGGAAGGAAGGCGATGACTCGGAGAAGAGCCTTCTGGGTGGTGGCACCAACTTTGTGGAACTCCCTCCCAGTTGAACTGCACCAGATCCCATTCCTGTCTATATTTAAAAAGCAACTTAAATAGTTTCTTTTTAAAGAGGCCTTTGAGAATGTTTAGACAATGGCTCAGCACTAGGTTTTCTAAATGTTCTCTCCCCACCGTCAACAGGGCTTTTGATTTTTAAAATGTGTTTTTAATATGTTTTTTTTATATTCAAGTTTTGTCTTAGCTGCCCAGAGTAGGAAAACCTCCTAGATGGGCGAGATATAAATGGAATAAATAAATAAATAAATAACTTAACCTAGGAAGGGATGCTTGCAAAAGGGGCATAGCTTTTTGGTATTTCCATGTATTATCATATACAGTAAAACCCCGATTTACATATGCCTCGAGTTACATAAAATTTGACTTACATAATGACTTTGTGCTAAAACCATGTCCTGATTTACACGATTTCCTATGGGTTTGCTTTGAGTTACACAAAGATAATTTTTCCTATGGGTTTGCTTCAAGTTACGTAAAAAATAATTTTTCCTATGGGTTTGCTTTGAGTTACATAAAAACCGATTTGAGCAAAAGCCTATGGAACAGACTTTTTTTCATAAGCAGGGGTTTTACTTTATAGGCATGTGTGCTGTATGGAGAAGATCCCAAATTCAGTGCCTCATATGTTCAGTTAAAAGGATTAGGATATCCAGTCCCATTTCTGAGAAAGCTGGCAGCTATTTTCCAGGGTCTCAAATAGGAAGCACACCCTGGTGCTATTTTCAATATACTACTAGTTTCAATACAAGTAGCTCCAAACATCTATGTATTCTCACCAGAAGATCAATGCTAATTTAGATAACAGTTTTCCCACATCCCTGATATTACCATGACTACTGATACAGATGTCTCTAACATTCAACTGCATCCAATTCCAGTGATACACAGCTTAGTGTCATACTAGGAAGGAAGCTCCAGGATCACTGGCCCAGAAGAAAGTAGTTTCCCCACAGTGGAAGTTTTTGCTCTACACAATGTTTTGTAGAAACTGAAGGGGTCATGGACAAACCGAGGACACACAGTTGTCTTTCTTCCCCTCCTTTGTCGATCCTATGATAGCTAGAGAGTTATATAAAAGAGCTCAAAACCTGGCTGGCGGGCCAAGTATGGGGTGCAGGTGGAAGTGTGACCCCTGTTGGGTGGTTGGTGTAGAGCTGAACTCTTCCCCCCTTCGGTTCCTGCACCCTTTTATGGGGTGGGTAGTTTTAATTAGTTTTAATTATTTTTATTACTTTTTATGATGACAATGTTTGTCTTATTTGCTGTTTCATCCTGTGATTGTGAACCACCCTGAGTTGGCCTTGGCCGAGTGGGCAGTGTAGAAATCGAAAAAATAAAATAAAATAATAAAAATAAACTAATGACATTGTCTGCCAAGCAATTGTACTTCACACCTTAAAAAGAAGAACTATGAGACAGTCATCCCTTGTTTCACTAATATTCCTCCATTTAAATATACCTTGACCATTTCTTTAGCTTGTTTTAGTGGTCCTCTCTCTTTTGTAGCCTCCTTTTCAGCACTGAAATATAACAGATTAACATGTTGCAAATATGTGTTGCAATGATCGTATTGCAAATGTGTTTATACTGTTACATATAGTCTATTAATCAACTGAAAAATTTAATAATTTACTTTAAATAAATAATATCCCTATCAAGCCTTATTGATACAAAGAGCCAGTGATAGGACTTCCTCATTTCCTGTTTTCAGACTAGACTGGCCTGCAATTTTTTTCACTATGTTAATGGTTTATATGCAAGGAACAAGAGATACAGTATTCAGATATTCATCTGATACAAATAATGGGTGACTGGAAAATTACTACCATATTACCAGAATTGACACACTCAATTGTGAGCTAGCCATTAAATTCAAATTATAAATATCATTTATAATTGCAATTGTATCACGCAGCTTCATATACAGTAATCCTTAATAAATTGCTGTGGGTTTGCCTTCTTCACCACAAGCTCCCAAGCTGGAAGTGAAGTTCCTTTGAGTTGGCAAAATGTCATTGTTCCTAAGATTGGTATACATAGTGATACTGTACTAGTATTATCAGTTCTATGGATAAGTTGCATTTAGAATTTAGTCATTTTGCTTCTCATTTGTCATAAACCATTTTGAGAGTTTTCTCAGTCATACCAAGAAAATCCATATCTCTTGAATTTAGCTATTGATAGTGAGTTCTGTTCAGTTCATTTTAGGTAACAACTTTCCAGAATCCATACAGAGGGAAAAAGCAATTGAGAACTTTGTACATTCTTAATAGCCACACTATGAGTCAGATACACTGGTACTTAGTCAATAAAATCTTTTAAAGGACAGTATTTTTTAGGTCTACTGGAAATCCTGTCCCTCACCCTAGTATTAACTTGCAGTTTGACTAACACAATTCATTGTAATCTGTATAATGCTTCGATATACACTGGATGATCTAGATCTTTGACAGAATGAGGGTGAAATCCATGCATTTTCAAAACAAATTCAGACATCCAAAGATATCATTCTCCTTTGATCTGCTTTCTTAGTTCAAAATGTTTGATGAGGTACGCAAATGCATTTTCCAAATTTCTCCAGATACAAACCCAGAAGTGGAACAGAAAGTACATCATTATCACTGGACACAATCTAGTTCAGGAGTTCTCAACCTTTTTAAACTGGGTGCCAGGTCATGCTCCCTCAGACAGCTTTGGGGGGTGGATGGCCATTTTGCCCTTCCTCCACCACATGGCACTTCCTGGTGTGGTGGAGGCAGTGGGGGGGGCACATGAAATGGTGTTGCAGGCCACATCTGGCCCATGGGCCACATGTTGAGAATCCCTGATCTAGTTTAAAGTAAGCCAAATGAGAATGAAATACATTACCATTAATCCATCCAACTTTAGCTACTCTGATTTGTCAAATTCAAACTACCCTCATGGTAGAAGTAAGAACAGCAACACACTCCCAACTTTTTCTACAAAATGAATTACAGTAATACCCCGCATCCCCAGCCGGGGGGGTGAGGAAGAGGAGGAGAGCCAGCCAGCCAGCCGAGTGGCGGGAGGGCCAGTCGCCGCCGCCGCTGGGCAACCACCCCCAGCCGGGGGGTGAGGAAGAGGAGGAGAGCCAGCCAGCCGGCCGAGCGGCGGAAGGGCCAGTCGCCACCGCCGCCGGGCAACCACCCCCAGCCGGGGGGTGAGGAAGAGGAAGAGAGCCAGCCAGCCGGCCGAGCGGCGGAAGGGCCAGTTGCCGCCGCCGCCGGGAAACCACCCCCAGCCGGGGGGTGAGGAAGAGGAGGAGAGCCAGCCAGCCAGCCGGCCGAGCGGTGGAAGGGCCAGTCGCTGCCGCCGCCGGGCAACCACCCCCAGCCAGGGGGTGAGGAAGAGGAGGAGAGCCAGCCAGCCAACTGGCAGAGTGGCAGAAGGGCCAGTCGCCGCCGCTGCCGGGCAACCACCCCCAGCCGGGGGGTGAGGAAGAGGAGGAGAGCCAGCCAGCCAGCCGGCCGAGCGGCGGAAGGGCCAGTCGCCGCCGCCGGGCAACCACCCCCAGCCAGGGGATGAAGATGATGAGGAGGAGAGCCAGTTGAGCGGCGGAAGGGCCAGGAGAAGACCTTTTGACAGAAGGGAAGAGGGCAGAGGAGGAAAAGCAGGGGGAGAGACTCAGAGTCCCAGGCAAAGGATAAGTACCTGATATGCAAATGTAGAAGACTTAATATAGAAACTGACATAGAGACTGTGTTTAAAGTGTGATAATATGCATGATAATATGTTGTCTAAAATGTTTTAAACTTTAAAAACTGTGATAAAATGCATGAGGAGGGGAAAATGGCGTAGACACCGGCAAACTATGCCACAAAGCTTGCCAAGAGAACCCTATTGACCAAAACAAAAGGCAAAACAAAGGGGCAGGCTAGGTGATACAGGATGCTTAACACCACAGAAGGGAGGAAGGAGAGGGGCAGGAAAGGGGGAGGGGAAATGCAATGTTGTAAGGAGCAATACTGCATAGAGACATGGAATGTGAGATCAATGAACCAAGGTAAACTGGAAGTGGTAAAAAATGAGATGGAAAGAATAAGCATTGACATCTTAGGCATCAGTGAGCTCAAATGGACAGGGATGGGTGAATTCAGCTCTGGAAACCATCATATCTACTACTGTGGGCAAGAAAACCTTAGAAGAAATGGAGTAGCCATAATTGTTAATGAAAGAGTGAGAAAAGCAGTAATGAGATACAACCTTAAAAATGACAGAATGATGTCAGTCAGAATTCAAGGCAAACCTTTCAATGTCACTGTGATCCAAATATATGCACCAACCACTGGTGCAGATGAAGCCACAATGGACCAGTTCTATGAGGACTTACAACACCTCATAGAACAGACACCAAGAAATGATGTCCAAATTATATTAGGAGACTGGAATGCCAAAGTAGGAAATCAATAAGTGGAGGGAATAACAGGCAAATTTGGTCTTGGAGTACAGAATGAAGCAGGGCAAAGATTGATAGAGTTCTGCCAAGAGAACGCACTGGTCATAGCAAACACTCTCTTCCAGCAACACAAGAGGCGACTTTACACGTGGACATCACCAGATGGCCAACACCGAAACCAAATTGACTACATACTCTGCAGCCAAAGATGGAGAACCTCCATACAGTCAGCAAAAACAAGACCTGGAGCAGACTGTGGCTCATATCACAACCTACTGATAGCAAAATTCAGGCTTAGACTAAAGAAAATAGGGAAAACACGGAGACCAGAAAGATATCACCTAGACAGCATCCCTAAAGAATACACGGTGGAGGTGATGAACAGATTTAATGGCTTAGACTCGGTAGACAGAGTACCAGAAGAATTATGGACGGAGATGAGGGACATCATGCAGGAAGCAGCAAAGAAAACCATACCAAAAGAAAAGAAGAGTAAGAAAGCAAAGTGGTTGTCTGATGAGGCTCTTAAAATAGCAGAGGAAAGAAGGAATGCAAAAGTCAAAGGAGAAAGGAAAAAATACAATCATTTGAACACAGAATTCCAAAGAAAAGCAAGGAGAGATAAGGAAAACTACCTAAAAGAACAGTGCAAAGAAATGGAGGAAAACAACAAAAGAGGCAGAACCAGAGATCTTTTCAAAAAAAATCGGCGAAATCAAAGGAACATTTAAAGCAAAAATGACCATGATAAGGGACAAAGATGGAAAGGAGCTAGCTGATGCAGAAGAAATTAAGAAAAGATGGAAAGAGTACACAGAGGAACTTTACAAAAAGGACCTCAACACTCCTGACAATCACAATGATGAAGAAATTGAACTTGAGCCAGACATCCTGGAGAGCGGTGTCATAAAGGCCCTAAAGAGCACTGCAAACAACAAAGCTAGTGAAGATGATGGTATCCCAGTTGAATTTTTCAAAGCGCTAAAAGATGACGGCGTCAAATTACTGCATTCAATATGCCAGCAGATTTGGAAAACAAAACAGTGGCCACAGGATTGGAAAAGATCAGTATACGTCCCAATCCCAAAAAAGGGCAATGCCAAAGAATGTTCAAATTATCGAACAATCGCACTCATCCCACATGCCAGCAAGGTGATGCTTAAGATAATACAGGATAGACTTCAGCAACATGTGGAGAGAGAATTACCAGAGGTGCAGGCTGGTTTCAGAAGAGCCAGGGGGACTAGAGACCACATTGCCAACATACGCTGGATCATGGAGAAAACAAAGGAATACCAGAAACAAGTTTACTTTTGTTTTATTGACTACACCAAGGCATTTGACTGTGTGGACCACAACAAGATGTGGCAAGTAATTAAGGAGATGGGAATACCAGAGCACCTCATATGCCTCCTGAGAAATCTGTACATGAACCAAGAAGCAACAGTTAGGACAGAACATGGAATGACAGAGTGGTTTGGAATAGGAAAGGGAGTAAGACAAGGCTGCATTTTGTCTCCATGCTTATTCAACCTATACACAAAGCACATAATGCACAGTGCAGGGATGGAGGAATCACAATATGGGATTAAAATAGCTGGGAGAAACATCAATAATCTGAGATATGCAGACGATACCACCCTAATGGCAGAAAGTGAGGAAGACCTAAGGAATCTCTTGATTGGGCTGAAGGAGGAGAGTGCAAAAGCTGGCTTGAGACTCAATATCAAGAAAACCAAGATAATGGCAACAGGCCCAATCAGTTCCTGGAAAATAGACAGGGAAGAAGTAGAAGCAGTGACAGATTTTACTTTCTTAGGATCAAAGATCACTGCAGATGGGGATTGTAGCCATGAAATAAAAAGGCGACTGATTCTTGGGAGACAAGCAATGAGAAACCTGGGGAACATAGTGAAAAGCAGAGACATCACATTGCAAACAAAGATTAGAATAGTCAAAGCAATGGTTTTCCCAGTAGCAATGTATGGATGTGAGAGCTCGACAATTAGGAAGGCTGAACGCAGAAGAATAGATGCCTTTGAAATGTGGTGTTGGAGGAGGGTTTTGAGAGTCCCCTGGACAGCGAGGAGAACAAATAGGTCAATCTTAGAAGAAATTAACCCTGACTGCTCATTGGAAGGTCAAATAGTAAAGATGAAGCTAAAGTACTTTGAACATCAAATGAGAAAGGAGGATTCACTTGAGAAGGCATTGATGTTGGGAAAGGTGGAGGGCAAAAGAAGAAGGGGGAGGCCAAGGATGAGATGGCTAGATGGCATTGTAGACACAATGGGCACGGAGCTGGGAAGGCTGAGGGGGATGGTGGAGGACAGAGGTGCCTGGAGAACAATGGTCCATAGGGTCGCAAAGGGTCAGAACCGACTGTGCGACTGAACAACAACAATACCCCGCATAACATTAAAGTTTGGTTCCACAAGCTTTAACGTTATGCGATTGTTAACGTTGTGCGATACATTTACTGCGCAACATTAAACCAAAGCCCACGGTGGCCGCTTTGAGTTGGGAAGGGCCGGGGGAACCCAGCACCAGCCAGGGTAGCGTCTAGGCACCCCCTGCCCTCGAAGTCAAAGCAGCCACCGTAGGCTTGCCCTCTGCTGGCCGCGTTGACTTGGAAAGAGCCGGGAGAGCACCTAGAAGCTACCCTGGATGGCACTGGGTTCTCCCCAGCCCTTCCCAACTCAAAGCGACCCAATCCCTGAGTGGATCGCCTGCTTCTTTGGAAAGGGAACCAGCATTTCCCAGGCAGAGAGCAGCCCTGTGTTCTTTGGGGGAAAGATCTCCAGAGGAAATCTGGGGAAAATGTGATGCATTGCACAACGTTAACTTAACTTTGTGCAGTGCAAATTTCCCCTCAGATTTCCTAACGTTATATGGTTTTAACGTTGTGCAGTGCACATGTTATGTGGAGTATTACTATACTTGTTACAATTTACTGAAAAACAGCAGAAAAACAAGGTTGGTTTAACTGAGAGTTACCCTGATAACTGGCCCATATAGACCCAGGATTTTTCACACACCTGAGGAGATTGTGCAGTCCAAATTGCTTATTCATGTTTCTGCAGCAAAAGTCAAACTATTTCTTAAACCATATGACCTGATGATGTTCACTTTATGGCTTATTTTCTGAAAGACAATTCCATGCTACTCTGCAATCTTTTACTATCAAAATGAATTTATATATTTAAATAAAGAAATAAACATAGCCTCACTAGTTTTGATCAGTGAACATAGATTATATTAGTTAGCAGGGTGCTTATGATCCAAACAGGCCAGCCTTTCATCCCAAAATTTCAAGATTCAGGATTCCTACACAGATCTTGACTCACTGTTAGCTAGCATGCATCAAGAAGCACCAGTTAGCTTAAAAATCAGTATTATATTTTGGTTAACCAGGAGAGCAAACTGATATACTGGGATTCCTGGAACAATTATTTTAGAGGCTAGAAATCTGTCAACAAATTAGGGATAAAAACACTTTGGAATTGTCACATATGTGGATTCCCCATGCCCTGTGGGCATGGAACGGCCCTGGCAGAGGCCACTACGGTAGAGAAAACTCCTGGCCCGTGGTTTCTGCGGGCAGAGAAATTAAGGGGGGTGGATAAATGATAGGGTTTGATTCACCCAATTCCTTGACCTGACCAGCGGATCTGCTGAGAGAGCGAATATCTAACTCTGTTAGCCATTAGAGTAATCCCTCATCCCCGAGTCTCAGTCTTATCCCAGAGGCAAACAGAAGCCATGTTTGCCCCAGTCTAAGCTCTAGACAATGGTGTTTTCCCTGTCAATGTTTGTCCGTGTTAATTAACTTCCCTTAGAGAGATTCCTCATTAACCTGAGCAAATAGGTGATGTGATTTCTGTCAGATGATGGTTTTGCCACCGTTGCGCTTTTCCTTCTATATATGCTGAAGTTTTCCCTCAATAAACTACTGATCTGATCTCGCTCCATACTGCCTCGTATCGTTCATTGATCAGTCTCCTCCGGGACCTCCGGCCCCTAGCGGCCCCGATTCGCCACACACATAGCCTAAGCAGCCCTACTTTGACACGTAGACAAAAGCAAAATGTTTTTAATGACATTTATTTGAATCCTAGTATTATATTCAAAATGTCCATCATTTCCTCCGATACTTCAAAAATGAAACAAAAGCCAATTGTTCTTGGTATTTTGCTCTATTTTCTAAACACAAAGATGAAACTTTAGAAGGAAGACTTACCTAGGTGTGGCAATAAGGAGATTTTGTTTCTAAGCAAAACAGGAAGAAGAAAACTTCAGTTTTCACATCTTTAAATCAGGTCAATCAGAAAGCAATGCAGTGTTGCTCATCAGACAATTACTTACCCTCTAGACTGCGTGTGTGTTAACATGCTCTTACTGCAAAATAATGGCTAGAATCCAAAGAGGCTACTAAATCAGTTGTGTGTGCAGAGACAAATATGTGTGCCAATTTTTCCTTCTGGCCTCAATTTTCAGAGGGTGTTTCAGGGACAGCTTTTCATATTACAAGGGGGTGGGAGGAGGGGATTGGCAAAGATGAAAGGTGTTCATGGAAGCAGCCAGCCTGGTATGTATACAGAATTGTGCTGCCAAGTCTCTTGTTAAACAAAGGATTTAAAATGATACACAACTCTATATCTCCTTTTCCACCTCAGCAGTGGAGTCTGTCCAGGTCCTGGATCAATGTCTGAAGGTGACTAGGATTTGGCTGAGTGAGAATAATACAAGATTAAATCCCAACAAGATGGATATTCTGTTGGTGAAGGTAAATCCATATCAGCTGAGTGGATCCATCCCTAGGCAGGATAATGTCATTATTCCACTTATGGCTCAGATATAAAATCTGGGCATCCTCCTTGTCCCAACTATGACTACAGAGCTACAAATATCTACTGTAGTTAGATATTTTTCATCAACTGCAGTGGACCTCCCAGCTCTGTCCATATATGCATGGGAGATTCCTGACCATCTTGGTTCATGCATTGGTAATCTCTAAGACCGATTACTGCCTTCTTCAAAGAACTCCTCGTTTGATAGCTAAATTCTTCTTGCTCAACTTGAGAAGCAGTAGGGAAAAACACGATATAGCGGAAGTAATACCCATGAGGCATTTCTACCAGTGTGATGTACAACAGTTCCAACATAAACAGTGCAATCAATTGCTCCACCACAATGTGCTTGAACAATTGTGAACCCCACCATTGTGAAGTTCACAATCAATCATATATCAGTAAAGTGTACCACACAACTGATATGTGAACCACATGATTAACAAGTCAATGCTGGCTGCCTGGTTGTAAAGTAAACCACACTTCCAGCTTAAACAAGATTTCAGCCAATGAAACCTGTCATTTCTTGAGAGGGAGAGGGGAAACTGAGGGTGGGCCAAGCTTCACATAACTGGCAAGAGCAGGGGTGCCCAAACTACGGCCCGTGGGCTGGATCATACCTGTCAACCTTCCTGGATTGGCTGGGATTTCCTGATTTTTGGCACCAATTTGCGCCATTTCCTGCCCGCAGCTGCCAAAACCCCAGAATTGGCAGCGGGGGAAAAGTGGTACTATGCATCCCTTCTGCGCAAGTCACATTCTACGCATGCGTAGAAGGCTTTTACACTTGTGTAGAACACGACTTGCGCAGAACCGTTGTGTGCAGGTCCCGGATTGTCCGGAGCCGCAGTTGACAGGTATGGGCTGGATCCATCCCACAGTGCCAAATCATCCAGTCCATGATGCCCTCGCTGCCCCTGGAAGCAGAAGTAAAACACGGACATGCATCCATGTGCGCATAACACACCCACACATGCACAACAGCCATAGGTCATTTATGACAGCGTTATGTTTTACTTCCGCTTCTGGCAGGAAGAACCACGTGACTGGCATGTTCAACCATTTAAATGGCCCACAGCTCAAAAGGTTTGGGCACCCCGGGCTAGAGTTTGCAGTATCAATCTATTCAGCAATATAAGCTGACAAATCAAGCAAAGAAAGTATTTTTTTTTACACCGTATGAGTTGAATTCAAAGCAGCTTAGCATTGGACAGATACAAAGAACTAGTCACTGCCCATAACCTTATAATTTAAATATTCACAAAGGAATGGGTTTGCTTTTCATTTTGGGGTGGGGGATGCAATGCAAAATAATTGTAAGGCCTTGGAGGCCCAATTTAACAGTTTCAGGAATGTAGTAAAGTGAGATATTTAGCCTAGTGGACTTTTACTCAATTGAATCAATGGATAGCTGTTGCTATCTTGCACCTGAAATGACTGCAAGCCACTATTTGAGAACACATACCTTGATATCTTCCCCTTTTCCAGTCTTGGGAGCTGGAATAAAGATGTACAAATCAGTATACTTCCCCAGCTATTTCCTATATCTTTTAGAATCTAGGTATAAATATTGTTAAAAAGGATAGTAAGGAATATTAATTTCAAAACTCTTGTAGCTACATTCCCTACATTGACGGCTTTCAATTGAACAGGCATCTTATAATGGTTATTGCATTGTTCTTGTACCTTACCTATGTTTATTATGTGATGCAAGATAGCATGGCAGAAGACACAAGCTTGCAAACATGTGTGTTGGACAAATTTATTAAAATAAGAATTAAAGGAAGTGTGTACAGAAGTATACAAAAGTGTGCATGTTTTTTCCATGTGCAATTATGAGATAAAACAAACTTAAACTGAAGAAATTGGAAATCATCAAAGTGCAGAACTGACTGATGTAGCCATTGCTACTTATTGCAATGGTAACAGTATACCCCAAACAGGATGCCTGAATGAAGCAATTGATACAACTTACGGTATGCAAGTTCTTGGTCAGAATTAATGGAATTCTCTGAATGGGTCAGGTATAACATTGATTCTTCATACATGTTCAGATCATCCACTCTAGTATTAAGAGAAATGGGGAAGGAAAGCATTATTGTCTAAACAATTCCTATGGAAAAGAGTCCCAGGGCTGCTGGATCAGCTGATCTATAATGTGTGAGCACTGGGAGCAAGAAGATATGTCAAAATGTCCAAGAGGATGTCTTAATTACGGTGCCTGTATGCATCCCCATGTAAAAACAGTGCCTGACTTTTGGGGAAATTGTTGGGATGCAGAGCAGGACGTATATGGAGAGCAACTCATTATCAGAGAGACGCTATGAGTAAGACAAGAGGATGCACTGTATATAACTAGGGAAGATTGATGGTTTAAGGCAGAGATCCTCCACCTACTGCCTACAAGCTGGATCTGGCCTGCTGCACCATTCCATCCAGCCCACGCCCTCACTCCAGTCACCAGTTTCGCTGCTGCCACCACCTCAATCCTTCTTCCCTCCACTTGGCTTGGCATGTTCCTAATGGTGGTCCAAAACAGGGCAGATATTGTAAGAAGGCTTACAACATCCTCCCTGCTATGGAGCATCACTAGGGACACACCAAGCCAAGTGGAGGGAACAAAGATTGAGGCGGTGGCTGCAGCGAAAACGGTGCCTGGAGTGAGGGCGTGGGCTGGATGGATGGTGCAGCAGGCCAGATCCAGCTTGTAGGCAGTAGGTGGAGGATCTCTGCCTTAAACATATTTCCCCGGGGCCGCTACGGCCGAGAATGGCTTTTCTGGCAGATGCACAAGGCTGACTAAATTGTTCCCGGGGTCTGCTCTGGTTGAGCATGGGCAAGAAGGACAGCCAGGACGCCTCCTTCACCCACGCAATGCAACTCCTTAGGTTGATAAGCAGGGAAGTGGTGATGGTGGGTGGTGGTGGGGGCTCGGGGTGATCCTGCTGCTGCCGGTGGCAGTGGTGGTGGGAGTGTTGGGGGCTCAGGGTGGTCCCGCTGCTGCTGCCGGGACCACCCTGAGCCCCCAAAACTCTCACCAGTGCAAAACCACCAGTCTGGCCTGAAAATAGTCTGAGGGGGTGTGAACTGGCCCCTGGCTTTCAAAAGTTGAGGACCCATGGTTTAAGGTCATGGGATCAGTTGATGTTCTTCAATCTCTTGCTTACAGCTGGTTTGTCAATGTATCATTTACAACATGTAATAAAAAGACAGTATCCCATACACCACATGTAACTTAGTAGCAGGCTTTTAACAGCAGATTATCATTTTTTTTAAAAAATTACTCTTCAGTAACTTCCAATGTAGGCAGTAGATTTCACCCAAATTTTATTTTATCAAGCCAACAATGTGATTCCTGGCTGATACCTCAATGAAAAGGTGATTGAGGTCATTGGTTATTCAAATGCCATCAACAGAAAGTCATCAGACATTGAAAACTCTCCTATGCCCTATGCCCCACAGGTGGACTTCAATTCCCAGAAGCCTAAATGAGTACATTGGCTGATCAGTGCTTTGGGAAATTGACCTAGCCTTCTGGGAATTGAAGTCCAAAAACTAAAGTTTGGGAAACAGTGCTCTAGAGTTTTTTGTAGGGCAAAAGGTGTTGGCTCACTAAAATAAAGCACATTTAATTTAGGCATTGAGATTTGTTGTCCCCATTCCCCCTTTTGTGATGAATTCCTGCTAGTTTGTTTTTCTTTGACTACATTATAAACCATCACAAAACTTTGATTTGCAGCAAGACAAGCATGCCACAAAACAAAGCCCTGAAGCATATGGGTCAGCATTAGTCACATGTCCTGTTTGGACACAAGTTATCCTACTGTTATATTAGCAAACAATGAATTGTCTGGGAAATGGAAAACCAAAAATCCAGCTTTGTGTGAAATACACTTGCAATACTACTTCAAACCTTTCCTTCTTTTCTTTTTTAAAAATGTACATTTTGCTGCCCATTACAGTGTTTGTTTGAGTGAGTGTTGTAGCAGTCTGAGTCGCAATAGGTCCAAGAAAGAAGACTATACACCAGGCTTGGTTAAATCAAACTGGTATATTAACAACATTTACAGACAAAGTAAATTAGCATTACATCCAGCACTGTTCAGCTCTGCTCTGCTCTGCTCTATTCTGTTCTGCTAAACAAGCTCTGCAAGCAATTTCTATTCCTACAGCTAGCAAAACACTTAAGGTTACAATGTATCTTATTAACTGTCAATCACAGCAGAGCTGAGCTATGATGATTGCTTGCACCTGTTCCTTGTTAACTGACCTCAGCCTATCCTTGACATTATCTCTGAACTTTGCCTCACTATATGGATATTATTGACAGACAGGAGATCTGATAGGTTAACTCAACTACATAACAAGTTGTGATTTTTGTTGTTGTTCAGTCGCACTGTCGATTCCAACTGTTTGCGACCCTATGGACCATTGCCCTCCAGGCACTTCTGTCCTCCACCATCCTCCTCAGCCCGCCCAGCTCTGTGCCCATTGTGCCTACAATACCATCTAGCCATCTCATCTTTGGCCGCCCCCTTCTTCTTTTGCCCTCCACCTTTCCCAGCATCAAGGCCTTCTCAAATGATTCCTCCCTTCTCATTTGATGTCCAAAGTACTTCAGCTTCACCTTTACTATTTGACCTTCCAATGAGCAGTCAGGGTTGATGTCTTCTAAGATTGACCTATTTGTTCTCCTCACTGTCCAGGGGACCCTCAAAACTCTCCTCCAACACCACATCTCAAAGGCATCTATTCTTCTGCACTCAGCTTTCCTAATGGTCCAGCTCTCACACCCACCATACATTACCACCCGGAGGCTCATAGAAAGCCAGATTCACATATGCTGTGTTAAACTATGATTACTTTCCATCCTCCAAGTAACATTTGCTCTATCTTGTAAAAGCTAACATTCGGGCTACATTTCACAGAAACTCTCAGTCAAATTTCAGTTAAGGTGGCTGAGGAATTCTGGGCACAGTGAAAAATGGCCAAACGGAGAAAAGGATGCAAACACAATGTACCATTTGTGTATGCCCAAAAATGATGAAGATAATGATAAACGAATCTTCTTATAAGGTCTTTGTATTCTTAATGTTATTTTTATTTTTTATTTTGCAAACTCTGATAATAAACTGATGTATATTCACTTGTAATGTCATCAAACAGAAACCAAACTCAGATACTTCTCTGCACATAAAGTCTTCAAGTTCCTTTTGTAATCTTAACAATAGTAACCAAATTCAAATATGTTCTCTTCAACTTCTTCACTATGCCCTTTGTAACAATATGAAACAATCATTCATTCCTCTATTACGCTTTCTATCTCTCGTCCAAAACAGCTCATAAATTCATATTCAGTTGGGAAGTCAAACTCCCATATAAATTGGCCCCAAACTCCCGACGTCTATCCGGTTAATTAGACATTTCATTCAATAAATTTCATCAGGGGAGTTTTTGCAATATCTGAAAGGTTACAAAACACATGTCTGTTACAATATTATATGTTCAAACCAGCTGCAAGCCCCCATGCTCATTATCCAGTCCAAGCTTACCACTCTTGTGTTTTGCGTCCTCTCTGTCTCTTCTGTAATTTCTCTATGGTTGCTAAGGACGTTGCATACCATTAGAGTCCTATCTCTTAAATACAACTTGCTGCCTGCTCCTGACTGAATCTGCAAGCTCACGTTGCCACCTGTGTGCTGACTGTTTTACTTACAAGGAGCACATTACATGGAAAAAAACCATCATGACACAGATTTTAAATTTGTAGTGTTAGAAAAACTCACGGTCACGACAGGTAGAGGTGTCAACATTGAACAATTGTTATTACAAAAGAAGGCATACTATATTCATAGACTAGGAACCATGCATCCTAAGGGTTTAAACTATGAAACTGATTTAACCTGCTTTTTGTAAGTACACAGGAATCAGAAGCATGGTGCTCCTTGTAAGTAAAACAGTCAGCACACAGGTGGCAACGTGAGCTTGCAGATTCAGTCAGGAGCAGGCAGCAAGTTGTATTTAAGAGATAGGACTCTAATGGTATGCAACGTCCTTAGCAACCATAGAGAAATTACAGAAGAGACAGAGAGGACGCGAAACACAAGAGTGGTAAGCTTGGACTGGATAATGAGCATGGGGGCTTGCAGCTGGTTTGAACATATAATATTGAAACAGACATGTGTTTTGTAACCTTTCAGATATTGCAAAAACTCCCCTGATGAAATTTATTGAATGAAATGTCTAATTAACCGGATAGACGTCGGGAGTTTGGAGCCAATTTATATGGGAGTTTGACTTCCCAACTGAATACAAATTTATGAGCTGTTTTGGACGAGAGATAGAAAGCGTAATAGAGGAATGAATCATTGTTTCATATTGTTACAAAGGACATAGTGAAGAAGTTGAAGAGAACATATTTGAATTTGGTTACTATTGTCAAGATTACAAAAGGAACTTGAAGACTTTATGTGCAGAGAAGTCTCTGAGTTTGGTTTCTGTTTGATGACATTACAAGTGAATATACATCAGTTTATTATCAGAGTTTGCAAAATAAAAAAATAAAAATAACATTAAGAATACAAAGACCTTATAAGAAGATTCGTTTATCATTGAGGAATTCTGGGAGCAACTTTGTCAAGATCTAATGAGATGTTATGTTTTTCTTTCTCCCTGCCAATGATCTGGTGCACATTCTCAGAGGTGGTACAGCAGATTCTTTGAGTTAAACCTCCTTTCCTTTGTTTACTCATTGGCTTATCAATCTTGCTGAACTGAAACAGGCAGTGTGGATTTTCATGGACACATTTACCTGCTTATCACAGAAGCAGATAGCCAAGACAGGGAAAGGTCCTGAAACAGACGCTAAACTCAAATAGCTGTCTAAACAAAGACCACCAGAAAACAAGTTGCTTAGCTTAAACCCAGGTTTGCTGCATAAACATAAATAAATGGCTTCAAAAGCCTTGCCGGCTGACAGTCGGTGATAACAATAAAAGTCAGTTCTCAGCATCTGTGGATTAAGCTTGCTCCAGCATTTGCAAGCCTCAAACTCTACAACTTCAATAGTATCAGAAAATGAAAAAGTAGGGGAAATTCAGGATGGGAAAATGATACATCATTAAACAGGCACATGACATAGATACAAAATGGAGTGAGATAGAACTGGGGCTGTAGACTTGTAAGAGAGAGAGAGAAATCATGTACATGGGGGGGGGGAGTCTTTTACCTGAGATCTACATTTTTGTTCCATTTTGCCTAAGAAACAACATGCACACAAACACAGAGTTGTGTTGGATCTGATCAACCTTGCCTAGCATACTAGTAAAGGTTTCCCTTGCTCGAAAGCCAGTCGTATCTGACTCTAGGGTTCAGTGCTCATCTCTGTTTCAAAGCTGAAGAGCCAGCACTGTCTGCGTCTGCAGACATTTCCGTGGTCATATGGCAGGCATGACTAGACACCGGAGCACAAGGAACGCTGTTACCTTCCCACCGAAGTGGTCCCTATTGATCTACTTGCAATTTCTTGCTTTCAAACTGCCAGGTCGGCAGGAGCTGGGACAAAGACGGGAGCTCATTCCATCCTGCAGTACTCGGGAATCGAACTGCTGACCTTCTGCCTCCCAGTCAGCATCTTAGCCACTTGAGCCACTGCAGTCCCTCAGCCTAGCATACTATTCCCATGGTAATCAATCAGATGCTTCTCAGAGATCAATAAGCACAATGTGAGGCTAAGAGCAGTTCTCACTTATATTGCTTGCAAGTGGTGTTCATCTTTGACTACCTGTATTGCAAATCTATCATATTTAATAGCCTCACCCTTACTTTATGCATTTCCAGTAATTAGCTTCTTATAAAAGAGATGGCAAGCCAGAGTTCAGGCTTCCTTGGACAGGGATATTTAACCATCTTTACATGGCATCAGAAACCTGTAGTCCTTATGACTTTGTCATTTGCCATATGTATATGGATGAGGCAGTGAGCCCCACTGTTAGTAATTTTTTTTATTTAGACCGCTGTAGTTGCTATTGCCTCTCTAGGAGCCTTGCCCACAGAATGGAAAAATGAGATAAAGAATTAAGCATATAATAACTAAACAATTTATCATAATTATGTGGCTTTCCTCAAGTGTTGCTTTCTTATTGTGCCGTATGTCAGTGCCAGAACTTGGAAACTTACTCACTGAAAGTCACTCCCTTTGCAAGTCATCACAAAGCAAACATTGTGCCAATTTTTCTTTTTAAAAATGTTACATGATCCGTTTTATTGTTGCTAATTTTTATTACATTTTTTAAAAAAAAGAAACGACTTAAGATTGGCAAGAGAATAGCATGGAACTTGAATTATGTTCAAATGTCTCTGAAAGTGTCCCAAAACTACCTTTATGATAAAAAGAGCAACTAAGAAATATTGATTATTATATAGAGTTTTTCTTATTCATGATTATTATTATCAAAATAATTATCTTTATAATTATTTTTATGATTATTATTAGCAAAAGGAGAAGGGGCAGCAGAGGATAAGATGGCTAGATGGGCAGGCTATGGAGGATGACAGAGGAGCCTGGCATGTGGTAGTCCATGGGGTTGCAAAGGGTCGGACTCAACTGTGCCTCTAAACAACAACAAAACATTCTGTATTCTTGTCATCACTCAAAGTAACAGGCTACAAGCAATCTGCTACTTCTAATATCTGTTAGTTATACTGTAAAAGGAATCTGCCTTTAAGTTGTAATGATAAGATTTCTTTGTTGGGTAAGGAATTAATGAGAAGCAGCTCATTGTTTGTAACTACATGCTTCTAAAGTCTGAACTGCATTGCATCCATATCCAATCTGGCAACTAATCCAGGTATGTATTATGGGATATCTCAAAATGGAGCTTTGGATATGTGAAGTGTACAGTAAATGTGGATCCAGTGAAAGATGGTGCAATGTGGTTCGGACTTTAGAAGGACTCATCATCAACTGCAACTTGTATCCGATAATGCATTTTTTTCTGAAGCAGGAAAAATGACATTGGCATGAATTTATTTAAGGTGGACCCCAGCTTGCCATGGAATGATCCACACACTATAACATGGAGCCATCTCCTGTGGCACATATAAAATGAGACATGCAGGAGATATGTTTTGAGACCTTCTGCAGATACCTGAAAATGCGGATTACAGCAAAACCTATATTTAATACATAGGTTGAGTCATAAAAGCAGGAGAGGGGGTTCAAAGGCCTCCATCCCTCTACATGAGAGATACCAAAATGTCTAGCTCCATTCCTTGTAAACCAGGGGTACTCAACTTTTTCTAGCCATGGGCCAGACCATACACCCTCAGAAAGTTGAGCGGGCCGGACACATGGTTCCCCCCACTATAAATGCTCCTGGAAAAAGCATCCGCACATGTTGTAAATACATTTACAACAACCGTGGGTGCATTTACAGGACATTTTCAGCTATTTTCACCACTTCTGCTGCTTCTGATGGCAGTGGGAGTGAGGGCAGTGCATTTTTGCTGTTTTTGCCACTTCTACCACTTTTGGCAGCAGCAAGGGTGGCGGGGCAACATTAAATGCATCTGGCTCGAGGGCCGTAGGTTTCAAACCCCTGTTGTAAACCTTATGCTTTAGGCAGTGGTCTCTAGAGGACAGCTCTTGTAATGCACCATAGGGAAATGTATACAGTATACATTGATACCTCATACAACGTCCACACTTGGTTCCACAATTTGGACTTTATACGGATTTGGACTTTGTATGAGGCATGCAAAATCCTAGCCACGATGCCTCATACAATGTCCAAATCCTTGCCGCGATGACTCGTACAACGTCGTTTCCATAGAGATACATTGTACTGTAACAGCACAGGCTTCAGGGCAAAGTCAAGGAAACAGACAGGAAACTGACAGAACTTTAAGAAATCATTGTCTAAAGGCTAAATACATTACAAAAACATGTCAAACAACCCTGCTTTTAGGGGACAAACCATCCAACAAGTTTTTAACTTTTGAAAACTTTATGAAGTGCAGGTTTAAAAGTTAACATGTCCCATCATGCAGCACAGTGTTAATCTGCAGCCATGCAGCCGATCATCCATTTTGTACAAGCTACTGTAAACAATTACTGGATGGAAGCAATGTCAAAATGGATTCCAACATGTCCCATCATCCACTGTGCCAAAGAATGGTCCAAGAACCCGAAG